>OW052232.1:31513700-32713700 GCA_932527175.1 Operophtera brumata | reverse complement strand
GTATTTTCTATATATAATACAAAATATCTATCTATGTAATATATTGTATTAAGTATATCAGTGTTTAGTACCCATAACACAAGCTCTGCTTAGCTTGGGGCTGCATAATGTTGTGTGAGCTGTCCAGCATAATTTATTTAACTGAGGTTCTCCCCCCAGGTCTAGGTGACGCGTGGGGGGCTTCCCCTCCGCCTCAGCAGCCAAGAGAGCTCTCCATCAGAGAGCTGGGATCCCACCTCCTGCAGACCCTGGACGGCTTCATCTTCGTGGTGGCTCCTGATGGCAAGATCATGTACATCAGTGAAACAGCTTCTGTACACTTAGGACTGAGTCAGGTACGTGGAAAGGATGTTTCCTTACAACGAAAGAATGAAGAAGAATGAAAGAACCACTATTCCAAATATACCATAAAAAACCTGGATAATTAGTATTCTATTATAGAGATTCAAGCAACGCAAAAAAAATAACCAAATAACAAATTCCAGGAATATCCATAAAAAAACTACCATAGATTACTACCTAGTTGCTCTAGAGATACAGACTAACTCAAGAGTGGTTCTAGAGGCACACACTATCTCTAGAGCGACACACTAGAGACTCGCATACTACTAGAGATACACACTAGAGACCCACTTACTGAGTTATATCTTCCATTCATTAAACCTGAGTTCCTTCCAGGTGGAGCTCACCGGGAACTCAATATACGAGTACATCCACCAAGCAGACCACGAGGAGATGAGCGCAGTCCTCAGTCTGCAGCATCCTCACTCGTACCTGGGCCACCAGTACCCGTCACTCGGGTAAGCACTTGTGACAGTGCACAGTCACTTTTGCCAAAGTATGGCTATCTGCACGATCTGCATTTCTTTATTAATCATTTTCTGAAATTCATTCCACTATTATGAAAGTACGCATTGATATAATGTGAATATTTGTTTGTAGGTACCCAGTAGCTGGCTCGTGGGGCCCAACAGTGGACATAGAGTGTGAACGCGCCTTCTTCATCCGCATGAAGTGTGTCCTCGCCAAGAGGAACGCGGGGCTCACCACGTCAGGGTACAAGGTAACAAACAACCAACAGGCACGTACACTGGGGACAATGTAACAACCAACAGGCACACATACTGGGGACAATGTAACAACCAACAGGCACGTACACTGGGGGCAATGTAACAACCAACAGGTACGTACACTGGGGACAATGTAACAACCAACAGGCACGTACACTGGAGACAATGTAACAACCAACAGGCACACATACTGGGGACAATGTAACAACCAACAGGCACGCACACTGGGGAAAATGTAACAACCAACAGGCACGTACACTGGGGACAACGTAACAACCAACAGGCACGTACACTGGGGACAATGTAACAACCAACAGGCACGTACACTGGGGACAATGTAACAACCAACAGGCACGTATACTGGGGACAATGTAACAACCAACATGCACGTACACTGGGGACAATGTAACAACCAACAGGCACATATACTGGGGACAATTTAACAACCAACAGGCACGTACGCTGGGGACAATGTAACAACCAACAGGCACGTACACTGGGGGCAATGTAACAACCAACCGGCACGTACACTGGGGACAACGTAACAACCAACAGGCACGTACACTGGGGACAATGTAACAACCAACAGGCACGTACACTGGGGACAATGTTACAACCAACAGGCACTGGTATACTGGGGAAAATACGGGTGTCAAAGGTTCGCCTGCGACGCAGGAGGTTGCGGGTTCGATTCCCGCCTCGGAACAAATATTTGTACGATCTGCAGATATTTGTTTGGTTTGCAGACACTATATACCATGAACAATAATATAGGACTCAGAGGACACTCGCTGAAGCTGCAACGCGGGCCAAGTACCAGCAATCCGATGATGCACATATTGCCTAATCGCGTCGTGCGCACTTAGAACCGGCTACCAGACTCAGTGATCAGTGCCCCCTCAGTGAATTCTTTCAAAAATAGACTTGACAAACATTTAAAGTGCACTGATAAGGACTAAGATATACACGCATCAGCTCCGAGAGCTGCCTGTGTATTATAAATAAATAAATAAATAAATTTGTTCAGGATATTCGAGGTATTTTCTATGTATAGTAAAAATCACTATCTATGTAATGTATTGTATTAAGTATATCAGTTATCTAGTCCCCATGAAGCTCTGCTTAGCTTGGGGCTAGATAATGTTGTCTGAACTGTCCAGCATTATTTATTTATATAATGGCGAAACTAAAAGGGTTCCTTATTACTACGGAATCCTAAATAATGGTGTGTCAGCTCCGACGCGCGACTGGAGTTTACTTCAGTTCAGTATAAAATGCGCGTAAAATATTGTGCGGAGGGTTTTTTTGACAGAATACATAACGGACTTCATTTTTTGTTAACTCTCGTTTTTTCGATTTTACTCCGCATCTATTTGCGCTCCGTGGACCTTAATGAAAATCGATTCAAAAAGATTAAACTCCAAAAATTGCCACTTCAAAAATGTTTCAAAAAAAGTATAATCAAAGTCCGCAGTCGCCCTCGAACGCGCCTGTTTGCGGAGGGTGAGTGGCGTTCCTGAGTTCGCTCAGTTACTTATACAAACAAGATGCTTAGCATTACAGGGGTGAGGGGCCGAGGGGGAACATAGTTCAATTTACAGGAAGGATACAGTTAGTGAAACAAAAAAAATAATTGGTTCAGTCGCGTCCCAGCCGTAGGATTTTACATGGAAAATGGCTCATACAACCAATACCAATTTGAATGGTTATACAATTTTGGAGCAGAATCTTTTGTTAAGACGCTATGTTAAATTTTTTGAGTCGTTTTGTTACATTCTCACTCACTGACAGTAAAGGTTACAAACTTGATGTTAATACAGTAATTACTTGAGGATGTAATCTAAATAAATTATAGACTAGAAACACGATTCGCGAAACTTTTCTCGATAGCTTTATTTTTTGAAATTGGCTCTTCTAAAGCCCTTTTTAGGTCCCTCCTTCGACTAGAGAAAATATTAAGCATATTTTTTTATATTATTCAGTAGGTAATCACATTACTTACATTAATTATAGATCATTTATTTTTATATTTGCTACTTTAGAAGCTAAACGAAGTTTTACCATTTGTCGCTTACGTCAGTTACTTCCGAGTGGTAAAAATCTATAGCTCACCTCTTCCCGGGTTCAAGTGAGCAATAGCGCTGTCACTGTCTTACAGCTATTGTTTTCTTGCTAGACTCCGCCCATTCGGTATTTTGACATATTGCCTTAATTTTAACAAAAGGTTAAGGTTCACAGCATGTCTATAATGAGCTTTAGAATATCAAAGTTTTTAATAAGAATACTTACAGTTTTCAAGAAGAAAAATATATATGGTATTCATAAGCTTTTTAACTAGTGAAATTATAAATTCAATACACTATATGAATTACTTCACTCGATAAAAAAATATATCAAAGATACCTTTTATAATTGAAATACCATTTTAGACTTACTTGTTACACATTTTAATTTTTAAACATTTGGTAACTTATTAATTATTATTTGAGTTAGTGAAGTCATCAACAAAATTTAACAAAACTCTAAAGGTAATTATTATATTATTTTATTATACACAAAATCACGGTATCTGAGCGTGCACTCGCCTTTGACCTAACTAATATATCTTTTGAACCTACGATGGTACCTATCTACGGTGTAACTAGGTGGAACAAAAAAGTCTCATTGGTTACGTTAAAGTTGAATTTTTAAATAATGTAACTACTTGGAATAAAAATGTCCAGCTAGTTACATCGATGTAACTACAATGTAACTAGGTGGAACGGACGCCTTTTTCGCCGCATACAAAAATGTCTGGTTGAACATACAGCGCCTTAAAAAAAAAAAAAAGTAAAAACAAACTTTTAGTCCTTGCATTTTTACATATTGCTTATTACTACTAGCATGGCAGGTATGTTATTTTGTTAGTTAAACTTAAGCTTATTATTGTTAGTTTCTTCTTTATGCAAGATCCCCAGATTGGGTGAAGGCCTCCTCCAAAGATGCCCATATGTCTCTGTCTTGTGCTAATTGCACCAGTTTGGGCCAGCTGTCCTTTTGATCTCATCTTCCCATCGTATCAGTGGTCTCTGCCTCTTTTGCCTTTAGTGCCTTAAGATACAGCAATTATTCATACACTATTTAAAAAAAAAAAAAAACTAGAATATAAAATAATTAATTTACAAAAGCGCGACTGGAGGCCAATTCTCGGATAGTAGAGATTATCTCAAAATTAGAGATAATGTCGAAGCATGAATGTCTACAAAAAATGTCACGAAAATGTCACAATAACCATCAAATCGTATTCGATTTGAATGATTTTGGTCGACTTATGTCTATTTGTGACATCACAAGAATAGCAAATTAAGATTTTATTCGACATTCGCCATCTTTTTTCGACATATGTCGAATTCGACCTAATCTCTAAAGCACGAGAATTGCCCTCCTGGGGGGTTACTATGAGCTCTTATATCCATTCAGTTCAAAATACAAAATATCGGTTCATCGTTGACATTTTTCATCGTTGAATAACTTTAATCGCAGAAGTCTGTAGACCCTCTGCGATTGTGCCTTTAAATATAGTGGCGGACATCACGGAACCAATATTTTGTACTGAATAGTTTATCAACTGCATGGCAATAAGAGCTCATAGTAACCCTCCTGGTCCCCAGTAGGTGCGCATGCTATAACAATATGTAATATTTTCACTCTACGCACTCGGGATTTGCGCATTATCAAAATGGATTGCTCATAATTGCGTGGATTACATCTGATCCCGCTAAGCCGAGACACATTCTGGGGATTATGGTGTTGTAGACCCTTGGGCTGTGTGTAAGGGGTCCTTCGATTACTGCTTTAGACGGATGTGAGGTGCTACCAAGTCTTTAGACAATTATACTAGATCCTGATTGATCCTTTGGCTATGATAGGCCACATAGGGCGCGTCCTAGGTGGACGTGACCTTCGATTACTGCTATAGACGGAAGTGAGGTGCTACCAAGTCTTTAAACAATTACGCTAGTTCCTGATTGATCCATTGGCTATGATAGGCCACATAGGGCGCGTCCTAGGTGGACGTGACCTATGAGGTAATGCACTGTTCATAGGCCTCTGCCTACAGTGCATTCCTCTGGGTCCGTGGGGTACCAAGCCAATCGCGTTTTCAAAATTCTTTCAGGGAGTCTGGTCGAAGCGACGCGTGACCCGAGAGCTGGCTCTTATCTGGCTCAACGCATTCAGCGTGGCAATGCAGCCTGCATCTTAGGGACGCTTCCGTCTGGTAGTGATTTGAATCAGTTGAGCTACCTTTAGGTCGTTAGCAGAGGTCTAACAGGACGATAAAAGTACAAGGGATCAATTCTTTTGATTGGATTTTGTAACTATGAACGAATATATAAGAAATATAAATAAATAATAAGAAATGTTTATTGACCATAACATGATGATAATATATAGATGTAGCCCTATCTCCCGGAAAAGCGTGAGCTGTGGCCCACGAAACAGTTCTCTCCCGTATGTGATTGACTTTTTAAAATTACAGTCTTTACAAATGTAAATGAATGTAAACACTACTACAAAAACCATATAAAAATAAAACTTACTTTAATATAGTCTATTGTGTAGTATTGTGTGTGTGTGTGTGTGTGAGTGTGTGTGTGTTTGCGTGTGTGAAGATGTGCATTACCATGATATAGAGTCCTACTTAAGAAGGTCCTCTATACCGGCATAATCAAATGAATCTAACCATTGCGTTATTATGCCTTTTAACTGATGATTACTGCAATTATTTATATTACATTTTGAAGTTATTTTTGTATACAGCCGTGGTGCGTTATAATTGTAATGCCTGCGAGCCAAAGAACATATATATATATATATATATATATATACAAGATATATACATAGTTTTCGAAATAAGCAGAGAATGTACGGACTATGAATTTAATAACATAGTTCACAGTAATTTATTTGTCAGAATGAAGTAGATGTCACACAATAATAACAGATCCGTTACATTCCTACCATTATTAGGCATGCAAATATATGTCGTTACAGGTAAATACTTAAAAGTATACTAAAAACTAAACATTGCTCAAGTCGCCAGTTAAAAACTCCGTCACTGTCTATTAACATTTCTCAAGCAGAAAGGTGAAGTAACCATTTCTTGTTGTTCTAAACTATAAATTGCTTTCAGGTAATACATTGCTCGGGCTACCTGCGCGCGCGCCGGTTCGGCGAGGGCTCTGCGCCTCTCGGCCTCATCGCCGTGGGCCACTCCCTCCCGCCCTCGGCCGTGACGGAGCTGAAGCTACATTCCAACATGTTCATGTTCAGAGCGTCGCTGGATATGCGACTCATCTTCCTAGATGCAAGGTATGTTACAACCAGGTATGTTACAACCAGGCTTGTTACTTGTAAACCCCAAGCTTCGGAGCTGAAGCTACATTCTAACATGTTCATGTTCAGAGCGTCGCTGGATATGCGACTCATCTTCCTAGATGCAAGGTATGTTACAATCAGGTATGTTACAACCAGGCTTGTTACGTGTCAACCCCAAGCTTCGGAGCTGAAGCTTCATTCCAACATTTTTTTTTTTTTTTTTTTTTTTTACTTTGATAGACCTTTGTTTGACCACGATCTCACCTGTTGGAAAGTGACGATGTGGCCGAAGATGGAGCACAAAGGTCTAGAAGGCACCTATTCACTCTAGCCTTGAAGAGACCCAGATTATAGTTTTCAGGAAAGACAGACGACGGTAGTGTATTCCACTCCTTAGCAGTTCGCATTATAAAGGTGGAACTGAAACGTTTAGTACGAATAGCGGGTATACTAATCAGGTAAGGGTGGTACCGAGCCGTGCGCCTGCTCGTCCTATGATGAAAAGGAGATGGTGGGATCAGATCATGAAGTTCCTGGGAGCATTCCCCGAAATGTAACCTATAGAAGATCGAAAGGCATGCGACCTTACGGCGGTGCTCGAGACTCTGGACCTTAGTCTCCGCCATATGTTGCTCACCTATTAGCCTAAAAGCTCTGCGTTCAATCGAGTCCAAGGCAGCAAGCTGGTGTTTGGCCGAGCCATCCCAAACGTGGCAGCAATACTCCATACCAGCCCGGACTTGTGCTTTGTACAGACTTAGAAGCTGTCCTGGTGTGAAGTAACGCTTTACCTTATTCAGGATACCCAGCTTCATGGAAGCAGTTTTTGCCTTAGACTCGATGTAGGAGCCAAAGTTGAGAGTAGGCGTGAGTGAAACGCCTAAGAGCTCGAGGTGATCACCTATTGCTACAGGTACATCTCGGAAGACAGGAACTTGGAGAAACGGACTTTTTTTCGCCGAGAAGAGACAAGCCTGCGTTTTAGAGGCGTTGAACTTGACTAGATTGGCATCGCCCCAATCGGATACAGCCTTGAGAGTCAAATTCAGACGCTGCAGCATCTCATCTCTTAACTCCAGAATTTCATTCTGCCTAGCACGCGCAGTGGAAACGTATCTCTCCACAACTGTGCTGTCGTCTGCATACCCAATGATACTGGGCATTAGCAGATCATTAATATGCAGCAGAAACAGTGTGGCAGATAGCACTGACCCCTGAGGTACCCCGGCATTTATAGCCATTTGATCCGACGAGCAGCCGTCAACAACTACTCGAATGGATCTTTCCCTCAGAAAGTCTGCGAGCCAGGAGCAGAATTGAACTGGCAGTCCGTAAGCAGGAAGCTTGCCAATAAGGCTAGCATGCCAAACCCTGTCAAAGGCCTTCGAGACGTCAAGTGAAACAGCCAGTGCTTCACCATGCTTCTCGATGGCCTCACTCCAAATGTGCGTGGCATACACAAGAAGGTCCCCAGTAGACCGATTTCGGCGAAATCCGTATTGGCGATCACTGAGGAGGTCGTTACCTTCGAGGTATGCAAGGAGTTTCCTATTCAGCACACGCTCCATACATTTACATAGCAGGGAGGTGACCGAGATAGGGCGGTAGTTCGAAGGGTCAGCACGACTGCCTTTCTTGGGCACTGGCTGCACGTTAGCGAGCTTCCAAGACTTGGGAACATCACCAGTTTTCAAAGAGAGACGGAAAAGTCGCGTTAATATTGGAGACAACTCAGGGGCACAGGTTTTTAACACTACGGCCGAGATACCATCCGGACCGCTAGCTTTATTCACGTCGAGACTACGTAGCGTTTTGAGCACTTCCTTTTGCTGGATGCGAATTTCTTGCATAGAAGCCCCGCACCGAGGAAGGCTGGGTGGAATTTCGCCAGAGGTGTCAAGACGCGAAGCCTCCGCAAATTGATTGGCAAATAAATTTGCTTTCTCAACCGCAGCGTGAGCTAGGGACCCGTCTGGTTTCAGTAGTGGGGGAGTGAAGGGCGGCAGAAGTTCGCTTCCACTGACTTAGCCAGAGACCAGAAAGCTTTACTTCCCGCAGGGTATGCGGCAAGCTTAGCCCCCAGACGGCCAATCCGATTGAAGCGAGCCTTCCGTATCACCTTCTTGCAGGACTTGGCGGCTTTGTTTGTTGTTTTTTGGTTTTAGGCTTTCTTCTTAATCCGTGCATCCGAGGTTTTACCGTTTCTTGCGTCAACCCAGGCTAGGTATGCCGCACGTTTTTGCGCTTCCGCGCTAGCACACGCAGGACTGAACCATGGGCGAGCATTGCTTGAAGGTGAAGCATCAGAGAATGGAATAAAATACTCCATTGCTCTTTTGATCACCTCCGTAACGGCATTCGCACAGACCGTCGGGTCACAAGAAGAAAAGCAGGTTTGCCGCCAAGGATAAGAAGCGAAGAAGTGTCGCATCTCATCCCAATCTGCCGACTTGTAACGCCACACTCGCCTACTACCTCTGGGTGAGGGATCGGGTGGCGAGTATGAAGATACAGACCTCACCACACAGTGATCAGATGAACCCAAAGGGGGCATCACTGATACCGAGTGGCGATCCGGCTCGTTTGTCAGCAGAAGGTCCAGGCAGTTGGCTGTGTGGTCCTCAACGTCCGGAATTCTGGTTGCCTCATTGACCAGCTGAGTGAGATTTAGCGTGAGTGCAAGTTTGCACGCCTCTCTCCCAGCATGGTCAGACAACTGGTAAGGGAACAGCCACTGTTGGTGGTGGGCGTTAAAGTCCCCTAGAATCACCAGTTGGGCATCAGGATAACGTTGTTGGGCCACATCCGCCGCTTCACAGATGTAATTGAACAACCTGGTTGTCTCGTGGTCTCCGGAGTGCGATCTATATAAACCAGCATAGATGATTTTATCCATGCCGGAGTCCACCAAAGTCCATAGAACGGAGAAATCGGGTTCTTCAAGGTCACGAAGACGCAGACAACAAATGTCCTCCCGGACAAATAAATAGATACCAGCTTTGGATTTAAAGTTGTGCTCCAGAGCATAGCCTGGGTATGTGAGGTATGCTGTATCGGGAGGACATTGAATCTGTGTCTCCGTGAGGAATAATAAGTGTGGCTTGGCGGTCTCTAGGTGGTGGTGGACCGGATCTAGATTGGAGTGCAGTCCTCGAATGTTAGAGAGGTGCACTTGAAGCGAGAGGAAGTGCTTCCGCTGTAGAAACGACTTATTATTTTTGGACTTTTTCATGATGGTTTTAAGAGTGATAGGTTTGTGGGAAAAACGGCTGTTGAGCGAGGCACTGGTCAGCGAAAACCTAGAGATAAAACAGCAGGCTCCTGCGCCAGTGGGAGACTAGACTGGAGACTGCGGGGACGCCCGAACCCCCCCAGGAATGGCCATCGGGTCCTCTCATCCGGTCGCCAACCGGCACGATGGAGCATTCTGGGATTTTTCGCGAGGCGGCGGGGCAGCCTTTCATGAGTGGCTAACTCACTAGTTGGGCCCCCTACAACCTGCGGTCGGCCAGCGGAGAACCGAGCTTCGGATCCCGCTACCCTCCAAGTCTAGCCACCCGGCACACTTGCACAGCTGCAGTCTCTAGAACGCACATGCTGAATCCAGCGCACGAACTGCTCAAACCCGTCACTTCCACGATGGCTACACTGGACATCAGTCCGAAACACGACAATGTCGCTTCACGGACTGGCTTTGTCCAGTGGGTGGTGACAAGCCACGGCCGAAGCCTACCACCAGAAATGTTGCTACCCGTTTGGCACCACCCAGAGATCACGTGTAGGGACGCAAGGGTATCTTCCTACGGACGCGGGTAACTTCGATCTCCAACATGTTCATGTTCAGAGCGTCGCTGGATATGTGACTCATTTTCCTAGATGCAAGGTATGTTACAACCAGGCTTGTTACGTGTCAACCCCAAGCTTCGGAGCTGAAGTTACATTCGGACATGTCCATGTTCAGAGCGTCGCTGGGCATGCGACTCTTCTTCCTAGATGCAGGTATGTTACAACCAGGCTTGTTACGTGTCAACCCCAATAGCTTCGGAGCTGAAGTTACATTCGGACATGTCCATGTTCAGAGCGTCGCTAGACATGCGACTCATCTTCCTAGATGCAAGGTATGTTACAACCAGGTATGTTACAACCAGGCTTGTTACGTGTCAACCCCAAGCTTCGGAGCTGAAGTTACATTCGGACATGTCCATGTTCAGAGCGTCGCTGAATTGAATTGAATAGTCTTAGATTGGTGTTTGAACTCATTTTGATCAGCACACGCTCGCGATTTCTAAAGCTAAAGCTAGTATTAAAAACATATTTTCAACAAAAAAAATATTAATTTTAGCAAAGTTTTAAGTTACAAAACGTCGCTTCATACATCACAAACAATTTTGAACACAATACGAGTACACTCTTACAAAACACAAAAACGTACAATAAAATAATTTTCATGTGAAAATAATAAGCGCAGCGGAACGGCGCGAAACGAAACGATTACACAGACGCGGCCGCTGACGATACGACGATGATGAACATCATTGAGATGATGTTTTTAATCACCAGGACCAACGAATTCATAATAACCTACAACGGACCATTCCAAACACTATCTACGCCAAAATATGGCACCTTTGTAAACTCGAACGAAAACAAATGAGTTCTATACACTGCCGGTGCACACTCCAGACCTTCAAATGGGTTCAATAACCAAGCAGCAATGGGCGGATAAAACTTGTAAGAACTCGTTATAATCGTTAGTTTTATAACGAATTCTGTCAAGTTTTTTCCGCCCATTGCTGCTTGGTTACTTAGAATATAGAATAAACCAGAACCCATGTCAAGCGTATAAACTGTCACCACACCAACTAGTCTCAATGAGAATAGTTCCACCCAGTCTGTCTGTGGTCGGCCGTGGGCTAGTCGTGTCGAACTCGAAAGATTTTCTTGAGAAATGCCGTCGTGTGTCGTTTCCACATGTAAAAATTCTACTAGGCGTAAAAAGAAACGTTTTTTGTGAAAAATATATTTTTCAATACAATCTTTTATAAAAATAGTAATCGTTACCGTGTGCTGCCCAAAATGAGCCTAAACACGGCCAGTCTACTATTATCCATCGAGGAGTTCCGTCGTCCATCTTCCGTCTCCATCATCAGATAAGCTCGCTGTCACCATCATATTGTATTGTCATCGAAACATGACAAGTATGCCAAATTTCAGCTCAATCGAACACCGGGTTAAATTGAACTTGTAAGATTTGATGACAGACACCGGGACAGGTGAAACTAAATACAATCTTATTTTTTATTTTTTCGACAGTTAGACGGACCACAATGCAAATACAATATTCCCTTTTTTTGGGCAGTCGGGTAATAAGGGTTTAATTTTTTCCTTCTGAATTACAGAACCCTAAAAAAACTGATCTTTGTACTTGTTTATGCGCTAGACGTTTAAGTACCTACCTATCCGCTCACCACACTGGGCCTCTCTTTCTACTAATTATATTTAAGTTGGAGTTTTAGCTGAAAGCTTGTAGGTATCCTACTTCCTAGTTAATAATATTATAAATGAGAAAGTTTGTGTGTTAGCGTGTTTGTTACTTCTTCACGCTGAAACGGCGGGACGGATTTGCATGAAATTTGGAATAGAGATAACTGGACTCCCGGAATAACACATAAGCACATTTTTATCCCGATATTCCCACGGGATCGAGACTTAACGCGGGTGAAACCGCGGGGCGCTGCTAGTTATTAATAAATGTTGAGTTGACTAAGATAAGTTGACTAAATGTACGTTTTAATAACGTGAACTCAACTCTGAGAGCGATCTTAACTGCACCATTTTTTTTTTTTTTTTTTTTTTATACACTCTCAAGATTGATCTCAGAGTTTACTTAGGTAAGTCCTAACTAGACGACCTCTGTAGAGCGTCAGGCGAGTAGCCGGCTGAGACGCGAAAGGTTGCGGGTTCGATTCCCGCTGCGGGACAAATGTTTGTATGATCTACAAATAGTGATAGTAATGTAATAGTAATGTTTATTTATTCTCAAGAAAAATACAAAAATAACACCAATAAAATTATGTTCATAAACTTAACGTAACGTAGGTACTTATACACTTTAAGGTTTTAAACTGTTATTATATGAGAACATAAGATAAGGCCTTGTTGTGCCTTTTTATTAGGGTTCCGTAGTCAAAGACAAGGAACCCTTATGGATTCGTCATGTCTGTCTGTCTGTCTGTCTGTCCGTGTATGTCACAGCCTTTTTTTTCCGAAACTATAAGAGCTATACTGTTGAAACTTGGTAGGTAGATGTATTCTGTGAACCGCATTAAGATTTTTACACAAAAATTGAAAAAAAACAATTATTTTTGGGGTTCCCCATACTTAGAACTGAAACTCAATTTTTTTTTTCAATCAAACCTATACTTGTGGGTTATCTATGGATAGGTCTTCAAAAATGATGTTGAGGTTTTTAATATATTTTTTTTCTAAACTGAATAGTTTGCGCGAGAGACACTTCCAAAGTGGTAAAAAGTGTGTCCCCCCCCCCCCCCATAACTTCTAAAATAAGAGAATGATAAAACAAAAAAATATATATGATGTACATTACCATGTAAACTTTCACTCAAAATTGGTTTGAACGAGATCTAGTAAGTAGTTTTTTTTTAATACGTCTTTAATCGTAATTCATCCATGAACTTTTATATTATGTTACTTGCTGCTACGGAACCCTTCATGGGCGAGTCCGACTCGCACTTGGCCGCTTTTTTTATAACAGTTATAATATTTGTTCCGGGTCTGGGTGTAATGGTACCATTAGTACTCGTAGTTCCTGGATACCCACGACACTGGGAATCCCAGTGTGGGGTTAGGAATATGTTTAAAAAAACCACGTATTGATAAATCGAACTCAACAACCAAGAGCGATCATAAGTGTCCAAAACTTATAATTTCCGTAAGAATTTTGAAATTGCACACATGATCGATTTCAGAGTTGAGTTAGATTTACTATAAGAAAACCGATGATATTATTTTTATATTTCATAATTCTTGACGTGTAATATTACTTACAAAAGTGATTTACTATAAGCGATACGAGTACATTCCGAGAAACACAAGGCGTTCGGTAACGCTGGAGTCGAGAGTCGCGTGTGTCCATTTACAAACGATAATTTGTCGTGGGTACATCTTTTACATCATGTTTTGTTAGGGTCTATAAGAAGAACACACGATAACGGAAAGTGTGGTTCAGTTATAACGTGGTCGCGTAGCCGCTACGAAATTTATTAAGTGCTACGGCGTAGCACCTTCTCCTATGCCAAGATTGGCGTACCCGGCTGACTTGTCTAGTCAATTCAGTGTGTCAGACATGGTAAGAGTTACGCGATAGAAAGAGAGGTAACTACTCGTACTAGGTGACTTAGCTCTTGGGAATTAGCGCTGTGCGACCAGAAATTGCACTTTATTGTGTGCCCCCACTCGCCCAGAGTCGCTATTTATTTAAATGATTTTGCGGAGTCAACTTCGTATTCTTTTTGCGTACTCTTTTAGACTAGATACAAATATCATCCTGCTTGTTACGTCATTCAGTAGTATAAAATAAAAAAAAATAAAAAAACAGAATTAAATAAATATTTAAGGGGGCTCCCATACAACAAACGTGTGTTTTGTCGTTTTTATAGATAATTATACAGAACCCTTCGTGCGGGAGTCCGACTCGCACTTGGGCGGTTTTTGAAGTGTTGTATCTCGAGATCTATTAGATGTACAGAGCTGAAGTTGCGCTCAAATTGTAGCTAATTCTGTCTTCTTTAAAAGTGTCATGGATGACTTTGCCGTAGAATGCACTTTTTAGAAGCTGTAAGCTAAAAACAGTTTTTTCGAGCACCACGCAATTAGAACAAATCTTTCGAAGTTGCAAACTTGGTTTTACAATATTGGTATCAACAATATCCCAAAAAATCAGAACCTTGCAATTTTTGGCGACCTAACGTGATTTTTGTTTATTTTTTTGTGTGACGGTGACTGGCCTATAAGTCCATCGTAGAGTTATTAGAAAGTATTTGGCCGTAACTGATATTTAGTAAAATTATACCAAGCCACGATAACTTAAATTCTGTAACTTCAGTTCATCTTTTTGACGTTTTAAACGAACCAAAATTTTTGTCGCAGCGTATGCAAGGAATTGTTTAAAACGAAAAATCTATGGCTCAGGCCCACTGAGCCCATTTTTTGATGTGTAACATCTTCTCTCTCGCTTTTCTGTAATCTGTGGGAGTGATTTCGTGAAAAGGGACGGAAGTGTGTAACAGGAAGTGCGCATTTTTCCGAGAGGTTGGTACTATCAGCCATGTTGCTTATTACCGGAGGTGAGATGTCAGATGTTACACATCATATGAGACTACTGTAAGGCTCGCAAGTTGTTTACTTATGTCCGAAATAAAACATTTAGAGACGTTTACGTGTTGGCCGGATTTTTCTTGCAATACGATTAAGAGTAATGTCGATGACGTACCAGCGTACAGTGGACACAAGCACTCGCCAAGTTCAAGTTATATTAGTTCACGCCAATCAGAGCCGTGAAACGGCCTTAACAATACGCCAGTTAGGGCTTCGTAGAAACGCATATACCAACCTACAGTTTAGTTGGCTATACTACCTTAGTAGGTAACTTTTAGGTAATTTTATAGATTCATGGTAGATCTATAAGTTGGAGGAAATACTATTCGTATTATTACCATTTTGTAATTAATAAGTTTTTTGTGAAAAATATATTTTTCAATACAAGCTTTTATATAATTAGTGATCGTAACCGTGTGCTGATCAAAATGAGCCTAACTACGGTCAGTCTACTATTATCCATCGAGGAGTTCCGTTGTCCACCTTCCGTCTCCATTATCAGATCAGCTCGCTGTCACCATCATATTGTATTGTCATCGGAACTTGACAGGTATGCAAAATATCATCTCAATCGGTTGAGGACAACTGCTTTAAAATTCGGTTGCAAGATTCCACCCGGATATACATACCTACATTACAAGTTAAATAAAAGCTTGTAATAAAACACTAGTGATGAAATGATTTACCGGGTTAGGTTCATGTCACCCCAGGTTCAATTCACCCCGAAAAAGATTGCGGAATAGTTACTACGGCGCCAGTCGACGGTAAATTAGCAGCGACATTATGGTGAGTAGGTTTTTTCATCTATTTATCTCACTGGTTTTTTCTTAGTCTATTGAACGAAAAATCTCGAATTAAAATTGTCGAATGAAATATCTCGAATGAAATATCTCGAACGAAAAATCTCGAATGAAAAATCTCGAATGAAAAATCTCAAATTAAAAATCTCGAATGAAATACCTACGACATTGGTTCCTAAAAGTTTTTAGGGAAACGGTTTCGGGCTACGTTTATAATAGCAGTTTAGGAAACTGTTACATAGCAGGGGTTATTAAAACACGTCGAGGTTTGTAATAGTATCACACAGTAGTAGTAGAGCTTTTTTGTGAAAGAGTTCGTCCGGGGAAGTACTACCACCATACCTATTTCTGCCGCAAAGTAGTAGTGCTCGCATTGCTGTGTTCCGGTTTGAAGGGTAAGGGTGCCGGTGAAATTACAGGCACATGAGACTTTTCATCTTTATGTCTCAGGGTGGCGGACGCAGTGCAATGCCACATAGGGCGCGTCCTAGGTGGACGTGACCTATGAGGTAATGCACTGTTCTTAGGCAGAGGTTACCGCTTAACATCAGGTGGGCCATCTGCTAGTACCGTCATTCAAGTAGTATAAAAAAAAAAAAAAAAAAAACACGAGTTTTTAATACCTAGTTATGTTCAGTTTTATACACTACTTAACGGGCGTAATGCAATGCCACATAGGGCGCGTCCTAGATGGACGTGACCTATGAGGCAATACATTGTTAAAGGCAGAGGTTACCGCTTAACATCAGGTGGGCCATCTGCCTGGTCCGTCATTATAACTCAATAAATATATATTAAAGGTACATACATAGACAAACGCCTTTTTCCCTGAAGGGGTAGGCAGAGCAGCAAAGAGCCTCTTTTCACAGTGGGTTACACCACCGAGGAATATAGACATGACAAGGGTGAGCTCGTCGCCGCCATTGCTTCCCACGACTGACTCTGCAGATTCCATAATAAGCTAGCAGCCATGACAAATCTTATACCAACGAATCTTATCAACTAGTCCGGGTAATCCCTTAGTCGGTTTTTACGACATCCACGGGAGGGGACGGAGGGGTCTATTCTTAGACCGGACACACCATAGCTTATAGATAATTAAATAATTACAGACTTAAAGATGTAATGATTTTTTCTTTTAGATATGATTCAGATACCGGGCTTTGGCATATCTAAATCTTGCCATATATGGTACAGAGGCGTATCAGCGGTATCGTGTTGTTGTACTATTACTCTCCCATAGGTTAGCGAACATCTGGCTCTCACGTGTGGCGATGTTTTGAAATAGGACACCTTCTCTATGAATTCTTATTACAGCTTTGATTTGTCTCACTGATATTGATAGCTGTAACTAGTAATGTGTGGTCTTGTCTTAACGCGCGATAGGTTCTCAAATGTCTCTAGAACTTTAAAGTTTTTGATAAGAATTTTTATAGTTTTCTATGAAGAAAAAAATATATGATATTTTTGAGCTTTTTATCTAGTGAAATCAATAATTCAATACAATATTTGAATTACTTCACTCGATAAAAAAAAATAACAAAGATACCTCCTTTTTAAAATTGAAATGCAATTTTTCACTCACTTCTCTCACGTTTTAATTTTTGAAACATTTGGTTACATGTTAGTTATTATTTGAGTTAGTGAATTCATCAACAAAATTAAACAAAACTTTGTACGACATTTTTATATAATTTTTTTATACATAAAAACACGGTATCAGAGCGTGCGCTCGCCTTTTTCGCCTCATACAAAAATGTTCGTTGAACCTATAGCGCCTTAACGTCTGTGGCGCGACGGGCGAAGGTTCGCCTGCGAGTGCGACGCAGGAGGTTGCGGGTTCGATTCCCGCCTCGGAACAAATATTTGTACGATCTGCAGATATTTGCTCAGGGTGTTCTGGGTATTTTCTACGTATATAATAAAAATATCTATCGATCGAACGCAGAGCTTTCAGGCTTATTAGGTGAGCAACATATGGCGGAGACTAAGATCCAGAGTCTCGAGCACCGCCGTAAGGTCGCGTGCCTTTCGATCCTCTATAGGTTACATTTTGGGAAATGCTCCCAGGAACTTCATGATCTGATCCCACCATCTCCTTTTCATCATAGGACGAGCAGACGCACGTCTCGGTACCATCCTTACCTCATTAGTATACCCTCTATTCGTACTAAACGTTTCAGTTCTACCTTTATAATGAGAAAAAAAATACCGAACATATGAACTTTTACGAGATATTCAATAAAAACCGCTTTTCTGTGCGGCGCGGGTCGTTTTTTTAGTACGAAGATTTCTGCCTGCTCAACTGATCAGACTCAACTATCAGACGGAAGCGCGCCTATAAGATGCTGGATGCATTGTCACGCTGAATGGCAATACAGTGTTACGACAAGGTTGCGGTTGCGACAGATAAGAGCCAGCTCTCGGGTCACGCGTCGGCGTCGATTCGATCAGACGCCCTCAACTACTCATTTAGTAGTAGATAGATAGCTTTTTAGTGATAGTTCGTCCGGAAAAGTACCACCATACCTATTTCTGCCGCAAAGCAGTAGTGCTCGCTTTGCTGTGTTCCTGTTTGAAGGGTATGGTTGCCGGTGAAATTACAGGCGTATGAGAGTTTTCATCTTTGGGCCTCAGGGTGGCGGGCGCAGTGCAATGCCACATAGGGTCTATCTGTGAGGTAATGCATTGTTAAAGGCAAAGGTTACCGCTTAACATCAGGTGGGTCATCTGCTAGTTCCGTCATTCAGAATGTTAACAAAAAAAAATTGCTATGAGTTCACCCGATAGATTTTGCTTTAAATAATCTAAAGAGAAGCCTATTTGACTCTTGGCAGCGTCTTAAGGTGCTTGCTTTCGCTGGTAGCGCGAAATTCAAATTTGTTCGTGTTTTTTGCTCATCACAGCTCATCAACACTTCTTCAGATAGCGAAAACTAATTTGCCGGTAATTATATGACCTAACACACAAGTTTTAATTTATTGTTGTGTGTTAGGTCATATAAAAGTAGTGGTCATATTTTAGTAGTAGTAGAGCTTTTTTGTGAAAGAGTTCGTCCGGGGAAGTACTACCACCATACTTATTTCTGCCGCAAAGCAGTAGTGCTCGCATTGCTGTGTTCCGGTTTGAAGGGTAAGGGTGCCGGTGAAATTACAGGCACATGATACTTTTCATCTTTATGTCTCAGGGTGGCGGGCGCAGTGCAATGCCACATAGGACGCGTCATAGGTGGACGTGACCTATGAGGTAATGCACTGTTCATAGGCAGAGGTTACTGCTTAACATCAGGTGGGCCATCTGCTTGTTCCGTCATTCAAGTAGTACAAAAAAAAAAAAAAACCGACATATTAGTTTTCGCTATCTGAAGAAGTGTTGATGAGCTGTGATGAGCAAAAAACGCAAACTAAATTGAATTTCGCGCCTCAAGCGAGAGCAACCACCTTAACAGGAGTCAATTTTAGTTTATAAGACAATGTTCTTTGTGATTTCAATGAATAAAATACTTGAATTTGACTTTCGCTTTCTCGTTTCTATAGATACCTTAATAACGTTCAAATTCGTATGATAATGGCCTACTAACTGTAGAAAATAACATTGTGGAGTCGTACGTGTCAAAGAGCTTCGAAAAGGGATTCTCTTCCGCATAGTCAGCACGCGGAAATACATAGAGGCATTTGTTTTAAAAATATTGATGATGAATTACTTTCTGTAAGACGTTGTCGAGTCATCATATTTTTGTCGGATTAGGTAGTAAGCTGTTTTAGAATTGAGTATGATAGATGGCAGATTACGGAGTAGTTACTATATCGCTTAAAATCCCCCGCTTATCTTTCCTTTTTAGGGTTCCGTAACCAAAAATTACGGAACCCTTATAGATTCGTCATGTCTGTCTGTCTGTCCGTGTATGTCACAGCCACTTTTTTCCGAAACTATAAAAGCTAGCCTGTTGAAACTTGGTAAGTAGATGTATTCTGTGAACCGCATTAAGAATTTCACACAAAAATATAAAAAAAACAGTACATTTTTGGGGTTCCCCATACTTAGAACTGAAACAATTTCTTTTTTCATCAAACCTATACGTGTGGGTATCTATGGATAGGTCTTCAAAAATGATATTGAGGTTTCTAATATAATTTTTTTCTAAACTGAATAGTTTGCGCGAGAGACACTTCCAAAGTGATAAAATGTGTGTGTGTGTGTGTGTGTGTCCGGTAACTTCTAAAATAAGAGAATGATAAAACTAAAAAAAAAAAATAAGTACGTTACCATGTAAACTTCCACTGAAAATTGGTTTGAACGAGATCTAGTAAGTAGTTTTTTTTTAATACGTCATAAATCGTAAACGAGCCTAGAACTTTTATATTATGTTACTTGCTGCTACGGAACCCTTCATGGGCGAGTCCGACTTGCACTTGGCCGCTTTTTTTTAAAGTAACGTCTCAAGGCGTGGATATAATAATATGTGAAATGTGATCCATCAAAACCTTTTTTTCTCCACAATCTTTTGAAAAATCTACAAACAAAATAATAAATTAATCTACATAATATAGTCGCCGAAAGGGGTGAAGTTCCGGCGGTTCAAAGGCCGCCTGTCACGTGATCCCCCGGGCCGCGACGCGTCGGCGATCACACGTGTGTTAGATTAAGTTATAAATATCTTTATATGTATGTTAGTTGTAAGGTTTTTTTTTTTTTTTTAGGTATATATTACTATGGGCCTTTGTCTAGGTACAATGTACATTTTTCACTGTTGCCTGAAATAAATGTATTGAATTGAATTGAATTGAATAGTAAAGCACGTCCTCTTGTTAACTAAAACTACTTAAAATGTAAGAATTATTTTTGCAAATTAGCCTCTGTTTTCGTAGTTACAACGATTTTTCTCCTAATCACTATATGTTGTTATTGCGTTCAGAATAATATATTAAATAGCACAACGACTCTTCCCGCCATTTTGGAAAAGAGACGTTGTCTACTTTTATTTTATTTCTTTTCCTAGTGTTTTCTTGAGTTATTTTGTGTTATTTTGGTGGCATTTTAACTAATGTAGCTCGTTTAATAAGCACAAGTGTAGTGAAATGAAATGGAAGTGAATTGCGTGACTTTTCAAATTGGTGGAAATTGTCTCCAAAGTTTTAGTAAAATTGGCCACCGTTTTGCTAAAACATGACTCGACTGTGACTTTGACGACTTGGAAGGAGTGTAACGTTGCAAATATATTGAAAATACTGATACTTGTTAATTGCAAATGCACAAGCCGTGCGGCGCCAATTATAAAGAAAAAAAATATATATAGCACAACGCCGAGGAAAACTTGCATTTATTTTTGAAAAATCATTTTTTTAATTTTATCAAAATTAATTACTTGTTCACTAGTTATTTAATTAAATAGTTGTAAGCCTAAATTCGATTCAATGGTTCTTAGTTCTTCAAACAGTTCAACCCTTTTCGCCCGGCGGAAGGCGGGCGGGCGGCGGATACTTCATACCGTATACCTACGATACTAATAAAGCTACATCTTGCAAGTGTTCCTTTTATTAGAAATCTAGCAACTCAACCCGGCTTCTCATGGGTAGTGTCCTCCCCAACTTCCCCATCTGACACACTAAACACCATCAAAATCTGTTAAAGCATTTTCCCCTCCCGCAACAAAATTAACAAACACACCGTACATGCCATTTCTTTATGTAAGATTCGTTGGATAAGAGTTGTTCTGGCTGCTAGCTTATTATGGAATGTTTTTTTTTGTTCAACTTGGAATGACGGATCAAGCAGATGGCTCACCTGATGTGAAGCGTTACCATCTGCCTATGAGCAGTGCATTGTCACATAGGTCACGTCCACCTAGGACACACTCTATGTGGCAATGCACTGCGCCCGCCACCCTGAGACATAAAGATAAAAAACCGGCCAAGTGCAAGTCGGACTCGCCCATGAAGGGTTCCGTAGCAGCAAGTAACATAATATAAAAGTTCTTGGATGGATTACGATTAATGACGTATTAAAAAAAACTACTTACTAGATCTCGTTCAAACTAATTTTGAGTGAAAGTTTACATGGTAATGTATATCATATATATTTTTTAGTTTTATCATTCTCTTATTTTAGAAGTTATGGGGGGGGGGACACACTTTTTACCACTTTGGAAGTGTCTCTCGCGCAAACTATTCAGTTTAGAAAAAAATTATATTAGAAACTTCAACATAATTTTTGAAGACCTATCCATAGATACCCCACACGTATAGGTTTGATGAAAAAAAAATGAGTTTCAGTTCTAAGTATGGGGAACCCGAAAAATAATTGTTTTTTTTTTCAATTTTTGTGTAAAAATCTTAATGCGGTTCACAGAATACATCTGCCTACCAAGTTTCAACAGTATAGCTCTTATAGTTTCGGAAAAAAAAGGCTGTGATATACACGGACAGACAGACAGACAGACAGACATGACGAATCCATAAGGGTTCCTTGTCTTTGACTACGGAACCCTAAAAAGTATCATGTGCCTGTAATTTCACTGGCAACCATACCCTTCAAACTGGAACACAGCAATGCGAGCACTACTGCTTTGCGGCAGAAATAGTAATACCCTCTGCCTATGAGCAGTGCATTATCACATTGGTCACGTCGACCTAGGACACACTCTTTGTGGCAATGCACTGCGCCCGCCACCCTGAGACATAAAGATGAAAAGTCTCATGTGCCTGTAATTTCTCTGGCAACCATACCCTTCAAACTGGAACACAGCAATGCGAGCACTACTGCTTTGCGGCAGAAATAGTAATACCCTCTGCCTATGAGCAGTGCATTATCACATTGGTCACGTCGACCTAGGACACACTCTATGTGGCAATGCACTGCGCCCGCCACCCTGAGACATAAAGAGGAAAAGTCTCATGTGCCTGTAATTTCTCTGGCAACCATACCCTTCAAACTGGAACACAGCAATGCGAGCACTACTGCTTTGCGGCAGAAATAGGTGTGGTGGTAGTACTTCCCCGGATGAAACCCGGATGTACTTTTACATAAAAGCTCTACTGCTATTGTGTTATTAATAGTGTTATTACTGGAAGAAAGCGTTAGCTAAGTCAAACGTGGGAAGCAATGGCGGCGATGAACTCACCACTCGTCACGTCTATATTCCACGGTGGTGCACCCCACTGTGAAAAGAGGCCCATTGAGGCTCTACCTACCCCCCTCCGGGGAAAAAGCCGCGTGTCTATGTATGTATGTATGTATGTTCCCTCGATTTCTCTGAGATTTTATCATCAGATCCTTACTTGATGAATATGGAACCACCTCGGGAGTATACCAATAGAAAAAAATGATTTTTTACAAGCTTTTATTTAACTTGCAATATATGTATGTTTGTCCAGGTGGATTTTTTTGCAATTGAATTATAAAGCAGTGAACCTCAACCGATTGAGATGATATTTGGCACACCTGTCAAAATCCGATGACAATGCAATATGATGGTCGCAGCGAGCTGATCTGATGATGGACACAACTCGGAAGGTGGACAAAGGAACTCCTCGAGGGATAATAGTAGACTGACCGTGTTTAGGCTCATTTTGATCAGCACACGATTACGATCTCTAATATTATAAAAGCTCTTATTGAAAAACATATTTATCACTAAAAACTTATATTAATTGAACTGAACACTTGGAACTCCTTTCATCTTAATGTATCGAGGACCCTTTCCCATTATTAATTGCTCGTCTATTATATTTTTGTTCACATAAAAAACTCTCCCTCCCCTCATCTCAATCGCCCTCTGCGCGTAATTGCCGGAAGTCGTCCAATTTCGCCGCGTCAACAGATCCGAAAACAATGTATGAATGACGTCATCGTGACATTAAAACACTTCTAGTGGGTGTCGTGTTACCTATTGTCGCTAATAGGGGGGAAAAATATTATGAAAGCTAATAGAATATTTATTAAAGCTTTTATTTCGAAATTTTGCATTTCGATGACAATACAATATTATGGTGACAGCGAGCTGATCTGATGATGGAGACGGAAGGTGGACGACGGAACTCCTCGAGGGATAATAGTAGGCTGGCCGTGTTCAGGCTCATTGTGATCAGCACATATTGTTACGATCACTAATATTATAAAATGTTGTATTGGGGATAAATTCCTAGCTTCGAAGAGCTTCGAAGTCGTTTTTTAACCCCCGACGCATAAACGACGGGGTGTTTGACGTGTCTGTGAGTGTGTCTGTGAGTGTGTCTGTGTCTGTGTGTGTGTCTTTGTGTGTGGCTGTTGTGTGTGTCTGTCTGTGGCATCGTAGCTCTCGAACGGATGAACCGTTTCTTTTTTGTTTGAAACTTGAATTAATCGGGATGTTTCTTAGCTAAGTTTGATCAAAATCCGTTCAGCCGTTTTGCGTTAAGGGTTTTTTAATTTTTACAAAATGAATTACTTGTTTTTCGAAAAGAATTCATTCAAAGCACAAGGAATTTTGTGGTAACCTCTGCCTTTAACAACGCATGACCACGTAGGTCACGTCCACCTAGGACGCGCCCTATGTAGCATTGCACTGCGCCCGCAACCCTGAGACATAAAGATGAAAAGTCTCATGTGCCTGTAATTTCACCGGCATCTTTAAACCGGAACACAGCGATGCGAGCACTACGCTGTGCGGCAGAAATAGGTATGGAGGTAATTCTTCCCCGGACGAACTCTTTCACTGAAAAGCTCTACTACTTCTAAGGTCAGCCTCATACCCGAATTTATCTCCTGACAATAAATAACTGACCAAAGATACCTTCTACTTTCAATATTTAATCGCTTCTAAGCGATAAGACCGCCCATTGAATGATTTTTTGTTCTATATATTGAGGTTTAAGTACAATAAAGTATTTTCTATTCTATTCTATTATATTATATTCTAACTTTAGTAACCTTTGTCCACAGAGTAGCGTCACTAACAGGGTACGAGCCACAGGACCTCATAGAGAAGACTCTCTACCACTACATACACGGAACAGATGTGCTGCATATGAGATATTCACACTGTACACGTGAGTGTTCCGTCTTCCCACTGTAGGCCATCGCCGCCATCTTGGATTTTTCAAACTGTCAGAACTGTATCCAGGTCCGTTTGGACCACATCCCTAGAACATGTCCCATCAATAGAATTACTCCTGGGATGTAAATCAGTCAGTCAGTCAGTCAGTCAGTCACCGTGGTCTAGTTTTATATATTACGGTTTTTATGTAGGTACTGGGGTCACAAAAGCAGACTTCCGCAGAAAAGGATTTAGTACATAGCAATCAAAATTCAAAATTCAAAATTCAAACATCATTTATTCAATAGGATTTTTTAAAAAATCTCTTTGACACGTCACTTTTTATAAAATAATTATAGATTGCAGTCTTATTATTAGATATACATTTGTTTTGGCTGTGTTGGAGCAAGTTCAGTCCCAAGCTTTATTATCATCTAAATAATCTGAGATTTTACGCTTTTTTAGAAAGTTTATTTTTAATTAAGTTTTTAAATTTGTTTATCGACAACTTTAGCACGTCGCTTGGGATCTTGTTATAGAAGCGTACACATTGACCTTTGTTCAGGATGGTGATGAAGTGGACTGTAGATAGGATGGGGTGTTCAGGATGGATACTCAGCGACGATGCTGCTAGGAAGTAGGTATGGGTAGGTGTGAGTAGGTACGATGGCGCCGTGCTGTTGCTGGTCGTGCTGCGGTCGCTGGTGGTGCTACGGGCTGGGACGTGGTGGGGCGCGGCTTGCTGGCCTTGCTGCTCGGGGGCACGCGGTGCTGGCTGCTCCGACGTCTCGACGTGCTGCGGCGCGGGGTGCTGAGCGGGGCGCGGTGCGGAGCGCGGGGAGCGTTGCGGGGCGCGGGGAGGGGTGTCGGGAGGGGTGCTTGCCTACCACTGGGAATTACTGGGAAGAGGAAAACACCATTTCTTGCAGACTTCTTCTGTTTATTCTTTCTTGACTTATACGAAGGAACTTGCTGACTGACTGAATGCGCAGATTCGCCAAATATATATACTAAAATTGCTAGGATTAAAAACCGCTTGTCATTGGTCAACCAATGGCAAGGCCGGACTTTTAACCAATCACAGGGCCTCAATTTCTCTATACATTTTCTTAACTATGTGGCAGCGTTACCGTTGGGACAGCGGCTCTTATCTGTTATACTACCTATAGTTCTATTTATTTTTGCTGCTTATTTTTAAGACGCTCCTATCTAGGCTTGTTGTGTTTAGGTAAAATAATGCACGCCCTAACTACCTACTACAATTTTTCTTGTTATTCTAACTTATGCTAATGCTTATGTCTTTATTTGTCTCATTAACTAACACTATTAGCTGCGTGGTTGGTCTGCGGGGTTCGCCGTCGTGCACAACCTTTAAACGATTTACTAACTTTATGAAGCCTGATAGTGGGAACAGCGAGTTTATCTTTGTTCCTAGTGTTTACATTATGATTGTCGCTTTTTTTACTAAACAAGTTTATATTTTTGCGAACATACATCAGGTTTTCATAAATATATTGACATGGAAATGTCAAGATATTTATTTCTTTAAATTTTTCTCGAAGTGATTCTCTGGGGCCCATATTATAAATTGCACGAACAGCCCTCTTCTGTAACACAAATATGGTGTTTATATCTGCAGCACTCCCCTACAACAATATGCCGTAAGACATAATGCTGTGAAAGTAGCTGAAGTAAACCAGTCTAGCTGTATCTACGTCTGTAAAGAAACGGATCTTTTTAACTGCGTATGCCGCAGAACTAAGTCTCTTCGACAACTTATCTATGTGTGGGCCCCATTGAAGCTTATTATCTAAGGTTATGCCTAAAAATACAGCGGTGTTCACAAGAACCACTTCTTCGTCTTTGATTTGAACATTAGCTTTTACTTGTGTAACATTTGGTAGTACAAATCTGATGCACTTTGTTTTCTTTTCGTTCAGCAATAAGTTGTTGACATTGAACCATTTCACAACTTTAGAGATTGCTTTGTTAACATCGTCAAAAACAGCCTGACGTCGCTTCATTTTAAATAAAAGAGACGTGTCATCTGCAAACAATACGATCTCGTGATCATCCCTTACAAGCTGAGGTAGATCATTAATATAAATTAAAAATAGGAATGGTCCCAGTATAGATCCTTGTGGTACACCCATTATAACCATTGACCCCGGAGAACGCGTTCCATTTATGTCGACTCTTTGTATTCTGTCACACAAATAAGACGCGAGGAGGTCAAGAGCAACACCCCTAATACCATAGTGATGTAGTTTCCTGATCAATGTTTCATGATGAACACAATCAAATGCCTTAGACAAATCACAAAAAACACCCAAAGCGTCATGTGATTCCTCCCAGGCATCGAAAATATGTGATATCAACTCAACACCTGCATCAGTAGTTGAGCGACCCCTTGTAAATCCAAATTGCTTGTCATGAAGTAAGTTATTCACATTAAAATGACATTGCAACTGATTTAGGATAAGCTTTTCAAAAATTTTACTAAATGTAGGCAGTACTGATATAGGTCTAAAGTTAGTAGGATCAGAGTTACTGCCCGATTTAAACAGAGGTGTTATTTTACTGTGTTTCATTAAATCAGGGAACACACCACAGTCAACGCATTCGTTAAATATTAAAGCTAGTTCGGGTGCAATGATATCAATCAATGGTTTTACGACGCTAACAGAAATGCCCCAGAGGTCTGTTGTCTTTTTAACATTAATTCATTTGAATGCTTTGACGATGTCGTTAGTATTAACATAAGTAAACCTGAACTGTATGTTGCATTCTGGTAAATTATCTTTTAACAGTGACTCTGCGATTATGTGAGAAGAGTTTAAGGACTTTGTGGTAGAGACTGGAATGTCAGTAAAAAAGCATTCGAATGCTTTTGCTACATCAGAATCTTGATTGATCGTTGTATCGTTAATTTTTAAATTGAATTGATTGTTACGTTTTTTGTCTTTTCCAGTCTCACTATTAATCATTTTCCATGTAGCTTTAACTTTGTCTTGGCTGTTTTTAATCTTTGAACTTAAATATTGTGATTTTGCTACGCGACATACATTCTTAAAAATTTTTGAGTAATTTTTTACTTTTTCCTGAAACTCTTCGCTAAAGTTGTATTGTTTTTCACTATAAAGTTCGTACATTTTTTGCCTGCTTTTATGTATTCCCCGCTGTTGCCCACTCACAAAATGCTGAACTGTCAGAGACCATGATCGATTTAGATGTAAATATAGAATTGAACTCTTTACTAAATTCTTTAAAAAACATATTATATAAATCATTTGGATTATTGCTATAATATAAACAAGGAAGTTTAGATATTAGCTTCAGTTTTAATTTTTCAAATCGATCTACAGTCATAGGTACAATGGTTATTTTGCTTTTTACATTTCTTTTAAGTTGGGTCTCAACTGTTACCAATTGACCAAGATGGTCAGATTTAATGTTATAGGGATATAAATATTACGAGCACATTATTTAGCAAAATAGGTGGGATTTGGTCACAACCTGCAGATTATTAGAATCAAGCTTGCGACAACGTTTCAGTTCTACCTTTATAATGCGAACTGCTAAGGAGTGGAATACGCTACCGTCGTCTGTCTTCCCTGAAAACTATAATCTGGCTCTCTTCAAGGCTAGAGTGAATAGGTGCCTTCTAGACCTTTGTGCTCCATCTTCGGCCACATCGTCACTTACCAACAGATCAGATCGCGGTCAAACAAAGGTCCAAAAAAAAAAAGACAGAT
The DNA here is from genome assembly GCA_932527175.1 of Operophtera brumata. Taxonomy (NCBI): domain Eukaryota; kingdom Metazoa; phylum Arthropoda; class Insecta; order Lepidoptera; family Geometridae; genus Operophtera; species Operophtera brumata. Next base: position 32,685,307 of record OW052232.1, on the reverse strand, counting down.
TTGTTATTTTTACAATAACTTGAAATTTTTGTCTAGGTGGAATGTCTAGGTGGAATCTTGCAACTGAATTTTAAAGCAGTCATCCTCCACCGATTGAGCTGAAATTTGGCATACCTGTCAAGTTCCGATGACAATGCAATATGATGGTGATAGCGAGCTGATTTGATGATGGCGACGGAAGGTGGACAACGGAACTCCTCGATGGATAATAGTAGACTGGCCGTGTTTAGGCTCATTTTGATCAGCACACGGTTACGATCACTAATTTTATAAAAGCTTGTATTGAAAAATATATTTTTCACAAAAAACTTTGATGTTATATTTGCCCTATAGCCTCCTTAGTACCACCTAGCTAGCGTGTGATAGTGTGATGCTTGTATTCCAGTGCTAACGAAAGGACAAGTGACGTCACGGTACTACCGTTTCCTGACCAAGTCTGGCGGCTGGGTGTGGATGCAGAGCTACGCGACCATCGTGCACAACTCGCGCTCCTCGCGACCGCACTGCATCGTGTCGGTCAACTACGTGCTCAGGTCAGTACCCGACTACGTGCTCAGGTTAGTACCCGACTACGTGCTCAGGTTAGTACCCGACTACGTATTCAGGTTAGTACCCGTCTACGTGCTCAGGTTAGTGCCCGACCACGTGCTCAGGTTAGTACCCGACCACGTGCTCAGGTTAGTACCCAACCACGTACTAAGGTTAGTACCCGACTACGTGCTCAGGTTAGTACCCGACTACGTGCTCAGGTTAGTACCCGACTACGTGCTCAGGTTAGTACCCGACTACGTGCTCAAGTTAGTACCCGACTACGTGCTCATATCCGTACCCAACTACGGCGAAAACCAAAGGAATGGTTATGTTTTTAGCAGTCTATACTTCGACCAAAATTAAAGAGTCTATATGTATATGCGTATGTTCCACTGTATAGCGCCTAAACTACTCGCCCGATTTTGATAAATGAGGTGTCAATCAATTCGTTATTATGCTCTGGAGTCCGGGTGACATATATTTTATATTCAAAATATACAACTCCCTAAATGGCATCATCCGTCGGGCTTTTTCCACCGCCTCAGTGACGGCTGCTCTCGAACCGCGTGGCTTGATGCGTGACGACGGGAAAAGACCCGACGGTATGACACTGGAGGATGGGACGACTGGTGTTGGACCCTACCTGTGTCGATACTCTGGCCTTGTACTAATATTTATTCTGTGCTCTGGCGCCGTCCCATCTTCCGGGGACATCAGTGCAGGCTGGCTCCGCAGCAACATCAGCGGAGTCCCTCAAACATTATCCCTCAGTGCATTACTCGACAGAGGGTACATATTTGAGCCGTTTGGCGTGGAAACTCTAGGCCCGTGGGGACCAGAGCACATACAATTTTCAAAGAACTAGACTTACTTTTCGAGTCCACGCGTGACCGGAATGCTGGCTTTGCAATGCAGCCAGCATTCTGGGCACGCTGCCGTCGGGTGACGGCTTGCTGATCTGGTAGGTAGGTTTTTAGTTTAGTTTTGGTTTACTGCCTTATTTTAACACTAATTATGTCAAGGTAAATAAAAACAGATTGAATTTATTCACTATAGTGTATAGTTATTCGTGTATAGTTTTTGCGAACTTACTTACTTACTTACTATATGACAAAAATAGCCCAAAATAGTCCGAATGTTTTTTTTTTTTTTTATTGTGTCTCTGATTTTTTTTGGAGTTTTCTCTATATATAGTTCGATATTCATAAGCCCCACGGTACGGTAAGATGGGGAGTAAAATCGAGCGTTAACAAAAGTGAAGTCTGATATGTTTTCCTTGTGTTATGTTGTCATTTTGCCTGTCCGGAAGCTTGCGCAAAGTACCTATTAGCAAACTAAAATCAGTTCTCTCGGTCGTCTTCCAAATAGCATAATATAAAAATGCCTAATTGCGGCATAGCGAACTGTAAAAAATCTTCGATATCAGCTAGCTGTGCAATGTAGATATCTCGTAGCATAGCAGGCGCAAAATAAACGGCACGCTTGGTTTCATAGATGTGTTTGCGGTGTCTATCTTTAATTCTTGATGTTTGGTTTGTCTGTGTGGAATAACTTCTATATTGAACTGTGTAAACTGTATCCTTTATATCGGACTTGCGACTCGCCCCGGCTTCGCACGGGTAGCCCCCAGTGAGCCCCCCCCCCCCTCCTACCCCTCCCCCTATGTCAATCTCCTGGTTCTAAGCTACCTCCCCACCAATTTTCAGCCAAATCGGTTCAGCCGTTCTTGAGTTATAAGTGCTGTAACTAACACGACTTTATTTTATACTAGCAGCGCCCCGCGTTTTCACCCACGTAAGTCTCGATCACGTGGGAATATCGGGATAAAAATGTGCCTATATGTTATTCCGGGAGTCCAGTTATCTCCATTCCAAATTTCATCCAAATCCATCCAGTAGGTTTTACGTGAAAGAGTAACAAAGATACATCCTTACAAACTTTCGCGTTTATAATATTAATAGTATAGATATGCTATGGACTTTTAAAGAAAATAATAAAAATGCAATCTACAGCGACATAGAGGAGAAGCACCTCATCTTGAACATGGAGCAAGGCGCGGCGAAGCCTCTCGCGGCCGCGCCCGCGCCCGCCCCCGCGCCGCGTCACGACAAGATACCGCACAGCAACGAGGCAGAGTTCAACGGAGACTCTACAGGTAACATAACTAGCTCTCCCAAGGTGATTAGTCACCCGTAATCCTGTCACTATCTAACTCACTAAAGTAAAGGTAAGTAAGAACGGGGCAGAGCACGCGAAACAAATAGTGAGCGAAGAGTGAAGCTTCATGTTTGACAAATAGTTAAATTTTATACCGCAACATTCGATATCTATAATTTAAGTAAAATTCTAGCCTGAACTAAGTATTATTTCTATAAATTATTATCCTTTGTCTTAGTATTATGTAATAAGTATTTTTATATTTCTTATCGTTTAATTTACTATGTATCCCTGTAATAAGCTGTTAATTGTTGTATTTCTTGCGCACGCTGTGATACCCTATAATTACGGGAACACTAAGATTAAGACCTTGTTTTGTTTTGTTTTTTGAATGTGTTAGTGTAAACCTGTGTTGGGTGTCCTATTTAATATTTAAAAAAAAAAAAAAAAAAAAAAAAAAAATGATCACGAAAAACCGCAACTGTCTCAAGTAAAAAAACTATCATGGTTCACCTCACCTACATACTTTTTACTATAAACGGGATATTTACCACGTCCTGTAGGTCTTATACACCACAATTCCAAATATACCATAAAAAAACCTGGATAATTAGTTAACTCTCGAGGGTTATGCTCGCCTTTGTACTTATCTTCTGTTTTTATTTTATTTTTAATGTTTTTTCTGTGTACTATAAAGAATTATAAGATAATCAGTATTCGATAAAGATTCAATCTACACAAAAAAAGTACCTAACCAAATAACAATTTCCAGGAATATCCGTATATATAGAATGGGAACAATTGGTCAAAACTATTTAATAGTGCATGCGCCATAGATTACTACCAAGTTATTATTACACCGCTCTGACACAACGAGTATTATGTCCATAAATTTATTCGGATTTTGTCAAGAAATCAAATGTTAATAACTTTTATAATTCCATTCGAAAAAAACAAAAAAGCGGATTGGTTTTGGACTGTCTAGAACACAATTTGACTACATTTGATGTTTGCCTAGAGCTTGAAGTGACGACTACATAATCGGTCTGTCACTCAAATCTACTATAACACATATTGACTAGTGCATATTTTTTCCAGATAGCATCGTGACATGAACCCAAATTGTCTGGACATTCGGGTAAAAAGGGGTTTTATATCCCGTCTTTACACAGATTGTTTTTTTACCGAATACATCATCCAGTTTTTTTATGGTTTATTTGGAATAGTGGTGTATATATATTAATGGCGGAATAACCTCTCACCACACTGGTACTGGCGGTAACGTTATATCATTACCTTTTCAGGAAGTTACACCTACTCTGAATACGCACTACCAGTGATACCAACATACGAAACACAAGAGGAGTACCAACACAACGGAGCGTACCAGGAGCTATTCTACGAAAACTACCCCGAACCGAACGAGGTGCTACCCAACAACTACGTTTATCCTCAAAATCAACGACCGTTTTCTGCCAGCTCATCCTCTTGCTCCTCTGTCGAAGGCTCAGACGCAAACCAGTTCAACTACACCAACTTAATATCATTCTACGGACACAATCAAGGGCAAAACCAAAACCAAAATGGCCGACCTATCGAGAGCTTTGGCGGCACTTTTGGGAAGATGGCGCCGAGTCCAGCGGTGCAGGAAGGTTATACGAGTGTCATCGTCGACAACACGCAACAATTCCACCACCACGGGGGTGCGGTCAACGAGTTCGTACACTGATAGTAGACCATGCAGGTGCGTCAACGAATTTGTACACTAATAATAGACCATGCAGGTGGCGCTCAAAGAATTTGTATACTAAAAATAGACCATGATACTGAGGGTCAACGAATTTGTATACTGATAATTGACCATGCAGGTGGAGGTCAACGAATTTGTATACTAAAAATAGACCATGTAACTGGGGGTCTTCGAATTTGTACACTAATAATAGACCATGCAGGTAGCGCTCAACTAGTTCGTACACCGATAGTAGACCATGCAGGTATTTCAATGATTTTTTAACGAACAGTAGACCATGCAGATGTGGTCAACTAACTTGTACACTAATAATAGACCATGCAGTTGGCGGTCAAAGATTTTGTATACTAAAAATAGACCATGTAACTGGAGGTCAACGAATTCGTATACTGATAGTAGACCATGTTGTTCGACGTACGTGTGGTGTTGCTCCCCAGCTGGTTGATGTCAGGCGTCGAAGCAGATTGTTCCTAGATCCAAGTTCTTGTTTTGCTTTCTGGCAGTGGGCTTTATAGTCAGAGATCTGTCCAGGGTTATTCCGAAATATCGTGGGTGCGAGTTATGTTTTTTATCTCAACGCCTTGCCAAGATATATTGAGAGTCCTTTTCGCATCATGGTTGCGAAGGCGGAAAACACAACTTGTACACAATAGACCATGCAGGTTCGTCAACAAATTTGCACACTGATAGTAGACCATGCAGGGGCGTCAACGAATGTGTACACGAATAATAGACCAACAAGTGCGTCAAATAATTTGTACACTGATAGTAGACCATGCAGGGGCGTCAACGAGTTTGTACACTAATAGTAGATACTCATTTCATTGTGTTGTAATTTTGAAGTGTTACGCCAACCCTTTTGGGAAATATTGAATCCTATAAAAAGTAGACAGACAGGTACTCAGGGCCACTTTCAAATATGGTCTAGCTGAGTCAACACTCCTTTGTATTCGTTCGTCGTCTCAATGGTTCTTTCTCGGTTACCCATCAGTTTGAGGTACATACGTGGTATTAATATTTTCATTTAAGTAAGTTTATTAAGTAGGTATCACATTTTTATTATTTCTGTTTAAAAGAGGCTTAAAAACAAGAAAACAGAACCAAAATAACATTTAAAAAAAAGTACAATATGAAAAAATACTCACAAAATGAAGAATCTCAGAATATTTTAGGATGTAGAGTTTTATTGCGTTGGCTATCAGATATTTTTTGCTACTTAGTAAGTTCACATCATTATTAGGACATATACATTAAAATATTTCGTATAAAAGTACATACAAACGCCGAAAAAATGCCAAATCTTGCCATTTTAGGTTTTGAATGACGTGTAAGGAAAGTATAACATTGTTGTATGACTTTATCAGAAGCCATAATTACTCGAGTACCTAAAACTTAGGAGAGTAGAAAAATAATTAAATAACAGCAATTTTTTCACTGTTATTTTACACTAGCCCTTGTTTTGTAAAACATGTAAATAATATTGTAAATAAATTTCGATAAGTACTAAAAGTAAATAAACATAAAAAATTGTTCTTACCCTACCGATACGTAGGTATGTTCTTACCCTACCGATACGTAGGTATGCGTGCTTTTGTAAGTAGATAGTACTTTTTGAATTACGTACTTTAGGTAAATATTCTAATTTTATTTTTCTAAAATTCTAAATCTTATTTAGAAAAAATAAATTATCTATTTAATTTTTAAGGTGGATACTCCTTAAAAATTATAAATTATTTTTTTTGGTGTTTTTTGCCCATTACAGCTCATCAACACTTCTTTAGATAGCGAAAGTTAGTTTTGCGAGAACTAGGAGACTTAACACACATGTTTTAATTAACCCCCTAAACACATTTCCACAGAGTTTTTTTTTGTTTAGGGTATCGTAGCTTATCTGTTGATATTTATGACATACTATCAATTAAAACTTGTGTGCTAAGTCTCCTAGTTCTCGCGAAAATAACTTTCGCTATCTAAAGAAGTGTTGATGAGCTGTAATGGGCAAAAAACACAAAAAAAAAAGAATTTCGCACCACAAGCTAGAGCATCCACCTTGAATACCTAACATAGGTCAGGACTAACAACCGGACTACTGCTACTAGAGGAAAATCAAACCTTATTTTTCTAAATAAGGTATATAGAAAAATAAAGTTTGTTTTTTGTCGGCTCGGCCACGGATTCAAGAGAGATGTGTCGGCTCGGCCACGGATTCAAGAGAGATGTGTCGGCTCGGCCACGGATTCAAGAGAGATGTGTCGGCTCGGCCACGGATTCAAGAGAGATGTGTCGGCTCGGCCACGGATTCAAGAGAGATGTGTCGGCTCGGCCACGGATTCAAGAGAGATGTGTCGGCTCGGCCACGGATTCAAGAGAGATGAATCTGCTATTTTATCAAAATAATTATAGACAATAACTAGCTTAGATAATTAATTTTCAAGTCTGAATTTAATTTTAACGTTATACGACTATTTTGTTTTTTTTTATATTCTAAGAATAGATTTTAAGGCTACCTAGGTCTCCGTTACTGAGGCCGCAAAGCACGAAGACCTAGGTATATAACTAGAAGTACAGCTGTCAAAGTGCCATCATAGTACGCCACTATCAGATACAAACAGTTTATTTTGTATGGCATTGATTATATATCTACAACAATTGTATTAAAAAATTATGCTATTAAAAAATATTTTTATTTAATATACCACGCGCGGATGAGCCACGCGGAAATAACTATAGACACGGCTACGCGCGTAGCAAAGAGATATGATACCATCTCATCTGCTTGCTACGTGCGTAGCTGCTCGTAGCGCCGGTGCTACGCACTCTGGGCCTCTGGGGGCTTACTACGAGAAATTGATAGTATTCGAATCTATATGAAGTTTCGTTTCATTCAATGCATTTTCTGACAGCGTCCTTAGTTTTCTCCTCGTTTCCGCTAGGGGCGCTGCAAGTTAGTGTATGGAAGAGAACGAAACTTCATTTAAGTAGTTTTGAAACTATCTAAACTCATACTAACCCCCCTGGTCGAATCTCAAGTCTTTGTCCATCGACTGAGTCAAGATGCGTTAGTACGTTATTTTGTGTAATTTTGTATGACTCAGATTGGGTTCTAAGTGCCATTTGCAGTCCTCTAGTCCGTAATAAAAATGTTAATTATATAACTGCTATATTTATTTTAAATTGTTAATGAAATGTAAATAAAATATTAGAGTTATAATAATAAAACTGCTTCTAGTACCTACTTATAATTTTTGTACTTAGATATCTACATAGGTACGATTTTATTAATGACTCTACAATCGAACTATATCTACTTACATATTAATAAAGTATTTGGTTTTTACCCAAGATAGTCTATAAACTCCTGTTTTTTTGAACACTGATGAATAAAAGTGGTAAAAAAACATTTAGGGAGTTACCTACTACTAAAAACAATGCAGGTAATAGTCCATGCAGCCGAGAGAGAAGAGAGGGCTCATTTCAAAAACGTGTGCTAAGATAGCGGCAAAGGATTTTTATTAAACTATTGACTGCCATAGCGAGTTTTGTATGGGGTGGTATAAATGTAACATCGCAAGGTCGCAGCCTAACAACCATACACGCTCGCTTTACGAGATCTTTTCTCCCCCATACGTGCAAATTGTGGAATGGGCTCCCCCCTGAGGTGTTTCAGCTAAACTTCAACATGAGCCGCTTCAAAAAAAAATTAAAAAGAGTCCTTTAGGGCAGGCAACGCATTGGCAATACCTCTGGTGTTGCAGATGTCAATAGGCGACGGTAACCGCTTACCATTAGGCGGGCCGTAAGCCAGTTTGTCGAGCCATAACATAAAAAAAAAAAATACAAAACTAGCCTAAACGGTGGGCGCGGGCTTGTACTATTATATATTCTGTGCCGCGGGCCACTTCGTAATGTTTACTATTATTTATTCTGTGGTGCAGTCAACCAACGAACCGAAAACTAACATCTCAGAAAATAATAGGTAATATTTGAATTTATTGAAACATTTGAGCCGAAAATTGGCACTCAGGTTGCCCTCTTTCCTAATTGTTTTTTTTTTATGGTATAGGTACTAAAGGTAACTTTACAACTCCACTTGTAATGTGATTATCCAATCGGCTGTAGGTATTTAATTGTCTATGTTGTTATCATATCTGTGTAGGTATCATTTCATAAGTTTGTTGAAATATTTCGGCGACTAAACAAAAAAATTGTGATATTTCAAACATATTATCTATTTATGATAATGAATAATTAAATTGCACTTATAAATATTTCAGCTGTTTTATTTTAGTAATATCTACAATTTATTTGTGTATTATTTAATGTTGTCGCTCCCTAACTACAAGCTAGCGCCATCTAGCGTCGTGTATTTATAACAAGACGCCTCTAGCACAGTTTTACAATCCATCCTCTAGTAGAGTTAAAAGCCTTACCAATAGATGGCGCTATAAACCGTAAGAAAATACGCTATCTAAACATCTTGAGATACTGCCCTAACAAATAGATAGCGGTGTTGTGTACAAGTTTAGAATCATTTTATGAGAAGTTCCTACTTTTTTAAGATATATGTAGTAAAAGAGTGATCGTGAAAAAAAAAGAGCTCGGTGTGTCTTGGCTGTATATTTTCGGATGTCATTTCCTACGTAATTTACTTACACTAAAAATGTTAGCCAGGCTACCATACCGAAATTACGGACGTCTAAACGTCAAAAGAAAGTCAATATTTAATTTTCAATGTTTTAGTTCACCTTCACCACAGATAAAAGAATACTATACTAGTACCTTCACTACAAGCTATCGCCATCTAGCGTCGCGTAGTTAAACAAGTCGCGGTTTTATCTAATGTTAAGTATCACAAATAGATGGCACTATTAAGCGTAATTAAACAAGAAGCTAAATTCAAGTATAATAAAATTATACTTGAAAAGTGCAAAACAAATAAACAAGACGTGCGAAGCGTTTAAAAAGAAAAAAAAATATTCTAATTCGCTCATAAATATATGGCGCTGTTGCTTAGAAACATTTATTTAAAGTTCATATACCTTAGGCCTTTGGTGGCGAGCAGAAAAACAAACTATAAATGAATTATACAATAGTATGTGTAACATCTGTCATCTCACCTTCTTGATAATAATAATAAGCAAGATGGCTAATAGTACCAACCTCTCGGAACAATGTGCGCTTCCTGTTACACACTTCCGTCCCTTTTCACGAAATCACTACCACAGATTGCAGGAGAGCGAGACGAAAGATGTCACACATCAAAAATATCCTATAACTCGTGGCGTAATTAAGTAACAAACATACATTTATGATATTAGTGCGATTTGAGACCCATCGACCATCGCCATCTAGCCTCGAGTAGCTAAAACCAGACAAACATCCAAATCATGTAGGTCGAAAACTCCAACATAGATGGCGCTGGTAAACGCGACATCACTTGGTAGGAATTGGGAACAATAATAATTCAATTCAATTTTATAAATCAACGTTTAATCTTTAGGTCAAAATCACAGATCATTTCGATACAATCACTATGTCACTGGTACGCCTGTTCCTTATAATTAATATTAAAACTAGTGTTCAGTGTCTCTTGAGTACCATCATGGGCTTGTGGATGTCGAACGCCGCAATCAATTCCTAAAACAAACGAGATAAAGAGTTAGATAGTTAGTTCCTTACAATCTTATACATGTTCATATACATACATACATACACACACGCCTTTTTCCCCAAAGGGGGGTAGGCAGAGCCTCAATAAGCCTCTTTTCAAATTGGATTGCACCATCGTAGAATATAGACGTGACAAGTGCTGAGCTTATCGCCGCCATTGCTGCCCACGTCACTCGGCTAACGCTTTCTACCAGTAATAACAAATTCCATAAACAGCCAGGACAAATCGACCCAACGAATCTTATCAACAAGTCCGGGTAATTCCTTAGTCGGCTTTTACGACATCCACGGGAGGAAACGGAGGGGTCTATTCTTACGCCGAACACTCCACTTTCAGTACAAACTTCCAGAAAGTGCTTCTAAACTTTCGATTCGAAGATTTAAATCCTACATAAAGAATAATTTAATTAAGAAAGCGTATTACACACTACATGACTTTAATTCCCTAATTTTATGACTTAAATTTAGTGTAACTGGCCCAGGCCGTACTAAGTTGTTGTATAAATAAATAAATAATAAATGACTAGGTTAATGATAAAGCCGCGTGGCCTGATGTCGCTCTGCCCCTCGACACCTAATTTGTCAATTTGCAATGTCTGTACCTACATATAATTTATTATAGATGTGTTATTTATTAGTATATCAAGCGTAGTGTGTGCTGCCTTATGAACTTTTGCTGATTCTTATATCATCTTACTTTTGACTGCCTACCTAAGTAAGGCTATTAAGTTGGTTTTCCTTTTTTCCTTGAATCAGCTTCCACTTGTTCTCGAGGCTCTACACAGGCGCTCCCCACCTAGTAGTAAGAAGGATCATCAAAAAAAAACAGACTGTGTTTGTTGCCTGATTCTTCTAGGTCTGGTTGCGTTAGAACAGGAGTAAATATAAATTTATTTTTTAAGACGATTCAAAATGATCCTTGTGATTTCAATGAATAAAATACTTTTTGACTTTGACTTTACCCGCCACGCCTTCATGTCGAGAGACACTATGAATTGGTTCTCCTCGGCGATGTCTCGCTGGTCCGTCTGCTGCGCGACCGGTGTGATGAAAGGCAGCTGCGTCTCGTCATCTGTACGTACGTACCCGCCACGCCTTCATGTCGAGAGACACTATGAACTGGTTCTCCTCGGCGATGTCTCGCTGGTCCGTCTGCTGCGCGACCGGTGTGATGAAAGGCAGCTGCGTCTCCTCATCTGTACATAGCATTGCTTATTACTTTGTGTTCCGTACCCTGACCTAAAGTAAAAACTGCATCAAGGACGGGTTGGGGTGTACATAAGGGGCACTGAGGAAAAGACATATTATTTTTTTACAATTTAATTATGACATTATGTTAATCAATTGATAAATGTGTGTGTAGCAGCTGAATATATAATCAATAATTTAAATTTTAATATGTAAAAGACCTTCATAATTTGCATAGTTTTCATTTTTGAATTAGTGGAACTTCATAAATATGAATAAAATCTACATTTGTAAACCCATTTTCTGCGAAATAAATCACTCATTCATTCATTCATTCATTCATTCCAAAATTAAAACTTGTAAGACGTAAGTCATTTTTTTTTTTTTTTTTATACGACTGAATGACGGAACAAGCAGATGGCCCACCTGGTGTTAAGCGGTAACCTCTGCCTATGAACAGTGCAATGCCTCACAGGTCACGTCCACCTAGGACGCACCCTATGTGGCATTGCACTGCGCCCGCCACCCTGAGACATAACGATGGAAAGTCTCATGTGCCTGTAATTTCACCGGCACCCATACCCTTCAAACCGGAACACAGCAATGCGAGCACTACTGCTTTGCGGCAGAAATAGGTATGTAAATGGTATTTAAATTTTAAAAAGGTGGTTTCTTTGATATAGTTTTTTATCGAGTGAAGTAATTCGAATAGTGGGTTGAGCTTTTGACGACCTCTGTGGCGGGGCGGGCGCACGTTCGCCTGCGACGCCGGAGGTTGCGGGTTCGATTCCCGCCTCGGAACAAAGATTTGTGCGTTATGCAGATATTTGTTCAGGGTGTTCTGGGTATTTTCTATGTATAATAAAAAATATATATCTATGTTATATATTGTATTAAGTATATCAGTTATCTAGAACCCATAACACAAGCTCTGCTTAGCTTGGGGCTAGATAATGTTGTGTAAACTGTCCAGTATGTTTTTTTTTTTTATAGCTTTTGATTTCACTGGATAAAAAGCTTAACAATGTTATATATTTTTTCCTTCTTGAAGTGTAAGAACTGTTTTATCAAAAACATACAAATTCTAGAGCCAGATAGTCAGATAGTCATTTAATCATACAAAAGGTACACGTCAAACAAATAATTTTCACAAAATGTGTCAATAAGTACACATCGTACTTAAAACAAAAATCAAAATCAACAAAACAGATATACAAACAGATATATAGCTCATTATAGACATGCTGTGAACCTATTGATGAAGAAAATCGCTTAACGATAGCCAAAAAAAAAAAAATTCCTCAGTGGCCCCTTATATACACTCTGACCCTTGCAAGTGCTGTGGCGAGTAACTCACCCAAGTCCACTTTGAGCATGGCGTCCCTCACTAAGAAGGACACGTTATAGATATTCTCTACGGACCGGCTGAAAAAACACAAGATACAAACAGATAAGATATAGATAACCTCAAACAATTTTTTTTACAAGTCAGAATATTTTAATTAACTTTGGGTATAATTTAGACAGACACCAAAAATATTTAAGACTCTAAGCCTAGGCACCAAATAAAATAAACACCGCCCAAAAAAGTACTAAACGGTTACCAAAATGGATAAATGGTCACCAAATTACGATGGATTAACGGTCACCAAATTACCTAAGACAGACACAGAGCACCTGTGTTTTACCTAACAGAGGTTAGGTAAAATATATAATATTTAGTCTAAAGTGTATTTTAAAGGCGTCCATATATTTTTGTGGCAGTCAATAGTACGAAAAAAAGGATTTATTTCATAATATTTTATGAAATAATTTGGTGACCATTTATCCATTTTGGTAACCGTTTAGTACTTTTTTGGGCGGTGTTTAAACACAAGCCAGTAAGTTTCTATGTATGTTAGTTTGTATGTTCGGGCCAAATCCTGCAGCTGAATTAGAACCACTTCTTGAATCTTGACATCCGATTGAACTGAAATATTGCATACCGATTAGGTACCTACATAATGTTTACCTTACCAAACAAAATGACTACTCCCCCAAATGTCTACTTTCCCATAATGATCACTTTCCAAAAAAGTCTACTTTCCCATAATGATCACTTTCCAAAAAAGTCTACTTTCCCATAATGATCACTTTCCAATAAAGTCTACTTTCCCATAATGATCACTTTCCAATAAAGTCTACTTTCCCATAATGATCACTTTCCAATAAAGTCTACTTTCCCATAATGATCACTTTCCAATAAAGTCTACTTTCCCATAATGATCACTTTCCAAAAAAGTCAACTTTCCCATAATGATCACTTTTCAAAAAAGTCAACTTTCCCATAATGATCACTTTCCAAAAAAGTCAACTTTCCCATAATGATCACTTTCCTAAATAAATCTACATAAAATGAGTAACAAAAATAGTGAATAATTCAATTTAAATAACTAGATCACAGATAAAATAATAAGACTATAAAAAGCATAAAAAAAAACACTTCACTGCAACGAAGCTACCTATTTCTGCCGCAAAGCAGTAGTGCTCGCATTGCTGTGTTCCGGTTTGAAGGGTTAAAGGTGCCGGTGAAATTACAGGCACATGAGACTTTTCATCTTTATGTCTCAGGGTGACGGGCGCAGTGCAATGCCACAGACGACCTCTGTGGCGCGGCGGGCAAAGCTTGGCCTTCGACGCAGGAGGTTGCGGGTTCGATTCCCGCCTCGGAACAAATATTTGTGTGATCGCAGATATTTGTTCAGGGTGTTCTGGGTATTTTCTATGTATAATAAAAAAAAAAAAAACTATGTATAATATTATATTAAGTATATCAGTTATCTAGTACCCATAACACAAGCTCTGCTTAGCTTGGGGCTAGATAATGTTGTGTGAACTGTCCAGCATTATTTATTTATTATTTTACATAGGGTGCGTCCTAGGTGGCCGTGACCTATGAGGTAATGCACTGTTCATAGGCAGAGGTTACCGCTTAACATCAGGTGGACCATCTGCTTGTTCCGTCATTCAGTAGTATAAAAAACGAAACCTAAAAATTTTTCCTTACATACAATACATAATATAATTTCACATCAAACATTAAAAAAATCACAGAACTAAATCTTATAAAGTAGTTTTTTTGAAAATTGATGCTTAAATCATTAACCTTCAAGTTCCGATGACAATACAATATGATGGTGGGTGTGTGGTACCATGGTACTCGTAGTTTCTGATACCTCCGACACAGGGGATCCTAGTGTGGGCTCAGTGACGCGGTGCTCATGATGAAGAGGCCCTCAGTCTCGACACGTCAGCAAAACGACGAAAACCAGTGGTCAATAAGCCGTTTATTCATTCACAAACACTCTAAGCGACTTCTTTTCTTCCAGACAGACTGAAAAAGGAGTTTTTTTTTTTTTTTTATTGTTGAACCGGTTCACTCTGCTCACCGTCTAGAATGTGTGATCACCTGAAGCTGTCCGGGTCCAGCACCACATGGAAGTAGCTGAGCGGCGCCGACCCTCGGGCGCGGTAGCTCTTGTTGAACCGGTTCACTCGGCTCACCGTCTAGAATGTGTGATCACCTGAAGCTGTCCGGGTCCAGCACCACATGGAAGTAGCTGAGCGGCGCCGACCCTCGGGCGCGGTAGCTCTTGTTGAACCGGTTCACTCGGCTCACCGTCTAGAATGTGTGATCACCTGAAGCTGTCCGGGTCCAGCACCACATGGAAGTAGCTGAGCGGCGCCGACCCTCGGGCGCGGTAGCTCTTGTTGATGAACCGGTTCACTCGGCTCACCATCTCACTGCCTTCTTCTACCTTGTCCAGCCTGCAAGTTACCGTTATAAATGAATTAAATGAATTAATCTCAATTGCCTCTTGTACCATTCTTGGTATGTAATGTCGCTCTGTGATCATGCGTGATCGTGATCATGGCGCATGCAACTGTTCCCAAATATCGGGAACAATCAAAACTAAAATAAGTTTTTTGAGAAAAATAGTAGATTACATACGTGTTCGGAATGGCTTATATTTACGAACCGAGAGGTTTACGGCCCGAGCCGAAAGCGAGGGACGTAACGAGATTTGTAAAGAAGCCTTCCCGAACGAGTTTTGTATACTATTTTTCCGCCTGAGAACCCGAAATCAAGCGGCGAAGATGCCATTTTGAGGTTAGAAGGCGGAAAAATATTTTTCAATACAAGCTTTTATAAAATTAGAGACGTAACTGGGTGTCGACGTAAAATGATCCTAAGCACGGCCAGTCTACTATTATCCATGGAGGAGTTCCGTTGTCCACCTTCCATCTCCATCATCGGATCAGCTCGCTGTCACCATCATATTGTATTGCCATCGGAACTTGCTCAATCGGTTGAGGATAACTGCTTTAAAATTCAGTTACAAGATTCCACCCGGACATACATTGCAAGTTAATATAAAGCTTGTAAAATACATACATACATTACATACATTTTTAGTAGTAGTAGAACTGTATTGTGAAATAGTTCGTCCGGGGAAGTTCTAACACCAGTTCTATTTCTGGCGCAAAGCAGCAGTGCTCGCATGGCTGTGTTCCGGTTTGAAGGATAAGGGTGCCGGTGAAATTACAGGCACATGAGACTTTTCATCTTTATGTCTCAGGGTGGCGGGCGCAGTGCAATGCCACATAGGGCGCGTCCTAGTTAGAAGTGACCTATGAGGTAATGCACAGTTCATAGGCAGAGGTTACCGCTTAACATCAGGTGAGCCATTAGCTTGTTCCGTCATTTGAAGTAAAATAATAAAAATAAATAAAAACATACATAGACGCCTTTTTCCCCGAAGGGGGGTAGGCAGAGCCACAATGGGCCTTTCATGGTAAATATCCCGTTTCTAGTGAAAGGTATGAAGATAACATACTTGTCCACGTTCTCAGGCGCCTTCAGCTCTGCGAGCGGCTGCCTCTCGTGGCGGCGGCGCGGCGCGCGCGCGCGCTGCTCGGGCGGCGTGGGCGCGAACGTGCCAAACACGTGCGCGCACGCGGGCGCCTCACGCGGGAACACCGCCTCCCAGAACTCCGGGTTCTCGCGCTGAAAGCATGCCGAACATCAGCCGGTGTGACCGAAGAAGAATCAGCCACAAAGAAAGTACTGCTAAGGAGTGCTACCGTCGTCTGTCTTTACTGAAAACTATAATCTCTTCAAGGCTAGAGTGAATAGGTGCCTTCTAGACCTTCGTGCGCGAGTCGAGCTATGATGTACTCTCACCATGTGGCTGGCCAGCTCGTGCCGGTCGTACGTGTTGGCGTAGCTGCTGACGGCTTCAGAGCAGCGCACGGCGAGGTCGCTGCGCGTAGCACTCGCGAGTCGAGCTATGATGTACTCTCACCATGTGGCTGGCCAGCTCGTGCCGGTCGTACGTGCTGGCGTAGCTGCTGACGGCTTCAGAGCAGCGCACGGCGAGGTCGCTGCGCGTAGCACTCGCGAGTCGAGCTATGATGTACTCTCACCATGTGGCTGGCCAGCTCGTGCCGGTCGTACGTGTTGGCGTAGCTGCTGACGGCTTCAGACCAGCGCACGGCGAGGTCGCTGCGCGTAGCACTCGCGAGTCGAGCTATGATGTACTCTCACCATGTGGCTGGCCAGCTCGTGCCGGTCGTACGTGCTGGCGTTGCTGCTGACTGCTTCAGAGCAGCGCACGGCGAGGTCGCTGCGCGTAGCACTCGCGAGTCGAGCTATGATGTACTCTCACCATGTGGCTGGCCAGCTCGTGCCGGTCGTACGTGTTGGCGTAGCTGCTGACGGCTTCAGACCAGCGCACGGCGAGGTCGCTGCGCGTAGCACTCGCGAGTCGAGCTATGATGTACTCTCACCATGTGGCTGGCCAGCTCGTGCCGGTCGTACGTGCTGGCGTTGCTGCTGACTGCTTCAGAGCAGCGCACGGCGAGGTCGCTGCGCGTAGCACTCGCGAGTCGAGCTATGATGTACTCTCACCATGTGGCTGGCCAGCTCGTGCCGGTCGTACGTGCTGGCGTTGCTGCTGACTGCTTCAGAGCAGCGCACGGCGAGGTCGCTGCGCGTAGCACTCGCGAGTCGAGCTATGATGTACTCTCACCATGTGGCTGGCCAGCTCGTGCCGGTCGTACGTGCTGGCGTTGCTGCTGACTGCTTCAGAGCAGCGCACGGCGAGGTCGCTGCGCGTAGCACTCGCGAGTCGAGCTATGATGTACTCTCACCATGTGGCTGGCCAGCTCGTGCCGGTCGTACGTGTTGGCGTAGCTGCTGACGGCTTCAGAGCAGCGCACGGCGAGGTCGCTGCGCGTAGCACTCGCGAGTCGAGCTATGATGTACTCTCACCATGTGGCTGGCCAGCTCGTGCCGGTCGTACGTGCTGGCGTTGCTGCTGACTGCTTCAGAGCAGCGCACGGCGAGGTCGCTGCGCGTAGCACTCGCGAGTCGAGCTATGATGTACTCTCACCATGTGACTGCACAGCTCGTACGTGTTGGCGTTGCTGCTGACGGCTTCAGAGCAGCGCACGGCGAGGTCGCTGCGCGTAGCACTCGCGAGTCGAGCTATGATGTACTCTCACCATGTGGCTGGCCAGCTCGTGCCGGTCGTACGTGCTGGCGTTGCTGCTGACTGCTTCAGAGCAGCGCACGGCGAGGTCGCTGCGCGTAGCACTCGCGAGTCGAGCTATGATGTACTCTCACCATGTGGCTGGCCAGCTCGTGCCGGTCGTACGTGCTGGCGTTGCTGCTGACTGCTTCAGAGCAGCGCACGGCGAGGTCGCTGCGCGTAGCACTCGCGAGTCGAGCTATGATGTACTCTCACCATGTGGCTGGCCAGCTCGTGCCGGTCGTACGTGTTGGCGTAGCTGCTGACGGCTTCAGAGCAGCGCACGGCGAGGTCGCTGCGCGTAGCACTTGCGAGTCGAGCTATGATGTACTCTCACCATGTGACTGCACAGCTCGTACGTGTTGGCGTTGCTTCTGACGGCTTCAGAGCAGCGCACGGCGAGGTCGCTGCGCGTAGCACTCGCGAGTCGAGCTATGATGTACTCTCACCATGTGGCTGGCCAGCTCGTGCCGGTCGTACGTGCTGGCGTTGCTGCTGACTGCTTCAGAACAGCGCACGGCGAGGTCGCTGCGCGTAGCACTCGCGAGTCGAGCTATGATGTACTCTCACCATGTGACTGCACAGCTCGTACGTGTTGGCGTTGCTGCTGACGGCTTCAGAGCAGCGCACGGCGAGGTCGCTGCGCGTAGCACTCGCGAGTCGAGCTATGATGTACTCTCACCATGTGACTGCACAGCTCGTACGTGTTGGCGTTGCTGCTGACGGCTTCAGAGCAGCGCACGGCGAGGTCGCTGCGCGTAGCACTCGCGAGTCGAGCTATGATGTACTCTCACTATGTGACTGCACAGCTCGTACGTGTTGGCGTTGCTGCTGACGGCTTCAGAGCAGCGCACGGCGAGGTCGCTGCGCGTAGCACTCGCGAGTCGAGCTATGATGTACTCTCACCATGTGACTGCACAGCTCGTACGTGTTGGCGTTGCTGCTGACGGCTTCAGAGCAGCGCACGGCGAGGTCGCTGCGCGTAGCACTCGCGAGTCGAGCTATGATGTACTCTCACCATGTGACTGCACAGCTCGTACGTGTTGGCGTTGCTGCTGACGGCTTCAGAGCAGCGCACGGCGAGGTCGCTGCGCGTAGCACTCGCGAGTCGAGCTATGATGTACTCTCACCATGTGACTGCACAGCTCGTACGTGTTGGCGTTGCTGCTGACGGCTTCAGAGCAGCGCACGGCGAGGTCGCTGCGCGTAGCACTCGCGAGTCGAGCTATGATGTACTCTCACCATGTGGCTGGCCAGCTCGTGCCGGTCGTACGTGTTGGCGTTACTACTGACGGCTTCAGAGCAGCGCACGGCGAGGTCGCTGGTCGCGCGTAGCACTCGCGAGTCGAGCTATGATGTACTCTCACCATGTGACTGCACAGCTCGTGCCGTTCGTACGTGTTGGCGTTGCTGCTGACTGCTTCAGAGCAGCGCACGGCGAGGTCGCTGCGCGTAGCACTCGCGAGTCGAGCTATGATGTACTCTCACCATGTGGCTGGCCAGCTCGTGCCGGTCGTACGTGTTGGCGTTACTACTGACGGCTTCAGAGCAGCGCACGGCGAGGTCGCTGGTCGCGCGTAGCACTCGCGAGTCGAGCTATGATGTACTCTCACCATGTGACTGCACAGCTCGTGCCGTTCGTACGTGTTGGCGTTGCTGCTGACTGCTTCAGAGCAGCGCACGGCGAGGTCGCTGCGCGTAGCACTCGCGAGTCGAGCTATGATGTACTCTCACCATGTGGCTGGCCAGCTCGTGCCGGTCGTACGTGTTGGCGTTACTACTGACGGCTTCAGAGCAGCGCACGGCGAGGTCGCTGGTCGCACGGAGCACTCGCGAGTCGAGATACCCCTCACCTGTGAAGTATTATTTGTATTATACTCCAGCATTAGCAGATACAAAACACCCAGGAATTCAATAAATTCGACTAAATTTTTCGATTCGACTTAGTTTTTTTTATTAAACAGAACTTTGTTGATTGACGACTATGTATGTTTCATTGGTTTCTCTCTCAAGTCACTCATCAAATTTATTGAACCAGCCCATATATGGACCGGTTGATTCTACCAGTCCATATTGCGCAGACAACATGCTCTGAAACAGACGCACATCAAGCTGTAAAACATTTTTAGTTTGGTAAATTTGCGCTCCATAGCTGGACTCTGAAGACAGATAGCAGTCTTAACACCTGCTTATGACAGGGGCCACGGACAGTGGTCTGTGTCGCGGCTGTCTTCAAGACGAGGAGACAGTGGAGCGTGTGATACTACACTGCACAGCCACTAATGAAGCCACAGAACAAACCAGGCTCCAAGAGCTGATCAAGTCTAGTCCCACTTCATGTATAGCTCCCTCGGGGACACTGGAACAGTGCTGCCATCAGCCCAGAGTCCTTCTCCGCTACTTTTAGGAGTTGGGCTGGCTGGGCTAGGGCTAGCTGGGGGACAATGCACAATACACCCCAAGCAGGACGTCAGTGCAGATGATATCTCCCCCATTTAGAATTAGAATTAGACCTATATTAGGAAACAGATATATCTTGATTGGTGATGTTCTACTCCCATTGCACCATTGCATTCTATGGGCAAAGCCCCTTTCATGGGGCCACTACTGGACATAGGCCTATCCTAGATGATGCCACGACAATCTGGTACTGCGCTGTGCACCTGCTTATACTACGATGAAAAGCTTTATCATTGGGCTTAATCGTAGCAAAGCATGGTTATTCAGCTAGAAATACATACATATATACATAGACACACACCTTTTTCCCTGAAGGGAGATAGGCAGAGCCTCAATGGGCCTCTTTTCACAGTGGGTTGCACCATCGTGGAATATAGACGTGACAAGTGGTGAGCTCATCATCGCCATTGCCCACGACTGACTCGGCTAGCGCTTTCTTCCAGTAATAACACATTCCATAATAAGTTAGCAGCCAGGACAACTCTTATACCAACAAATCTTATCAATAAGTCAGCTATTAGATAGAATCAAAGGTTGCAGACCTGGATGTTTGACTCTCTCCTCCATACCGCCTTCCGCCAGCAGTGCTTGCGCCTCCCGCACGGCCGTCGCCGTCTTCTCCATTCGCTCAGCATTGGTCCCGCCTTCGTCTTCTGCAAATTATCACAGACACATTGTATCTCGTGTGTTAGCAGTAGAGCTATATTGTGGACTAGCAGCGCCCCGCGGTATCACCGCGTAAGTCTCGATCCCGTGGGAATATCGGGATAAAAATGTGCCTATGTGTTAATCTGGGAGTCCAGCTATCTCCATTCCAAATTTCATCCATATCCGTCCAGCCGTTTCAGCGTGAAGAAGTAACAAACACACTGATACACAAACTTTCGCATAATATTTGTGTGTTATGTAGTTTTGGCGCTACAGTTGAACTTATACGTCTAGTTAGATAAACATACTTAATTACATAGACTGCTAACCCTTCCTTTTGGTTTTGCCGTATTCGGTTAAATACATTTTGTTATTTTGTTTAAATAAAACCAGAACAGAAACATGTTTGATGTTATGTTTAGAGACCGTATTTTTGATGTTTTTACTCACCTAGGGTGGACAAGTCTTCAAGCAAAGCCCTGTAGCGGAGTTTGCGATCATGACTTCCGAAACTACTCCGTGTAGCTTGGGTGCCATTTAACGACGACATTTTATTATGTATGATACATAAAATCACGTTAAAATTATGAATAATAATCACAAATTCTCAGTCACACTCAGCAATAAACTCCTTTGAATGCACAGACTACTAGGATGCTAACGCATTTTGAATGATAGTGTTAGTCTGTGTTTTTTTTTCTCCATCTATGATTTGAAATAAAGAAAACTCTATGGATTTGAATTATCACGTTTTTCACACAGAAGATACATCCATGGGTTTTCACTAAAGTTCACGGAATTTGTTTAGTCTGTTTATCAAAGTACATGTATTTATGAGACATTTGTTTCTTATGGACTTAGTATACAAACAGGACTGAGCGCTCGCAGCTGAAAATTTTGTTTAGTCTGTTTATCAAAGTATGCATTTATGTGACATTTGTTTCGGACTTATAGCCCTTGCACACGTACGCCAGTTCGACAAACGGACGATCAATTGTCACCGTGTGCACGCGATTGTGCTTAGCAATTCGACAATACATTCGTTCAATTCAATAAAATCATTCAATCAGCGATTGCCGCCAGCCATTTTCAAACAGGGATAATAGCTGTCATTAGCTGTGCACAAGAGGTTCCCCCATTACCAAAAATACAATGTTACCAACTCAAAAAGATGAGTTGGTTGGTCACAATTTCCCAAAGGTAATGTGAGACCGCTAGAAATCGATTATAATTTACCCACATTTTAGGCACACCACATAGCCCACCTCCATTTAATTTTCTAGTTTGTAATTTGTTATAACTTAGTACCCCATATTAGTCTAAGAATGTGATTAGATGCGTGTCCAGTTCACCCCACAAAGTATATTTATAATGATCACCCTTAGAGCGTTAGTTTACGCATTATTATCGAAGGAAGGAAGCTGCCATAAAGTGCCATGGTAGATACACTAAAACATAATTAATTATATGGAATCATGGAATGGAAGCCCTATCGCCATGCACCACCACAATGAACAGAACAGGCAGGCAGGGTAGGAGACACTGGACTGATAGACCTCTCCTGAAGCAAAGCAAGGCTAGCTCATCACAATAATGCTTTCCAAAAAAAAAAAACTTCAAAGCTAGGAATTTATCCCTAATATAAGATTTTAAGTGATCGGAACCATGTGTTGATGAAAGTGAGCCTAAACACGGCCAGTCTACTATTATCCACTGAGGAGTTCCGTTGTCCACCTTCCGTGTCCATCATCAGACCAGCTAGTTGTAAAATTTGTGATCGGAACCATGTGCTGATCAAAATGAGCCTAAACACGGCCAGTCTACTATTATCCACTGAGGAGTTCCGTTGTCCACCTTCCGTGTCCATCATCAGACCAGCTAGTTGTAAAATTTGTGATCGGAACCATGTGCTGATCGAAATGAGCCTAAACACGGCCAGTCTACTATTATCCATCAAGAAGTTCCGTTCGCCACCTTCCGTCTCCATCATCAGACCAGCTAGTTGTAAAATTAGTGATCGGAACCATGTGCTGATCAAAATGAGCCTAAACACGGCCAGTCTACTATTATCCACTGAGGAGTTCAGTTGTCCACCTTCCGTCTCCATCATCATATTAGCTCGCTGTCTTTTTCTTTCTTTAAGTTGAAGTCGCACGGCTTGAGCATTTGCCATTTTCAATTATATTTATTGTATTTTCACTATAATGGTGTGTCTGGCCCAAGAATAGACCCCTCCATCTCCTCCTGTGGATGTCGTAAAAGCCGACTAAGGGATTACCCGGACTTGTTAGTAAGATTCGTTGGTATAAAATTTGTCCTGGCTTACTAGAAGCCGCGCGTTAGAAGAGTCAGTCCTGGGAAGCAATGGCGACGATGAGCTCACCACTTGTCATGTCTTTTTCCCACGACGGTGCAACCCACAGTGAAAAGAGGCCCATTTGATGCTCTGCCTACCCTTTCGGGGGAAAAGGCGTGTGTCTATGTATGTATGTATGTATTTGCAACTTTACACTCCTTCCAAGTCGTCAAAGTAATAGTCAAGTCATATTTTAGTAAAACGGTGGCCGTTTTACTAAAACACTGGTAGAATATTTCCACCAACTTTAAAATCCCATAGATCTAGTAGCAAAAATTGTACGTCTATGGAAAATCCCGATCGCTGATCTATCAATAATCGTTTTTATTTAATGACATCCTAAGACAACTTAATACAAAATTTTATGGACTTTATTAGTTTATGTCAAAATGATAACAAGCAAACTATGAATATCTATATAGAGCTGCCATAACGCATGTTTAAATTAATGAAATAAAATATATTTATTTCTCCGAGTTATTTTGACTTTAAGGCCTTAATTATTGGAACTTCTATAAAATAGTAGGTAAAACAAATGAAAAAAATATATATACAAAAACAAACAAAAACAAGAAAGTAATAATTAAACCAAATGAAAATTGTATACCATTCTACGAATCATTGTATAATCAAAATCATGTTTTGGTTTTGGGTCACTCATATCTTTTTTCTTAGACTCTTCTTCTCTCAGTATTTTGTTAACAGTTGTTCGAGAAATTTCAGTTATGAATTTTATTAATATATTCAGCCTAGACTTTTTTCAGACCAGATCGGAGACGTTCTGGAAAAAGGCCAGGTCAAGAGTACCCTTAACTGACGAGCATGTATGAAGAATGTGATGAGAGTGAATGAAGCAAAATAAGTGTGTCAGGATCGTAGCAAGTGGAAATCCGTGGTCTCTGCCTACCCCTCCGGGAAACAGGCGTGAGTTTATGTATGTATGTATGTAGTTTTTTTATTATTGACTTTCGGATAAAAAGTACAGGAAGAGATTGAATAAGATTTCGCGGGCTTGTAGCGCAATGCGTTTATCATTTCCGAACGTTTTTGGCATGGCTATTAAGCTTCAGTAATTTGTCTGAAAAAAAATTTGTAAAATATGGCGTAGGTACCTATATGAAAATTGGTATTATCCACTCTATATAAATATGATTATATTATTCGATGCGATCAAGACATATAGATCCACCAACTTATCTGTAGAACCATTTACCTAAATTTTTCTATCATCTACATACATTTCATTCTACAGATAAATGGGTGGATCTCTACACTGTCTTCCGAGGCACTGGTCCATAATCTATGGATGTAGTAGCACTGAGCATAGAGTTTTTTTTAATACGCAAAAGAGAAGGAAAGAAAACTATAGACTTAGTGTAGTCCATGGAGAAACAGAGAAGAGAAGAAGACAAGAGTATTCTCTGTCTACGGTCGCAGGCTAGATTCATGGTCGCAGGCCTAGTCAAAGAATAGAGGTAGTAGGCTGTTGCAGCTGCCATACCCTCTCGGTATGCATAGAGAAATTTGTTATATATAGTCGGTATGTTAACAAACAGGTACACTACGTATTATGTTCTTTGTGCCGAATTCCCAAAAATAAGTTAATTATATTTCCAACGAAATAGAACTTAAGGTACTTCGAAGTTGGCCACTGCTGCTCGTGGCCGGAAGGCAGATGTTCTACGGATGAAATCAAATCATAGGGGGCTGAGTGTTGGGAAGACCACAACTCACATCTTGCGTCTGTTGGGCTCTTTATCAGTGGGCTTCGTTGATCGTAGGAAGCTCTTGCGGCTCTTTAAGCGGACGGGAGGTAGCTTGTGGCCGTGAAGAGGATGCCAGTTATCAGCTTCCTGCTTGCTCTTTTCAACGCTGCAACCAACCTCACGGCGAACGCTTGGTGGCTGCCAGTGGATAGGTATAGCATTTTAAGGGGGTTGCGTTTTAGGCAGCCTGTAATAATTTTGCATGTGTCGTTGAGGGCGATATCTAATACCTCCTTCGCGTGGGCAGACTGGTGCCACTGGGTGCCACACTGGACATGCAAATTCGCCCGCCGAAAAGGAGAGTGACAAGCCAGTTGTCCGTAGCACATGAGTTGATGCCCCCCAAGTTAGGCGCCCAAGTTAGGTAGAAGTTAGGCGCCGCAGTAAGGCCCTATCGAGCGTATAATACCCAGGTAGCAAGGGAATGAGCAGTGGTCAATGCTTTCACCTTTCCAAGTATATAGGTAGTAATATAGAGGGTCCGTTTAGAGTGCCGGTTGCGAAGGTGCAAGATGCAAGATTTTGTCGAAGGGAATTTTCATCGATAGTACTTCCCTAGTTCTTCTAGTGCCACCGACACTCTCGTCCGTCTCTTCGGCCCCTTTAAAACTATCGGTTGAGGCGGCCAGTGCTAGATCGTCGGCATCGACAGAGGTAGCGATGTGTCAGCGAAGTGCTGCGCTGATCATTTGTGTACCTACCTAAATTTTAAAAAGTGCCGGAGCCAGTATGTACGCTTCCATATGTGCGACCTCTGTGGCGCAGCGGGCGAAGTTTCGCCTGTGACGCAGGAGGTTGCGGGTTCGATTCCCGCCTCGGAACAAATATTTGTGCGATCTGCAGATATTTGATCAGGGTGTTCTGGGTATTTTCTATAAAAAAATAAAAAATAAACGATCTATTACCCACCCACAATTACACAAGTACCCATTACACAAGCTCTGCTTAGCTTGGGACTAAATAATGTATTTTTTTTTTACTTCTAGAATGACGGATCTATCAGATGTAAGCGGTAACCTCTGCCTCTGAACAGTGCATTACCTCATAGGTCACATCCACCTAGGACGCGCCCTATGTGGCATTGCACTGCGCCCGCCACCCTGAGACATAAATATGAAAGTCTCATTTGCCTGTAATTTCAACGGCACCCTTAGCCTTCAAACCGGAACACAGCAATGCGAGCACTACTGCTTTGTGGCAGAAATAGGTATTGTGGTAGTACTTCCCCGGACGAACTCTTTCACAAAAAAGCTCTACTACTGCTAATGTTGTGTGAACTGTCCAGCATTATTTATTTATTTATTATTAGGTAAGTATTCGTAAAATTTCAAGTGTAGCCCTACCAGCGTTCTTGTCTTCCGTCTATAGCACTTGTTCTTTGGTTAATAAAATTATATCTCCTTCTCTTGTGGCTCTTTCTGGCAACACACTCAAAATTTCATACTTAGACGAGGCTCGAAATGCTTGGCATAGTGCTTGCCCCAATACTACTCCCCCCAAATCTCTTTCGTCTCAACGGCAATGGGACGGGCCTCTGTGCGAGCTGACGCGGAATTGTCTGTTACAAACGTGCTCAAGCTCCACAGGTCGTGCTCGTCTCCTGGCCGTTTCCAAATGGGAGTCAGGGTTTTGGTTGCAAGCACTTCCATCACACAATACTGGTACTTTAATGGATCCAGTTTCTTTCCGTATTGCAACTTCTTTACGGTTGGGTGCAGGGTGCTGTGCCCCTCATCACTGCCAGTGCGGTACTGCTGTTGATCAGCTTGGTCACCACGGATTATCGTGCACCAGGGCTGCCAGTAGGATTTCCCGCCACGCTAGCCTTAATGATATCATTCGGCGGGCCCTTAACAGCGTTAACATTCCAGCCATTCTAGAACCGAATGGTCTGTTACGTGACGATGGTAAGCGGCCTGACGGCATGACTCTTGTTCCGTGGGAGAAGGGTAGGCCTTTGGTGTGGGACGCGACATATGTTGATACCCTTGCGCCATCTCATCTGTCCGGGACATCAGTTAGGGCCGGTGCGGCGGCAGATTCCGCTGAGGACCTCAAAAGACGCAAATATTCAAGTCTCGACATAGCTTACTTATTTAAGCCTTTCAGGGTCGAGACTCTGGGTCCGTGGAGTTCCGGGGCCCTTCGCGTTTTCAAAATTCTTTCAGGGCATCTGGTCGAAGCGACGCGTGACCCGAGAGCTGGCTCTTATCTGGCTCAACGCATTAGTATTGCCATTCAGCGTGGCAATGCAGCCAGCATCTTAGGGACGCTTCCGTCTGGTAGTGATTTGGATCAGTTGAGCTACCTTTAGATCGCTTGCAGCTGTCTTCAGGTAGCACAACTGTTTCATATGTAGGTATTTTGTACATACCTTGTATTATTCTTTCTGTAAATAAATGTTTATTATTTATTTATATTGCTCGCCTGCTACCTACCTTGCACCGACCCGCGCGCCGCGCCACGGAAGTCATATTCGTTTGGTCCTCTGTCTACGGGTTGGTCATTTGGCTCCCACGTGGGTGGATTGTGCTTTGATTGTACACAGTCCATTGTGTCGGCTAGGCAACTCATGGCGCCAATCGGGATTATAGAATTGTCTTTGGAAAATTGGAATTCGATAGACAATTCTATGGAATTGATGGCAATTGGTGTCCGTGTGAACGCCTACACACAATAGGTAGTTTGCTGGGCACAATTCGACAATCAGTTCGTTCATAGAGTTTCGTGGTTCATTCATATAACGTAAGACAGAGAAAGATATGGGAGACTCATAGCAAGATAGAAAGAGGCGCATATATATCATAGAATGACGTGGCTTCCGGAAAGTTAGTAGTGTCTTTTTGTTTAAGCTGCATTCAATTATAAGC
Source organism: Operophtera brumata (assembly GCA_932527175.1). Classification (NCBI taxonomy): domain Eukaryota; kingdom Metazoa; phylum Arthropoda; class Insecta; order Lepidoptera; family Geometridae; genus Operophtera; species Operophtera brumata. The sequence continues at coordinate 32,657,339 of OW052232.1, read as the reverse complement.
TAGAAGAGGAACTGATTTAATGTAAATACATTCTATGAATTGATTGGCATTTTTCATTAAATTTCTTCATGATTTCTTCGTTATTAAGAATTTCCAAAGTAGGTACTAAGTAGAACTAATCAGATGGTCAAGCAGATGTCTGAAATCGGGCTGCCAGCAAAAGACAAATATTTTCCCGATAATACTACCAGCATGCGTGTTCGTATATTTTTTGAATAATAAATCTAAAAGAAAACCGGTCAAATGCTTGTCAGATTCGCGTGGAGAGGGTTCCGTACAAGTAGGCTACTATAGTAGCCAATAGACTAGTTGAACTTATTAGTCTTCGGTGAAATTAAGGAAAACTTTTCCCTCCAAAAATATTCACTGTTTTCCGTAGGAATTTAAAGACGTGGGATTTTGGGAATGGTGAACAAACGAGTTTAAAAAAATTAGGTAATCGGTTAGGTACGTATGCAAGTTGTTGGAATTGCACAATATTCTGATATGATATTGGCCTCTAAACAGGTTTTCCAAATGTAGGTACGTATGCAATATTGTTTGAATTGCACAATATTCTGATATGTGTTAGTATGTTGGCCTCTAAACAGGTTTGCCAAATGTATTAAGCATAAACTTAATTTCGTTTCTGATAATTGGTCGTTGCGCTCTATCAGTTCTGCACTTCTCTATCACAATCACAAGACTGCAGCCTTCAGAGGAAGTTTTAGATATTCGGCAACAAAGTGCTGGAATAATATTCCTCCCCCGATCCGTAATGTTAAAACCAAGTACACCTTTAAAATACATTTTAAAAAGTTTTTGTGACAGATACAAATTGCAGGTATTCATAGAAGAAAGAAAGAAAGAAATAAACGTTTATTTATGACTAAACAATCAAAGACACACACATGCAACATGCAAAAGCAAAAAAGATTTAAAAAAAACAGACATAAAAAATAAGGCAATTTGTGTGTGTGCCTGACGTAAGCCACAAAAGGGTCTTCAACTCAGCCTTTAGGCACATAGTTACGTTTAGCGTCATAGGCACTTCGTTTGCCAAAAATAATACTACCATATGTTATCGCTTGCATTCGCATGTGTTGTCATGTACATCACCTAGGTAGCAAACTCCAATATTATAAGGACTCCTGTATTACTGCACAAGCACCAACATTTTGTAGCCAAGGTACACATTACACATTGTTTTGTAACTCGTTCTGCTTGCTATCGATGGATTATGGCTGAAAATCAGTGTTTTTGCTTCTTGAGCAAAATATATCGCTGAGCCATGGCCTTTTTGACGTACTGCAGCACACACAGACATTTTACTTGGATTTTGTATATATTATTGTTTGTTTTTATTAGTATATTATATTTTATTGTTTATTTTTACTTGTGCACAGTACAATTTGTTGTAATTTGTATGTGTGTGTGTCTGAATTTGCAAATAAATACTTTTTCTGTATATCTATCTATATGTATGTACTCCGTCCAGGAGTTTCAGAGAAAATCAGCTGTGACCTACAGACACGAGAGTCATCCTATCGTGAGCATCCACCATAACTATCTAAGTTTAGGTCAAGCAATGATCTGCGAGGTCGGTATTTATATGGGTGACCACTTGGTCTTAACAAATGTCTACCTACCTCAAATATTACTGCAAACATTTTTAATTTTTTTCTTGTTTTTTTTAAAAGAACATACTTTGACTGTCACCACTCCCACTCTTTCCACGCATACGTTAGCTTGGTAAATATGTTTGAAATAGAAATGGTGTTATTTTTTCTTACTGAATATTTTGTGTAAGATATAGTAAAAACGTGATAGATTTAACAAGAAAACTGTTAATTGGAAACACTGCACATTTTAACCATCCTATTGCCGTAGGCCAATCGGCATGTGTGTGCACGCGAATTGTGCTCAAAATCGAACTGCCCAACTTCCCGACTGTCGAATCGGCGTACGTGTGCAAGCGGCATAAAAACGAGCTGAGCAAGATATGAACTACAGAGTTGGTGTGTCTACTTCATGGACTTAGTATACGACTACTTCTAATACGGTGACCATAAAATAAAATCATGTCCAGGCATGGAGGTATAATAGTATGGAGTGAGTGCTAAAATAGCATAGAGTGTTCCTTCTTACTCCTATCCTAGAAGATAGCTTGCTATCCTATGTTAGAGAGAAACAAATATATTGTCACACAACAGTCGTTTTTCCGTTCAGTAGTACCCTGAATATTGGCACCATGCATATACATCTTCCTAGATTGTTACCATGAATTAGTATTAATTTGACATTTGGCCAGGTACGAGTTACACAAATAAAAACAGATAGATACATGCTTGTCTCATTCCAACACATGAATACATTCATAATATAAAAGAATGAGACTGGTATAATCGATACCGTTTCGTTTTTAGCCTTAGTTCCATGCTTTAGTTCTTCTTCCGAGTGTCCAGGAGACTTTTTCCATAGACACTTATGAACGTGGAGTGGAACAAACATTATTTAAATCAAATTATACCTATTTATCACAGTTATTTATGCAGCCAGATTCATACCGGAGGCTTGGTATTTGATCGATCAGTATCACGAATCAATAACACTTTCTTAAAATAAAAGATGTCTCGGGACTAGGCTTGCGTTTGTAGACAACATGTTTTTTTTTCTAATATCACTAAAAGTGTTATCGAACCTTGTTACTGATTACTTACCGAGTGTTCAGTGTAGGCAAAAGGCGTGACGCAACCATGCCACCGGGCGTCCCGCGACGGCCAACTTTTAGATTTGTAGTATCGATGACCTCTTAGTATTTGCCTATACAATGGTCATTCATGGTCACCCTTGCTATCATAAAGCTATAATTTCAAGTGTTAGAAAGGGACAAACTAACTCTATTCTACCTATCTCTCTTGGCTCGTTTTTACTCTATCTATGACGGTAATCTAAATTGAGTGTTAATAAAGACTTGATTTCTACTATCTTGATTAAAAAAAGTCTTGATTTGGTATTATAATATATAAGAGTGCTCAGTCCTGTTTGTATGCTAAGTCCATGTTTTAAACCTATGTACATGATATCACCTGCCTTGGTTGCACGCTAACCAAGACAGGTGCCATCTTACGGTGAACAAGTTGTACATCTTAATAAATGCTCTTGCACTATTACTAAAAAGGATATTACTTATGCCTTGCGTGCGACCACCGTGCGACACTCTCTAGAATTATCCCGAGTTATCCACCTACAGTTGGCTACCTAGTAATATTGCCATACCTTTGTGATTTCCAGAAACCATAGGCTAATTTCTTAGTTCTCATGCACTTATCTTTTATTTTATTTTATTCTCTCAGGAAAACTAACAGCTAGTTACATAAAAAACAGAGTTTTTCTTGCAGTAGTAGAATAAGTTCTTTTACCAACTACCTATTATAGAAATGTGTACGTAAATGATTTACTTGGATAAATGAGAATCTGAAACAAATGTGGGATGTACGTATTTATAGCATCACCCTTTGCCCTTAACACAATAACCACTAAAATCACATTTCGAGAGACATACGTTTATGGGAAAACAAGGCAAAGCTGGAACTAGCTACTGATTTGAAAAAAAAGTGGAAGACTGGACGGAAGGGACACTTCCCACCATTATCGAAAAGAGTCGTCTACTTTTATTTTATTTCTTTTCCTAGTGTTTTTTTGTGTTATTTTGGTGGCATTTAAACCAATGTAGCTCGATTAGAGAGCACAAGTTTAAGTGAATTTCGTGACTTTTCCAATTGGTGGAAATTGTCTACTGGCCACCGTTTTCCTAAAACATGACTTGAATTTGAATTTTACGACATGGAAGGAGTGTACCATTGCAAACTAAATTGAAAATACACTTTACACTTTACAATGAGGGGTTTTCACGGCCGTTTTACATCATGCTTATAGCCTTGAAAATAGATGGCGCCACCTCAAAACATACATCTCAAAATAAAGTTAAATGTCAACGTCAACAACGTAGTCATACATTTTCGTCGTATTCACATATAAGCACAGATAATGCATTTGTTAATTTTGACACGTATACTTGAGACAGCGCCATCTATCGAGCCAAACAGAACTACTTTTTTTTTTTTAATTCAAAAATGAAAAGCCCTCATTAAACATAACTTGAACATGGCAATGCACAAGCCATGCGGAGAGCGGAGCAAATAATTATTAAAAAAAAAACGGACGGAGTGAATATATTGCACAGACTAAATAACAGTGTAATACGGTATAGTGCATACTAAGTCCATGAGTGCGGCACAGCTTACTAGGATGCTAGCCAAAGGGGATAGAATATATGCTTTGCTAGTCAAAAACTACAATATAATATTATACTTGCTAGTGCGGTGCGGCCAAAAAGGCAAAAAGATAATAGTTTGAATTTTGCAAGTTTATCGTGTAATTTTATTAGAATTTAATGTTAAATATAATAGATTTATGAATTGTCTGTAAATAAAACAGTTAAAAGCGTTCTTAGTTAAAGTCAGATGGTCATGGTCAAATGACATCAAACCAAACTTTAGTGAGAGAGGTTATATCAGTGAATTTGTGATTTCGTAAAAAGATCGTTGTATAAAACATTTCTAAATGGATTCACCGCCGGCACAAGAGGTGACCGAGCTTCTGCGACAATGGGAGGAGCAGCACACGTCTTCGAACTACGATCCTATGCCGACTTTGACAAGGTAATACTTGTTGTTTTGTTATTGCAAAACGTCAAAACTAACTCCACAGGGAGCACATTGAAGCGTAGGAACGAGGGCATGTGCTTCTTTCTAAACCCATAACATAACAAGTTCCTGTGCTGATTTTACTTTGTACCGGTTTCCACACCGGTATCAAATTGGATGATGATATTCTCATACAACCCATACACACATCCACCAAATACTTATTTAAATTGTTTGTTATTAATAAATAATTAAGGGTGGTAAAAGGGGTTAAAGCTGGTAGGGGTTGGGTCCCCGATTACAATGGTGCCACTTTTATTAAAAGGTATTTTTTTTTTTTTGAGAAAGCCTATCAAAACAAATAAAAATCTTAAATTCAGGCTTATTGAGAAATGCACTAAACCTAAACAATAAGCCCATAAAAACATAAATACCTTAAAAACTAACATACATACAAAACTTTATTTATAACTAATCTAACATCTATGTAATATCGGAGTTGCATACTTCAAAATAAGTGACAGTCCGATAGTCCAACATGGATTTAAAGACTAGGGAACACCTACTGGGCTACACTCGCCTTCGGCTTGCTCGCTGCGAATCAGAGCCGATACCTGCTCGCCAATGCCTGATAGCCTATGCAATATCAGTGAACTTAAGTAAACTAAAATAACGATTAGGAAAGAACGGTGCATTACCTTTTCATGGGTGTGGTGGCAGGAGAGAGGGGTTCAATAAATACGTACCTTGTTCAAAACGAAGTCGCTAATTCGTCTATCTTTACTATAATATGAGTTTCGCCATGTCCGTCCGTCTGCGGCTTAGCTCAAAGACTCTTAGTACTAGAAAGCTGTAATTTGGCATGAGTGTCACAGAGGTAAAATACAATGTAGTTAAACATTTTTATTTGATCATACACCTATATTGGAGTTTTTTCCTTTTCTATACCATGATGCGGGGTGTCGTTGGGTAGGTCGTTAAAATCATATTGGGATTTTCCATTTAAGAATCCTTTTACGAAATATTAAGCAAACTTTTGCTTTTGCAATTGCTCTTATTGAGTTTTGAGATTATGGTGACATTCACGTTTAAATGTGGTTTTTCATAGTATCCCGTTAGACGAGAACTAATATGTATTACCATAGTCATAAGGAGCAACTCAACATGCGTTTCACTACTATACGCCACAAATTTGTGGCGTTTAGCATATTCTGGCCATCTAGTAGACCCAAACTTTTTTTCTTCTTTACCCACGTGACGTTATGGAGGTTTATTATTATTATTATTATTATTATTAATTTATAGACGAGCAGCTTTCGCTGATGTGTCTACGTCACAGTATTAGAATTTAAAATTTAGTCGAAATATTGTCACTTAGTTATGGTAGATTTTTTTGAGCACTGATTTATTTGTTCGAAGCCAGATGTCGAGTTTATTTTTGAATGCATTGACGGAAGTAGCAGTAACGACGTCATCTGATAGCGCGTTCCAATTGTGAACCACTCTATTGCTGAAGAAGTGATGAGCGGCAAGTGAGACGGCGGGATCACGGTTTAACTTCAGCTGGTGACCACGTGTGGATCTTAGATCTTCTTTTTTAATAAAAATGTCATGAAAGTTTGGCAGGTTGTAATGATGGGTCATAATCTTGTAAGTTTCGATAAGATCTCCTCGAAGGCGTCTATCCTCAAGAGTAGTGAGACGTAGTGTGAGTAATCTGTCCTCATAGGATTTTCGACGTAGAGCCTGCGGTATCTTAGTGGCCCTCCTTTGGACACTTTCAAGAAGGTCTATGTCTTTTTTGAAGTAGGGGTGCCATATCTGAAATCCGTACTCCAGTAGTGGCCTTATATATGTTTTATAAATCTTGCGAAAAACATCAACAGTCATTGCTAGAAAGGACCTTCGTATAACATACAGAAATGAATTCGCCTTCTTGACTATGATAGTAATGTGTTCTCCCCACTTCAGATTAGATGAGATATTAACCCCTAGATCTCGCTGAAGGCCGATTGGGGACAAAATGTTTCCATCCAGTGTGTAAGTGACTCTGGGGTTATTGTTGCCTAAATGGAGAATGTTGCATTTGGATGCGTTTAGTTTGATTATCCAATCCTTTGTCCAGTCTTGTATGCGAATTAAATCTTCTTGTAACTGCCCTGATTTAATAAGTGGGTTGGCAAAGAACTTTCCATCATCAGCAAAAAACGGTCTTTTTCTGGTCAGTTTGGAGTGCGCCCACTTTTTCTGACCATGGGTTTACATACAAAGGAACGTCAAAGAATAATAAACCCCCCCACCACAAGCCTCCTGCCAAAAGATTAAAAAACAAACGGATTTTGAATAGCAACATAGCATGCCGTTGCCGGTGAAATTACAGGCACACGAGAAATTCATCTTTATGTCTCAGGGTGGCGGGCGCAGTGCAATGCCACATAGGGCGCCTCCTAGGTTGACGTGACCTATGTGATAATGCACTGTCCATAGGCAGAGGGTACAGGTGGGCCATCTGCTTGATCCGTCAATCCAAGTAGTAAACAAAAAAATGCCGAAATGTTCATTGAATTGTTACAAGCTTACAAGAGAACAAAGTTTCCACAAAGAAACATGCTGCTCCGCTTTGTTTGCTCGGCTGCCCAGTACATACATACATACATACATAGACACACGACTTTATCCCCGAAAGGGTAGGCAGAGCCTCAATGGACCTCTTTTCAGTGTAGGTTGCACCATCGTGGGAAATAGACGTGACAAGGGGTGAGCTCATCGCCGCCATTGCTACCCACAACTGACTCAGCTAACACTTTCTTCCAGTAACAACACATTCCACAACCTATCAGCCAGGACAAATCTTGTACCAACGAATCTTACTAACAGTCCGGGTAGTCCCTTAGTCGGCTTTTACGACATCCACCGGAGGAGACGGAGGGGTCTATCCAGACACATTCAGTACAGGTTTGCATATAAAAAAATTGCAGATACTTGGGTTCTAGTATCATCGCAGTACCAATCACTTGATATATTAACACTAGTTTGCAGTTATGAGTATCTTCACAATGTGGGTATTTGATAATGATTGTATGAGTGCACACAGATCCATGAGGAAATCTTTTCTAGAGAATACACAGGTCCAGCGAGTCTATCCTAGGAGTACCTAGGATAGACTCGCTGGAAAAGATTTCCTCATGGATCTGTGTGCACTCATACAATCATTATCAAATACCCACATTGTGAAGATACTCATAACTGCAAACTAGTGTTAATATATCAAGTGATTGGTACTAGGTACTCCTAGGATAGACTCGCTGGACCTGTGTATTCTCTATAGTATTAGTAAATACTGGTAGTTCTGCAAACAGTAGATCGCATAAAGAAGGGAACCAATCACACAAACTTGTATAAAACTTTTAAAAAAGTGTTTTATGCTCAGCCTCATTTTAGTACCTAACAGATGTTTCAACTAATTTCACTCCGCTTGAATGGTATAGAAAACTTTGATATAATTAGAAGTAATCTGTGTTCTATTGTCATAGTTTGCAAAACATGTGTTTTCATAAACATGTGCTATCCATTTTAGTAACATTACGACTATACACCACATACTTTACTATTACTTTATTATTTTTCTAAAATGATGCCAAGCCACGGTAATTTCAATTCGATGATGTGCTATCCATATGGAATAATGGTATGGTAACATACTATGTTCTTACGACGCCATGTACAAACATAGTTCTAAAGGTTCGAGCACATTAAGCCGGGCCGCAGCGTGTCGGGAAGGATCGCAAAAATCCGCTCAAATCGCTTGAATACAATTTGTATGAATTATCGCACACAGTGTCGGGCCGCAGCGGCTCGCATTATTGCGAGGCGGATTTGTGTCCGTGTGATGCGGCCCGCCCCGCCACGTTGAGCCCCGACAACAGTGTGCTATAGCAAGTGGATTAAAAGTAAATTCTGGCAGTACACTGTACTCAAAATCCGTCAATGCACTGCGACCCGGCCCGTCACTAATGTGCTAGTAAGCATTTTGCGCTGCACTGCGGCCCGCTCCGCCTCGCTGTGGCCCGGCATAATGTGCTCGAACCTTAACAAGGCATTTCTATAATCTTATACCAACAGATCTTACTAACAAGTACTTAGTCGTCATTTACGACATCCACGAGAGGAGACGGAGGGGTTTATTCTTAGGCTGGACTCAACACGGCATTATTATTTATTGCAAATACCATTGTATTCTATGGGGGAGGCCTCATCCAGTAAAAAAGGGTTCCAGGCATCCCTTGTGTTAAATGGGTCCCCGTATACTAATAAACTTTTGTTTTTGATTGATCTTAATATTAGTGTGATTTAATAAAAGTAAACCCTAGGCTTTATTGTATTGATTTCATGTATCTAATTTTTACCCAATAATATGCACCATTTTACGTACAATCGAATCTAGTCAAAACTTAGAGTTTTTTTTATATCGAGAAAATTTTGTCCTGTCGTCTTTCTGGTACAGTGGTCCCTCGGAATTATAATGTAGGATCCATGCATATTTATAAATTGAATACCGTACTTGATTTCAGTTAAAAATCAAATCAAAGATTGGTAATTTTGCGGCATACCCCACCTCTCACCCCTCTCGCCCTAAACCAGACGATACGCCGCGTTTTGCCCCCTACATGCATACGCCTCCTTTCGGTAGCGTCGGAGGTAAAAATAAAAGGAACTCTCCCATAACGACCTCTTTTCTTGTAACACCGGGATTTTATTAGACACGTCAGAACATGATTCAACTTGAATGAACAAGATACAAGACGGTGATTTGCACATCGCAACCGATCGCTAACTAGAAAGTCATGCTCTTTGCCGTACTTATTGCATAACTATGCGAAATTTTGTTGCAAATACAATGACACATATAAACTGTTTAAAGATTAGGCATATTTTATATTCAAGGTGGTTGTTTTAGCTTGTGGCGCGAAATTAATTTTTTTTCATGTTTTTTACTCATCACAGCTCATCAACACTTCTTCAGATACCTACCGAAAACTATGTTGCCGGTAATTATATGACCTAACACAAGTTTTAATTTATAGTAATCACATAAATATCATTAGTTTTGCTACAATTGTGCTTCAATGGTATTTACAGTGTTTTTTTAGTTTCAAGCACATTCATAGCCAAACGAATGATATTTATGTGATAGGTACGTATTCCGTCTCCTCTCGTGGATGTCGTAAAAGCCTACTAAGGGATTACCCGGACTTGTTGATAAGATTCGTTGGTATAAGATTTGTCCTGGCTGGTAGCTTATTATGGAATGTGTTATTATTGAAAGAAAGCGTTAGCTGAGTCAGTCGTGGGAAGCAATGGCGGCGACGAGCTCACCACTTATCACGTCTATATTCCACGATGGTGCAACCCACTGTGAAAAGAGGCCCGTTGAGGCTCTGCCTACCCCTTCGGGGAAAAAGGCGTGTGTCTATGTATGTATGTATGTATGTTTTTAGTTTCAAGCACATTCATAGCTAAACGAATGATATTTATGTGAAACGTATATTTTACCTGTTGTGATACTACAAATTAAAACTTATGTGTTAGGTCATTTAATTATCGTCAAATTTGTTTTCGCTATCTGAAGAAGTGTTGCTGAGCTGTGATGAGCAAAATACACGAAAAATTTGAATTTCGCGCCACATGCGAAAGCAACCACCTTAAAATAAAGGTAATGTTATTTATTTAGAATAAAAAACCCAGCGCAGACACAAACCATTAGAGGCTGTCAAGAGTCAAATAGGCTTTTTTAAACAATAATAAAAGTTTTAAACGTATTTTAAGCAAAATTTACACAGATTAAGACAAAAAAATAATTTAACTTCCTCATCACTGGGTTATTTGTTACTGTCACCCGGTACGGAGGCCGCAATGCTCTAAGCCAGGGGTTCCCAAAGTGGGCGATAGCGCCCCATTGTGGGCGCTGCAGGCCTAAAGGGGAGCGGTAAGAGACCCAGAAAAAAAAATGGGGGCGTCAAATCAGACACACTTTCGCATTTGAATAGTTATAAGTATTCCTAGTTATGTCATTTTCGTAGATAATAGACCGCGGGCAATCATGTTTTAAGCTCACAATAATTAATAATTCATTTAATTTGAAGTTATAACTATGATAGTGGTTTTTAAGTAGGTGAAAAAATGGGGGCGCTGAAAAATAATTATGGGGGCGCTAAAAAATAATTTATTCTCAAAGTGGGCAGTAGACAAAATAAGTTAGGGTACCCCTGCTCTAAGCTGTCACCACGCTATTTATGAGTCTACTTTCAACTTCCAGGATAGCGGAGATCATAGAAGCCGAGACAGAGAACTTTATGAAGAAAGACCCGGACCCTTTCGACGAGAGGCACCCGTCCCGGACGGACCCCGAGTGCGCGCTCGGACATGCCCTCAAGGTCATGTTCAAGAAGGACAACTTTATGACTAAGGTATGCATTTTGTCTAGATGCCGTGGTGTGTCCGGCCCCTCCATCTCCTCCCGTGGATGTCGTAAAAGCCGACTAAGGGATTACCCGGACTTGTTAATTAATCCTACAAAACAAAATTTTCACTAGAAACGGGATATTTACCATGATTTTTGAGTTTTATATGTTCCCGATATTTCGGCACAGTTGCATGCGCCATGATCACGGGAGAACTGACTAAAGTCTTTGCGAGTAGATGTTATTGGCAGATATATCGATCTACCCTCTTTCTCACTCTTTTATTACGAACACGACACGATATAAAACTCAAAAATCATGGTAAATATCCCGTTTCTAGTGAAAATTATGTACATAACCATGATAGTTTCAAAACCTACAAAACAAGTCTAGCACTTAGTGTACTATACTGCTACCAATCTCTACGAAGTAATGCCAATCTAAAGTAAATCATAATATAATTCGATTAGATTTTTGTATAATTGCTTTTTTAATCTTGTGTTTGTTATTTTATTTTTATGATTGGTTTTCACGTCCTTTTCATATAATGCACACAGCCTTGAAAATAGATGGCGCTGCTCTGTACTTAACTGTCAAAATAAAGTGAAATGTCAACGTCAACAACGTAGAGATCTATTTTCGTGGTATTTTGTTACTATCACACGAAACAAACAAATCGCTATAAAATCGTTTGTATAACGTTTACGGGTAAAGAATATACTACCTAACATAGAATCACTACGAAGTAAGGTATAGGTACGCGTACACCGCACAGATAATGCATTTGTTAATTTTGACAACCACAGTTGAGTCAGCGCCATCTATCGAGCCAAACCGAACTACTTATTTTTAATTTTTAATTGAAAAGCTCTCATTTCAGTCAAACTAAATACAGTCAATAAATGTTGTTGTTTTCAGCTGGTGAATGACTACGTGCGAGACACATACTACTCGCGGCAGAACATAACGGGACGAGACGTCTACAAGCTGAACGTGGCCGCGTGCCGACTCACGCTTGACCTGATGCCAGGCCTAGAAATGAGCGTCGTGTTCCAGGTACGCACATTCAAATAGAGAAAACTTACTTTTTTGTATACTACTTGGAATGACGGATCAAGCGGATGGCCCACCTGATGTTAAGCGGTACCCTCTGCCTATTTATTTTATTTATTTTATTTTAGGAAGACTAACAGCACAAAAAACATCATAAATATATATAAATTTAGAATCATAAGGCTAATGATAAGTCTTCACTCTTAAAAAACAAAGTAACAGAGCAAGTTATAAGTACAAGTTAAACATAAACATAAAACGAAGTTAACAAAAAATAATGATAATGAAATATTTAGATTAATATAAACAGATTAGACAAACAGTACCTACACATTAAGATTAACCACAGATAAAATAATACTAAATTAAGTTAACCAAAGAACTCAGAGCTCAACAAGCGCCTCATCCTCGGTATACTACAGTTGAACAAATCAACAGTAGTACAATGCTGTTTATTGTAATTATCACACGCACGCCATATATAAGAATTACAACGATAATTTGTGGACACAAATTCTAAACTGAATGTGGGAATAAACCTACGAGACCTGCCAGGAACGTAGAGTTGCAACTTGCTTAGCAACTCAGATATGAACAGTGAATTACCACATAGGTCACCCTATATGTGGCATTGCACTGCGCCCGCCTCCCTGAGAAATAAACATGAAAGTGTCATGTGCCTGTAATTTCACCGGCACCTTTAAATCGGAACACAGCAATGCGAGCACTAAACTGCTTTGCGGCAGATATAGGTATGGTGGTAGGACTTCCCCGGACGAACTCTTTCACAAAAAAGCTCTACTAATACTAAACCTACTACCTAGCGAGCGACCGCACTTTAACACCACTATTACAAATATACCATAAAAATAAGGATGATCTCGGGGAATAATTCGTTCTCGTTCAATACTGGGAAATAATTCATAATCATTCTTCGTACAGTTTTATCCAAAATATAAATCCGATCGACTGTTTCCGTTTGCGCAGAAAAGCGCAGACTGATATCCGACAGTAGCCGAACGTATAGTATAGCTCTGTCCCGCTCACGTCAAAAGAGTCGACTGACGAACAAGATGGCGCACGGCCGGCCGCGATTTTGCCGCGATGTCAATTAACCAATAACAGCGCATGATTTTAGCGCGCGATTGCTATTGGTAGAAAGAAGGTTCCCGCGCTATAGAAATTGGTCTACGGCGCAGGTACATCGGGGCGACTTATATTTTGGGTAAAACTGTACTTGAACTACACAAGCGTAATGTTGAGTGTTGTGTTGTGTCCGACAGGACAACGATACGCTGATCCAGCGGCTCGTAAACTGGGCGCGCGGCGCCGCCGAGCCGCTGTGCTGCTACGCGACCGGCCTGTTGGCGGCCGCCATGGAGGTGCACGAGATAGCGACCAACTTCAGGTGAATATAGTGTGTTATGTTGTGGGGCCCGACAGACAACGACACGCTGAGACAGCGGCTCGTGAACTGGGCGCGCGGCGCCGCCGAGCCGCTGTGCTGCTACGCGACCGGCCTGCTTGCGGCCGCCATGGAGGTGCACGAGATAGCGACCAACTTCAGGTGAATATAGTGTGTTGTGTTGTGTTGTGGCTCCGACAGGCAACGACACGCTGAGACAGCGGCTCGTGAACTGGGCGCGCGGCGCCGCCGAGCCGCTGTGCTGCTACGCGACCGGCCTGCTGGCGGCCGCCATGGAGGTGCACGAGATAGCGACCAACTTCAGGTGAATATAGTGTGTTGTGTTGTGGCTCCGACTGACAACGACACGCTGAGACAGCGGCTCGTGAACTGGGCGCGCGGCGCCGCCGAGCCGCTGTGCTGCTACGCGACTGGCCTGCTGGCGGCCGCCATGGAGGTGCACGAGATAGCGACCAACTTCAGGTGAATATAGTGTGTTGTGTTGTGGCTCCGACTGACAACGACATGCTGAGACAGCGGCTCGTGAACTGGGCGCGCGGCGCCGCCGAGCCGCTGTGCTGCTACGCGACCGGCCTGCTGGCGGCCGCCATGGAGGTGCACGAGATAGCGACCAACTTCAGGTGAATATAGTGTGTTGTGTTGTGGCTCCGACTGACAACGACACGCTGAGACAGCGGCTCGTGAACTGGGCGCGCGGCGCCGACGAGCCGCTGTGCTGCTACGCGACCGGCGTGCTGGCGGCCGCCATGGAGGTGCACGAGATAGCGACCAACTTCAGGTTAATATAGTGTGTTGTGTTGTGGCTCCGACTGACAACGACACGCTGAGACAGCGGCTCGTGAACTGGGCGCGCGGCGCCGCCGAGCCGCTGTGCTGCTACGCGACCGGCCTGCTGGCGGCCGCCATGGAGGTGCACGAGATAGCGACCAACTTCAGGTGAATATAGTGTGTTGTGTTGTGGCTCCGACAGACAACGACACGCTGAGACAGCGGCTCATGACCTGGGCGCGCGGCGCCGCCGAGCCGCTGTGCTGCTACGCGACCGGCCTGCTTGCGGCCGCCACGGAGGTGCACGAGATAGCGACCAACTTCAGGTTAATATAGTGTGTTGTGTTGTGGGGATTTCCTGTTTTCCTTGAATCAGCTTCCACTTGTTCTCGAGGCACCACACAGGCGCTCCCCACCTAGTAGTAAGAAGGATCATCTAATAAAGCCGAGCCGTGTTTGTTACCTGATTCTTCTTGGTTTGGTCGCGTTGGAACAGCAGTACATTTATTTTATAAGATGATTCAAAATGATCCTTGTGATTTCAATGAATAAAATACTTTTTACTTTGACTTTGATAAAATTAGACGGGCACAACCGACCAGCAACATGGCGAATTTCGTTATTAAAATGTTCGTTTATTTGTTGCAGAGAACTGAACGGGATGATGGTGCCGCTTATGCTCAGGAGGCTTCACAACTTAAGAATGCAGCACATACAGGACAAGGTATGTAACGTTTTGGTGTAGGAGCACATACGAGCGGTCAAGAACATCGACACTCAGTCAGCCATCAGTAGTAGTAGAGCTTTTTTGTTAAAGAGTTCGTCCGGGGAAGTACTACCACCATACCTATTTCTGCCGCAAAGCAGTAGTGCTCGCATTACTGTGTTCCGGTTTGAAGGGTAAGGGTGCCGGTGAAATTACAGGCACATGAGACTTTTCATCTTTATGTCTCAGGGTGGCGGGCGCAGTGCAATGCCACAAAGGGCGCGTCCTAGGTGGACGTGACCTATGAGGTAATGCACTGTTCATAGGCAGAGGTTACCGCTTAACATCAGGTGGGTCAACTGCATGTTCCGTCACCAAGAAGTATAAAAAATAAAAAACATAGCGGAACACCTTTTGGAATCTGCCTCAAATCACTAGATCGACATACACAATCCGCAGGTAATCTGAACAGAGCGACATAACATACCACGTATGGTACACATTCTCACCACAGGCTTCCATACTCCAGATAATTGAAAACCATCTTCTCTATTGAAAGGAGTTGGGCAACCGCAGACCCAAGTCAAAAATAAATGAACCAGGGCCCCTTCATGGAAGCAACCAGTACGGTTCTAAATGTTGTTTTTGTCCAATTTTCTTAAAGAACTTGTATATTTTTAGAAGTTGTGAAGCAAAAGTTGTATTTCTGAATAATTGGATAAATCAACTCATTGCATTTGCGTGAAACAAAACGCAACAAGCTTCATAACTTTCCCACAACTTCTACGCAAGAAATTAAATTAGCTTTTTCATTATCTTAACATATATATTATCAATAACCAAAAGTATCTCAACTGTTCATTACGTTAGTCAAAAAAGTTGGGTCAAACAATGTATGGGGAGTTGCCCATGTTCCTTCTGTGCTTATGTAATATCTTCTCGTGTTCGTCTTGGTTAGTTTCAAGTGAAAAGTATGTACCTATATTCCACGATGGTGCAACCCACTGTGAAAAGAGGCCTATTGTGGCTCTGCCTACCTCTTCGGGGAAAAAGGCGTGTGTCTATGTATGTATGTATAACCATGACTAATGGTTCGGCGGTGCGCGCAGCTCGCGTGACGGTATTGTTGCTGTAGTTAATCCACTGAAAAAGGTTTCCGTGAAGGAAAATTGGAAAAAAATCTAGATTTTACAAAATGGCCGACAAAACCACCGCCATCTTAAAATTCAAAAATCTAAGAATTATTTATTTTTCTCATGTTCAGTGGCAACATTTCTGCATAATTAGAATTTTTATCAGGCAACTTTGGTTGAAGAATTAATTGCCAAAAGTCGAGTCGATAAATAAAAAAAAATCAAGACGCCATTTTGGAGCCGCCATCTTGATTCTTTATACTTTTTCTTTAATCTGTCCAAATAACCGTTTGAACGTTTCCGATAGGCCACGGTTCGAAGATTGGTTTTCGGCGCGGCCGCCATCTTAGTTTTTTCAAAATGTTAGATCCCTTGGTCCGATTGAAAAACTAAATACATTCCTAGAACATGTCCCATCACTAAAACGACTCCTTCTGGGAGAACAACCGTGTCAATGAGTCAGTGCCACACCTGCCGAAGGTACGGCGCCGATCGTTCGGTTCAATACAATCGACCTATGTGGCGCAGAGGGCGAAGGTTGGCCTGCGACGCAGGAGGTTGCGGGTTCGATTCCTGCCTCTGAACAAATATTTGTGCGATCGCAGATATTTGTTCAGGGTGTTCTGGGTATTTTCTATGTATAATAAAAAATATCTATCAATGTAATATATTGTATTAAGTATGTTAGTTATCTAGTACCCATAACACAAACTCTGCTTAGCTTGGGGCTAGATAATGTTATGTGAACTGTCCAGAATTATTTATAAATTATTTATTATTTTTACAATCGCAGTGTTTTTCTAGTTCCGTATGACACATCAGCCGAAATTACGTCGCGTTCAGCGTAGCGCCGAACCTCCCTTCGAGCGATTATTTCAGCCAAAACGCATTCAATGTATTTTGCATAGCAAGCGACACATCATGCAACGCGTTACGCCGCCGTACCTTCGGCAGGTGTGGCGCTACACTTATGTACATAACCATGATAGTTTCAAAAGTAATATAGCTAGTGTATATATTGTAGGCAGCAGGTAAACCGAACGCAGTGACGCCGCCGAACCAGACGCGGCACTTCGCGCGCTTCGAGAAGAAGAGGCCGAGCGACATCAAGTGCAACGGACCGACAGAAACCAAAGGTTCGTAGCAATGCAATATAGGGCGCGTCCTAGGTGGACGTGACCTATGTGAGAATGCACTGTTCATAGGCAGAGGTTACCGCTTAACATCAGGTGGGCCATCTGCTTGTTCCGTCATTCAAGTAGTATACAAAAAAAAAAAACTCTCAATTCACACAACTTTTTTTTTCTTTTTTTTTAACATTGATAGGTCTTTGTTTGACCACGACCATCAATGCACAATACACAGCAATGCAAAATGCGCCGCACTTATACATACATACATACATGCATAGACACACGCCTTTTTCTCCGAATGGGCCTCTTCACAGTGGGTTGCACCATCGTGGAATATTTACGTGACAAGTGGTGAGCTCATCACTGTCATTGCCTCCCATTACTGACTCGGCTAACGCTTTCTTCCAGCAATAATAAACTATATACCAATACCAATAAATCTACCAATGAATCTTATCAACATGTCCGGGTTATCCCTTCGGCTTTTACGACATCCACGGGAGGAGACGGAGGGGTCTATTCATTGGCCGGACACACCAAAGCACTGCAATGCAAAATACATTCCATAGTCGTACACAATAAACAATAAACCTCACAGCAATGCATAATGCATCACATATCAATGCACAATGCACCTAACAGCAATGCTCATTGCAACTAACAGCAATGCTCATTGCACCTCACAGAAATGCATAATGCATCACATATCAATGCACAATGCACCTAACAGCAATGCTCATTGCAACTAACAGCAATGCTCATTGCACCTCACAGAAATGCATAATGCATCACATATCAATGCACAATGCACCTAACAGCAATGCTCATTGCAACTAACAGCAATGCTCATTGCACCTCACAGAAATGCATAATGCATCACATATCAATGCACAATGCACCTAACAGCAATGCTCATTGCAACTAACAGCAATGCTCATTGCACCTCACAGAAATGCATAATGCATCACATATCAATGCACAATGCACCTAACAGCAATGCTCATTGCATCTCACAGAAATGCATAATGCATCACATATCAATGCACAATGCACCTAACAGCAATGTTCATTGCAACTAACAGCAATGCTCATTGCACCTCACAGAAATGCTCATTGCACCTCACAGAAATGCACAATACATAAATATTTGTCACATTTTCAGATCGAGTGAAGGATGAGGGGGGAGGAGGCGAACCCATGGTGGTGGAGAGCCTCCCTGAAGACCCTGAGACGCCAGTCAAGGGCTATAGTAGTGAGTACAGAGATACATCTATATATATAAAAAACAAAGTCATGTTAGTTAAACCACTTTTAACTCAAGAACGGGTGAACCGATTTGTCTGAAAATTGGTGGGGAGGTAGCTTAGAACCAGGAGAAGCACATAGGAGGGGGGGGGGGGGGGGGGTCACCGGGGGCTACCCGTGTGAAACCGGGGCGAGTCGCTAGTTATAAATAGTTATTGATATCGATTCTGATTTGGTGCTTGGCCAAAAACCAGCTTGCTGCCTTGGACTCGAACAAACGCAGAGCTTTCAAACTTGTAGGTGAGCAACATAAGGCGGAGACTAAGATCCAGAGTCTCGTGCACCGCCGTAAAGTCGCATGCCTTTCGATCTTCTATAGGTTAAATTTCGGGGAATGCTCCCAGGAACTTCACGACCCGATCCCACCATCTCCTTTTCATAATAGCACGAGCAGACGCACGGCTCGGTACCATCCTTACCTCATTAGTATACCTTCTATTCGTACTAAACGTTTCAGTTCTACCTTTATAATGCGAACTGCTAAGGAGCGGAATACGCTACTGTCGTCTGTCTTTCCTGTAAACTATAATCTGGGTCTCTTCAAGGCTAGAGTGAATAGGTGCCTACTAGACCTTTGTGCTCCATCGTCGGCCACATCGTCACTTACCAACAGGTGAGATCGCGGTCAAACAAAGGTCTATCAATGTGAAAAAAAACGGCAGTTATCGTGTTTCGGTTTGAAGGATGTCGGTGAAATTAGAAGCACATGAGACTTCAGCTTTAGATCCCATCCGACGTAGCTTCAGCATCCCACGTAGGGCGCGTCCTTATTGCACGTGACCTACGTGGTATTGCAGTTGCAATAGGCAGCGTCAGAGGTGCACATGGAATCAGGTTTCCCTCCCTATTGGCTATAAAACTGGTGATCGCTTCCTAATACCAGTTTGCAGTACATTGCGCCACTTGTTTTTACTCCTTTTCAAGAATGTAAATATTCCAAACATGCAGCGCAATGCACAGCAAACGGGTGAAAGAAAGCGATTATCAGTTGCATATGTAAAATAATTATATTTAGAATTGAGAATAATCAGCTAATTTCCATATACCTATTGTGATCCTTAAATCTAACGCAGTAAAGTACATTTTCCGTTGTTCCAGCGATAGTGAACTCCCCCGAGCACTACGGCATGATGTCCCCTCCCCCGCGGCCGCCGCCCCCCGCGCCCGCGCCCCCGCCCCCCGAGACCAGCTCCAACTCCAGCTGGGCCGAGATGGAGACATATGTTATCGGTGAGTACCGCGAGTGATGACGTCACTGCTCTGTTCTACGGCATGATGTCCCCTCCCCCGCGGCCGCCGCCCCCCGCGCCCGCGCCCCCGCCCCCCGAGACCAGCTCCAACTCCAGCTGGGCCGAGATGGAGACATATGTTATCGGTGAGTACCAAGAGTGATGACGTCACTGCTCTGTTCTACGGCATGATGTCCCCTCCCCCGCGGCCGCCGCCCCCCGCGCCCGCGCCCCCGCCCCCCGAGACCAGCTCCAACTCCAGCTGGGCCGAGATGGAGACATATGTTATCGGTGAGTACCGCGAGTGATGACGTCACTGCTCTGTTCTACGGCATGATGTCCCCTCCCCCGCGGCCGCCGCCCCCCGCGCCCGCGCCCCCGCCCCCCGAGACCAGCTCCAACTCCAGCTGGGCCGAGATGGAGACATATGTTATCGGTGAGTACCAAGAGTGATGACGTCACTGCTCTGTTCTACGGCATGATGTCCCCTCCCCCGCGGCCGCCCCCCCCCGCGCCCGCGCCCCCGCCCCCCGAGACCAGCTCCAACTCCAGCTGGGCCGAGATGCGAGACATATGTTATCGGTGAGTACCGCGAGTGATGACGTCACTGCTCTGTTCTACGGCATGATGCCCCCTCCCCCGCGGCCGCCGCCCCCCGCGCCCGCGCCCCCGCCCCCCGAGACCAGCTCCAACTCCAGCTGGGCCGAGATGGAGACATATGTTATCGGTGAGTACCAAGAGTGATGACGTCACTGCTCTGTTCTACGGCATGATGTCCCTTCCCCCGCGGCCGCCGCCCCCCGCGCCCGCGCCCCCGCCCCCCGAGACCAGCTCCAACTCCAGCTGGGCCGAGATGGAGACATATGTTATCGGTGAGTACCGCGAGTGATGACGTCACTGCTCTGTTCTACGGCATAATGTCCCCTCCCCGGCGGCCGCCGCCCCCCGCGCCCGCGCCCCCGCCCCCCGAGACCAGCTCCAACTCCAGCTGGGCCGAGATGGAGACATATGTTATCGGTGAGTACCACGAACAATCAACAAAAAACACAAAAAAAAAATGAATCTCGCACCGCAAACGTGAGCATTCACCTTAATCTATATTGTCCCACTGCTGGGCAAAAGTCTCCCCCAAATTCTTCCACTTCTCCCTGGTGTATATCTTTATAATGTTAGTGTAAAAAATTACAATTATGTATTTAATTTCAGGAAATATACAAATCTATCCAGCCACGGACGCGACCAGACAGATGCTTATATTGAGATACCTGACGCCGATGGGAGAATACCAGGAGGTAAGCACCCCCTCACGGCTTATACAACCATATTAGTAGCAGTAGAGCTTCTTTGTGAAAGAGTTCGTGCGGGGAAGTACTACCACCATACCTGTTTCTGCCGCAAAGCAGTATAGTGCTCGCATTGCTGTGTTCCGGTTTGAAGGGTAAGGGTGCCGGTGAAATTACAGGCACATGAGACTTTTCATCTTTATGTCTCAGGGTGGCGGGCGCAGTGCAATGCCACATAGGGTGCGTCCTAGGTGGACGCGACCACCTATGAGGTAATGCACTGTTCATAGGCAGAGGTTACCGCTTAACATCAGGGTGCCGGTGAAATTACAGGCACATGAGACTTTTCATCTTTATGTCTCAGAATGGCAGGCGCATGGCAATGCCACATAGGGTGCGTCCCAGGTGGACGTGACCTATGAGGTAATCCACTGTTCATAGGCAGAGGTTACCGCTTAACATCAGGTGGGCCATCTGCTTGTTCCGTCTTACAGTAGAGTACAGTGAGGCAGACAACAGCCAAATACCGTCACTATCTAACTGAGTACCGTTCAGGTAAGTCAGAAAGTGACAGAAGTATTTATACAACACTGCGTAATCACAACATAACACCCTACAGTCACACACATAGTCCTGTGGGGTTATTGCGTAGTAGACAGACGCTTGATGTCGATTACCAGTTTGCTATTCATTGCGCAGCGTGTTTTAAATATTTCTGTTCTTGTAAAAAAGCTCAAACACGCTGCGCAATGAACAGCAAACTGGTAATCGACATCAAACGTTACCCCGGCAGACCCTATTCTCAAATTATATACATCTACTCATACCTAACTATTTTTACATGTTAAATATTTTCTCATGTTAGTGACATGTCTCTTTTTGAGAATAAAAATCTTTAAACCGATCCCACACTAGGATTCCCTGTGTCGTATCAGGAATTACGAGTACTATGGCACCAAAACACCCAGACCTGGAACAAATATTTGCATATCATACAAACATTTGACGACCTCTGTGGCGCGGCGGGCGAAGGTTGGCCTGTGACGCAGGAGGTTGCTGGTTCGATTCCCGCCTCGGAACAAATATTTGTGCGATCGCAGATATTTGTTCAGGGTGCTCTGGGTATTTTCCATGTATAATAAAAAAAACTGTGTAATTATATTGCATTCAATATATCAGTTATCTAGTACCCATAACACAAGCTCTGCTTAGCTTGGGGCTAGATAATGTTGTGTGAACTGACTGTCCAGCATTATTTATTTTTATTTTATTTATTTGTCCCGCAGCGGGAAATGCTTTCAGTCGGCTAGTTGCCCGTCACGCCACAAAGGTCGACGACTTTTAGTCGCGTCCGATAGTTTGTTTCTGACCTTGTTTGTTTCCTATTTTCAGTTCCTCTCGCACGTGTTCGAGCAGAACGCGCTCGGGCTGATACTGGGGTACCTGAACGTGCGAGAGTCGCGCGACTCACGGCTTGCCTTCGAGGCGCTCAAGTACCTCGCAGCGCTGCTCTGTCACAAGAAGTTCTCCATAGACTTCATCAACATGGGCGGGCTGCAGGTATGTACTCCATCAACATGGGCGGGCTGCAGGTATGTACTCCATCAACATGGGCGGACTGCAGGTATGTACTCCATCAACATGGGCGGGCTGCAGGTATGTACTCCATCAACATGGGCGGGCTGCAGGTATGTACTCCATCAACATGGGCGGGCTGCAGGTATGTACTCCATCAACATGGGCGGGCTGCAGGTATGTACTCCATCAACATGGGCGGGCTGCAGGTATGTACTCCATCAACATGGGCGGGCTGCAGGTATGTACTCCATCAACATGGGCGGGCTGCAGGTATGTACTCCATCAACATGGGCGGGCTGCAGGTATTTACTCCATCAACATGGGCGGGCTGCAGGTTTGTACTTCATCAACATTGACGGGCTGTAGACATGTAATTCATCAACATGTTCGGGCTGCTAGTATGTTCTTCATCAACATTGGCGGGCTATGTCTGTTCTGCAAGTCAATCTAATCCCAAGTGGTTTCGAATCGTCGGACAGGGCTGATGTTTTTAAAGTGCGTTTTCGTCCATAAACTTTACCGAAGTGTTTGATTTTTACAGAAATTCCTGGAAGTGCCCCGTCCGTCGGTCGCCGCGACCGGCGTGTCGATCTGTCTGTACTACCTGGCGTACTGCGAGGACGCTATGGAGCGCGTGTGTCTACTACCGAGGCACACGTTAGCGGACCTAGTCAAGTAAGTACCCATTGCGGCAGGATGGAATACAACAAGGTAGTGTTCTGGGCCCACTACTGTTCTTAATTTATATTAATGACCTTCCAGAGTTCCAGACATAACAACGCACACATGCACTTTGTTTGCAGATTACATTTCAATAGTAATAGACCATGATAAATGTATTAACTATGAAGCTGACATCAACAATACAGTAAATAGTGTAGGAAAATGGTTAGAAGGTAACAATTTACGTGCTAATATCGACAAGATTACTTATATGCAGTTCGTTAACAGAAATAAAACAACGGCTTCGCCTAATTTGAACATTCATATCAATCAATGTATAAATGAATCTGAATAATTTTTTTTTTAGGTATAACACTTGTACAACTATTATGGATTACAAGTCAAAAAAGGTCATAAACAAATTAATTTATGCACTACGCGAACTTAGACGAATAATGAATCAAAAAACTGCCCTTAGTGCCTAAACTGGTTATGTTGCCTCTGCGCTACGTTATGGTATTGTACTATGGGGTAACTCAGTAGACAAAACGAACTTGTTTATAATACAAAATAAATGTATACGAGCTATGTATACAGTTTATATCTAATGTAAATTGTGCCGTGTTTGGTTTTATTCCAAATAAACTTTTACTTTACTTTACTTTCTATATGTTGTGCCAGCCCTTTAGACTCATGCAGACCTTTATTTACAGGTTTAAGATACGTTTATTTCCCAAAAGAATTGAATTCACTTATATGAGAAAACACAAAACTAATTAAACATTAATTGTTGGGCTAATCGTACCTAAGTAGGTACACTAATCTCAAATAGTACCTACTCACTTAATTTATAATAACAAATAAAATAACATGCAGGTAGTTTAAAATTACTCGCACCAAATAATGTAAACAGTGTTCGCTCGTGCTGAGGTTCACGACAATCGGATGGTCAAGTTATTATACTTAGAGTTAGCGCAACTGGAAGTGACAAGGACTGATCTGTGATTCATCAGAGTACTTAGATTAGATTAAAAACCTTAATCTACTAACTCTAGCCTGTATTTATATTTATGAGAACTGTAGATTTGTAAGGCAACAGTCAAATCTTTTTGTTAAGAGGCTGTCCAGAGTCAAATAGGCTTTTTCAAACGCTTTATTTATTTTTAGAAATATCTACACAGTCAGAGACAACAAAATAGGTATTTGTTAATCTTCATCATATTTCCAAGGGCATAATCGAGCCCAAAACACGATTTCAATCAATATCCTTGATAAAAAGAAATCGTGAACTAAGCTCTATTAATGCTCTTATAACGTAAATATCTCTACCTATCTATAACAATAAAGCTGTCGAGAAAAGTTAATCTATGGCTTATTTAGATTATTAAATCCTCAAGTAATTACTGTATTAACATCAAGTTTGTAACCTTTACTATGACTGAGTGAGACTCCAAAACAAACGACTCCAAAATGTTAAAATATTGTCTTAAAGATTTCGATGTCTGTTTCAGATACGCTCTGTGGCTGCTGGAGTGCTCGCACGACTCGGGGCGCTGTCACGCCACCATGTTCTTCGGCCTCTCGTTCCAGTTCCGCGTCATTCTCGAGGAGTTCGACAACCAGGTCCGTTTTTCATCAATGGACGAGCGAGCGAACTCTGCAACAACTGGCAATATGAGTTGTTTCACTATGTATCGAACCTCAACACACAACACACAAGTTTGCGCGTTCACTGCTAAATAAAACCCTTTTACTGTGGCTCCACAATACCAGGACATTCCCCTCACCATCTCTACGAGCATTGCGATTCTAGGCGTCGACATCTCTAGCGTCGTCCAGTACCGCAGTCACTTAGAACATAAGGTCAAGCTGGCTGCCAAAAAGCTTGACGTCCTTAACAGAGCGAATCTGTACTTCACTGCGGGGCAAAGGCTGCTTCTCTATAAGTCGCAAGTCCGGCCCCACATGGAGTACTGCTGTCACCTCTGGGCAGGAGCACCTGGCTACCAGCTTGGACCTTTTGACTCGGTTCAAAGGCGTGCGATGAGAATTGTCGACAATCCCAAGCTCACGAACGGTATTGAGCCCTTAAGTCTCAGGAGAGACTTTGCCTCTCTCTCCGTGTTCTACCGTTTGTATAATGGCTTTTGTTCCGAGGAATTGTTTGACATGATGCCTACAGCAACCTTTTTTCACCGCACCACTCGCCATCGGCAGAGGATTCATTCGCACACCTGAGAGCCAGGGTGCATGATCCCGGACTTTGCGGTTTCAGAGGAACTTACTCCCGCGATCGCTCAGGTTGTGGAATGATCTCCCTGCAGAGGTTTTCCCAAGTGACTACAGTATGGGGTTCTTCAAAAGGGGTGTTTGGAAAATTTTAAAGGGTCGGCAACGCGTGTGTTTTGCCTCTGGTATTGCAGGCGTCCCTAGGCTACGGTAACCGCTTACCAACAGGTGGACCGTATGCTTGTTTGCTACCTTGGTAGTATAAAAAAAGACCTAGCCTTCGTGCACTTCACGATCTGATCCCGCCATCTCTTAACTTAATTATGTTATGTGTTGCAGGATGGGCTCAGAAAACTGTACAACGTGATATCAACACTCCCGATCCTCGGCTCCGATGAGGAGGAGGCTCGCGTGTCCGACGACGAGACGTGCGCCGCGCGACAGATCGTGCGACACGTGTGTGTCGCGCTGCGCAGGTGAGCCGTCTTACCTGTTACTAATACTTCGTGTCACGAGTCCTTTCTTGGTTACCCCGCTGTCTCCAGCTGAGGTATGGTCAAGCTCCTGCAACCGTTCAAGGCTACGCGACAAATGCCTACACGCGTACCGTCGACGGTACAGGCGGGCAGTGGACGGACGTCTGAAAGAGAGCTCAAAAACTAAAACATCTATTAAAGTATAAAATCTTACTTAATAAAAATAAATAAATAACATAAATAATGCTGGACAGTTCACACAACATTATCTAGCCCCAAGCTAAGCAGAGCTTGTGTTGTGGGTACTAGATAACTGATATAAAAGATCTATTAAAGTATAAAATCTTACTTAATAAAAATAAATAAATAAAATAAATAATGCTGGACAGTTCACACAACATTATCTAGCCCCAAGCTAAGCAGAGCTTGTGTTGTGGGTACTAGATAACTGATATAAAAGATCTATTAAAGTATAAAATCTTACTTAATAAAAATAAATAAATAAAATAAATAATGCTGGACAGTTCACACAACATTATCTAGCCCCAAGCTAAGCAGAGCTTGTGTTATGGGTACTAGCCGGTAAAATAGCAAGAAATCGTAAGGTCGCGTACTCGGCGCCTCCTTAAGTCCTTAGTGACGTAATAGCAAAAAATGAAAATGGCGGCAAAATGGCGGCAGGAGATGTCTGTTCAGTAAATTGTAAAATTTGAACTAATTACTAAAGCTACCATAAAACTGGGACTACCAATAGAATCTTGATGAAATTTCCTATAGGAATCTTGTAATCACAAGTTGTAATCTAATTAGAACTTTTGACATTCTTGATGGAAAATTACGATCGGTTACGAAAACCGACCTCTTGTAACCTAATTGCTTGATATTTGAAAGTGGAATAATATTTCACTGTATTGTCTTCATTATGAACTAGTATAATACATCCTGTATCAGAATGATTAGTTAGTTTTACTCGGCTAGAGCTAAAATTATTAGCATAGTAGCAAATAAAATCGAAGGTCAATGTCAATGACCTTCCGCTATAGTAAATATATTTTTGTGTATTATTTATTCGTACTGAGACCTCTTTTAGCCTGAAATGATAGCGTTTCTAATTAGAATATATATCAAACTATGTAGTTTGATAGCATTTCACTAACCTTCTTGTTGTTTTAGCACAAAACAACAAAAAATTTCACCTCAAGTCGCCAATAGGAAGCACTTTGTTTACACTCACAATACACATATTCACAAAACGTATTTCTAAAAGATATTGCTCATTACACATTCGATAAATGTTGAATAACAATATTCAGGCAAAAAAACACCACTTTATCATCACAAAGCCAAATAAACATCATCATCATCATAAATCAACACACGCGAATCAGTTCGACTCGATGCCGCGGAGCAAAGTGACATAGGGAATACAAAACTCTCATTATAAAAATCAAACTGAGTTGCACAGAGTAAATGTTATTGTCAATGGGTAGTATGATTCAGGGAGACCATACATAAAAAATACGGTTGGTAGTAGTGGTATAATTAATACGTAGGATCTATTTTTCCGTACCTATATAACGCAGGACATATTAGCCCTGATGCGAATCAACGGCACAGCTGTGTAAAAAGTACCGTGGACATATTAGCCCTGTTGTTAGTCTGGCGGCTAGATAACTGATATACTTTAGACAATACATTACATGGATAGATATTTTTTTATTATACATAGAATATACCCAGAACACCCTGAACGGATCTGCAGATCAAAAATCAGGCGCTGTGCCTTTGTCGCAACCGCCACACTGAAAGTCGAACTGAACTGGTCTGAACTGAAACACGGGTGTGGCTTTATGTTGTTATAAGGTGAATATGAATGGTTTGTTGCAGGTATCTGGAGGCGCATTTAAGGCTACGCGCTGCGCAAGTCTCGAGGCAGCACGGCGACAATGTGCCCGAGCCACCGCCTTATAAAGTGAGTTAACTCTTGCGTGCCTCTCTTTCTCCAATCACTTTCATTGTCTCGAACCTTTTTTTCCTGTGTCTTTCCTTTTTACAAGTTTTTATTTAACTTGCAATGTTTATATGTCCGGGTGGAATCTTGCAGCTGAATTTCAAAGCAGTTATCCTCAACCGATTGCGCTGAAATTTGTCATACCTGTCAAGTTCCGATGACAATACAATACGATGGTGACAGCGAGCTGATCTGATGATAGAGACGGAAGGTGGACAACGGAACTCCTCGATGGATAATAGTAGACTGGCCGTGTTTATGATCATTTTGATCGGTTCCGATCACTAATTTTATAAAAGCTTGTATTGAAAAAAAAAAATCTTTTTAAAAAAAAAAATATGTTTTTATCCTCACTCCCCAGGCTTCAAAATCATCATCAGAAGAGATACAAGAACAAATTGAGCTACTGCAAAGCGTGGCGTGGTCGCGCTGGGCGCCTGTCGATGAGCTAGTGGAGCTAGGAGGCATCGCCTTGTTACTGCAGGTGGTCGGGCTGGCCTACGAGTGGAACTTCAACGGAAGGTATTCACATCTCTTTAGATACAAGAACTAACTGAGCTACTACAAAGCGTGGCGTGGTCGCGCTGGGCGCCTTTCGACGAGTGGAGTTAGGCGGCATCGCCTTGTTACTGCAGGTGGAACTTATCAACGCTAATTTCCCCCACGTTAAAGTCGACATTCCTTTGTGGATTCCTTGTCGGATAGCGAAGGTCCAGCTGAACTTCAATGTGTATAATCTCTTATGTACTCCACTCTAAGGTAGATATTCCCTTGCAGGTCAGAGACAGTACGCTCGGCGCTGGATGTTATATCCGTGTGCTGCGTGGCGCCGCGCGTTCAGATGTTGCTGACTGACAAGGTGGACATGCGTGACGCTGACCCCACTACCGGGGTCAACATTGTACTAGGTAAGCTTGCTAGCGCATTCACTGGGGTCGCAGGACTTGCTAAAGGCTTTAGGGGTTGTCGGACTTAGTACTGGCTTCTCATTTTTTTTTAAAATCTATTATAGACCTTTATTTGGCCATGACCTCACTTGTTGGTAAGTGACGATGAGTCCGAAGATGAAAGAAAGAAAGACGTTTTACGTTTATTTATTTTTCCACACGCACAACACACACATAAAACAAGAAGAAAAAAAAAACCACTAAGTATATAGGTAGGTACTACAATATCTTGAGAAACAAAAAATAAAAATAAACAAAAACTGTTATAAACTTTGGTAGGAAAGTTGATAGGTTGTGTGTGTTGTGTGGGGTCAAATAGGTCCCTGTCTCAGAATATGCTGCACCAGACCTAGGTTTAGTGCAGCGCTGGTTTTCAGACAGGGCCTAATTAAATGATGCCACAAACATCAATAAACCACATTGGGGGGAGGATAGGCAATAAATAAATATAAACGAGTATGTTAGTGTGTAAAATAAGTACATACAAATAAGTACAAAAATATTATTAGGCAACTGAAAAATAATAATGAGGCAGGTTGGCATAGTAATTTAATTCCTAGTCTGTGGGGTCCTGTACGGAGGCAAAGCTCTAAGTTTGTGGGAGAAAGTATCCTCCATGCTATAGACCCAAGACACAAACACGTAAACAAAAAAAGAAGAAGAAGAAATCAAGTGAAGTCATTGCATTAGAGTCATTGACACTTTCATCTGTTAGTGTTACTGTCAGTCTGTGGACATAAATTATTTATTTGTAACAAACAGGTTTTCAGAATTAAGAAGAGTTATAGCGCAACAAACAGGTTATTATAAGAGTTAGGTTATTTAGTTTAAAAGTGAGAAATTGCACAAAGAAGAAGAAATACTTGCCGAATGCAGATGCACGAGACAGGGAGTCAGGCAGGCCAGACAAGAGTATGAAGCACAAAGGTCTATAAGGCACCTTTTTTTTTTATACTACTTGAGTGACGGAACAAGCAGATGGCCCACCTGATGGTAAGCGGTAACCTCTGCCTATGAACAGTGCATTACCTCATAGGTCACGTCCACCTAGGACGCGCCCTAAGTGGCATTGCACTGCGCCCGCCATCCTGAGACATAAAGATGAAAAGTCTCATGTGCCTGTAATTTCCCCTATTCACTCAAACCTTGAAGAGACCCAGATTATAGTTTTCAGGAAAGACAGACGACGGTAGAGTATTCCACTCCTTAGCAGTTCGCATTACAAAGGTAGAACTGAATCGTTTAGTACGTTTAGAACGATCCTATTTAAACTTAATAAAAATAAAATAAGTAATGCTGGACAGATCACACAACATTATCTAGCCCCAAGCTATTCAGAGCTTGTGTTATGGGTACTAGATAACTGATATACTTAACACAATACATTACATAGATAGATATTTTTTATTATACATAGAAAATACCCAGAACACCCTGAACAAATATCTGCAGATCGTACAAACATTTGTTCCGAAGCGGTAATCGAACCCGCAACCTCCTGCGTCGCAGGCGAACCTTCGCCCGCCGCGACACAGAGATCGTCCACTGGTCCAGGCCTGGTTGTCCACTTGTAAATGGTGTAGTATAGGGTCAACTTTGAGCTAGGTAACCTAAGGTAGATTTTTTGGTCACAGGCGCGGCGGATGGTGAAATTGTCTCCGAGCCGGAAGTACAAAAAGCGGCCCTTAATGTACTAGTCAACTGCGTCTGCGCGCCCGTACATAGAGTGAGTACATTACCTTACCTTGCAGGTACACAAGATAACTTTACCAATTTAGACACCTTAGAGCCAGGGTGGTCCCGGACTGTGCGGTTTCAGAGAAGAAGAAGAAGAAACAGAGAAGAAGATAATATTTTATTTGTAACTCAATCATCAAACATAATTTAAAATAAAAGACAAAGATATTTGTATTGAGTCACAAAATAGTCTCTATCTCAGCATGAGCCAGTTATAAGCACGTTACAACCAACGCTGGTCTTCCGACAGAGCCATTTAATCACGTCACGTCAGAGGAACTTCCTCCCGCGAACGCTCGGTTGTGGAATGATCTCCCTGCCCATCAGGGAGAGAGGGGGTTGTTTGGATTTTTTTAAAGGTTCGGCAACGCGCGTGTGTTGCCTCTGGTATTGCAGGCGTCCATAGGCTACGGTAACCGCTTATCAACAGGTGGGCCGTATGCTTGATTGCTACCATGGTAGTAAAAACAAAACAAATGTTTACTCTCTCTTGTCTGCAGGCTGGCTCATCCTCCACGACGCGCTACTCGATCTCGGGCTCCGCTAAGAAGAAAACGGCGCTGAAGTCTTACGAGGACATCATCCAGAAGGTCTGGGAGAGCGTGCGCACGAGCAATGGAATTATGGTAACACTCACACCTTATTATCACCATTACATACATAAACTCACGTCTGTTTCCCGGAGTGGTAGGCAGAGACCACGGATTTCCACTTGCTACGATCCGTACACACCTCTTTTGTCCGTGTTTCCGGCTGCGTCTCAGCGGGCGAGTAGCCGACTGGGATGCGAGAGGTTGCGGTTTCGAGTCCCGCTGCGGGATAAATGTTTGTATGATCTGCAATTATTAGTTCCGTGTCTGTGTTGTGTCATGGTGCTCGTAGTTCCTGATACACACGACACAGCTAGTGTGGGGTCAGGACTATGTATGTGACTGTTGGGTGTTATGTTATTAGTTCCGTGTCCGTGTTGTGTCATGGTGCTCGTAGTTCCTGATACACACAACACAGGGGATCCTAGTGTGGGATCAGGACTATGTATGTGACTGTTGGGTGTCATGTTATGATATAATACTTGCAGGTGCTACTGTCCCTGATGATGGTGAAGTCCCCCATCACGGACGCGGACCGGCTCCGAGGACTGGCTTGCCGCGCGCTCGCTGGACTGGCGCGCTGTCCCACTGTCCGCCAGATCATATCCAAGCTGCCTTTGTTCACCACGTCACAGATACAAGGTTCGTTCGTCGCTTCATTCTGTCTCTGTGTCCCTATCTACCTGACCCGAGTAGATAGGGTTCGCAGCGGAAACTACGGGTTCTGCTGTTTGGACTAGGGTACCACGGGCGTCAGGAGAAGCCGCCTACTGGGTAAAACCGGTAGGTCCTGACTTGGGTTCGGTTTCGTGGTGGCTATGTGGTTAGTTGCAGGGGGTGGGCATGTCGTCTTCCCGGTACATTGGTGGTTACCGGGGTCTCCCCCCGCGCGCAACTAGCTGGTGTCTTCACAGGTCTAAGGCGTCGGGCCGTAAGGTGGGCACTAGCGGGGTCAGTGAGTGATCCTTTAAGCAACAATCTAAGGGTGCGTTGTAATCTCCGGTACTTACCTGGATAGTAAGTACTGGCATGGATCCGGCCACCCAGCTGCAAGACCTGGGTAGGCACATGTACGTGTGTCGAGAAGTGAGCGCGCTTTACAGCTCCGGTACCATTCTGGAGAAATGGCAGTTAGCCTCTCTAACGCCCCTAGCTGGGGTTGAAGCTAGCACCCTCTCTGGTGCGGGTGGTGAGCGACCGTGACGGCTCCGATACAGGACAAATGGTAGTGTTCTGCAAAGTTCACGAGCAACTCTCAAGTCGCTCGTGAACGTGAGCTCATTACATTCAGCTCAGTAACATTAGAGTAGTCGTAGCCGTGTGCTGATCACAATGAGCACACGGCCAGTCTGCTATCATCCCTAGGAGTTCCATTGTCTCCATCATCAGATCGGCTGTCACCATCATATTGTATTGTCATCGAAGTTAAATTTTTCAAAATATATTTTTCACTTTTAATATCTAGTATGGACCATTCTATATGAGATCAGAAGCGTTACCTTACCGTAACACAGTTTTATTAACTAGCACGGAAGGAAACGTTCTCTTATTTCATTGCGAACACCTTTGAAATTAATGCAAATGTTAAGACTTGTTGTACCTATATTCTAAGTGTGAACCATTGCTGTGTTCCGGTTTGAAGGGTATAAGGGTGCCGGTGAAATTACAGGCACATGAGACTTTCATCTTTATGTCTTAAGGTGGCGGGCGCAGTGCAATGCCACACAGAGCGCGTCCTAGGTGCACGTGACCTATGAGGTAATGCACTGTTCATAGGCAGAGGTTACCGCTTAACATCAGGTGGGCCATCTGCTTGTTCCGTCATTCAAGTAGTATTAAAAAAAAGGTGAAATAAACTTGTTATAAGATGGTGTGTGTTATTTCAGTGCTGATGCGGGACCCTATCCTCCAGGAGAAGCGTCAGGAGCATGTCATGTTCCAGAAGTACGCGCTGGAACTTCTGGAGCGAGTCTCCGGGAAGAGCAAGCACAAGGGCGCAGAGTTCGAGAGCTCGCTCGCCAACATACACAGGGTATGCACCTTCACAGAATATCTCTCTCACAGAATCCCTTGCCTAGAATATCTCTCTCCAAGAATCATTTAGATCCGTACTAATTACTTACATGAAGGGGCCCTGGTTCTTGATTTTTGATGTTGATTTTTGGCCTGGGTCAGCGGTTGCCCACCTTCTTTAATTATTGAGTTGTTAATTCATGTTTTAACATCGCTTAATGTTTATTTCCAGGCAAATGTAGTCGCGCAAACTCGGATCAACTACAACGAGAGACAGCTGCTGCAGCTAGTCGCGGCGCATTTACACGCGCGCGGGCTCACGGACAGCGCCGCCGCGCTGCAGAGAGAGGCGGGGCTCCCTCCCCCCGCGGCGCGCGCCCCCGCGCCCGTGCCGCCCCCGCCCGTCTACACCCCCTCCACCCCCATACGAGTGAGTTAAATACCATAGCGAAAGACAGCTGCTACAGCTAGTAAAAATATACACAAACAAGAATTCACAATAATTAAATTATAAATCAATCACATTGTATTTTTTTTTAGGTATTCCAATCGACCAGCTTGGAAAGCACAAATTAAAATTGTGTGTAAAAACAAAACAAAAACGTTTATGCTCTCAGAACCATTAGACAAGTCACTTCAATAGAAACGGCACTGATAGTCTACCATAGTTACGTAGGCTCTGTCCTCAGGTATGGTCTGTTACTATGGGGTAATTCTACAGATGTACAAAAGGTATTCATTGCTCAGAAGAAATGTATACGAGCAATCTGGGAGATCCAACAAACAGATTAACGTACTCACTCACATTAAGGCGGTTGCTTTTTTGCACAAATGTATTTTTCCATATATGGTCGAAGAGAGTATAATTGTACTCTGAAATGACTGTTGTTGTTAGTTGGTTTATATGTTGTATTGTCGTCAACAGCAGCGCGTGTCTGTGTGTCGCGCGAGCAGCGTGGGGTCGCTACACCGCGAGTCCGCGGATCTGAACAGCTCCATGCACGTGATGCACGTAGACGACGCGCCCAGCACGCCGCACGTTATCAAGATTAGGTGAGTTCTACATACCTAGTAGTAGTAGTTGTAGTTGTCAACAGCAGCGCGTGTCGGTGAGTCGCGCGAGCAGCGTGGGCTCTACATACTTCACAGTCACACTTCTACAGACTTCTACATACAATAGAATAAAATAATTTATTGTATGCTTGTAATTTACAAATAATTTGACATCTTTTATAACATGTATTTCAAGTAATAAAAATACTTTGACTTTGACTTTGACTTTGAATTTACTGTGGCTTTTATTTAAATCTAATTTGAAACAATTCGAATTCGGTCGTCGAATAAGTTCGTCGTAAATATTTGGTTTTATTATTTTTGATTATTAATTAATTTGAATTTTAATGACATTGTAATGTGGATCATGTTATCTGAATAAACGAAATTAATAATGAAAATAAAATAAATATAATGAAATAAAGATTATTAATTATTATTAATAAATCTCATTATTAATAATAATTAATAATGAGAGAAAATGAGAATATATAATGCAAGTAGATAGTGTTAGTAATTATTGTACGTCTATCCTCGGTAGGTATTACCTACTTATTCTATGCTTGTTTTTTTTTTTTTATAATTGTGTGCATGCAACATCGCTTTGGCTTTCTCTTATGGTGTTGTACTTGTTTCTTAATAAATAAATAAATAAATTATGATTATTATTATTTACAGAAAAGTTCAAAACATAGCCACTCCAGCGCCATCGTCGTCTGAACACAAGCGGTCCCTCCAGAAGCAAATGAGTGTCGCCGCGGACTCACCGCACTCACAGCACAGAGTGACTCTAGACACCATCATAACTGAATACCTGTACAACCAACACGCTCTGTGCAAGAACCCGGTCGTCACGTGTCCACAGTTCAACTTATTCGAGTAAGTATCTACAGCATGGTGACTTTAGACGCCATCATTACTGAATACCTGTACAACCAACACGCTCTGTGCAAGAACCCGGTCGTCACGTGTCCACAGTTCAACTTATTCGAGTGAGTATCTACAGCATGGTGCCTTTAGACACCATCATAACTGAATACCTGTACAACCAACACGCTCTGTGCAAGAACCCGGTCGTCACGTGTCCACAGTTCAACTTATACGAGTGAGTATCTACAACATGGTGACTCTACATCATTACTGAATACCTGTAAAACCAACACGCTCTGTGCAAGAACCCGGTCGTCACGTGTCCACAGTTCAACTTATTCGAGTGAGTATCTACAGCATGGTGCCTTTAGACACCATCATAACTGAATACCTGTACAACCAACACGCTCTGTGCAAGAACCCGGTCGTCACGTGTCCACAGTTCAACTTATTCGAGTGAGTATCTACAGCATGGTGCCTTTAAACACCATCATAACTGAATACCTGTACAACCAACACGCTCTGTGCAAGAACCCGGTCGTCACGTGTCCACAGTTCAACTTATACGAGTGAGTATCTACAACATGGTGACTCTACATCATTACTGAATACCTGTAAAACCAACACGCTCTGTGCAAGAACCCGGTCGTCACGTGTCCACAGTTCAACTTATTCGAGTGAGTATCTACAGCATGGTGCCTTTAGACACCATCATAACTGAATACCTGTACAACCAACACGCTCTGTGCAAGAACCCGGTCGTCACATGTCCACAGTTTAACTTATTCGAGTGTGTATCTACAACATGGTGACTCTACATCATTACTGAATACCTGTACAACCAACACGCTCTGTGCAAGAACCCGGTCGTCACGTATCCACAGTTCAACTTATTCGAGTGAGTATCTACAGCATGGTGCCTTTAGACACCATCATAACTGAATACCTGTAAAACCAACACGCTCTGTGCAAGAACCCGGTCGTCACGTGTCCACAGTTCAACTTATTCGAGTGAGTATCTACAGCATGGTGCCCTTAGACACCATCATAACTGAATACCTGTACAACCAACACGCTCTGTGCAAGAACCTGGTCGTCACGTGTCCACAGTTCAACTTATTCGAGTGAGTATCTACAGCATGGTGCCATTAGACACCATCATAACTGAATACCTGTACAACCAACACGCTCTGTGCAAGAACCCGGTCGTCACGTGTCCACAGTTCAACTTATTTGTGGCTCTGCCTACCGTTTCGGGGAAAAAGGCGTGTGTCTATCAATCAATCAATACTTTTATTTCAGGCTTAATGGAAAATGTACTAAACCTAAACAAAGCCCATAGCAATAAACTAACATACATATATAAAATACTTTATTTTAGTGCACACGCTTAGACGGCGACGTATGACGCAACTCCGCAGTGTCTCGTGTCAGGCGTCCGAAGAACCTCCTGAACGTGACTCCTAAAGGTCCAGAACTCTCCATTCATGAAGGTCGATTGATAGATGTTGACAACCTCTGTGACGCGGCGGGCGAACGTTCGCCTGCGACGCAGGAGGTTGCGGGTTCGATTCCCGCCTCGGAACAAATATTTGTGCGATCTGCAGATATTTGTTCCGGGTGTTCTGGGTATTTTCTATATATAATAAAAAATATATATCTATGTAGTATATTGTATTAAGTATATCAGTTGTCTAGTACCCATAACACAAGCTCTGCTTAGCTTGGGGGCTAGACAATGTTGTGTGAACTGTCCAGCATTATTTATTTATAGATGTATGTATGTTTGTATGTTACAGGCCTCACAAGTGTCCCGACCCACGTCCCTCCGCGTCGACGTTCGGAGCGGGCGGCGTGCAGAACGTGTGCGCGCAGGTGACGCGGCGCGCGCTGGGCGCGACGGCGGGCACGCGGCGCGCGCTGGCACGCCTCGCGCACTCGCACTTCGCGCCCGTGCGCACGCTACGACTGCAGGACGACGACGCCTACTTCACACACACGCTGTTCCATGTAATTATAACATCAGGAGATCTCCCTCCAACATAATGCAAGCTTTATATTAACTTAGTACTAGTAGTAACTAGTAGTAGTAGAGCATTTTTGTAAAAGAGTTCGTCCGGGGAAGTACTACCACCATACCTATTTCTGCCGCAAAGCAGTAGTGCTCGCATTGCTGTGTTCCGGTTTGAAGGGTATGATGGGTGCCTGTGAAATTACAGGCACATGAGACTTTTCATCTATGTCTCAGGGTGGCGGGCGCAGTGCAGTGCCACATAGGGTGCGTCGTAGGTTGACGTGACCTATGAGGTAATGCACTGTTCATAAGCAGAGGTTACCGCTTAACATCAGGTGGGCCTCTTGCTTGATCTATCATCCAAGTAGTATAAAAAAAAAAACAGTATGTATCATCATCAGCCCACTCAATCCACTGCTGGACATAGGCCTCTCCCAATACGCGCCACTGAGCCCGGTGTTCGGCTCTTCTCATCCACTCCCTGCCTCCGCCTGTCGTAGGTCATCGCTCCACCTAGCCAGAGGGCGCCCCACGCTACGTTTGCCAAGACGCGGTCTCCACTCAACAACTCGCTTATCCCAAAGGTTTCACGCATAATGGACCGCCCATAGAGTTCGAATGCGGAAAAGGGAGTTCTTTAACATTACCCCAACGGTTGTCGGTTCTTCGGCATATATGACCAGCTCATTGCCACTTCAGCTTGCTAATCCGGTGGGCTATGACAATGACTTAAGTTCTTGCAATGTATGTCCTGGTGGAATATGTTTGTCCGGGTGGAATCTTGCAACTGTTCTACAATTGGAATGTTCTACAATATGTCTATACATATAATCTGTTTTGTTTGCTGTAGCCGACACAACAGCAGCTGCTTGCGGCGACATCTTCCGGCGACATCCGGGTGTTCAACTTGTTCAGCGGCACGGAGGAGAACTCGTACCAAGTGCACGAATCATATATATACCACATGCAGGTGAGTAGAGTGACTGTCTGCATGACGGAGCAATCACATATATACCACATGCAGGTGAGTAGAGTGACTGTCTGCATGACGGAGCAATCACATATATACCACATGCAGGTGAGGAGACTGACTGTGTGAATGACGGAACTAGCAGATGGCCCACCTGATGTTAGCGGTAACCTCTGTCTTTAACAATGCATTACCTCACAGGTCACGTCCATCTAGGACGCGCCCTATGTGGCATTTTTTTTATATACAACTTTATATGACGGAGCATGCAGATGGCCCACCTGATGTTAGCGGTAACCTCTGCCTATGAACAGTGCATTACCTCACAGGTCACGTCCATCTAGGACGCGCCCTATGTGGCATCGCCTGCCACCCTGAGATACAAAGATGAACAGTGTCATGTGCCTATATCACATGCAGGTGTCTATTTAACTGTGTGAATGACGGAACAAGCAGATGGCCCTGACCTGACGTTAAGAACATATGTTACAATTTTGAAGTCGTTGCGTTAAACGCTCACTCAGTAACAGTAAAGGTTACAAACTTGATGTTAATGCAGTAATTACTTGAGGATGTAATATAAATAAATCATAGACAAGAAACACGATTGGTGAAATTTTTCTCGATAGATTTATTTGTTGAAGTTACCTATTACCCGTTTTAGGTCCCTCCTTCGGTCAGAGAAAATGTCAAACGTAATTTTTTATACTATTCGGTAGGTAATCACATTACTCAGATTAATATAAAAGAATTTATTTTTATATTTGCTACTTCAGAAGCAAAACTAAGTTTTATCATTTGTCGCTTACGTCAGTTACTTCCGAGCTGAAGAAATCAAATCATCATCTCGACCCGGGTTCAAGTGAGCAATAGCGCTGTCACTTTCTTGCAGCTATTATTTTCTTGCTAGACTCCGCCCATTCGGTATTTTAACCCGCAACCTCCTGCGTCACAGGCGAACCTTGGCCCGCCGCGCAACAGAGGTCGCCAAAAACTCCAGAATTATTTCGATACTCATTCCAATTTTACTCATAATCTGCGATATTTCTTGTCTATAGCGCCATCTCTTAGCGGAGCCGTGTGTCACTTCGCAACATCATTCGCTTGCGTTGTTAGTTCTTGAATGAAGTGGTAGATGTCGCCCACAGCGGTGTACAGTTGGTGCGTGTTGTTGCAGGCGAGTCGAGACGGCTTGTTGCTGCTGGCGTCAGCGACAACGCCGTGGCGCCCTCTCTCGGCGTTGTGGAACATGAAAGAATATGAACTAATGTAAGTACCTCAGTTTGTGGCGCTGTATCCGGTCTAAGAATAAATAATATTAAATAAGAAATAATGCTGGACAGTTCACACAACATTATCTAGCCCCAAGCTAAGCAGATATTGTGTTATTGATACTAGATAACTGATATACTTAATACAGACATAGATATTTTTTATTATACATAGAAAACACCCAGAACACCCTGGACAAATATCTGCAGATCATACAAATATTTGTTCCGAGGCGGGTATCGAACCCGCATCCTCTGGCGTTGCAGGCGAACCTTCTCCCGCCGCGCCACAGAGTTCGTCAAAATAATAGACCCTCCGTCTCCTCCCGTGGATATCGTAAACGCGATTACGGGATTATTACATCACATCAGTACATAGACAGCAGCATCCACCTGAGTACTCAACTGCAATACTGAAGAGAATAGAATAATCTGCATGCCAAGCTTGGTGATAATGGCAAATTCCCCCCTTCAGCCATGTCCAGCAGTGGACGTATACAGGCTCTTGTTGATGATGAAGTACCACAGTGACCTAACGTAGGGTGCCCAAGAAAGAACGAGTGACACGAAAAACAAACAAACTATTTTAAGGTGGTTGCTTTTTCATACAAACGTATTTGCACAAATATGGACGAACAGAGTATAATTTTACACTGAAATGAATGTTGTTGGCTTTTATATTGGTCATTATTTGCGGCAAATCATATTTGGTTGAATAAAACAGTGGACTAATAGCGAAAATAACATCGAAATTACTTGTATGGACTAAAATTTCGAAAAAGGTACTTGCCCATATTTGTGCAAGTACGTTTGTATAAAAAGCAACCACCTTAAAACTAATATTTTGAAAGTAATTTGGTTAGTTGAATGGAGTATCGTATCTATTTATTTATTTATTTATTTAAATACACAGGCAGCTCTCGGAGCTGATGCGTGTATATCTTAGTCCTTATCAGTGCATTTTAATTTTTTGTCCAATTCTATTTTTGAAAGAATTCACTGAGGGGGCACTGATCACTGAGTCTGGTATCTCACTGAATTCTTGTTTCAGATTCCAATTAGACAACGAAGAGTACGTGGAATTCTCCAAAATGACCGACGACAGGATAATAGGTACAAAGGGGGAGACCGCGACGATATTCGACACGCGTACTGGACGGGACGTCCTCACTCTAACACCATCGATGAGCAACCAGTACGCTAAGAACAGGGCCACCTTCAACCCGACGGACGAGCTGGTACTCTCAGGTGAGTTGTTGAACGAGAGTTGCACGTAGCGGCCGCTAGATGGCGCCGTTTAAAGTTCAACTTTGTCATAAGCAAGTCAAAGTATGCGTAGAACAAAGCCACCTTCAACTCGACATACGAAAAGGTACTCTCAGGTGAATCAACGAACGAGAGTCGCACGTGGCGGCCGCTAGATGGCGCCGTTTACGAATAAAGTTCAACTTTGTCATAAGCAAGTCAACGTATGCCTAGAACAAAGCCACCTTCAACTCTACAGATGAGCTGGTACTCTCAGGTGAGTCGCCGAACGAGAGTCGCACGTGGCAGCCGCTAGATGGCGTTATTCAGGAATAAAGTTCATCTTTGTCATAAGCAAGTCAAAGTATGCGTAAAACAAAGCCACCTTCAACTTTGACGAACGAGAGTTGCGCGAGGTAGCCGTTAGATGGTGCTTTCCAGGAATAACAATTAAACTTTGTCATAAGAAAGTCAACGTATGCGTAGAGACAAACCACCTTCAACTCGGCAGACGAGCTGTTACTCTCAGGTGAGTCGCCGAACGAGAGTCGCACGTGGCAGCCGCTAGATGGCGTTATTCAGAAATAAAAATCATCTTTGTCATAAGCAAGTCAAAGTATGCGTAAAACAAAGCCACCTTCAACTTTGACGAACGAGAGTTGCGCGAGGTAGCCGTTAGATGGTGCTTTCCAGGAATAACAGTTAAACTTTGTCATAAGCAAGTCAACCCGTTGAGTAAAGCCAGTTTCAACCCGACGGACCCACTGAATCCTTTCACCATTGGTCATAAGGCATTTCTCAGTGACCTAAAGCCCGGGTGACGAGGAAAGAACCGCTCATGCAGTACTAGTAACAAGCGCTTGTCAACAGATGGCGTCCTGTGGGACGTGGACTCCGGCAAGGAGATCCACAAGTTCGACAAACTGAACCAGACGCACAGCGGCGTCTTCCATCCCAACGGACTGGAGGTAACTATACCCGTCACTGTTTAAAAAGAGCCGTGGTGTGTCCGGCCTAAGAGAGCCGTGGTGTGTCCGGCCTAAGAGAGTCGTGGTGTGTCCGGCCTAAGAGAGCCGTGGTGTGTCCGGCCTAAGAGAGCCGTGGTGTGTCCGGCCTAAGAGAGCCGTGGTGTGTCGTCCCCCACACGCGTTGGGGGGAGCCCCAAGCTAAGCAGAGCTTGTGTTATGCGTACTAG
Organism: Operophtera brumata; assembly: GCA_932527175.1. Classification (NCBI taxonomy): domain Eukaryota; kingdom Metazoa; phylum Arthropoda; class Insecta; order Lepidoptera; family Geometridae; genus Operophtera; species Operophtera brumata. The sequence continues at coordinate 32,615,292 of OW052232.1, read as the reverse complement.
ATAACTGTACTTAATACTTTTTTTTATTATACATAGAAAATACCCAGAACACCCTGAAATATCTGCAGATCGTACAAATATTTGTTACGAGGCGGGAATCGAACCCGCAACCTCCTGCGTCGCAGGCGAACCTTCGCCCGCCGCGCCACAGAGGTCGTACAAATATTTGTTCCGAGGCGGGAATCGAACCCGCAACCTCCTGCGTCGCAGGCGAACCTTCGCCCGCCGCACCACAGAGGTCGTCAATTAAGTACTACTAGTAATGTACTATATTATATTTCAATTATATTACTATATTGCAGATCATATCGAACACGGAGGTGTGGGATCTCAGGACGTTCCATTTGCTAAGGACAGTGCCTACATTAGATAAATCAGAGGTATGTACCTACTAAATCTACTTATTAGCAGTCGTAGAGCTTTTTTGTGACAGAGTTCGTCCGGGGAAGTACTACGACCATACCTATTTCTGCCGCAATGCAGTAGTGCTCGCATTGCTGTGTTCCGGTTTGAAAGGTCAGGGTGCCGGTGAAATTACAGGCACATGAGACTTTTCGTCTATGTCTCAGGGTGGCGGGTGCGGTGCAATGCCACATAGGGTGCGTCCTAGGTGGACGTGACCTATGAGGTAATGCACTGTTCATAGGCAGAGGTTACCGCTTAACATCAGGTGGGCCTCTTGCTTGTTCCGTCATCCAAGTAGTATAAAAAAAAAAACAAAAAAAAAATTTTTACATTGATAGACCTTCGTTTGACCACAATCTCACCTGTTGGTAAGTGACGATGTGGCCGACGATGGAGCACAAAGGTCTAAAAGGCACCTATTCACTCTAGCCTTGAAGAGACCCAGATTATAGACTCCAGACAGATATTCCACTCCTTAGCAGTTTGTGTTATAAAGGTAGAACTGAAACGTTTAGTACGAATAGAGGGTATACTAATGAGGTAAGGATGGTACCGAGCCGTGCGCCTGCTCGTCCTATGATGAAAAGGAGATGGTGGGATCGGGTCGGGAAGTTCCTGGGACCATTCCCCGAAATGTAACCTATAGAAGATCGAAAGGCACGCGACCTTACGGCGGTGCTCGAGACTCTGGATCTTAGTCTCCGCCATATGTGGCTCACCTATTAGCCTGAAAGCTCTGCGTTCGATCGAGTCCAAGGCAGTGAGCTGGTGTTTGGCCGAGCCATCCCAAACATGACAGCAGTACTCCATACCAGCCCGGCCTTGTGTTTTTTATAGACTGAGAACCTGATATCATAATAGCTGTTTTTGTACTATTTTGATAACAAAAAGTGTATTACAGGCACAGACCATATATCAAGATAGACACCGCAAACACTTAGGTACCTAGATACCAAGCGTGCCGTTGTATTTTGTGCCTACTGGAATTTTATTAGATAGTAGATGTTATAAAACATTAGTTATTGTAAACAGTTCTTAGATTTAGCACATGCCTACTCATTGTTATATTTTAACTATGTTTACTGATGTCTTTTAGAACCGTGTTTAGTTACATAATAAATTTATCTTATCTTATCTTACTATGCTACGTAATATCTCCATTCGCAGGGCTAGCTGATTTCGAAGAGCTTTTCCAAAAATAACTACTCTGAAATAAAAGTGTAAATATGTATGTTAGTTTCTATGGTATTTATGTTGCTATGGGCTTATTGTTTAGGTTAAGTACATTTCTCGATAAGCCTTAAATAAAGATATTGATTGATTCATTCATTTTACAGTTCACTATGACGCAATTAGTAGTAGTAGAGCTTTTTTGTGAAAGAGTTCGTCCGGGGAAGTACTACCACCATACCTATTTCTGCCGCAAAGCAGTAGTGCTCGCATTGCTGTGTTTCGGTTGGAAGGGTAAGGGTGCCGGTGAAATTACAGGCACATGAGACTTTTCATCTATGTCTCAGGGTGGCGGGCGCAGTGCAATGCCACATAGGGTGCGTCGTAGGTGGACGTGACCTATGAGGTAATGCACTGTTCATAGGCAGGGGTTACCGCTTAACATCAGGTGGGCCTCTTGCTTGTTCCGACATCCAAGTAGTATAAAAAAAAAAAAAAAAAAAAAAAAATATGCATTTTACAAGCTTTTATTGAACTTGCAATGTATGTATGTTTGTCTGGGTGGAATCCGGGTGAAATATTGCAACTGAATTATTAAAGCAGTTATCCTCAACCGAGTGAGCTGAAATTTGGCATAACTGTCAAGTTCCGATGACAATACAATATGATGGTGACAGCTAGCTGATCTGATGAAGGTGGACAACGGCTAGGTTATTACGTATCTTGCAATAGCAATGCGATAGCAATAATTGCGTGATTATCGCATCCAAATTGGTATCAGCGATACGTAATATGAATTTGCAATTTGGATGCGATGATCGCGCAATTATTGCTATCGCATTGCTATTGCAAGATACGTAATAAGCTAGTGGAACTCCTCGATGGATAATAGTAGACTGGCCGTGTTTAGACTCATTTTGATCAGCACACGGTTACAATCACTAATTTTAGAAAAGCTTGTATTGAAAAATATATTTTTGACAAAAAACTTATTTATTTTAACATCCAACGTGCTATCGCGAAGACGGCCAAGAGCGGGCTGATTTGAGGTTTGTTTATAGGTGCATTGCACCTACTTCGGACAGGCTACAGTAGGTGCACTTGCGTTATCTAGTGTATGTGGTTACAGGTAATATTCAATCCGGCGTGTACGGCCCTGTTCGCGGTGTGCAGCGACCAGGACGCGGAGGAGAAGAGCCAGTTCGACACGAGCTTCAAGACGCTGGACCCCTACGACTACTCCAGCATAGGTGAGTGTTTAACGCATCATCTGCGAGCAGAACACCTTACTTTTTAGTAGTAGTAGAGCTTTTTTGTGAAAGAGTTCGTCCGGGGAAGTACTACCACCATATTCTATTTCTGCCGCAAAGCAGTAGTGCTCGCATTGCTGTGTTCCGGTTTGAAGGGTAAGGGTGCCGGTGAAATTACTGGCACATGACTTTTCATCTTTATGTCTCAGGGTGGCGGGTGCAGTGTAATGCCACATAGGGTGCGTCCTAGGTGGATGTGACCTATGAGGTAATGCACTGTTCATAGAGGTTACCGCTTAACATCAGGTGGGCCATCTGCTTGTTCCGTCATTAAAGTAGAATAAAAAAATAATAAAAAAAAACCTTGCGAGCACAAACTTTTTTTGCTACAATTGTGTTCAATTGACTTTTTTTTTTTAATACATGAATGACCTAACATGCAGATATTAAGCGGTAACCTCTGCCTTTAACAATGCATTACCTCATAGGTCACGTCCACCTAGGACGCGTCCTAAGTGGCATTGCACTGCGCCCGCCTTACTGAGATATAAAGACTCATGTGCCTGTAAAAAAAAGAAGCGTTGCGTTGTTGAAACTATTTCCATGTTTCTGATCACTCTGCGGGTATGATGTAGATTTGAGGGCGAGCTTTGCCCAGCAGACCAGCAGTGTTTCCCTCGGGTCTACTCATATAGAACCTGTTTCGTGTTACAGCCACGATAGACGTGAAACGCAACATCTACTCCCTTGGCGTGTCGCGGCACGGCACGCAGATCTCACTCGTCGAGAACATGGGCGACTTCGAGCAGATGCAGGAGTCATGCGTGAAGGTGTACGACGTGGGACGCAAGCGAGACCACACGGACGACGCGGTGAGTGAGTCCCTCGCGAGGGACATGCGCGATTTCGAGCAGATGCAGGAGTCATGCGAGAAGGTGTACGACGTGGGACGCAAGCGAGACCACACGGACGACGCGGTGAGTGAGTCCCTCACGAGGGACATGCGCGACTTCGAGCAGATGCAGGAGTCATGCGTGAAGGTGTACGACGTGGGGCGCAAGCGAGACCACACGGACGACGCGGTGAGTGAGTCCCTCACGAGGGACATGCGCGACTTCGAGCAGATGCAGGAGTCATGCGTGAAGGTGTACGACGTGGGGCGCAAGCGAGACCACACGGACGACGCGGTGAGTGAGTCCCTCACGAGGGACATGCGCGACTTCGAGCAGATGCAGGAGTCATGCGTGAAGGTGTACGACGTGGGGCGCAAGCGAGACCACACGGACGACGCGGTGAGTGAGTCCCTCACGAGGGACATGCGCGACTTCGAGCAGATGCAGGAGTCATGCGTGAAGGTGTACGACGTGGGACGCAAGCGAGACCACACGGACGACGCGGTGAGTGAGTCCCTCGCGAGGGACATGCGCGACTTCGAGCAGATGCAGGAGTCTTGCGTGAAGGTGTACGACGTGGGGCGCAAGCGAGACCACACGGACGACGCGGTGAGTGACTTCGAGCAGATGCAGGAGTCATGCGAAGTTTAGACGAAAAAAAGGATGAGACGTGAAAAATAAATGATTATCCCGACTTGTTGGTATAACATTTGTCCTGACTGATATAAGAAAGCGTTAGCCGAGTCGGTCGTAGTAAGCAATGGCGGCGATGAGCTCGCTACTTGTCACGTCCATATTCCCACGATGTTCAGTAGGAGTAGAGCTTTTTTGTGAAAGAGTTCGTCCGGGGAAGTACTACCACCATACCTATTTCTGTCGCAAAGCAGTAGTGCTCGCATTGCTGTGTTCCGGTTTGAAGGGTAAGGGTGCCGGTGAAATTACAGGCACATGAGACTTTAAATCTATGTCTCAGGGTGGCGGCGCAGTGCAATGCCACATAGGGTGCGTCCTAGGTGGACGTGCCCTATGAGGTAATGCACTGTTCATAGGCAGAGGTTACCTCTTAACATCAGGTGGGCATCTTGCTTGTTCCGTCATCCAAGTAGTATAAAAAAAAAAAAAGTTGCATGCAACCCACGGTGAATAGAGGCCCATTGAGTGCCTCCTTTCGGGGAATAAGGCGTGATTATGAGTGTATAAATAAATTAGCTATGTAATATCTTGAGATGATAATGGTGGTTTGTTGGTTCTAGGAGGAAGACGATGAAGAAGATATTAACGGCGGCTCCGAGAACGAGGACGGGTCTGACTCGGGCTCCGACAACGACGACCGTGAGTACTGCACTGGAGCCCCCCCACACACACATACACACACACACACACAGACAGAGCTCACAGAGCCATGGGTGACCAAAAGTTTCCACCTAATACTTCTCATCACTTAATCTCAACCTATAATTAATTTTAATAGCACTACCACCCACTCTACATTACACAAAGGTTAGCTGGAAGAAAATGCTAATTAGCATTAAGTTCGCCTATGTACTGCTTTTTGTCTTGTGCAATAAATAATTTTCTATCTATCTATCTATCTATCACTTAAGAGACTGTCAAGAGACAAAAAAATAAATAATGCTGGACAGTTCACATAACATTATGTAGCCCCAAGCTAAGCAGAGCTTGTGTTATGGGTACTAGATAACTGATATACTTAATACATTACACAGATAGATATTTAATATTATACATAGTAAATACCCGTACCCACCCTGAACAAATATCTGCAGATTTTACAAATATTTGTTTCGTGGTGGGAATCGAACCCGCAACCTCCTGCATCGCAGGCGAACCATCGCGCCACAGAGGTCGACTAGTGCAATTTTCATAAATCATTAATCATTTATTGCTTACGAATCTAGGTAGGGCATTAGATGTTAGGTTGTTAGGTATAGGTATCGCTAGATTCTGCTTTTCAGCGTTTAAACATTAGACAGGTATATCAGATTGGCCAATTTATAAATAAATAAATAAATAATGCTGGACAAGTTCACACAACATTATCTAGCCCCAAGCTAAGCCAGAGCTTGTATTATGGGTACTAGATAACTGATATACTTAATATAATACATAACATAGATAGATATTTTTTTTATTATACATAGAAAACACCCAGAACACCCAGAACAAATATCTGCAGAACGCACAAATATTTGTTCCGAGGCGGGAATCGAACCCGCAACCTCCTGCGTCGCAGGCGAACCATCGCCAGCTGCGCCACAGAGGTCGTCAATCAAAACAGATCGGTCGGCTTTTATAAAACAGATCGGCAAGTTTATAATTAAGAAGAGCATGCACAAATTTCAACATTTGAACAAGCTGTGGTGTGTCCGGCCTAAGAATAGACCCCTCCGTCTCCTCCCGTGGATGTCGTAAAAGTCGACTAAGGGATTACCCGGACTTGTTGATAAGATTCGTTGGTATAAGATTTGTCCTGGCTGGTAGCTTATTATGGAATGTGTTATTACTGGAAGAAAGCGTTAGCTGAGTCAGTCGTGGGAAGCAATGGCGGCGATGAGCTCACCACTTGTCACGTCTATATTCCACGATGGTGCAACCCACTGTGAAAAGAGGACTATTGTGGCTCTGCCTACCTCTTCGGGGAAAAAGGCGTGTGTCTATGTATGTATGTATGAACAAGCTGCTCTGTGTCCTACTTACTAAAGTTAAACAACATGTCAACAATTAAAATAACTATTTAAAAAAAAAAAAAAAAGTCTTATTGTACAAACAGAATTTATGTGTATAGTAGGTACCTACCCAGAAATTAACTTGAAATACTGGTGTCACACAAAAACTCATACAATATAACAATATAATAATAAGCTTTTTTAACGAACATGTCATTAAGTTTGCGCTTAAATAATAAATAAATAATACTGGACAGTTCACACAACATTATCTAGCCCCAAGCTAAGCAGAGCTTGTGTTATGGGTACTAGATAACTATACTATATATACATAATACAATATAATACATAGATAGATATTTTTTATTATACATAGAAAATACCCAGAACACCCTGAACAAATATCTGCGATCGCACAAATATTTGTTCCGAGGCGGGAATCGAACCCGCAACCTCCTGCGTCGCAGGCCAAGCTTCGCCCGCCGCGCCACAGAGGTCACCAATACATTAAAACCTGATAATGATCGAACAGATAATGGTATCTTGTTGAGGATTATAGGCGCCATGCAGAAAATACTTGTACGTAATAGCTGTGTTCGACATGAAACATTGCGTAAATGAGATTATAACTAAATGGACGAATTCGATCCAAAATAATCGGATCCGTTTAGTTGTACTGCTCAGTCTATTCGTTTTTTTGTTCTCTGTCTGTTTAAGGCTTAATTGTTCTACACTTCCATTATGTATCCTTCCTAGTTTAATAAGCTGTATGTTTTCCATGAAAATAAATAATATAAAATAAAATAAAAATAAAAATAAAATAACTAGTAGTATAACTAGATCGACTAGCCCTAATTTACCCTCTAGGCGGCTTCCAACTGCAAACCATTCAAATAGCCTGAGGGTTGGTTTTGACAAATATAGCAACCTCACTAATGTATAGTGCAGGCAGTGTTAGAAATGTTAGTCTAATAAAGTGGGACTTGCACGAGTCCCTGCTTTTCAGACCACAAAGGGCTCTGACACAACGCTTTTGTGCCCTAAAAATTATCAGCTTTTCTGTTGAGTTACCCCAAAATATTGTGCCGTAACGTAGGATCGACGGTACATGGCCATGATAGGCTGTAATTACTGCAGACACGTTTGTTACTCGTTGTTATATGCTAACAACATAGCATTTTTTTTTTCAGTAGCCACTAGTATACTGAGGAACGCGGTGCGCGGCCTGGCCGAGGGCAGCTCGGGGGGCAGCTCGCCCGAGGACAACGAGGCGCCCGCGCCGCGCCGCAACGCGCGTGCGCGCCGCGCGCAGCAGCGACGGGTGAGTGCACTACTATGTCTCACATACACCAGTATACTGAGGGGCGCGGTGCGAGGGCAGCTCGGCCGCGCCGCGCCGCAACGAGACAGCGAGCTGATCTGATGATGGAGACGGAAGGTGGACAACAGAACTCCTCGATGGATAATAGTAGACCGGCCGTGTTTAGGCTCATGTTGATCAGCACACGGTTACGATCACTAATTTTATAAAAGCTTGTATTGAAAAATATATTTTTCACATAAAACTTATTTAAGTTTGATTCCTTTCATTAAGCCAGAAAATTAATGTTGTTTAACAGTGCATTACCTCATAGGTCACATCGACCTAGGACGCGCCCTATATGGCATTGCACTGCGCCACCCTGAGACATAAGTAGTCTCATGTGCCTGTAATTTCACCAGATTTTAATTTTTGCGTTGTGGCAGAAATGGGTATGGAGGTAGTTTTTCCCCGGACGCATTGCTGTGTTCTGGTTTGAACAGTATGAGTGCCGAAGGCTTCTATGATTATGATGGTTATTAAAGCAGAGTGCCCAAGAGACAACCAGTGATATGTACTTTCTGTTTGATTCGCAGGCCGCTAGAGGCGCTAGCAGCGACACGGATGACGAGCTGGACCTGAGCGACATCATAGAGTTCGAACTAGATTAAATAAATGTAAAGATAATTTCGTACAACCTTGTGTTTTATTTACAACCTGAAAACCACTGAACCATCAATATTTACAACCTGAAAACCACTGAACCATCAATATTTACAACCTGAAAACCACTGAACCATCAATAACGAAACGCTAGAGGTGCTGGTTCGATTCCGTCATCTTTATGGTAGACCTACTGATTTCAAAGCTTTTTTTTTGTATTAAAGATTGTGTCTCGTCACGTCCACCTAGGACGCGCCCTATGTGTCATAGCACTACGACCGCCATCCTGAGACATAAAGATGAAAAGTCTCATGTTTCTGGAGATTTAAAATCAGCAGTTAAGAGTATAAGGGTACTAGCGTGGTGGGGCCACGGGGAATAAGATCTCCAGTAGGTCATAGCGGTGTGTCCACTGGGAAGTATGAGCACACAATTATGTACTACTAAAAACCTGTACTACTAACCTAACCTAACCTTTTTAGGGTTCCGTAAAAAAACTACGGAACCCTTATAGATTCGTCATGTCTGTCTGTCTGTCTGTCCGTGTATGTCACAGCCTTTTTTTTCCGAAACTATAAGAGCTATACTGTTGAAACTTGTTAGGTAGATGTATTCTGTGAACCGCATCAAGATTTTTACACAAAAATTTAAAAAAAAACAATTATTTTTGGGGTTCCCCATACCTAGAACTGATCCTCAAAATTTTTTTTTTCATCAAACCTGTATGTGTGGGTTATCTATGGATAGGTCTTCAAAAATGATGTTGAGGTTTCTAATATCATTTTTTTCTAAACTGAATAGTTTGCGCGAGAGACGCTTCCAAAGTGGTAAAAAGTGTACCCCCCCATAACTTCTAAATTAAGAGAATGATAAAACTACAAAAAATATATAATGTACATTACCATGTAAACTTTCACTCAAAATTGGTTTGAACGAGATCTAGTAAGTAGTTTTTTATTTTTGGGGTTCCCCATACTTAGAACTGAAACTCAAAAAATTTTTTTTCATCAAACCTATACGTTTGGGGTATCTATGGATAGGTCTTCAAAAATGATATTGAGGTTTCTAATATCATTTTTTTCTAAACTGAATAGTTTGCGCGAGAGACGCTTCCAAAGTGGTAAAAAGTGTGTCCGGGGAGGACCGGAATTATGTCGGACTCGCCGCCCTGAAAAGGGCAGAATACCAGACTAAAATTACTCCGGTGTTCCTCTCGCGCCATGTTTGCCAGAAACCTAACCTAACTTACCCATAACTTTACCATACTTTAGTAAATAAAGATATTAGATTTTGATTTGAACCCCTAATCATTGCTGAGGAAAATAAGAGTGATTTTGCAGAATTTACGACTACGGATAAACAATGGAGATAAAGTTAAAAAGGCTTCTGTACGAAATTTTCCATTTCTTCCGTGGCAATATAGGATCTTAACGGCACAACATTTAATAAAATTTTGTAAATGAAAAACCTCTGAATGCTCAAAATATATTTAATAACACATAACCACATTATTAGACTATAAAATACCCACAACAATACTTGATATCTTTATAATACAATAAGCATCGGCGACTTGTCAGCACGACTCAGCATCGCGCTTAGAATAGGCACGGTGCTGCTCCGTGTTGACATGTCGGGTCCAACCATAATACGTTTACAACTAATTATTAGAATTTGATCGCACGCATCTTTATGAGAATTTCTATTGCGAACTATGCAGTAATATGGACAGCTTTCAAGGGTTGATTCACCTTCTGCTATGAGCTCTTCTCTGTACGGCCAAACGACCCATAGAACGGAGTATACAGGGACGTCCCAAGACTATGCGACATGAATGGGAAGTACCTTAAATATTGTAGATAGGATATTTAAATGAAAGGAGTTTTTTTTTTTAATTAAATTTTTCGTTTATTTCTGTTTGAATTCCTAGAAGAAGCAAGTAATTTTTAGAAAATCTTTGAATGCAGTATTACTAAGTTTTAAAAATAAAATAAAGTCGCCTTTCAGCAAAATATTCTATCTACAATATTTGAGGTACTTACTTTCCCTTCATGTCGCATAGTCTTGGGACGCCCTGTATACCAAATCAAACATTGGCCAACGAACACTGGTTATTTAGGCCATTTTAGAGTAGCCATACTCGATAGAATTTGCGATATGTAAGTATAGAATTACTTTTTAGTGTAAGGCGCGCGTCAGGTCGAGCGCGCGCGACACATCACATAAACCCCGCGGGCGGGGCGGCGCGGCGTAGGTACATTATATGCCTATACGCGGAGTGCGCCTGCCTATAGCACAGAATATATAGCACACCAAACATTGATTTGGTACGAACGGACGAACATTACAGACTCCGGTTATTTTGGCTATTTTTATACAAAAATTAGACATTATTTCCACGATGAAAACCAACTGTGAAAAGAAGTCCATTGAAGCTTGGGGGGTTGACCGCAGCTCAACCCCCCCCCCCCCCCCAATCTCAGTTTGAGGAATCTCCTCTATTGTTTCATAGAAATACATAATACATAAATAGTCAGCCAAGTGTGAGCAACAAATATGGAACCTTAGTTTTTAAGACGATATGTTAAAATGTTGGAGTCGTTGCGTTACACGCTCACTCAGTAACAGTAAAGGTTACAAACTTGTTGTTAACACAGTAATTACTTGAGGATGTAATCTAAATATATCAATAAGAAACACGATTGGTGAAACTTTTCTTGATAGCTTGACTTTTATAAATTGGCCCTCCTAAAACCCGTTTTAGGTCCCTCCTTCGATTAGAGAAAATATTAAGCGTATTTTTTTATAATATTCAGTAGGTAATTACATTACTTAGATTAATAGAAGAGAACTTATTTTTTATATCAGCTACTTTAGAAGCAAACCGAAGTTTTATCATTTGTCGCTTACGTCAGTGACTTCCGAGCTGAGGAAATCTATTTTATTTTCTATTAACAATTTTAGTAAATCTTACAGCTATGCCCAAACTATAGTATTTATATATGCATATAAAATAACATGCTAAAACATGTTAAAAAGCTGAAGGCTAATTAAAAGTTTCCACAAATATGCTGCTAAATAGATATCCTATACCTCACCTCTTCCCGGGTTCAAGTGAGCAATAGCGCTGTCACTTTCTTGCAGCTATTGTTTTCTTGCTAGACTCCGCCTATTCGGTATTTTAACATATCGCCTTAAGTACTTTTTTTGTTTTTATTATTCAACTGGCTACTTTAACAGCTGCCGAGACCTCTGTGACTGACGAACAGACGGACGCCTAATAGTTGCCGTGGGCACCCCTTGGACACGGGGACCTTATTATGTAGAAGGTCGCTAACATGAGACTAGACATTTTAAAGCCTCAAATAAACGTAATACAATAAAACAATTATTTATAAGATTAAGGCGCAATAGGTTCACAGCATGTATAAATGACCTCTAGAATTTTTCAGTTTTCGATAAGAGTTCTAACACTTTTCAAGAAGAAAAAAATATATGGTATTCTTAAGCTTTTTATATAGTGAAATCATAAATACAATTTACTATTTGAACTAATACGCTCGATCAAAAAAAAAACAAAGATACCACCTTTTTAAAATTTAAATACCATTTTAGACTTACTTCTTACACGTTTTAATTTTTGAAACATTTGGTAACTTATTAACTATTATTTGAGTTAGTGTAGTCATCAATAAAATTTAACGAAACTCTAAAGGGCATTTTTATATTATTTTGTTATTCACAATAACACGGTATCAGAGCGTGCGCGCGCCTTCGCGTCATAAAACAAATTTAATTGAAACTAGTTGAACCTATAGCGCCTTAAGAGTCTTTAATCCCCTTAAGCGCCTTAAGAGTTTTGCACACGGCGTGTTTTTAACCCCCGACGCAAAAACGACGGGGTGTTATAAGTTTGACGTGTCTGTGTGGGTGTCTGTCTGTGGCATCGTAGCTCCCGAACGGATGAACTGACTTAGTTTTTTTTTTTGTTGTGTAAGTTGAATTTGTCTGTAGTGTTCTTAGCTATGTTTGATCAAAATCGGTTCAGCCATTTCATTACGTTGAGGGTTTTTTTTAATTTTTACAAATGTAATTACTTGTTTCTACTTCTCATGTTCTCAGTAGTTCAATTAACAGTTGAACAGTTGTTGATGAAACATCTGAGACGGTGATTAAATTGAATAATTGACTACTGACGACCTCTGTGGCGCGGCGGGCGAGGGGTCGCCTGCGACGCAGGAGGTTGCGGGTTCGATTCCCGCCTCGGAACAAATATTTGTACGATCTGCAGATAATTGTTCTGGGTGTTCTGGGAATTTACTACCCAGTTAAAAAGTAAAAAAAAGAAAAGTGCGACGCCAATAAGGGCTTTTCATTTTCGAATTAAGAAAAAAAAATAGTTTAATTTGGCTCGATAGATGGCGCTGACTCAAGTATGCTTGTCAAAATTAACAAATGCATTGTCTGTGCTTTTGTGTGATAGTAACAAAATACCACGAAAATATATCACTACGTTGTTGACTTTAACATTTCACTTTATTTTGAAAGCTAGATTTCAAAGCAGCGCCATCTATTAGCGCATGATTTGAAACGTCCGTGAAAACCGTTCATTAAAAAAAAGTAGTTCGATTTGGCTCGATAGATGGCGTTGCCTCAAATGTGGTTGACAATGCATTGTCTGCTTTTGTGTGATAGTAACAAAATAACACGAAAATATATCACTACGTTGTTGACTTTGACATTTCACTTTATTTTGACAGTTAAGTACAGAGTTGGCGCCATCTATTTTCAAGGGTTTAAGCATGATCTGAAACAGCCGTGAAAACCCCTCATTATAAAGAAAAAAAATACGCCGTGTGCTGCTAAGTAAAGAACAAAGTTGACTTTTATTTATTCGATAATTACAATACAATATACATGTTCACTGGGTCGATGGGCAGTGGCGTAACTATACAATCTGGGGCCCGTGGCAAATTAGTATTTTTTTTTAAATTTAGTTGTGGGCCCAGGGCAAATTCGAAAATTAAAAAAAAAATGTTGTATTTCTTTGGATTTTAAGCAGAACTTAAAAAAATATACTTTTCAAATAAAATAAAATACTCAGGTACAATGTAAAAAAATATTTTTGAGCTCGCGGCCTCTTGGGCCGGGGCCCTCTTGGGTCGGGGGCCCGTGGCATTTTGCCAGCCCTGCCACTCTATTGTTACGCCACTGTCGATGGGTTATTCATACAAATACTATTTAGTTCAATGGTATTGGAAGTCTTAATTAGTGTCAAAGTAAACTATATAAGGAATTCAATAAACTAGTTTCACAGGTACTTTAAATGACTTATGTAATACACTTTTTAGGTAGGTAAAATTCACACAATACACTACACACTCGTAGATATGACACTCAGTTGCACTATCTCCATTAAATTAAGATTTAAATCGATAAAACAAATATAAGGGCCAGTTCAAAACGCGCCAGCTATCTTTGCGGGTGTGAATATAGTCAGGGATAAAGTTTTCATAGATGGCGTCGCAGTTACAATTTTAGATTTTACGAGCTTCAGGAGATGCGTTTATTGTTTTTGTGGCGACACGGATGAGTTTGCTTCTAATTTTAGAAGCAGAGAGGGAATGCCTTGCATCTAATTTTAGGAGCGGAGAGGGAATAATTTGCTTCTAATTTTAGGAGCGTCGGGAGATGCGTAGCTGTATATAATTTTAGAGGTGGCAAGGATAAGTTTGCTTCTAATTTTAGAAGCGGAAAGGGACTTGCATCTAATTTTAGGAGCATCGGGAGATAGCTAGATGTTTATAATTTTACGCTTTTGCTTAAAATTTAAGAAGGTACGGGGTGTGTATGTGCTTCTAAGGAGCGTGGTGGGATGCATTCGGGGATGCGCACTTCCGTCTATTTTTAGGAGCATTAATGGGAATCGGTACTTGGATCTAATTTAGAGAGCGTCGCGTCGTAGGATGCGTACTTGCTTGTAACTTTAGAAGCGAGGAGGGATGTGCGTACTTGCATCTTATTTTAGGAGCGAAGAGGGATGCGTACTTGCATATTATTTTAGGAGCGAAGAAGGATGCGTACTTGTATCTAATTTTAGGATCGAAGAAGGATGCGTACTTTTAGCTAGATTTAGGAGCGAAGGGGGAAGCCATCTTTATCTTATTTTAGAAGCGTTGGGACGCATCTAACCTCACGCTCGCAATGTCGACACTTGGTCTAAAACATATCTACTTAGATACACTAAGACAGTTAGTGTATCTAAGTAGATATGTTTTAGACCAAGTGTCAGTAAAACACGCAGAAAATACCATCAACTCAATTCAATCCATAACTTACATAATTTAGATAAGGCGGTAAAATTAATAATTTGGAATGATTATATATTATTGTGTCAGTACTCGGAGGAAGAATTTTGTATTATTTTAAGGGTTTAAAAGAGAACGCTTTAATATTAATAAATAAGGTTAATTATGTAATTATAACGGTATTTTAAAGGTTTGGTTCCTTGGAATTTATTTCCTACGTTATCAATTTCATTTCTTTTGTACATATTTATGACAATTTAATTTTCTTCGGCTTATTGTCCCACGAGTACTGAAATTACAAATAATTTCTTAATAAATCCACAGTTTTACTTATTATAATTTAAGTTCACTTCGTGTCCGAATTCTGACCTTTTAGCCGCGAGATCTCAGCTCCCAGCGTGTCCATGTTATCCTGAAAACAGAACGTTTGCCATTTTTACAAGCTTTTATTTTACTTGCAATGTATGTATGTATGTCCGGGTGGAATCTTGCAACTGAAATTTAAAGCAGTTATCCTCAACCGATTGAGATGATATTTTGCATTGTCAAGTTCCGATGACAATGCAATATTATGGTGACAGGGAGCTGAACTGATGATGGAGACGGAAGGTGGACAACGGAACTCCTCGATAGATAATAGTAGACTGGCCGAGTTTAGGCTCATTTTGATCAGCGTACGGTTACGATAATGATGATGTTCTTGAGCAGCGTGTTCTCCAGCACAGCCTGCAGACGCGTGTTCATCTCCAGGGAGAGCTCCAGGGTCATGCCGCCCCACGCGCTGTCTGCGCACGTCACACTGTGCGTACCTTCAGCGTGATGTTCTTGAGCAGCGTGTCCTCCAGCACGGCCTGCAGCCGCGTGTTCATCTCCAGGGAGAGCTCCAGGGTCATGCCGCCGGGCGCGCCGCCCCACAGCGCCGCCATGGCGCCTCCGCCCAGGCTCGCTATCTGCTTCTGTAACCATCACCAACAGCACACATTAGTCCACTGGACATCATCGTCATCAGCTGGTACTCCACTGATAACAAGAAGATAAAACAGGGTAGCTATATATTTTCGAAAATATGGCGACTAACATCCGCCATTGTTTATGTTGCGTCATAAAATATAGATATTCCGGAGAACAGCATCCCTGCTATTCTCCGGATCTGTCGCTCCTGTTCTGTTTTCTTACCTCCCGGTAAGAAAAGTAGCTTAATTTCGAAAATATAGCAGCTATCTTGTTTAGTCGCGTCATAAAAGATACATGCGCTTGGAAACCCATAGGAGGGAAACACAAAGTAACTTCGAAAAAATTGCGTTTAATACAAGAGAGAAGCACTTTTAACATCCACCATCTTGTTTATAACGGGTCATAAAAAGTGCACAGGGAAATACGAGAGAGAAGCACGTTTAACATCCGCCATCTTGTTTATAACGGGTCCTAAAAAGTGCACAGGGAAATACGAGAGAGAAGTACGTTTAACATCCGCCATCTTGTTTATAACGGGTCCTAAAAAGTGCACAGGGAAATACGAGAGAGAAGTACGTTTAACATCCGCCATCTTGTTTATAACGGGTCCTAAAAAGTGCACAGGGAAATACGAGAGAGAAGTACGTTTAACACCCACCATCTTGTTTATAACGGGTCATAAAAAGTGCACAGGGAAATACGAGAGAGAAGCACTTTTAACATCCGCCATCTTGTTTATAACGGGTCATAAAAAGTGCACAGGGAAATACGAGAGAGAAGCACGTTTAACATCCGCCATCTTGTTTTTGTCGCTTTATTAAACATTACATAACGCCCAAAAGTCACATACATAGTCCTGACCCCACACTAGGATCCCCTGTGTCGTGTGTATCAGGAACTACGAGCACCATGACACAACACAGACACGGAACTAATAACATAACACCCAACAGTCACATACATAGTCCTGACCCCACACTAGGATCCCCTGTGTCGTGTGTATCAGGAACTACGAGCACCATGACACAACACTGACACGGAACTAATATTAGCAGATCATACAAACGTTTGTCCCGCAGCGGGAATCGATTGCGCAGCCTCTCGCAGCTCAGCCGGCAACCACGCTTGGCTTCCCGCGGCCTAATAAATGTCTTTGGTCCATCCAGAAAGGACTCCTTCCTTTCTTATTCCCATCCTTTTTACACTGCGTCGGTTTGTGGTCGCCACACAAGAACCTATATTCCCCAACGGTTAACAGTTTTGCGCGCTATATGGCCTGCTCATTGCCACTTCAACTTGCCAATTCTGAGAGCTTTGGTGCACTATGGTGCACTATGGAAGTCAGTGGACGGAGGTGGCTCTACAAAGTGCGTTACACGCAGTGGTGTTACCTAACACGAGGGTTCTCTTCCGCTCTGGCTCTTAGATAATCTTACCTTCGTCAACTTCCTTATAGACTTAATAGCAGCATGTACGAAAAATTCAAGTTATATTAAAACTTACATCAAATATTATCAGTTGTGTAAATAGTCATTATAACATTGGAATTTAAATCAATTTTGTTTATTTTTACAAAACTAACAGCTAGTTACATTAAAAATAAATAATATTTAAAAAAAAATAAAAAAACACGCTTTTATAGCTAACCGAACTAAAAAATATAAAATAATTTTCAATTTCAAAGAGTTTATATTACAGTAGAAGAAGATCGAACAATATATCAGATTTGTATTTTTTTTTTTTATAGCGTTGGGTGCTTGATAAAGTGAATGTAACAATCATTCTGTTGGCAACTATCTATGAAAGGAGAGTTATGAAAAGTAGTAAAATACAACCCACGGTTTAAAAAAAAAAAAAAAAAAAACTAATCTGGTTGAATGTTCGATTTTCTTCTACTGTAATATAAACTCTTTAAAATGAAAATTATTTTCTATTTTTTAGTTCGGTTAGCTATAAAAGCGTGTTTTTTTAATTGTTTAAAAATATTATTTATTTTTCATTTTTCAGTTCGATTTATCTCTGTATCTCTCTCTCTCTATAACTCTCTCTCTCTATAACTCTCTCTCTCTCTCTCTCTCTCTCTCTCTCTCTCTCTCTCTCTCTCTATGCAAAGTTTCAAATTAATCAGACTTCTGGAAATTGGTGAAAATTATGCTCAAAGATTCAGTTACATACATACATACATACATAGATACAACCCAAGCTAATAAAATCGTGTTAAAAACCTACACATTTTCGAAAGAACCTTTAAATATGACTAACCAACGGGGCGTAAACATACCAACCGTACAACCTCCTTTTGTGAAGTCAGCTATCATCACAAAATAATCTAGCAAGTGTGTCATGATGGCAGTATTGCAAGAAAACCATATGCGTCGTTGTAAAGTAACGAAACATTAGACCTACACCATCGCACAAATTCCTTGATATGGGAGATCAACAATGGATTTTATATTGGTTGTTGTGTTATAGGGTACGATTTCCTAAATTCTTCAATTTTAGAATTTTCTTTGTATTTGTGTCACAAAAGCTACAAGCATACAAAATTTCAGCATTGCGGGATTGCTGGAAGTACCTAGAGCAGGGTAGGCGAACCAATGGCACGCGTGCCATTGATGGCACGCGACACAATATTTTGGGCACGTCGCCAATCATAAAACATGTGTAAAAAATGTGTTAAGTAGTAGGTATTTTGTAGTATTTAAGTAGGATCGAACACGAGTGATCCTACGCTACGGAGTGTTCAAATAAAAAAGAAAGAAAGAATAAAGAAGAAGAGAAGGAATACAGAGTTTTGATAGATAGTATTTATTATTATTATTTTCGAAATAATCAGAAAGTCAAAATTATTTGATGGCACACCAATGAATGACCCCATTAATATTTTTCAGAAAAAATGGCACGATGATGCATAAAGGTTCGCCTACCCTGACCTAGAGGTTTAGTTTTTTTACATTTTCTAGGTTTCCTAATATCTCAAAAACTACATAGTCTAAAAAATAATTAAGGTCAGAGCACTATGTTTTTGTGTTAGCTTTGTTGATCAGAGCATTATCTCGTTGAGTTAGCTTAGTTGATCAGAGCACTATCTCGTTGAGTTAGCTTAGTTGACTAGAGCATTATCTCGTTGAGTTAGCTTAGTTGACTAGAGCATTATCTCGTTGAGTTAGCTTAGTTGACTAGAGCATTATCTCGTTGAGTTAGCTTAGTTGATCAGAGCACTATCTCGTTGAGTTAGCTTAGTCGGTCAGAGCACTATCTCGTTGAGTTATGTTAGTTGTTGCGACTCACCTTGTTGATATCTGTGTGCGACGAGGTGACGGCGCCCGCGGGCAGTGAGCACAGCAGCTGGCGGAAGAGGCGCGACTTGCTCCTCAGCTCCTCAGTGAGCTGCTTCGAGTGCTCCTCGAGGAAGTCGCACCGCTCCGAGCGCCGCGCGGCCGCGCGTTGCAGCGACACGATGCGCTCTATCAGCGCTTGCCGATCCGGCTCGCGAACCTGACGCACACAATAATATTATTTAACTAGTAGTAAATAGATTAGTAGCAGAGCTTTTTTTTGAAAGAGTTCTTCGGGGGAAGATCTGATCAAAATGAGCCAGGCTACTATTATCCATCGAGGAGTTCCGTCGTCCATCTTCAATCTCCATCATCAGATCAGCTCGATGTCACCATATATAATACGGAGCATAGGTATGGAGGTAGTAACCTCCATACCAATTTCTGCCGCAAAGCAGTAGTGCTCGCAATGCTGTGTTTCGGTTTGAAGGGTATGCGTGCCGGTGAAATTACAGGCACATGAAACTTTTCATCTTTGTGTCTCACGGTGGCGGGCGCAGTGCAATGCCACATAAGGCGCGTCCTAGGTGGACGTGACCTGTGAGGTAATGCATTGTTAAAGGCAGAGGTTACCGCTTAACATCAGGTGTGCCATCTGCTTGTTCCGTCATTCACGTAGTTAAAATAATAAGACTAATAAATAAATAAATAAAATAAATAATGCTGGACAGTTCACACAACATTATCCAGCCCCAAGCTAAGCAGAGCTTGTGTTATGGGTACTAGATAACTGATATACTTAATACAATATGCTACATAGATAGATATTTTTTATTATACATAGAAAATACCCAGAACACCCTGAACAAATATCTGCGATCGCACAAATATTAGTTCCGAGGCGGGAATCGAACCCGCAACCTCCTGCGTCGCAGGCCAACCGTCGCCCGCCGCGCCACAGAGGTCGTCAAATGTCGTCACTAATGGATATAGGCACTGGCCCCAAAGTAAATGGACTTCGGATCAGCGCTCAAAAAGTGTCCGAGCCAAAGGAGAAACAACTCTGTCAAATGTGTCCGTCCATTGCTGCTTGATTATTGAACACATTTGAAGGACCAGAGTGTGAACCACGACTCCACGTGTCATGTGCGTCACGCCCCTACAGTGTATTTAAAAACCAAGCCACAAGGGCAAGGTCTAATAACAATGTATAAAGCACTAATATATACTGAATTATTATTTGAACTAAATACATTTTTCAAAATAATTACTGATTTACAAAATAACAAGTAAAACGTAACCTTATGAAATAATTTGTCATACAAACTTGGGAACTTGAAATTTATCTGAAAATAAATAAGTTAGTTATTTCAAAAGCTACGCACGAGTAGTGTAGGGTTCCCCTCCCCTTGCCCAACTTCCCATTTATCCGCACAAGCAGATTTTGATGGTACTTGGTGGGTAACTCGTGACGATGGTAAACACGAGCCGTTTTGCAGTGAAATGAAATGGAAGTGTATTGCGTGACTTTTCAAAATGGTGGAAATTGTCTACCACCGTTTTACTAAAACATGACTCGACTGTGACTTTGACTACTTTTTTTTTTTTTTATACTACTGAATGACGGAACAAGCAGATGGCCCACCTGATGTTAAGCGGTAACCTCTGCCTATGAACAGTGCATTACCACATAGGTCACGTCCACCTAGGACGCGCCCTATATGGCATTGCAATGCGCCCGCCACCCTGAGACATAAAGATGAAAAGTCTCATGTGCCTGTAATTTCACCGGCACCCTTACCCTTCAAAACGGAACACAGCAATGCGAGCACTACTGCTTTGCGGCAGAAATAGGTATGGAAGGATTGTACTTGGAAGGATTGTAACGTTGCAAACTATATCGATAATACAATATTTATGCTTGAAAATGGCAAATGCACAAGCCGTGCGAAGCCAAATATACCAAGTAATTAATTTTGTAAAAATTTAAAAAAACCCTCAACGCCATGAAACGCCTGAACCGATTTTGATCAAACATAGCTATGACATTAATCATTAACATTGACATTATTATTTTTCACTTTATTATAAATTGGCTGTGTATGCACCGTCTCTTAACGTTGTTATTTATAAGCGTACCATATATACCTAACTATTGACTACCTACCTTAGGTTTGAATTATGTATTTTTAAGTTGACCTTTGGTTTTGAATGGTTGATTTTTGTATCTAAATTCTCGATTTAATTATTATGTGTTAATTTGAAATGTACCTATGAAGCACCACGTAACACGCGCGCTAGTGTGCGTTCACCTGCAGGCCTCGCGTCAACGGCGACCGGTTCACGCACACAGCGATGCCCGCCCCGTCGCGCACCTATATAAAGCCACCGGTCGGTCGTACAAAGTCAGTCTACGCTTGCGCGCCGCCATATCCAGTACTGGAAGGGTGGTCTCCGCTAGCTCAAGACGCTCCCCGTATCTGACGCATCCTTGCTGTCGTTTCGTATCGCGCCCTGCGTAACGAACGCGGTCGGGAACGCCAGCTTAATTAAGTTAACCTAATTACGTATTGGTTGTTCTTATACCCATTGTAAAATTTATCTGTCGGAATTAAACAGACAAGTGGAATTGTACAAGTTGCGTTTCTTTCTGAAGACTGAATTAGCCATTAGGAGATCCTGCTTGTTACAAACTGGCGCTCAACGTAAAGGCCCGAAAAACGGCCAGCCCCAAACAAAGAAGGAGAAGAATAAAAGAAGAACCCGTTACAATGAACCTGTCAGCCGAACAGTTTGAAAAACTATTATCTACAATAAGTACGCAGCAGCGTCGTGGTTCCTTCGCCACGTGTAAGGTTTCCTTCAGCGGCACCAGGGACACGGAGACTGTGGAGTCATTCCTAGCTGCAGCTACGGTTTTTAAATCGGTGGAACAAATCTCCGATGAAGATGCCATCAAGAGCGTTCCGCTGATTCTTAAGGAGGAGGCTGCCACCTGGTGGAATGGCGTAAAGGAACAGATATCAACATGGTCTGATTTTGAATCAAGGGTTCGTCACGCTTTTGCTCCGAAAAGACCGGCGTACCAGCTGTACCAAAACCTTGTGTGTATCAAGCAAGAGGAAGACGAGCTCACAGAGGTATTTGTTGCAAAGAAAAGGGCTCTCTTTGCGCAACTGCCTGAACCACACACGGAATCACAGCAGCTTGATATGATATACGGCCAGATACGGTACAAAATCCGAGTTAAGATGGCGAGAGAATCTGTTATCACATACGACGCCCTACTAACGGTGGCCAGAGGAGTCGAACAACTGATACAGGAAAAACAGACTCCGGAAGGTAAAGGGAAAAGGACAGACACTGAAAAAGAGGCAGAGAAGCCAACTTTAAAAAAAAAGCGTTGCACTTTTTGCCGATTGCCAGGACACACTATAGAGGTATGCCTTAAGAAACAGAGGAAGGATGCTTCCGCATCTGGTAGTGGGACTTCCACCAGCAAAACAACTCCAGCAGTCGCTGCCACGGGAACTCAGGCACCATCGCCTTCACTACCAAAGTTCTCATGTTACGGATGTGGTACCCCAGGAGTAGTCAGGTCGAAGTGTCCAAATTGCGCCAAGACTCCGTTAAAGCAAGAGAAGACTGAGATAAGCTTCTGCTCCCTAGATGTAAAAGCTGACGTTCGTCCTAGGCCGACAATTGGCATTGGTATAGGAAATATCGTCGGAAACGCGTATGTAGATACCTGCGCAAAAACGAGCGTTGCATCTTACTCACTCTATAAATGTTTAAGAAGGCTTGGGTTTCCCTTTGGTAAACAAAATATTGTGGTAACATTGGCTGATGGTATGAAAACGGAGAGAGAAGTTCTAACAGTAAGAGTACCCATAAGTATCTGCTACAGAGTAGTTCAAACAACATTCATTGTTTTTCCCGAATCCCGAGAATCGAGGACACTATTGGGTATCGGATTTATCCAAGACGCAAGAATAGTTTTGGATATTCCACAGAAAACATGGCACTTTGTGGATAACCCTGAAGTCATGTATGACTTGCAAGATGAAGACACCGAAGAGATATCGATGGCACAGATAGAGGCAACCCCAGTATATTATAAGCCTTACATACGGACTTTACTGCAAGGGGTCGAACTTCCAGAGTTTATTTCTCCCATGTCGATCACCCCACCAGGTGACGTAAACATGCGCAACATCATTGAAAATAATCACAGACGAGATGAGTTAGAACCTAATCTGCCACAATCCAGCGCATGCGTCGCAACAGATTTGCAAGCAGCTGGTAGTTCACAATTAGGAGAACCAGCACTACCTGAGACGAGTGCCTGTGAAACGATGCCTTACCGGGTAGTAGCAATAGATCTCCCATCTCCTCCAACTAAACGATCAAGAGCCGCATTTGATGGTTATTCGCCCAGGTTCGTTGACTTTATGTACCGAGATGCTCAATTGCAACTTCATGATGCTACGTGTGAGTTATCTCCAAATTCCAAACAGCTATTCCCTAGCGATAAGAGTAATAGCAGTGGTGACGTAGAAATAGGTTCCATTGCAGTGGAGGATGTTACGTCAGAGACGATAGACGCAACTCAGAAATCACAGTTGATGGAAGTTCTGTGGATAAATCAAGAAGCGTTCGGAGAAAGTGATAAGCCGACACACCTGGCTGAGCACTGCATCAACTCGGGAAACCATATTCCTATTTCTGCACCTCCATACCGGCTGTCCCCTCCTAGGCAAGCTTTGCTAAAACAGGAGATAGAGAAAATGTTGGACAGTGGAGTCATTGAACCGTGCTCATCACCCTGGTCTGCACCCGTAATCATGGTACCCAAAAAAGATGGATCGGTACGTGTTTGCGTCGATTACCGTAAACTCAATGCCACAACCGTACCTGATAAATATCCCATCCCACGCATTGATGATTTGCTACATGCTGCCAAACCAACGCCGTACATGTCAACGCTAGACCTACGTGCAGGATACTGGCAAGTCAAAGTGAAGGCTGAGGACCAAGACAAGACCGCCTTCATAACACCATTTGGAGTGTACCGATTCAAGCGTATGCCATTTGGACTTCGCAACGCGCCCTCTACGTTTCAGCGCTTGATAGATAGAGTTAAAGTCAGCCTGGTGAACGTGAAGATGCTTGCTTATCTAGATGACTTGATCATTTTCTCAGTCACGTATCAAGACCATCTAACAGACTTGGGTAAAGTCTTAGAAAAGTTGAAAGAGAGTAATCTTCGAGTAAACTTTAGTAAGTGCCGATTTTGCTGCTCAACCATCAAGTACTTGGGCCACTTTATCACTCCTGATGGACTGAAAGTTGACCCTGAAAAAGTAACAGCCATACTTGATTATCCAGCACCGAGGAATCTGAAGCATTTAATGACGTTCTTGCAGACGTGTTCCTGGTATAGACGCTTCATACCAAATTTCGCTAAAGTCAGTGAGCCACTTTCTCGCCTAACTAAAAAGAATTCTGATTGGACTTGGTCTGCAGAACAGGAAGAGCCTTTTCAAGAGTTGAAGACACGACTTACGTCTGCTCCCATACTTCGACAAGCCGATGAGACGAAAGCCTATATTATCAAAACTGATGCCAGTAACTATGCACTCGGAGCCGTTCTAGTGCAGGGGGAGGGAGAGAATGAGCATCCTGTCGAGTACGCCAGTAGGCTGATGACCCCTGCAGAACGGAATTACTCCACTACTGAGAGAGAAGCTCTTGCAGTGGTATGGGCGATTGGAAAATTCCGAGGATACATCGAAGGGCTTCCAATCACATGCATAACTGACCACCAGGCCTTGAAATGGTTGATGTCATTGCGTTCCCCAACTGGGCGGTTGGCACGATGGGCTCTGCAAATACAGGCTTATGACATCACTATCAAATATACACCGGGAAGAACGAATGTGGTCGCAGATACTCTTTCAAGACCCATTTGCGACGATAATACCGCAAAGGACTGTGGAGTATGCATCGTTGCAGTAAATATGCCGCAAAAATCATCGTCTGAAATAAGAACAGAACAGTTGATGGATGAACATATCACCAGCATCGTAGCTGCGTTAGAAGACGCAGAACGTACAGAGAACGCCGTATATTGGAGCAGCAAAGGTTACGAGATGAACAATGGGCTGCTGTACCGATACAACCCTACGAACGATGTGGATGAATCTCAACTCGTAGTTCCCCAGCATGAATGGGCAAATGTTCTCTCCGTTTATCATGATGATCCGTTAGCAGGACATTATGGTGCTGATAAGACGTATCAGCGAATTTCAAGGCGATATCACTGGAAAGGAATGAGAAAATACATAGAAGCGTATGTTAAGAATTGCGTCTCATGCCAGCGATATAAGCCATCTAATATGAAGCCAGCTGGCCTACTCCAGACTACACCGGTCAACCAGCGTTTTGAAACTATTGCCTTCGACCTGTTTGGACCTTTGCCTCCTACGACCAGCGGTAACACATGGATATTCATTACTGAAGATATCGCTACTGGTTGGGTTGAATTGTTTGCCATGGAAACAGCTAGTGCAGAGAACTGTGCGAAGATATTGGTGAATGACGTCTTTCTTCGATATGGAATACCCAGAAGACTAATAAGCGACAATGGGCCACAATTTGTTAGTGCAGTTATGCAGCAATTGACCTATTGCCTTCATATCAAACATACTTTTACACCAGTTTACCACCCTGCAGCAAACCCAGTAGAAAGGAAGAATAGAGACATGAAGACACAGTTGGCAATTCTAGTAGAAGATGACCACGGAAGCTGGGATGATAAGTTACCCAGCATACGATTTGCGATGAACACCGCAAATTGCCTCAGCACGAGCCATACTCCAGCATACTTAACATTTGCTAGAGAACTCAGAACACCGGACGATAATGCTCACGATCTACGGCAGATAGTACTGTCAGAAAACTTCGTGCCCGAAATAACGCCGAAGCTACTTCTGCTCGCCGATACACTGAACAGAGCTCGTGAAGTCAGGGAGAATAAGGAGGAACGCCGAAAGGAGACGGCAGATAAGGGTCGTAGAAATGACCCAGGCTACAAGTATGGTGACTTAGTATTGGCCACCACACATCCAATTAGTAATGCGGCCAAAGGCATAGCTGCCAAATTCTGTCCTCGTCGTGACGGCCCCTACTTAATCCTAAATCGCCATGGTGTGTCTTCTTATGTGCTTTCAGATCCTGATACACCCAACCAAGCCCTTGGTGTGTATCACACATCTGCCTTGACCCCTTACCGAGGCAGCGGAAGCCCGCTTCCTCCACCTGTACGCCCGTTGAAGAAACGAGGGCGACCGCCTAAGCCCAGGCCTACCATTGCGCCGACTTCGCAGCCTACTCGAGGGCGTGGACGACCCAGGAAAAATGCAGCCCCGATCGACCAACCTGACTGTCTGCTTGCCGGGACGTCGTCGCAGCCAGAGGGGGAGACTGAAGCACCACGTAACACGCGCGCTAGTGTGCGTTCACCTGCAGGCCTCGCGTCAACGGCGACCGGTTCACGCACACAGCGATGCCCGCCCCGTCGCGCACCTATATAAAGCCACCGGTCGGTCGTACAAAGTCAGTCTACGCTTGCGCGCCGCCATATCCAGTACTGGAAGGGTGGTCTCCGCTAGCTCAAGACGCTCCCCGTATCTGACGCATCCTTGCTGTCGTTTCGTATCGCGCCCTGCGTAACGAACGCGGTCGGGAACGCCAGCTTAATTAAGTTAACCTAATTACGTATTGGTTGTTCTTATACCCATTGTAAAATTTATCTGTCGGAATTAAACAGACAAGTGGAATTGTACAAGTTGCGTTTCTTTCTGAAGACTGAATTAGCCATTAGGAGATCCTGCTTGTTACACCTATTTTTATGTAGATACCCTTTAATTAGTGTAATTGATAATTGTTTGTCGTTCTAATTAAAGTAAATATAAAATAAAATATATACATATATAGCTAATAGGCCAGATTCCCACCTCACTCAGCTCTGGACTAAGATGCATTCAGTTATGGCCAATTACACATATAACTGAGTGCATTTTTTCCCAGTTGTTAGAATAAATATTTAACTGTGTTACTGTAGGTATTAATAATATTTTTTCATAAGTGCTGTATTTTTGTGTACTAACCAAATTATGGATCTGTGTGTCTGAAATAAAGTCTTTTTTTTTATAGCTAATAACAATCCCGACCAATTCACTTTTCAAACAAAAAAAAAACGAAATCGGTTCATCCGTTCGAGAGCTATGACGCCACAGACAGACACACACACACACACACACACACACAGAGACACGTCAAACTTATAACCCGTCGTTTTAGCGTTGGGGTCAAATAAAAAGCTGTAGTTACCTGTATTTGGGGCACAGTCTCGGGGTGTCCGTTGTGCAAGGTCTCATCGTGAGGCGCGCCCTCGCCGCTGCTCAGAGATGAGATCGAACCTGCCACAATTATTATTATTATTAATATTTTTATTTCAGACTAGCGACTCGCCCCGGCTTCGCACGGGTAGCCCCCGGTGACCCCCCCCCCACTCCCCCCCCCCATCCCCCGAACCTCAATATAATTTTTGAAGACCTATCCATATACCCCACACGTATGGGTTTGATAAAAAATATTTTTTTGAGTTTCAGTTGTAAGTATGGGGAACCCAAAAAATTTACTGTTTTTTTTCTATTTTTTTGTGAAATTCTTAATGCGGTTCACAGAATACATCTACTTACCATGTTTCAACAGCCTAGCTCTTATAGTTTCGGAAAAAAGTGGCTGTGACATACACGGACAGACAGACAGACAGACATGACGAATCTATAAGGGTTCCGTAATTTTTGGTTACGGAACCCTAAAAAGGGTCTGTCCCATTTATCAGGCACAGTATTCAGGATGGTGTTGGAGGTCCCGTGAACGCTGCTCATCATGGAGGCGACTTCCTTGCGCATGCAGGCGGAGAATCCATCAGCGCGTGCCTCCGCGAACATGCCCGAGGCGCTTCAGAACCGCGGGACAATGAACACATCATCAACTGCTATACAATGCCACAACGGTCTTGAGCCGCCTTTATCAGTACTGCGAGCTATATGGCCTGTCCATTGCCACTTCAACTTGCTAATTATTGACGACCTCTGTGGCGCGGCGGGCGAAGGTTCGCCTGCGACGCAGGAGGTTGCGGACTCGATTCTCGCCTCGGAACAAATATTTGTACGATCTGCAGATATTTGTTCAGGGTGTTCTGGGAATTTTCTATGTTTAATAGAAAATATCTAATTAAGTATATCAGTTATCTAGTACCCATAACACAAGCTCTGCTTAGGTTGGGGCTAGATAATGTTGTGTCCAGCATTATTTATTTATTTATTATTATTATTATATAATCGATTAAAGATATAAAAATAGCTGACATGAAAATCCCCCTCCCATACAGGGCTGTGTTAGCCAAATACGCCTGCGCCGCCGTCGCCGTCGTTATTATTGAATGTAGTTCCAGTAACTCACCCGTTCTAGTGGAAGGCGCGTCCGGCGGTGGCAGTTTCGCTTCCAGCAGCTCGCAGCGTTTCAACGCGCGCTGTAGCTCGCGATTCAGCTCCTATCAAATAAGTTTATAATTGAACGAGGTCTGCCGAAGAACAGACAACCGTTGGGGTAGGCGAGTTGTTGAGTGGAGACCGCGTCTTGGCAAACGTAGCGTGGGGCGCCCTCTGGCTAGTGGAGCGATGACCTACGGAAGGCGGCGGGTAGAGAGGCCTATGTCCAGCAGTGGACTAGTGTGGGCTAAGATGATACTCTTAACTAAACATAAGAAAACTGCCTCATTGCTCAGCAGAGTGCGGAGCAGTTCCAACGGCATCCTGCAGCTCATTCCCGATCGCTATGACCTGCCAGTGATGAAGGCTTTTATCCGGGTCCTGATCAGGTAGGTAGTCGCGCTGGAGTCTGTTTGGTCGGGGTTCGGATGGGACTTATAGCCGTAACTAATGTATTTATAACATAGTTTTTAAGAATATATACTAACAAATAATGGACCTAGTCTGACTTAATAAATGAATAGTAGTAGTAGAGCTTTTTTGTGAAAGAGTTCGTCCGGGGAAGTACTACCACCTTACCTATTTCTGCCGCAAAGCAGTAGTGCTCGCATTGCTGTGTTCCGGTTTGAAGGGTAAGGGTGCCGGTGAAATTACAGGCACATGAGACTTTTCATCTTTATGTCTCAGAGTGGCGGGCGCAGTGCAATGCCACATAGGTCGCGTCCTAGTTGGACGTGACCTATGCGGTAATGCACTGTTCATAGGCAGAGGTTACCGCTTAATATCAGGTGGGCCAACTGCTTGTTCCGTCATTCAAGTAGTATAAAAAAAATAAAAAATAAAAGTATAAGGTCAACAGACACTATAACCAGTTTGCCTATTACATCTCGTCACGTTCTGCTTAGGTTGAGGGTTGCTGGTCGACGTGCGTTAACTGCTGATACCACCGCCCTAGGTCGCGTGCTGTTAGGGATGCATGTTCAGGCTTGAACACTCACTTTAACGGCGCTGGCGTGTCTCTTCTTGAGGACTCCATTCTCTCCCTTCTCCCACTCGAGCCTCTTAGCTGCGTCCGCAGCTTCCTCCGTCAGCTCAGCCACCTGGAACGTTTTTTTTTAGTATTAGTAATAGAGCTTTTTTGTGAGAGTTCGCCGGGGAAGTACTACCGCCATATACCTATTTCAGCCGCAAAGCAGAAGTGCTCGCATTCTTTTTTTTTTTTCTATGATCCGCGATCTCACTTGTTGGTAAGTGACGATGTGGCCGAAGATGGAGCACAGAGGTCTAGAAGGCACCTATTCACTCTAGCCTTGAAGAGACCCAGATTATAGTTTTCAGGAAAGACGGATGACGGTAGTGTATTGCTGTGTTCCGGTTTGAAGGGTATAAGTGCCGGTGAAATTACAGGCACATGAGACTTCATCTTTGCCTCAGGGTGGGCGCAGTGCAATGCCACATGGCGCGTGCTACGTGGACGTGACCTGTGTGGTAATGCATTGTTAGAAACAGAGGTTACCGCTTAACATCATGCATATTATTATGCATATGCAAGTCCAGTCAATTATGAAGTTAAAAAATAAGCTTGTCACGTCTATTTCCCACGATGGTGCAATCCACGGTGAAAGGAGGCCCATTTGAGGCTCTGCCCACCCCCCTTCGGGGGAAAAGGCGTGTGTCTATGTATGTATGTAAAGAGTAGTGATGTAAATAATATTATTTTTTAAGTATTCGCGATTGCGAATGCACATGCGGATGTCTTCTTCTTCTTCTTCTTAGCTTCGGTAATGGCTTCTGTGCATTATTTGCAACAATTTAGCCAATGTCAAGTGATTTATTTATTATAGTTTTATATTCAAGTCGTCAAGAGTATCTGTCAAGTCCTAACCCAGTTTAAACGGTGGCAGAAAAACTGAGTTTATACAGGAAAAAATCCACCATTTCGAAAAGACTCGCAATACACTTAAATTTCACTACATCTCACATGTGCCATTTATCCAAGTTACACCGGTTAAAATGCCACTAAAATTACACGAAATAACTCGAAAAAACACATTAAAATGTAATAAAATGAAAATGACGTCGTTTCCATGCTGTGTTCTCTTAAAACACTGTGGTATGCTCGAAACTTTTAGTATGGAAACTAACTACACCTGTACTTGGTAACGATTAAATATTTGCTAGTTAGTTATACCATTCTATAAAATTTTAATTTAATCGGAAATATTTTACATTGGCAATGGTTAATTGGCAATCTTCTTTTTCTCTTCATATAATGGCTTCTGAAAAATTGACAATCATGAAGCATTACTTAGATGTCAATGTCATGCCATGCGTGGGTGCATGTCAGTGAGTAAGTTTTTGTAAATTTTGAAGAAAAAAAAGAAAAATGTTTGTTGTTGCCTTGGAAACAGTGCTGCCAGATGCATCGCTTTTCCGCTTTTTAGACCGCCTTTTTGCCAATGGTTCCGCGTTCCGCTTTAAACCTACGTTCCGTTTTTTTCGAATTTGCTGAAAAGCTCCGTTTTTTCTCACTCATGGTTACACTAATTACACGTCGCGTCGGGAATACCGCCGGACTTATTTTACTGACATTGTGTGTTTTCATTATTTCATTTTTAAATTCCCTTATTCTTGTGTGAATAATCATTTATAAACATCAATAAGCGTCAGCGGTGATCCGAGTGGGGGGAGGGGGGTAATGACCCCCGTGACCCCCCATAATAACACGACAACTTGACAAATCTTCTAAAACTTGACGGTAACGAACATTTCAAACACAAGCTTAGCAAAGCTTGTGTTATGGTTACTAGATAACTGATATACTTAATACAATATATTACATAGTTAGATATTTTTTATTATGCATAGAAAAATACCCAGAACACCCTGAACACAAATTTCTGCGATCGCACAAATGTTTGTTCCGAGGCGGGAATCGAACCCGCAACCTCCTGCGTTGCAGGCCAATCTTCGCACGCCGCGCCACAGAGGTCGTCTATGTATGATTCTGTACGAAAAAAACAACTTCAAAGCTAGAAATTTATCCCTAATACAAGATTATATGTGATAAATGTTCTGATAATGTATATCTTTATTACTGCACTGTCCTCGAGCTAGAAAAACAGAATTATTAAAATGTTCCGATTTTTTTGTTGAAAATCCGCGTTTGTGAAGCACCTCTCCCGCTTTTTCAAAATTCTCATCTGCCAACACTGCTTCAAAATTTGGAAAATAAATTTAGGATTTTTTTGATTTTCATAAAATAAAATTATCGTTTGGGACAGAACTCGTTTTGCTAGGTAATAATGTGTGAAAAAGTGACTTCGTTAGCACTTGTGGACTCAGAATGTCTTTCTATGTACCTACCAAACTCATTGAACGTGCATTCACTATTCAAAGATGGTTAGTATTGGTACGTTAGTTTTGCATTCGTTGTATTAAAAACTGTATTATTACTAAAGCATGGAACTAAGGCTAAAAACGAAACGTTAGCGATTATACCAGTCTCATTCTTTTATATGAATGTATTAATGTGTTGGAATGAGACAAGCATATATCTATCTGTTTTTATTTGTGTAACTCGTACCTGGCCAATGTCAAATTACTACTACATTCATGGTACCAATCTAGGAAGATGTATATGCATGGTGCCAATATTCAGGGAACGGAACGGAAAAACGACTGTCGTGTGACAATATATTTGTTTCTCTCTAACATAGGATAGCAAGCTATCTTCTAGGATAGGAGTAAGAAGGAACACTCTATGCTATTTTAGCACTCACTCCATAATATTATACCTCCATGCGCGCGAGACACACGCACACATTTGTCATTGTTTGCATTTAATTCCGAGCAGTGTCGAGCCGTTCCGAAAAAGGCCGATTGATTTTGTTTGTTTACTTATCGAAAGATCGTTAGCAAAAGTATAAGAATTGTGAGGTTAGAGTGTGTTTTGTAATTAAAACAAACAAACAAACAAACAAATAAACAAATAATGCTGGACAGTTCACACAACATTATCTAGCCCCAAGCTAAGCAGAGCTTGTGTTATGGGTACTAGATAACTGATATACTTAATACAATATATAACATAGATAGATATTTTTATTATACATAGAAAATACCCAGAACACCCAGAACAAATATCTGCATATCGCACAAATATTTGTTCTGCGGGAATCGAACCCGCAACCTCCGGCGTCGCAGGCGAACGTTCGCCCGCCCCGCCAAAGAGGTCGTCAAGATGAATTTGTTAAGATTAGTAAGTCAGTTACAACTTACAAGTGAAATTGGGACTTATTTTACGCTTTGTGATGCTAAATAAATATTGCAAGAAATTAATATTTCTTTGTTTAATTTACCTTTCTTATATATTTTTGCGGACGTTCATATTCGCAAAACATTAGCATAACATTTTCGTATGCGAATGAGAATACGAATGCAAAGACATAAGCGAATATTCGCGAATTCGAATGCGTATATTCGTTACATCACTAGTATAGAGTTACCTTTCTAGCGAGCACTCTGTTCTCGTGGTTCCTGCGCTCGGTCTGTTCGAAGAGTGCGCTCTGCAGGTCAGCGCGCTCAGCCTCCAGTGACGTCACGCGCTCCCGCAACGACGCGTTGTCGGCCGACAGCGCTTGAGCCTAATGACGGGAACCAGTTTTAGTAGAGCTCCTGGACCCGCTCACCATATTTAATTCTTTATTGCACAAAATAACACAAGGAAATTGTACAAACGGAGGACTTAATGCTAAGCAGCATTTTCTGCCAGTCATCCATGAGGATGATACACAAGGTTGGCGTGCTCAAAACTAATTACATAAGAATGATACCTAATCACAATAATGTAGTTTTTTTTTTTTTTTTTTTTATTATTATTATTTGGTTCATAACACATAACAACTTCTTACAGTACTTCGTTTTACTGGCATTTCCGGTGTAAACTCTAATACTAGTGAACACAACATGCAGCTTAGAACCTAATATGCCTTAAAATAATTACGTACCTATAACACACATACTTTTGACATATATCACCACACTGGTTGTTACACTATCGGTCGCACTGTTCAGGCACTAAATTGAAAGTATACAAGAACAGGGGGCTTAGTACGACAATTTGATAGTATTGAAATTTAGTTTCCTTCCATACATTTACTGACAGCTGACAGCGTCCTTAGTTTTCTCCTCGTTTCCGCTAGGGGCGCTGCAAGTAAGCGTATGGAAGGAAGCCATACGCTTACGCTTAGGAAATTGTCGTAGTAAGCCGTAGGAAGTCGTAGGAAACGAAACTTCATATAGTTTGGAATACTATGAAATTGTCGTAGTAAGTCGTAGGAAACGAAACTTCATATAGTTTGGAATACTATCAAATTGTCGTAGTAAGCCGTAGGAAGTCGTAGGAAACGAAACTTCATATAGTTTGGAATACTATCAAATTGTCGTAGTAAGCCGTAGGAAGTCGTAGGAAACGAAACTTCATATAGTTTGGAATACTATCAAATTGTCGTAGTAAGCCGTAGGAAGTCGTAGGAAACGAAACTTCATATAGTTT
The DNA here is from genome assembly GCA_932527175.1 of Operophtera brumata. Classification (NCBI taxonomy): domain Eukaryota; kingdom Metazoa; phylum Arthropoda; class Insecta; order Lepidoptera; family Geometridae; genus Operophtera; species Operophtera brumata. Next base: position 32,581,264 of record OW052232.1, on the reverse strand, counting down.
GGAATACTATCGAATTGTCGTAGTAAGCCGTAGGAAGTCGTAGGAAACGAAACTTCATATAGTTTGGAATACTATCAAATTGTCGTAGTAAGCCGTAGGAAGTCGTAGGAAACGAAACTTCATATAGTTTGGAATACTATCAAATTGTCGTAGTAAGCCGTAGGAAGTCGTAGGAAACGAAACTTCATATAGTTTGGAATACTATCAAATTGTCGTAGTAAGCCGTAGGAAGTCGTAGGAAACGAAACTTCATATAGTTTGGAATACTATCAAATTGTCGTAGTAAGCCGTAGGAAGTCGTAGGAAACGAAACTTCATATAGTTTGGAATACTATCAAATTGTCGTAGTAAGCCGTAGGAAGTCGTAGGAAACGAAACTTCATATAGTTTGGAATACTATCAAATTGTCGTAGTAAGCCCCCCGCGCACAGGTGCACAGGTACTGCTCATGTATAGTTTCAAATTGTATTAACTACAACTATTTATAAGACCTTCGCCCTCTCCGCGGTCAGCTCGGACGGAACCTCCTCCAAGCGAAGATTGCTTGCATTGCTGTGTTCTAGTTTAAAGGTGCCGGTGAAATTACAGGCACGTGAGACTTTTCATATTTATGTCTCAGGGTGGCGGACGCAGTGCAATGCCACATAGGGCGCGTCCTAGGTGGACGTGACGTGTGAGGTAATGCATTGTTAAAGGCAGAGGTTACCGCTTAAGCAAGCCGGGACAAGCAGTCATGTCTAGTCACATTCATAGACATTGAAGGCGCATTTGACAAAACGACCTTTCTAAGCATTGAAAAGGGCTTAAGAAATCAAGGGGCGATGAGAACCTAAACGAATGGATAACAAAAATGCTGGCCAACAGGGCAGCTCTCATAGATAATTCAGAGGTGACACGCTGTCTAGTTACGAAAGGCTGCCCACAGGGTGGAGTACTGTCTCCACTTCTCTGGGTACTAGTAGCTAATGAACTTCTAGAATCACTCAACAAAGATGGAATTAACTCAATTGGATATGCTGATGATCTTGCAATCATGATATCGGGACTTTTTGAATCAACTCTGTGTGAGAAGATGCAAAAAGCACTCAAGGTCGTGGAAGCATGGTGCCATAGACATAGCCTGTCTGTGAATCCTAACAAAACAGAACTTTTTTTTTTTTTTTTTTTTAACATTGATAGACCTTTGTTTTGACCACGATCTCACCTGTTGGTAAGTGACGATGTGGCCGAAGATGAAGCACAAAGGTCTAGAAGGCACCTATTCACTCTTGACTTGAAGATACCCAGATTATAGTTTTCAGGAAAGACAGACGACGGTAGTGTATTCTACTCCTTAGCAGTTCGCATTATAAAGGTAGAACTGAAACGTTTCTGGTGCTCTTCACTCGCAAGACGAAGATGCCAAAACTGGAACTCCCATGCTTATTTGGAAGGACTCCGACTCTGAGTAAAGAGGTAAAATATCTTGGAATATGGTTGGATAGCAAACTCATATGGGGCAAGCAATTAGGCCATGTAACGACAAAAGCCACAAATGTGTTATGGCAGTGTACACGAGCCGTGGGTAAAGACTGGGGTCTAAAACCCAAGTTATGCCTATGGATGTATAAAGTCATGGTTCGACCTGTGCTAACTTATGGTGCCGTAGTTTGGTGGCCGAGAACAAACCTAGTGACAGCAATAAACAGGCTACAACAGGTTCAAAGACTGGCATGCTCGCTCATAAGTGGATGCACAAAATCTACACCATCAGCAGCGCTAGAAATCCTATTAGGCCTGACGCCGCTCCATATACACATACAGCAGGAGGCAATGGCGGCAGCACTGAGAATAAAATCCACGGACCAGTGGAAGGGACACAACAGAATAACAAATCACTGTAAGATACTGGAAAAGGCGACTAACATAATCCCAGAAGCCTTGGATGGTACGGATAGAATAGCCACCACATATCTTAACAACAAAGGGTACGAAGTGGCGACTGAAGACACGGAGGTGACTCTTCCTTCCGCCCCGCCCGTCTACCACATATATACAGATGGGGCCAAACAGAGTAAAGGTGCGGGCTGCGGTTTTTACTGCCCTGAAACTGGACTCTCAAGGGCACAACCTCTGAATAAATCCACCACCGCTTTTCAAGCAGAAACCCTGGGGCTTCAGCTAGCGGCAACTGATATATCATCATCAATAGTGTCCACCAGTATAGGGACCATTGATAGACAAATACAACTTATTTTCGTAACAGACAGTGCAGCACTCACAAATGCGCTGAAGAGACCGGACACCAGGTCAAAATCGGTCGCAGAGTGTCACACTGCACTTCAGAGACTGACTGAGAAGTATAATGTCACAATCAAATGGACGGAAAGCCATGGCCATTGTCTTGTAAATGACAGGGCTGACTCCCTAGCTAGGGAAGGGGCTAAACTTATACCGACTCAAGCTGACATCAGCCTATCGAAACCACCAACAGTGGAAATCAAAAACAAGCTAAGATTGCATTCAGAAATGGATCACCAAAAGCTATGGGAACGAAGGTCGGACTGTAAGCACACAAAACATATGCTCCCAAAACCTGACAAGAAAATGACAAGTACACTGCTTAAAATGAAACGCGAGGACCTGCGTATGGTGGTGGGCATCATAACAGGACACTGCGACCTCAACCATCACCTGCACAAAATTGGAGCCACTGACAGCGGGCTGTGTCGGGGCTGCTTGCAGGAAGAAGAGACGGTGGAGCACGTCATCCTAAATTGTGCGGCCACAAAAGACGCCAGGGCCAAGACGGGTTTGCAGGAGCTACTTGGATCCTGCTCTCCATCATCGACGCCTTCGGACACACTTCAACAGTGTTGCCATCAACCCAAAGTCCTGCTCCGTTACTTTAAGGAGCTGGGCTGGCTGGGGTAGGGTTAGCACAGGGGGATAATGCAAGGGTTGTTGGGACTTCGAGTGGCGCTCAATAAGTCAGAGGCCATATGCTTTCATGGCCCTCGACGGACGCCGCCACGGGGTTCCTTCGCTTTCCTTTCGGCTGGTGCAGGTGCTGACCGGGCATGGCTGCTTTGGTAAGTACCTGTGCCGCATAGCTCAAAGGGAACCGACAACCGAGTGCCATCACTGTAGGGGCAGCGTGGATACGGCGCAGCACACACTTGAAGTGTGTCCTGCCTGGGAGGAAGAGCGCCGTATCCTCGTCGCTGAAGTAGGAGACGACCTCTCTCTTCCAGCATTGATAAAATCAATGCTGGAAAATGAGACATCGTGGGAAGTGATGTCATCCTTCTGTGAAATAGTTATATCGCGGAAGGAGGCTGCGGAGAGAGAGAGGGAGATATCTTCCAATCTTCTGATACGCAGCCGGAGACCAAGACGTAGGAGGAGAAGGCCCTCTGGCATTCTTCTTCAACCTCCATAACTGGGGCTATGACGGTAGACTCGGGGGAGTCTACCGCCGAAGAAATAGCCCCAAGGCGGCGCGCGCGGTGTTTCCCGCGCGCCCCAGAGCAGGTATTTGTAAAGATAAATCTTTACAACGAAAGAGAGGGGTTCCAGGTAGACCAACGCTGCCGGGGTCGCGGAAGATTATTACTGTTCCCGTAACCCCAGCAAAAAGCGTGTGAGGAAACACCGGTGTGGTTTTTAGTTGGTTAAAGTCCAACATATCCCCCACAAGCCCCCGCTAGTGAGGGAATCCATGAGGATTTTCCACACCGAAAAAAAAAAAAAAAAAAAAAAAAAAAGGGGGATAATGCACAATACACCCCACAGCGGGATGTCAGTGCAGGTCTTAGCACCCCCACCTAGAATTAGAATTAGAATTAGAATTAGAACATCAGGTGGGCCATCTGCTTGTGTGTGTACATACCGTGGCTAAGCGCGAGTCGGTGTGCGCGCGCTGGGACACGTGCGTGGCCGTGAGGCGCGCCGCGTGCTCGAGCGCGCACGCCTCCCTGCGCGCGCACGTCTCCGCCAACGCGCGCTGCGCGCTCAGCGCTTCCTCCGCTTGATTCGCTCTCTCCGTCTCCCTGCACACACAAATTAGGATTTGTATTTATAACAGTGCATATGTCTCCGGCGTAAGAATAGACTCTCCGTCTCCTCCCGTGGATGTCGTATAAGCGAATTAAGGGATTAGATAGATAGATAGGTAAATAACTCTTTGTGATCAACACATTGTAAACTTGGGCAATACAAACTACAAGCTAGTACTAGGGGGCGCACCTCTCGAGCCGCGCGCTGAGCGTGTCGGCCAGCGCCGCCTTCGCCCTCAGCGCCGCCAGCTCCGCCGCTTCCTCCTCCAAGCGAAGATTGCTTATCTTCAGATGTTCTACCTGGAACAACAGGCGTGATGATGGAATATTATTATACCAGGCGTGGCGCACTCCGCACTTCAGGTATGAAGCTGCAAGTACCCGGCGGGCGCGACTTGTCGAGTCAATGCAGTGAGTCAGGCAAGATAAGAGTTACGCGATAGAAAGAGAGGTAACTACTAGATGACTTAGCTGTAGGTAGTTAGCGCTGTGCGACCTGAATTGCACTTTATTGTACGGGGACAAGAGTCGCTATTCATTACAAGCTTTTATTTAACTTGCAATGTATGTATGCTTGTCCGGGTGGAATCTTGCAACTGGATTTTAGAGCAGTTATCCTCAACCGATTGAGCTGAAATTTGGCATACCCGTCAAGTTCCGATGACGATACAATATGATGGTGACAGCGAGCTGATCTGATGATGCAGACGGAAGGTGTACAACGGAACACCTCGATGGATAATAGTAGACTGGCCGTGTTTAGGCTTATTTTGATCAGCACACGGTTACAATCACTAATTTTATAAAAGCTTTAATTGAAAGTTTAAATGATTTTGCAAAGTCAACCGTCTGTACCTATACTATTTTGTGTTCTGTAGTTGTACCTCAGTGGTGGTGTGAGCGAGAGAGCTGCAAGCGGCGTCCCTTTCACTCGTACAGGTGTCAAGCCGCTGCGTGACGGCGGTCAGTCTTCTGTCAAGCTCTTCCTTCTCGTGTCGGCAGAGGATGAGCGCCGCTCGGCACTCCTTCAGTTCAGCTTCTAAACATTAAACAAGTTCAAAGTCAAAGTCAAAGTCAAAGTATTTTTATTACTTGAAATACATGTTATAAAAGATGTCAAATATTATTATAAGTATCAATGTATTCCTACCTGAGGCATGCAATATTTTTATTAACAATACAATCATAAAAAAAAAAAAACAAGAATTAATTAATTATTAAAATGTATAAATCCAAATAAATAGCTAAATAATTAATATTAACAATTTATAGCTATGTATATAAACTAATTCAAATTGTAATAACTTTGTCGCTCATAAATTCCTCTATAGTGTAATAACATTTATTTGTCAGTAGAGTTTTTAACTTTCGCCGAAACAACGAACAGGGTAGTTGTCTCAGTGACTCAGGTAAATTATTGAATATAAAAGGAGCCATACAGAAGATACTTTTGCGCATCATGGCGGTCTTGGAGTTACGTAAGCATACTTTACTTTTATCTCGTCTGTTCCGATCGTCAACATCAGATAGCCGGATAAATATATCAGGATTATCCTTGACAAACATAGCAGTTTCAAAAATATACAGCGAGGGAATGGTCAAAATGTTATATTTATAGAAGAAAGGTTTACATGAATCAATCATTTTAAGGTGGAACATGGCTCTAATACATCGTTTCTGATGTTTAAAAATTTTTATAACATCCGTAGAGTTTCCCCAAAATATTATACCATATCTAATATTAGAAGCAATGAGACCATGGTATGCAATAATTAGAGTCTCTACGTCAACTATTGGTGAAATTTTATGTAAAATATATACTAAACTACTGATTTTCTTGCATAGATTTTCTATATGTGATTTCCAATTAAGTTTCTTGTCAATATTCAAACCTAAAAATTTCGTATTTTCCACTTCTTCAATTGTATTATTATTATATTTTATGTCAAGTTTATTTGAAGCAGCAGTTTCGCGTTGTCTAAAATGAATTATTTTAGTTTTATTTAAATTGATTTTTAAATTATTATTATCTAACCATTGTATAATGGATGTCAATGTTATGTTTATGTCATTTTTGTACGTGTTAATATCCTTACATGTTATAGTTACAGTACTGTCATCCGCAAATAAAGACATAGGTTGTATAGTGGCTTTCGGTAAGTCATTTATATATACTATAAAAAGCAATGGACCTAATACACTCCCTTGGGGAACACCATATTTCATAGTACGCTCATCAGAGACATGGTATTCTTCAATTTTGGTTTTAAGATTAATATTTGTTATTTTAGTCAATTGTTTTCTGTTCTCTAGATATGATTTGATTAGTTGTAGAGCATTTCCTCTGACACCATAGACTTCAAGTTTTTGTAATAAAATGTCATGTTGAACATAATCAAAGGCTTGTGTCATGTCACAGAAGATTGAACATACTGGCGTTTTTTTATCGACGTTGCTTGTAACACGGTACAGAAAGTCGTTTAAAGCCATATTTATTGTTTTTCTTTCTCTGAATCCTTTCAGTTCATTACATAAAATATTATTAGATTCAAAATAATTATTAATTGATTTATATAAGTACTTTTCAAATATTTTAGAAATAACTGGTATAAGCGAAATAGGCCTATAATTTTCCATGCATTCCTTGCTTTGTTTTTTATGTAAAGGTTTAATAATGGAGATCTTTAATGCATCTGGAAAAACACCTGAACATACACTTAAATTAATAATATGACTAATCGGTACACATATGCTTCTAGCTACGAGTTTAAGTATTTTCGTAGATATATCATCGTATCCCACACTGTTCGTATTATTAAGGGAGCTTATTATTGTTAGGACATCAGTCGGAACGCAAGGTTTTAAGTATAGAGAATCTCTTTGACTGATTAATAATGAGGTAATGCTTTTGCCTGAATTCTCGATTGGTAATATTTTGTCAACAAAAAAGTCATTGAACGCATTAGCTATGTCAATAGGATTTGTAATAATTTGTTTTTTAAAATTAATTTTATTAATTGTGTCTGTGGGTAATTTCCGCTTTGCACTATTTATTATACCCCAAGTAGTCTTTGACTTGTTTTTAGAAGATCTTATTTTAAAATTATTCTGAGATTTTTGAGTGAGATTTACAATTTTTTTTAGAATTTTTGTATATTTTTGGTATTCTTCTTTACTATTTTCAGAAGGTTTTTTTCTGTGTTGCCATAGAAGTTTTCTTTTTTTTTTGCAACACAATTTAATACCACGTGATACCCATCGTACGGGTTTTGTAGTCTTAATAGTGATTAATTTATACGGAAAACAGAGGTCGTAAAATAATTTAAAACTGTCAATAAACAAATTGTATGCAAAGTTAGGGTCATTTTCACTGTATATTTCAGAAAAAGATATGCTTGCAAGAATATTTGTAAACTTCTCTACATTATATTATATATGTTCATATTAGAAGAGCTCCATCCGCCATTTTTAACACCCGACGCAAAAACGACGGGGTGTTATAAGTTTAACGTGTGTGTATGTGTGTATGTCTGTGACATCGTAGCTCCCGAATGGATGAACCGATTTCGATTATAATTTTTGTTTGAAAGGTGAATTTGTCGGGAGTGTTCTTAGCTATGTTTGATCAAAATCGGCCCAGCCGTTTCATTGCGTTGAGGGTTTTTTTTAATTTTTATTGACTTGCGTCTCGAGCCGCCTCCAGCCCCGACACTTGTAGAGTCAGCTTCTCACGCGTTCTGTCGAGGGACATGACAATGCCGCACCACTCACCGCACAGCCTAGCTTTGCCCGCGTCGGTCGCGCTGACCGCGGCGGCGTCACGAGCAGACTCCAGCCCCGACACTTGTTGAGTCAGCTTCTCGACGCGTTCTGAGCTCTCCTGGAAAATATACATAAATAACTTAAATTTAAATAAGTTTTATGTGAAAAATTATTTTTCAATAAAAGCTTTTATAAAGTTAGTGATTGTAACCGTGAGCTGATCAAAATGAGCCTAAACCACGGCCAGTCTACTATTATCCATCGAGGAGTTCCGTTGTCCACCTTGCGTCTCCATCATCAGATCAGCTCGCTGTCACCATCATATTGTATAGTCATCGGAACTTGACAGGTATGCCAAATTCCAGGTCAATTGGTTGAGGATAACTGCTTTAAAATTTAGTTGCAAGATACCATCCGGATTCCACCCTGTCAAACATACATAGCAAGTTATGTAAGTTTAACAAGTCCGGGTAATCCCTTAGTTGGCTTTTACGACATCCACGGGAGGAGACAGCCGGACACACCACGGAATAGTTTATTAAAATCACTCTTCATGCGTATTGCACACGAGCCAGGACACCAGGGCGTACCTTATAGGCGTCCATTTCCACGCGCAGTTTGCTCTGTGTCCACTTCAGCCGTCCCTCCAGCTCTTTGAACTCATCTCTCACTTTAGACAGCTCACGGTCGCTGTTCTGAACCTCATGGCACTGGAAACAGGGTTCAAATTAAGTTACACATTTAATTATTACATGGAGTAAAAAAAAAACATGCGTTTTACGTTTGCACCATCGTGGAATATAGACGTGACAAGTGGTGAGCTCATCGCCGACTTGGCCTCCCACAACTGACTCGGACAGTAAAAACTTTTTTTTTTTAACTACGGTAGTCCTTTGTTTGGCCACGTGATGATGTGGCCGAAGATAAAGCACAGAGGTCTAGAAGGCACCTATTCACTCTGGCCTTGAACAGACCCAGATTATAGTTTTCAGGAAAGATAGACGACGGCAGGGCATTCCACTCCTTACACATTCCATAATAAGCTAGCAACTAGGACAAATCTTATACCAACGAATCTTATCAAAAAGTTTTACGATGTTAGCAAAAAATCAGCCCAGCTCAATTGGGATTCGGCCGGCCACGTCTGCCGCATGTCGGAAGATCTATGGGCAAACTCCACTACTGATTGGGTTCCTAACGCAAGACGCCGCGCGGCAGACCACCACGGAGATGGCGTGATGAGTTGGATGTGCACCTACCTGGCCCACTGCAGCAAGGGACAGAGAGAACTGGAAGAAAGGGAGGGAGGCCTTTGCCCAGCAGTGAGACTATATGGGCTGATTATAAAATAATATCGTAGGTTTACCCAAATTATAAGTCGCCCCGATGTACTTATGCTGCGCCGTAGACCAATTTCTATAGCGCGGGAACCTTCTTTCTACCAATAGCAATCACGCGCTAAAATCTTGCGCTGTTATTGGTCAATCTATTTTGCGGCAAAATCGCGGCTTGTCGACTCTTAGATGTGAGCGGTGCAGAGCTATACAGCGGGACAGAGCTATACTATACGTTCGGCTACTGTCGGATAACAGTCTGCGCTTTTCTGCGCAAATGAAAACAGTCGATCGGACTTATATTAAGGGTAAAACTGTACTTACTTTTATGAGATTATTATGGGAGAACCGTCCTTATAGCATTGGGCTACACACCTTGTCATCGTAGAGCTGTATGATGCGTTGCTTCTCTCCGTGCGCAGACTTCAGCTTGCCGCTGAGGAGGTCGAGCTCTGCGCGCGCGGCTCGCTCCGCTCGGCGCGCCGACTCGGCCGCGCGTCGCGCCTCTATGGCCGTGCACTCTACGCTCGCGTAACGCATCACCGCCGCGTCCTTTTCACGCTGAGCTTGCTCCACGCGTTTACTCATCTGAAATACGTCGCATTCACTCTTTATTATTATTTTTACATGCTTAAATTATTTTGCAATGTATGTTTGTCCGGGAGGAATCTTGCAACTGAGGGACTAAACTGCAAATTTGACAAGCAACTTACACGGCTGTGTGGTGTACACTTCATGGATTTTTGTACGGGATTTGAGGTTCTCAAGGTGCCCGCTAGGGGCACTCTGTCAATTTCTCCATACTAAAATCCGTGTAGTGTACACCACACGGCCGTGTAAGTTGCTTATCAAATTTGCAGACTAGCCCCTCTGTTATCCTCAACAGATTGAGCTAAAGTTTGGCATACCTGTCAAGTTCCGATGTCAAAAACAAAACTCGACAACTGGCTACGAAAGGTCAATTCAGAACTTGAAAAAGTAAATCAAAAGTAATTAAGTAAATTCCATTTTAAAAGAGCGTTTATATATCAGATAAGAGAAGTGTATAAGAGCCATATGTAAAATTAAGAAAACTGATAGCTGTAGGTCATACTTCACTGAACGTAAAATACTTACATTACCCTGTCTTTACATCTATGAAATGTCAATATTTAAAAAAAAAACATGGACCTTTTTATAAAGCGTAAAAGTAAACGGCACGAGTATTAATGTGTTCAAGGGAAGACTGAAAAAGATGCTAACAGGAAAAGCTTACTATACAACTACTTGCTACTTGCTTTGCTTACTTACTATATGGTACACAAGAATGCCTGGGTGATCAAAATGTTAATGACTAGGAATAGGTGACTAAATAGGACTACATGATTTTTAATTTTTAATTATTTTAATTACTGATATATATTTTGCATGCGTTAAACGCCGATTATGGCTGAACATTTAACTGTAGTACTAACCACCTATTACTAACCCACATATCGCAATAAATGAATTTGAATTTGAGAAGTGATCCAAAATTAGACAGTCCATACTGTCTTGATGTAGACATATATCAGCAATAACCCCACAGAGCCCTATATTCTCACATAAATCAGGTCTACAAAATGACTTCATATTTTGTATGACCCCCCGTACAAAGTTGTGGTTTCCATACGAGGGTGAGAGACCACCACTGGCTTTTTTATTTGTGATATAAATTAGGATATCGACTTTTGCTTACCGAATCCAACTGTCCCTCCAAATCTTTGTAATTCTGATCTCTTGCTTGTAGCTCATCAATTTGCTGCTGCACTCTCTCCGTCAGACAACTATTCTCCTTCCTTTGCTCAAGCAGCAACCGCTCTAGAGATTCAATTTGTAACCTTAACACCTCGCTCTTAGGGTCCAAATGTTCATCTTTGAGTTGATCGTTGGGTTCATTTGAAATCTGTAACTCTTCTGGGCTGGCTTTTTGGTTTTGAACAACCTCATTGGTATCATCCTCAAATATATCCTTCATAACTTTACCGTTCGGAATAGGTTTAACAGTTTTAGCCGGCTTCTGAACGTTTCTATACGTGTAGTATTTAAGGCTCCCGCTCACAGAGGAAAACATTCCGTGTACATTCTTAACAATGCTACCGATGTCTTGAGATAAAATCTCTTTTGGTATACGAGTTTGCCGAGCGTCTACCGGTTGGGTTATGCTTTCTGGGATTCTCTGGGTAGCATTTGCTTGTTTCTTCTGAATTGCAAATTGGGTCAAAATCTTTTCCTCGTCTATATCTTTGTTAGCGATACTGAAGACAGAATGATTTGAGTTTTCAATATGTGATATATCTTCGGCACTCCGGCTAAATGGTTTTGTCAATTTTTGACTGGATATGTGCTCATTCAAGCTGATGGATGAAGAGGTAAGATTGCAATCATTTTGACAATGATTATGAGCGTCTAAGTTCACACAAGACGTTGTGAGGGATGTATACTGGCTCGGGTTATGATCTACGCCGGCAGTTGATGTAGCTAAATAATGTTTCAAGTTGATTTGCTCATATTGAGGTACATTTATTTCTTTTATATCAGCTATTTCATCGTTTTTAGCACCATTACTAGTTGTGACGTGTTCCAACTCTTTGGTATTGACATTTTTAACAGGGGATCCTTCAGCGCTCGTGGATTCTGAGGTCCGGTTTTCTTCAGCGGATGTAGTTATAGGGATGGAAGTAGTACTACTTCGTAAGCTGTACGTCTCAGCTGATTTTATTGTTGGACTAACGTCATTATCTGGGTTGGGATTGAACTCAATTTCGTAGTTGGAAATGCTCTTAACAGGCGATGTTTCGGAATCGGACGATGCGGGGAATGTTTCGGAACATGCTTCTGTGGTTTCGACACCAGAATCACTGCTTTTTTCGCTGTTTGCTGCTTTTTCTTTTGTAAATTCATTGACGTCAACGAGATTCGTTACGTTTACACTCGTCTCCTCAGACATATTAGGCACTCACTCACTTCTTTTAAAACTAAAATGAATTGGTTTTGGTTTTACTAGTGTTCTAGGCATGTAGGAGCAACTTTATATTATTTTTTGAAAATAAACATTGATAAAGATGAAAGAAAAGCCATCCAACATCCTTTTTATTTTGACAACTGATTGATTGATTATATGATGACTTGATCTGATTCTGACTTTGACTGTTACTTTGACATAACTTGTAATATCCAGCATCATCCATGTCCAGATTCAACTTGATGGAACATACGGATGGACATACGGCAAACATATTAAGCATTAAAAAAAACTTGGTTGGCACGTCATACAACGGCACGGTGGTGTACCTAAATCCTAAAACGTGTTTTTTTGTATAGTTAAAAAGTGGACCAAATAAGACTTGTTTTTTTTTCAATAACTTTTTGAAAAATGACGACATTTTTGTATTTAGTGCGAAATTCAAGATAATCAATTAAGTAATAAAACGATCCATGTGGCTTTCTAGACTTCTAGCTTCTAGTTCCAAACATAGAGAATTTTTTTATATGTTCCAAACCGAGCTTCAGCCACAGAATAAATATTAGTACAGTTTAGCTTGGATGCAAGTTTTCTTACGAGAGAAAGATGTACTTATGATTTTTATTATAAATCAAGTACAATATTCAGATAAATGTACTAACATGTAATTCATACCATCATTGTTTTTATAGCCGCTAGGGGGCACTGAACTAGACGAAGAGTTTACTAAGTTTTATTGATGATAATAGATATATAATATTATTGTTATTGTAATATTACCTACTTATACAGTGGTGGCCATATAATTAAGAACGTTGATATAAAGGGAAGATTTTTTCCAACTAAGATGCAAAACTAATTGTATGCATTTGTTTTTATTTCTCTCGGCATCGTAAAACATTTCCATATTACCACTGTATTCATTGATACACATGATTGGCTAAAAATCAATAGGCAAACTTTTTACACTACTTTTAAACAAAGTATTCCTTATTACTGGCTGGTCACGTAATTAAGAACGCTAAGTAGTTTATAACTTTATTCAAATTTAAATAGAAATCACTCAGTCGATTTGTTACTGTTTGTATAATTTTGGCGCCTTTACGTGCTGTAAAAGATTAAAGGTGGTTGCTTCTTTATAGAAAAAACAATGGGAAAAAATAAAAGTTGTGATAAATCTACAAGGGAAGTAATAATAAAACTTCGCCGGAAGAATTGGTCTTATAAAAAGATAGCCGACCATCTGCAATGTTCAAAAACGATGGTTTTCCACGCTGTAAAGCATTTTGCTACGTATCAAACTACTTCGAATAATCCACGTGTACCTAAACAGAGAAAAACAACTCCTCGAGATGACCGAAACATCGTTCGTATGGCAAAACAAAATCCTTTTAAAGGGTCCAATCAGCTTAGAAAATAATATTTTGGTGAAAACAACCCGTCAGCAATCTCAGCACGCACTATTCGAAGACGTTTGGTAGAAGAAAAATTGCACGGTAGGATAGCAAGAAAGGTACCCATGTTAAAACTTTGCCACAGGCAAGCCCGGCTTGCATTTGCGAGAAAGTATGAAAACTGGACTGTGCAACAGTGGAAAAATGTACTTTTTTCTGACGAGACGAAAATAAACAGAGTATGTTCTGATGGAAAACGATATGTACGACGTCCCCCGAATACAACATTTGACCCAAAGTACACGAAAGTTACATTAAAGCACGGTGAAATTAAACATTCATTAAATGTGAAAATTTGGGGTTGCTTTTCTGGACATGGTGTAGGACCTGTAAAGTTGATAGAAGGTAACATGGATCAGTTCCAATACAAATATATACTGGAAGAAACAATGTTACCATACGCTGAAGACGTTCTACCGGTCATTTGGACATTCCAGCATGACAATGATCGAAAGCACACTGCACGCACCGTAAAGGAATTTCTTACAGCGCAATTAGTTTCTGTCTTAGACTGGCCTGCTAACAGTCCAGATCTAAACCCAATAGAGAATCTGTGGTTTGAAGTAAAGAAAAAGCTTTCAAATACAAAGTGTGGAAATTTAAGAGAGTTGTATGACGTTTTTTTAGAAGAATGGAACTCTATTTCTCTTGCGAAATGTCAAAAATTAATAGAGTCAATGCCTCGCCGGTGTAAAGCTGTAATTAAAAGCCGTGGATATGCTATTAACTATTAATTTTAGTTAAATATTTATTAAATTTCTTTTTATGTTTCCTGTGCTACATAATATTGTGATTTTTTAAATCTAAGTGTCATACAAAACAATTCTCGAGCAGTTAAATAAATCGTTCTTAATTATTTGTCCAGTTTCAGTACTATTTGAATGTGTTACTTTGATAAAATCAATTAAATGTGCAAAAAATAGTTAGCGTTTTCATACTTTATTCTTAAGTCAGGTTGCTATATTAATGTGACTATTATATAACATAACTTATATATGATGTGGGGCGGCAGGGTAGCGCCGAGCTACGATACCTATATTGCTTGCCGTAGGTACGTGCTCCAGGCGTAGATGGTGATGGCGCCTGCCTAGTTTTGGCTGGTCCCGTTCCGCTGTCCGGAGTAGATGATGGGAGACAGGAAGGTAGATGACCTTCAGGGAGCCTGTATCGCCCCGAGCCGTGATGCCTCGTCCTGCCTACAGTCGATTGGGGTGTGGGATTCTTCCGAATTGAAACGATACTTCCGTTGGTTGAATGGTGCTTAGCGAGGCTGGCAGACCGTGCATTCGTCGGGTCCGTTCCTGTTCGTAGTACTGGATGACTTGTGGAAGCGTTCAATGGGCTGCACCTCATACTGTTTCGCTCTTCCAGACTATTTCTTTCTTCTTCTCGCATATAGGAAAACACTCATTGATGCTCCCACAAGCCAATTTACTTAGGAACCCCTGGGCGTTACCGCAACGAGAGCGGTGAAAGTTGAACGTAAACAGCCTTATCTTCGCTGTCCCTTGGACCTCAGTATGCCAACCTTTCTGACCATATCTCTTTATTTTCTTACATCTAAGTACATTGGTTACTATTTCTACGTACCTATTAGGTATAGCTACCTACCATATGTTTAATCTTTGTACATAGGTCCCTCGTTAGGTGGCTATATCGATTCTTATCCGCTAGTTTTACATTGTTACATAGTAAATGTACTTAGAAAGCCTTATATTTCTTGTTGGCCGGACTTGCCTTTCGGTTTATCCGGTCAACAAGACGCTGCCTACTCTTGCGCACGCGTCGACACTAGCGTGATGCTGTCTAGACGATAATTGGCCTTGGTAGAAGGATTTTAATGATGCGACCTTAGTACAGTGGGCGCGCCGGACCGAGTTTATAAATATTAGCAGCGGTCCGCCGTGTCTCCGCTCAGTATGCGCCAGACCTTCGCGCGTGCCACTACTGACGGAGACCAGCTATCCTGGGCTTAGCAGCTCACCAGGTCTTTACTCTTGACGTGCCCACGTACCACCAGCTGAGAATCCTTTACCAAGTCTGTGCCAATTACCTTTAGTTACCTAAGTACCTACTTTACCTTTTACCTGCTGGTACCTGTGTACCAGTAGGTACTACCTGTGGTACTCTGGCACCTTGACCAGAACCTTGCCCCCAGACTTACCTCCAGACCTTCGCGTCTGGTTACCTGTCTGGTATACCGGGCGGTTCATACCCCTACAGGAAGGTGAGGTTAAAGAAACGCATCTACCTGCCTACCCCTAACCTATGGTGGCACCAACGTCCTTTATTCACAATGTTCTAAGTAACTAAAGCCTGCCTATTGCTAATAATAAAGAGAATCGTTTATTTCAGCCAACTATTTTAAGTTATGATACCTATTCATGTTTGTCTTAGAATTACTTGCTAAGATCATCTAATCATCATCGCGAGTCGCGGACATCCTCCCCCCGATGCGCGGCATTGTCCTCTGGCCGCTTACTCGCTGCTCGGTAGAGTCGTGGTGGGATGACCGTCGCTCTGGCTCTCGACATGTAGAGGCGTCGTTGTAGTGGGAAGACCGTCGCTCAGCCCCCCGGAGTGAAGTGAAGTCCTAGCTCGGGGTACACGATGACCGGTGTCTGCTGTCTCACTGGCTCCCTGAGAGACATGAGGGTTGTCTCCAGGGACCAGGAGTATCGCCTTGGAGCAGGGTCGCTTGAACGTCCCATGCGACGTGCGTGCCTCGATGTTCCTCGTTCGGCCATCGGGTCCAGGGTAGGTACGGACCACGATGCCTCGAGGCCAGGTGTTTCTTGGGAGTGTGGGGTCCACTATGAGGATCGTGTCCCCACACTGCAAGTCTCGTTCAGTGATGTTGTGGTTGTTTCGTCTAGGTACGAGAGTTGGTAGGTACTCTCGCACCCATCTAGCCCAAAAGTGGTCGGCTAGTCTCTGCGCCGTCCGCCATGAGCGCCGGCCGCTGAGGTCCGCTTCGGTGTAAGCCCCCATCTCTAGAGCTCCGCAGGATTTCCCCATGAGGAAGTGATTTGGTGTAAGCGCCTCCTCTTCTGTGTCATCAGTGGTGATGAGTGGTCGCGAATTGATCACGTGCTCGGCCTCTAGCAGTAGCGTATGTAAGACCTCTTCCTTGGGGTGACGCTCTCTCAGTGTCACCGCTAGAGCCGTCTTGACTGATCGAACAAGACGCTCCCATGCTCCCCCTTGATTCGGGGCCCCCGGGCTGATGTACTTCCAGCGCAGGCCCATGGTTTTGGCCTCTCCCGCGAGGCCGCTGTCGGAATTGAGTTCTTCGACAGCCCCCCGTAGCTCCCTGTCAGCGCCGACGAAGTTCGTCCCGTTGTCGCTGAACATGGTACGCGGCATCCCCCGTCTGGCCGCCATCCTTCGTAGTGCTAATAACATTGAGTCTGTGGACAGAGAAGCAGCCAGCTCCAAGTGCACTGCCCTTGTAGCTAAGCAGGTAAACAAGGCCCCCCATCTCTTCTCGTGGCGGCGTCCCACCGTCACTGTCATGGGGCCGAAGTAGTCCACACCCGTATTAGTGAAGGGCGGCTCTCCCACCTTAAGTCGCTCTCTAGGCAAGTCCCCCGTCGGAAGTCGTTGAGGCCCCTCTCTGTGGACTCGACACCATTGGCAGCCATGTCTCGTTGCTCTCACCGCCGACCGAAGCCCCAGCACCCAGTACCTTTGACGTACCTCGTTTATTACTGTGGCGTGATTTCCATGATTGAATTTTTCATGAAAATGAGTGATGAGCAATCGAGTCAAGTAGTTCTTACTATCCAGTATGATAGGTCGCTTGTAGTCGCGATCTAACCCCACCGCTGCGTCGATCCTCCCCCGTATTCGCAGGAGTCCCCCTTCCTTGACGATATCCAATTTCTTTAACTTGCCTGAGTCCTCAAGGCAGCTCTCTCGTTGACTTCTCATTAGAAGTTCCCGTTCGGCTCTCTCTACGTAGGTAGCGTCTAGAGACAGAAACTTCTTACCAGTTTTCTTTTCTGTAGGCCTCTTGTAGAGCTGCTCTCTCTTTTTCTTAGAGACCCTTTTCCAAGTAGGGTCCTGTTCCTTTGCAGCTTGCACGAGCTCTACCTTACAGCGGCATAAGTCGATAAACTGGTATATCCGGGCAGTCGCTCTCAGGAGTCTCGTCCACCTCGAGAATCTAGTAGGGTCAGGGGTAGAGTACTCACAGACCCGAGCTGCCGCAGTGATGTGCAGCTCTCTTTCCTCTCCTGATTGCTCTCGCTTGAACGAGCGTACTGCCGGCCATTCTTCTTCTTCCTTTCCTAAGAACTCCGGGCCAATGAACCATCGATGCCCCCCGTTGAAGTCCTTAGGGATGTCTCTAGTAGAGTCATCCGCTGGGTTCTGACCTGTAGGTACCCAGCGCCATTGTTGAGGTCTTGTCGTATCTTCGATTTCCGCCAGACGATGTGCCACGAAAGACTTGAAGGTTCTTGGATCCGTTTTGATCCAAGAGAGCACCGTGCTAGAGTCTGTCCAATAAGTCTTACTTGTCGCCTTTAAGTCCATTTCCCGGTCGATAGAGTGCGCTAACCTCGCTCCCAACAGTGCAGCCTGCAGCTCTAGTCGTGGTATAGAGACTGGTTTCAACGGAGTGACTCTAGCCTTCCCGGCTAGTAGAGTCACCGTATACTGACCTTCTTGGTTTCTCTGTCTCCAGTAGACTGCACACGCGTAAGCTACCTCACTAGCGTCTGTGAAGACATGTAGCTCTCCCTCCGTTTGGTAAGGCGAGACGCATCTAGGGACTCGTAGATCGTCGAGTAGGTGTAAATTCTGAAGATACGTTTGCCATGAAGACTCGTCCGTCTGCTTTACCTTTTCGTCCCAACCGACGCCGCTCCTCCAGATGTCTTGAAGCAGTCTCTTCCCTTGGATTAGCACAGGCGACGCTAAGCCCAAGGGATCGAAGGTTGACATTACGGCGCTCGTGACTTGACGCTTCGTCGGAGTCTCCATTTGATCGACGACCTCTCTTACGTTTCTTAGATGGGTCCTGAATCCCATCTCGTCCTTTTCTGTGAACCAACGCAGCCCGAGGGTTCTTTCCTCTTTCGACCCGAGCTCTACCTGCGTGGTTACCTCTGTGGTGAGTCCTTTCTGGACTCTCTCTCTGTTCGATGCCCATCCCCTCAGCTGGAACCCGGCCTTTTGGTGGATGGTCTCTACCTCTTTCGATACTCGAAGCGCCTCTACCTCCGTTTCAAAGCAGTGAAGATAATCGTCCATGTAATGGTTTCTTACCACTGCTTTACCTGCTTCGGGGTATCTCTCCTGGAACTCTCGGGCGTTCAGGTTCTTCACGTAGATAGCTAGACTCGGTGAACAAGCGGCGCCGAAGATGACTGACGTCATACGATACTCTTTCGGCGCTCCGGTTCGCTCCGCTCCTCTCCAGAGGAAACGCAAGCTGTCTCTATCTTCATACCTGATTTTGACTTGAAGGAACATTTCTTTAATATCGGATACCACGGCGACCGGTCTCTGTCTGAAGCGAAGAAGCACTCCAAACAGTGACTGAAGCAAGTCCGGTCCCGCTAGTAGAGCGTCGTTGAGACTCTTCCCTTTGAACTTAGCCGCCGCATCAAAGACTAACCTTTTCTTTTTCTTAGTGGGATGCGTCACGGCGAAGTGAGGTAGGTACCATTTCCTTGTTGACGACGACTCGTGAGTCACCTCCTCGGCATATCCGCTGTTGAAGAGGTTCTCTACCTGCTTTTGGTACTCCGATTTCAGCTCTAGATCCTTGTCAAGTTTCCGCTCTATGTTCCGAAGTCTGCTGAGCGCGGACTCATAGTTGTCCGGCATCGACTCTAGATCGCTCTTCCAGAGCAAACCTGTTTCGAAGCGTCCGTTCTCTAACCTTCGAGTATTCTTCTGTAGTATCTGCACGGCTCGTTCTTCAGAGTCCGTGCTCGGTCGACGCGGTTGAACCCCCAATGATTCAATCGCGAAGTGTTCCTTGATGAGCTGGTCCAGCTCATCATCACGAGTAGAGACGTGTGCGCAGGTAAGGTAGTTCATCTTCTGAGCCGCTCCTCCATCCAGACCGTGAAGCACCCATCCTAGGTGCGTCAGTGAGGCAGCTGGCTGATTACGTTTACCTTTACGTGTCGCTCGTGATACTATCAGCTCCCAGTTGTCCTGCCCGATGAGCAGTCTCGGAGCTTCCTCTGCGTAGTGTAGCCTGCTTACCAGTTTCTGCAGATGCATACACTCTTCTAACCTTGACTTGTCGATCCGTTGAGGCGTCAGTCGCAACCGATCTATAGTGCGAGCCCCGCAGATCTTACGCCGTTGACTCTGGTGGAGGCCTCTAAGCTTCAAGTTCACCCGCATAGAGTCGTCCTTCTTGATGACTCTACCGCCGACTGTCTCTATTGAGAGAGCTTCCTTGGGTCCGTGAAGTCCAATTTCCTCTGCCACCGCCGAGTCGAGAAGGGTCACTGTTGAACCCTCGTCCAAAAGGGCCATTACCTTGGCCGTCC
This sequence comes from Operophtera brumata, assembly GCA_932527175.1. NCBI lineage: Eukaryota > Metazoa > Arthropoda > Insecta > Lepidoptera > Geometridae > Operophtera > Operophtera brumata. Next base: position 32,561,176 of record OW052232.1, on the reverse strand, counting down.
CCTTGGGCCCGTATATCTCTACAGGCACCATCTTTAAATACGCTCTCGCGCCCTTCGTAGCGTTCACCTGGCTTAGATGAACGTTGTTGGCCACTTCCTTGGCCCCTTCCTTGCTATTATCTGAACTGCTCTGATCCTTGGGCCCATGGTCTGGCTGCTTACCCTCTTCGTGCAGTAGGTGATGATGCCATCTTCTACATTGCTTACACGGTGGCCTTCGACAGCTCTCCTTCCTGTGTCTGGTTCTCAGACACTTAAAGCACAGACTAGCTTTCTTCACTATGACCCACCTGTCATTCACGCTAGCTTGCCGGAACTTCTTACACTCCTCTAGTGAGTGACTTCCTTCGCAATGCGGGCACGTATGTAGCTGCGTCTCTCTCTCCTTAGCGGCATGTGCGCTTTGACGCTGAGGGTGTATTACCTTCTTAGCTGTGGCCTCCTGGGAGGCATACGGGCCGCATCTCTCAGCTTCCCTGCTCAGGAACTGTGATATCAGCGATAAGTCCGGGTCCTCGTGCTCTGCTGCGAAGTCGTACCACCGGTACTTCAGTACCATGGGTAATTTATCAATTATTACCTTGATCATTTCCGGTGATTTCAGATAATGCGGTTTCTTTAGCCCATTGATCGTCGCGACGGTGTTGTTGATCACGCTGGCAAACACACACACATCTCGCGCGTTCTCCGTTGTTCTTGGCAGGTTCTTTACCTTTTCCAATTCTGCTAGAACTAGGGCGTCCGGCCTCCCATACCTGCGGCGTAGTGACTCTAGCACCTCACTAGGTGCGCACTCAGAATATAAAATACTCCTTACCGCTTCTTTGGCCGGTCCTCTGATCGCCTTCCTCAGCCGTGCCATATTCTGCACGGAACTGAATAGCGGCGCGGTGTCTTCGTACACCGTTCTGAAGGCCAACCATTCCCCACAGCTGCCGTCAAAGACTGGAAGTTCATGCATGTACACCGGTTGATGTGCAGTCCCTGATCTCGGCGCGGATGTGATGGCCCTCACGATCGCTTCGGCTAGAGCATCAGTGCCACTAGCCTCCATACCTTTAGGTGCTGTGTCCTCTGGCTTCACGCCGGCGGTGGCAGTTGGATCCTGAAGTTTTATGGCGCACTCCTTCGCGAGTACGTCACCTGGTCGCCCCTCCGCGGACGTCCCTTCTTCCCCTAGATGTCCTCCACCAGACATCCTGCCTACCGTAGCTTCCACCCAATCTCGGACACCTTCAGATCTACCTTCAGGTTCGTCCACAGCAGAGTCCAAGTCTGCCGCGTCCTCCTCGTCCAATCTCAACAGCTCCATGTCCGTCCTCGCTAGGTCGGCGGCGGCCTGGGCTTGTCTAAGCACCTGGCGGTTGAGTTCTGCTCGCAGCTCTACCTCATGTCTCTTCCTCGCCTTCTCCGCCAGCGAGGCACTCTTTGAGGCAGGGCGGGCCTTGGACTTACCAACTGTTCTCGTTCTCCTCTCACTTGGCTGCGCTTCCATGGTGTTATCAGTGGTACCTGTCGTTTTTGTCATCGTACCTTTAGTAGTATCCGAGCTACTGGCTACCCCTGAGATTCTGAAGTCCGAGTCCTCGGACATCAGTCCCTGACCCACAGCTGGTCGGACCGGAACCTCCGGTCGGGCTGGTGTAGGCCTCGACGCCTCCGTCGGGGTTGGCTGGGGTACCACTGGCTCCTCCATCGGTGGTCGACGTGATGTTCCTGCTTGGCTCCTGGTGACTGGCATCCCGTGACTGGTGTGTCTGTATCAGCAACGACTTACATAAACGCCAGTACGTCAGTCCAGGTCCGATGTTCCGATGGCCCAGGTCGATGATCCGGTTCGGTCCGCTTTGATCCGGTTCGGTTCGATCCGCTTTGGCTTGATCCGCTTTGACTTGATCCGCTTTGGCTCGATCCGCTTTGGCTCGATCCGCTTCAGGCTTGATCCGCTTCAGGCTTGATCCGCTTCAGTCCGATCCGCTTCGGTCCGATCCGGTTTGCTCCGTTGGTCCAGTGGTCCAGTGGTCCAGTGGTCCGCTATCAGGGAGCACCCGTAGGTAACTGAAATTGAACAGTAATCGAATGAGTTTCGATTAGATACGCAGCGCCAGTACTTCGGTCGTGGTGTGATCCACTTGGACAGTACTAGCTGGTCAGAAGATCCGCTTCCCCTCGATGTGGTTGTCACAGCAGCTCCTGGTTCCGCTCTGGTTTCCAGCAGTACGGTATCCGGCTCGAAGGACCAGATATATATGGATGTGGGGCGGCAGGGTAGCGCCGAGCTACGATACCTATATTGCTTGCCGTAGGTACGTGCTCCAGGCGTAGATGGTGATGGCGCCTGCCTAGTTTTGGCTGGTCCCGTTCCGCTGTCCGGAGTAGATGATGGGAGACAGGAAGGTAGATGACCTTCAGGGAGCCTGTATCGCCCCGAGCCGTGATGCCTCGTCCTGCCTACAGTCGATTGGGGTGTGGGATTCTTCCGAATTGAAACGATACTTCCGTTGGTTGAATGGTGCTTAGCGAGGCTGGCAGACCGTGCATTCGTCGGGTCCGTTCCTGTTCGTAGTACTGGATGACTTGTGGAAGCGTTCAATGGGCTGCACCTCATACTGTTTCGCTCTTCCAGACTATTTCTTTCTTCTTCTCGCATATAGGAAAACACTCATTGATGCTCCCACAAGCCAATTTACTTAGGAACCCCTGGGCGTTACCGCAACGAGAGCGGTGAAAGTTGAACGTAAACAGCCTTATCTTCGCTGTCCCTTGGACCTCAGTATGCCAACCTTTCTGACCATATCTCTTTATTTTCTTACATCTAAGTACATTGGTTACTATTTCTACGTACCTATTAGGTATAGCTACCTACCATATGTTTAATCTTTGTACATAGGTCCCTCGTTAGGTGGCTATATCGATTCTTATCCGCTAGTTTTACATTGTTACATAGTAAATGTACTTAGAAAGCCTTATATTTCTTGTTGGCCGGACTTGCCTTTCGGTTTATCCGGTCAACAAGACGCTGCCTACTCTTGCGCACGCGTCGACACTAGCGTGATGCTGTCTAGACGATAATTGGCCTTGGTAGAAGGATTTTAATGATGCGACCTTAGTACAGTGGGCGCGCCGGACCGAGTTTATAAATATTAGCAGCGGTCCGCCGTGTCTCCGCTCAGTATGCGCCAGACCTTCGCGCGTGCCACTACTGACGGAGACCAGCTATCCTGGGCTTAGCAGCTCACCAGGTCTTTACTCTTGACGTGCCCACGTACCACCAGCTGAGAATCCTTTACCAAGTCTGTGCCAATTACCTTTAGTTACCTAAGTACCTACTTTACCTTTTACCTGCTGGTACCTGTGTACCAGTAGGTACTACCTGTGGTACTCTGGCACCTTGACCAGAACCTTGCCCCCAGACTTACCTCCAGACCTTCGCGTCTGGTTACCTGTCTGGTATACCGGGCGGTTCATACCCCTACAGGAAGGTGAGGTTAAAGAAACGCATCTACCTGCCTACCCCTAACCTATGGTGGCACCAACGTCCTTTATTCACAATGTTCTAAGTAACTAAAGCCTGCCTATTGCTAATAATAAAGAGAATCGTTTATTTCAGCCAACTATTTTAAGTTATGATACCTATTCATGTTTGTCTTAGAATTACTTGCTAAGATCATCTAATCATCATCGCGAGTCGCGGACATAACTAGTTGCTTCTCAGAAGGTACACATCTCTGTGTATGATACGATTTAAATAAAAAACTTCTAGAACTTCAAATCGTTCTTAATTATATGACCACAACTGTATATGTAATATCACCTGCGCTGCGACGCAGGAGGTTGCGGGTTTGATTCCCACCTCGGAACAAATATTTGTACGATCTGCAGATATTTGTTCCGTGTGATCTGGGTATTTTCCACCCACCACCCACTCTACATTACACAAAGGTTAGCTGGAAGAAAATGTTCGCCCATGTACCTACTGCTTTTTTGTCATGAGCAATAAAGAATTTTCTATCTATCTATGTATCTATTTTCTATGTAGGTATAATAAAAAATATATATCTATGTAATGTACGTATTGTATTAAATATATCAGTTATCTAGTAGGTAGGTACCTACCCATAACGCAAACTCTGCTTAGCTTGGGTACCCGTACTAGGTATAAAGTATGGCGCGATGGCGACGCAGGAGGTTGCGAGTTCGATTCTCGCCTCAGAACAAATATTTGTACGATCTGCAGATATTTGTTCAGGGTGATCTGGGTATTTTCTATGGATAATAAAAAATATCTATCTATGAATGTATTGTATTAAGCACCTATATCAGTAATCTAGTACCCATAACACAAGGTCTGCTTAGCTTGGGCCTAGATAATGTTGTGTGAACTGTCCAGAATTATTTATTTATTTTATTTCGATTAGATAATAGGTAGTTACTACAGACAGTTTGAGTTTTTTTTGAGGGCCTCCTGAGCGAATTCTATTACCGTGGGAATTGTCGAAAAGTGATGTTATGAGTTACACACTTAATTTTGAAAATAATTAGTTCATAAATACTTATATTTTTATAAGTGCTCGCGAGTTCTACTGTTCGCAGAGCTACTAGTTGTAGAAAGTGAAAGTAGGTACTGGTTTTTTTGCCGCTTCCCTAGCACTGAACTAGACGAAGAGAAGTTTTATGAATGTTTTATCTATACTAATGTACCTATTTTTGTATGTTTGTATGTTTGTAATGAATAGGCTCAAAAAGTACTGGGCCGATTTAAAAAATTCTTTCACCATTGGAAAGCTACGTTCACCCTGAGTGACATAGGCTACCAGGGGGGGGGGGGGCTGTTTTTCATCTGAAACTACCCGTGCGAAGCCGGGACGAGTCGCTAGTTGTTAATAAATTATTGTTATTGTACATATTGTTATATCACCTGCGACTCAGGAGGTTGCGGGTTCGATTCCCGCGTCGGAGCAAATATTTGTACGATCTGCAGATATTTGTTCAGTGTGTTCTGGGTATTTTCTATGTAGGTATACTTAATACAAAATATCCACGAGTATCTATGTAATGTATTGTATTATGTATATCAGTTATCTGGTACCCATAACGCAATCTCTGCTTAGCTTGGGTACTATATGGTATCATTTTATCTGTGGGGCTACATAATGTTGTGTGAACTGTCCAGCATGATTTATTTATTATTATTATTTATTATATATCTCATATATAGACGAGCTTGTGCTTCAACATATAATTAGGGGACACCTAAACCTAGCGGACACGCGCTACAGGTCCCGTAAATTAAGTCCGATACTGTGGTCTGGGTGAAAATGGCCACTTTATAACGCGTTCAGGGTGCTGGTGGGGCGGCCTCGTTTCTGCAGCGCCGCTGGCATGTTTGCGGAGAGCAAAGTTGATGGCTTAGCATCTTGCGCAAGATGTGTGCGTCAATGAGGGGCAGGGTCCGTGGAAGCCCGAACAGCATCGTGAACGCGTTGTCGGGCAGGTGGGACTGTCCTATAGTAAACCACTGGATGCGCCTGCACGTTTGCTAAAAATGATTTTATTTCATTACTAGCGACTCGTCCCGGCTCCGCGCGGGTAGTTTCAGGATGAAAAACAGGCCCCCCCCCCTCATAGCCCCCCCCCCCCCCCCCCCGGTAGCCTATGTCACTCAGGGTGAATGTAGCTTTCAAATAGTGTTTTTTTTTAAATCGACAGTTAGTTTTGAGTTTATTCATTACAAACATACACACACACAAATATACAAATCTTTCCTCTTTATAATATTAGTGCAGATCTGTAAATGTGCCTACCTACTAACATTATTATAAGAGCAACTAACAAAATATGGACAATGTCTAAAATAAATAAATTGAATTGAATTACTAACTTCTACGGATCTCAGAACTCTAAAGGTACCTACGTAGGTACGTACGTAGGTACGTACGTAGGTACGTAGGTAGGTACAAATAAGTTAGATAAAAATAACAAGCAGCTCGTTAACGAATTCTACTGAGTTATTGCTGATTGTTCTCTGTTCCTACCTACTGCAGCAGAAACCGCTCTGTTTCGAACGATGTCCCAGGAGAGTTTTCAAATTTACCATAAAATATGTTTGGTGAGTAGGTATCTATAGTTCTCAGTGCCAATGTGCCCCAAAACCTGTACCTTGAGTGACACATGCACTGCATCTGACGACGCCATAGAAGTGACACATACACTGCATCTGACGACGCCATAGAAGCTGTACCTTGAGTGACACATACACTGCATCTGACGACGCCATAGAAGTGGCAAAATTCGGGCAAAACAAGATATAAAATAGAAAAAAACATAGATCCACCATCGACACGACGAAGAAGAAGAAGTGCCAACTTGGAAGAATCGGCGTTTCTATGTAGATATGTTTGTGTGTGTGTTTGTCCGACGATAAAAGCAGAACCGTTGATCCGATCTTGATGAAACTTCCTAATAGGTAGGTTAGATTCGTTTTTTTAACTGCATGAATGACGGAACAAGTCCATGTACGTAGTATAGTAGTATAGGTACTAAAAAAAAAAAAAAAAAAAAAAAGCTCGACTAGGGTAGAGCTTTTTTTGTGAAAGAGTTCGTCCGGGGAAGTACTACCACCATACCTATTTCTGACGCAAAGCAGTAGTGCTCGCATTGCTGTGTTTCAGTTTGAAACACAGCAATGTTCAGTTGCCGGTGACATTTACAGGCACATGAGTCTTTTCAGCTTTATGTCTCAGGGTGGCGGGCGCAGTACAACGCCACATAGGATGCGTTCTAAATGGACGTGACCTATGTGGTAATGCACTGTTCATAGGCAGAGGGTACCGCTTAACATCAGGTGGGCCATCTGCTTGATCCGTCATACCAAGTTGTATAAAAATAAACGAACCTCTGCCTCACAGGTCACACCAGCCTAGAACGCGCCCTATGTGGCATTGCACTGCGCCCGCCACCCTGAGATATAAAGATGCAAGTTATGACATAAAATAACATAACACGCAACAGCCACATACTAGTCCTGTCCTGACCCTAGGATTCCCTGTATCGTGGGTATCAGAAACTATATACGAGTTCTTGGTTAAAATTCCACCAAAATAACACAAAATAACTAAAAAAACAAAAGGAAAATAAATAAAACAAAAGTGGACGACGACTCTTTTCGAAAATGGCAGCAAGAGTCTCAACCTCCTTTTTTTCGATACCTAAGCCTTTCACTCATCACAGCCATGCTACCTTTCGATACCTAAGCCTCTCACTCATCACAGCCATGCTACCTTTCGATACCTAAGCCTCTCAGTCATCACAGCCATGCTACCTTTCGATACCTAAGCCTCTCACTCATCACAGCCATGCTACCTTTCGATACCTAAGCCTCTCACTCATCACAGCCATGCTACCTTTCGATACCTAAGCCTCTCACTCATCACAGCCATGCTACCTTTCGACACCTAAGCCTCTCACTCATCACAGCCATGCTACCTTTCGATACCTAAGCCTCTCACTCATCACAGCCATGCTACCTTTCGATACCTAAGCCTCTCACTCATCACAGCCATGCTACCTTTCGATACCTAAGCCTCTCACTCATCACAGCCATGCTACCTTTCGATACCTAAGCCTCTCACTCATCACAGCCATGCTACCTTTCGATACCTAAGCCTCTCACTCATCACAGCCATGCTACCTTTCGATACCTAAGCCTCTCACTCATCACAGCCATGCTACCTTTCGATACCTAAGCCTCTCACTCATCACAGCCATGCTACCTTTGGATACCTAAGCCTCGCACTCATCACAGCCATGCTACCTTTCCTCAGAGGACGCTATGAGGTGTAAATGAGAGCGTTTACGTCTACGTAGCACTACAAAGGCTCCTGGCTGTCTATCTAATATTTTAACTATTATTATTTCTAGCAACTATTAATCTACATTCACATGGCCGTTGGAAACAGTGGCGACGTCTCTTCATTCCAACTGGTAAGGCCCAAAAGAGGCGTTCATATATTTACTGAAATAATACAAGTAGGTGTAAGTATGCAGCCCACAGTAGGTACCTAACAGTACCTATGTATGCTAATAGTGCATATGCCTTGGGCCATAAAAAATAGAACTTTCTACCCCTAGACATAAAAATATTAGATGGTATTATTATTCTATTATTCAATATTTCTATGAAACAGTATTTTGAAGATCGCAAATTAGTTGCTTTTAATTTAATTAGTCTCTAGGTAACCTACTAGTACTCGGGTCACGCGTCGCTTCGACCAGACCCCAAAATGCCCAGACTGTGTTGGTACCTTATTAACGATTTTTTTATTTTTCAGCTTGCTCGGCTCTCCTTTCCGACAGTTGAGACGGTAAATATTTGATTTCATCATCATTATCATGTCCCTGTAGGCTTCGACCAAAGTAAAATAATTTTATTTACGTCGATGCCTGTAGGTATAATCCCACCTAAAACATCACCATGTTCCTATAGTAGGTTAGACTGCTGGGCACAGGCCTCACCCCATAGAACGCCACGACGAACGATCCTGGAGGGCAATTCTCGGATTGTAGAGATTATCTCTAAATTAGAGATAATGTCGAAGCATGAATGTCTACACAAAATGTCACGAAAATGTCACAATAACCATCAAATCGTATTCGATTTGAATGATTTTGGTCGACTTATGTCTATTTGTGACATCACGAGAATAGCAAATTAAGATTTTATTCGACATTCACCATCTTTTTTCGACATATGTCGAATTCGACTTAATCTCTAAAGCACGAGAATTGCCCTCCTGAGCCGCCGAATTCACCTGCCAATGGAAGTGATCATTAAAAATGTGTGTCTTAACTTAACTTTTATTTTAGTGTTTTATTTTTCACAAGCAGCGCCCCGCGGTTTCACCCGCGTAAGTCTCGATCCCGTGGGAATATCGGGATAAAAATGTGCCTATATGTTATTCCGGGAGTCCAGTTATCTCCATTCCAAATTTCATCCAAATCCATCGAGTAGTTTTTACGTGAAAGAGTAACAAACATACATCCATCCACCCATCCATACTTACAAACTTTCGCGTTTATAATATTAGTAGGATTTCACAAGTGTAGTGAAATTAAATGGAAGTGTGCCTCATGCGTGACTTTTCAAATTGGTGGAAATTGTCTACCAAAGTTTTTGTAAAACGGCCACCGTTTTACTAAAACATGACTAGACTGTGACTTTGACGACTTGGAAGGAGTGTAACGTTGCAAATAATATTGAAAATACAATAATTCACTTGTAAATGGCAAATGCACAATCCGTGCGGCGCCAATAAAACACCAATTTGAAAAGTCACGCAATATACTTCCATTTCATTTCATTCACTACACACTTGTGCTGATTGACGAGCTACATTGGTTAAAATGTCACCAAAATCAAAATAACTAAAACAAAATGAGTAGGTACTGGACTATAATGTCACATGTTACTATAGACTATAATGTCACCCGATACTGGACTATAATGTCACGTGTTACTATAGACTATAATGTCACGCGATACTGGACTATAATGTCACGTGTTACTATAGACTATAATGTCACGCGATACTGGACTATAATGTCACGCATAGTCTTTTTTTACAATTCTTATAGAAGCCGTACAACTTGCCAAGTACGAAGGAGGTCGACCCCAAGTTTAGCTACGCTGATGAGAAGTTTGAAAAGCTCCAGGAGTACTACAGCTACATGAACGGGCGGATGAAAGAGCCTCACAACCCGGTCAGTACCTTTCATCATCAGCACTAGGGCATGCAAAGTACTACAGCTACATGAACGGGCGGATGAAGGAGCCTCACAACCCGGTCAGTACCCTTCATCATCAGCACTAGGGCATGCAAAGTACTACAGCTACATGAACGGGCGGATGAAGGAGCCTCACAACCCGGTCAGTACCTTTCATCATCAGCACTAGGGCATGCAAAGTACTACAGCTACATGAACGGGCGGATGAAGGAGCCTCACAACCCGGTCAGTACCTTTCATCATCAGCACTAGGGCATGCAAAGTACTACAGCTACATGAACGGGCGTATGAAGGAGCCTCACAACCCGGTCAGTACCTTCCATCATCAGCACTAGGGCATGCAAAGTACTACAGCTACATGAACGGGCGGATGAAGGAGCCTCACAACCCGGTCAGTACCTTTCATCATCAGCACTAGGGCATGCAAAGTACTACAGCTACATGAACGGGCGGATGAAGGAGCCTCACAACCCGGTCAGTACCTTTCATCATCAGCACTAGGGCATGCAAAGTACTACAGCTACATGAACGGGCGGATGAAGGAGCCTCACAACCCGGTCAGTACCTTTCATCATCAGCACTAGGGCATGCAAAGTACTACAGCTACATGAACGGGCGTATGAAGGAGCCTCACAACCCGGTCAGTACCTTTCATCATCAGCACTGGGCATGCAAAGTACTACAGCTACATGAACGGGCGGATGAAGGAGCCTCACAACCCGGTCAGTACCTTTCATCATCAGCACTAGGGCATGCAAAATTGCAGTAGGTACCTATGCTGTGTTTGTATGTATGTCTTTCCTGAAATCTATAATCTGGGTCTCTTCAAGGCTAGAGTGAATAGGTGCCTTCTAGACCTTCGTGCTCCATCGTCGGCCGCATTGTCACTTACCAACAGGTGAGATCGCGGTCAAACAAAGTTAAGAAAAAAGTATGTTTGTAAGTATGTGTGTTTGTCCGACGATAAATATTGGTAGATGTTCGTGACAGATATATCGATCTACCCTCTTAATCACGTTTTTATTACGAACGATACCACTAAAGGCCGCGCCACGACTGAAGTCTGACGGCCTTTTGAGGAACTAACGGATAACAGAGGTAGATTTTCGCTCTTGCACTTTTGCGCATAGAAACTAGCGCTCCAGTCACCGGACTCCAGTCGTGGCGCGGACTCTACCATCGGTTTAATTGTCACACTTCACTCCACCTCGAAACACAACACAAAGACTGCGTTTTTACCTGAGATGAGAAAGGATGCGTAGCGAGGATGCGTAGCGAGGATGCGTAGCGAGGATGCGTAGCGAGGATGCGTAGCGAGGATGCGTAGCGAGGATGCGTAGCGAGGATGCGTAGCGAGGATGCGTAGCGAGGATGCGTAGCGAGGGATGTGTTTGTTAAGAGCCAATAGAATCACTTCATTTACATAGCCTCGCTCAGCGCAGCTCTAGTGGTAACGGCTTAGCAGAGCGAGGTTTTTATTCGTACAAAACAAGCGAGAGATGTATGCAAGGGATGTGTGCGAGAGATGTGCGCGAGGGATGTGTGCGAGGAATGTGTGCGAGAGATGTCATCTGAAAAGAGCCCGCTACGCATCTTCGCACCACTCAGCTGCCTAGCACATCTCTGGTGGAAACACTCGCATCGTTCCACAGCCTCGCTACGCATCCTCGCACCGCTCATCTACCTCGCACATCTCTGGTGGAAACACTCACATCGTTCCACAGCCTCGCTACGCATCCTCGCACCGCTCATCTACCTCGCACATCTCTGGTGGAAACACTCATATCGTTCTACAGCCTCGCTACGCATCTTCGTACCGCTCATCTACCTCGCACATCTCTGGAGGAAACACTCACATCGTTCCACAGCCTCGCTACGCATCCTCGCACCGCTCATCTACCTCGCACATCTCTGGTGGAAACACTCACATCGTTCCACAGCCTCGCTACGCATCCTCGCACCGCTCATCTACCTCGCACATCTCTGGTGGAAACACTCACATCGTTCCACAGCCTCGCTACGCATCCTCGCACCGCTCATCTACCTCGCACATCTCTGGTGGAAACACTCACATCGTTCCACAGCCTCGCTACGTATCTTCGCACCACTCTGCTGCCTAGCACATCTCTGATGGAAACGCTCACATCGTTCCACAGCCTCGCTACGCATCTTCGCACCGCTCAGCTGCCTAGCACATCTCTGGTGGAAACACTCACATCGTTCCACAGCCTCGCTACACATCTTCGGACCACTCTGCTGCCTAGCACGTCTCTGGTGGAAACTCTCACGTCGTTCCACAGCCTCGCTACACATCTTCGCACCACTCTGCTGCCTAGCACATCTCTGGTGGAAACACTCACATCGTTCCACAGTCTCGCTACACATCTTCGGACCACTCTGCTGCCTAGCACGTCTCTGGTGGAAACTCTCACGTCGTTCCACAGCCTCGCTACACATCTTCGCACCACTCTGCTGCCTAGCACATCTCTGGTGGAAACACTCACATCGTTCCACAGTCTCGCTACACATCTTCGGACCACTCTGCTGCCTAGCACGTCTCTGGTGGAAACTCTCACATCGTTCCACAGCCTCGCTACACATCCTCGCACCGCTCATCTACCCCGCACATCTTTGGTGGAAACGCAGCCACGGTAATACGAGTCTTAATCCCCGCAGACAGAGCGTCGGGAAATCCTCGAGAGCGCCGAGCGCAAGCTCTTCGACTTCATCGAGTCGCACGTTAAGGATCTGAAGCGGTTGCTGTTCGCCACCGACCAGGCCCTCATGTCGATGGTGCTACTCAAGCTGAACAAGAAGATGGACACTTCGGAGGCCAAGATCAAAAACACGCAGGCCAAGATTCCCTTCGGCTTGTACGTCAGTCCCGGTGAGTATGTACTTGCCGCGCGATACTTGCACCAGGCGATGATTCTTTTACAATATTATAGTCAATTTACATATTTAAAGCCATCTATTTTCAACAAAGTAATCACGTTTTGGGACGGCTGTGAAATCCCCTCATTGAATGGGACAGCGTTATGTGGTGTGGCGCCATCCTTAATGTTGGCTGTTTGGTTAGTCGCTGATACAAGCCCCATGAACCTTTATTGCATTCGGTTCCGTTCTTTAGTTTTTTAACATTATTTCATGAAATAATCAATTAAATGCGTTTTTGTGTTGTAATTGACAGAGTTCAAGTGCCTGGACACGTCGTACTACGTCGCGTCAGCGCACAACCAGGAGGACGCACAGATGATCCTCTCCAGCGAGAGGAAGCCGCACTGTTACACGTTTAGAGGTACCTATATCTATCTAGACACAGAGTTCAAGTGCACACACGTCGTACTACGTCGCGTCCGCGCACAACCAGGAGGACGCACAGATGATCCTCTCCAGCGAGAGGAAGCCGCACTGCTACACGTTTAGAGGTACCTATATCCTTCGACCAAAGTAAAATAAATTTACGTCGATGCCTATATCTATCTAGACACAGAGTTCAAGTGCCTGGACACGTCGTACTACGTCGCGTCTGCGCACAACCAGGAGGACGCACAGATGATCCTCTCCAGCGAGAGGAAGCCGCACTGCTACACGTTTAGAGGTACCTATATCAATCTAGACACAGAGTTCAAGTGCACACACGTCGTACTACGTCGCGTCCGCGCACAACCAGGAGGACGCACAGATGATCCTCTCCAGCGAGAGGAAGCCGCACTGCTACACGTTTAGAGGTACCTATATCTATCTAGACACAGAGTTCAAGTGCAGACACGTCGTACTACTTCGCATCAGCGCACAACCAGGAGGACGCACAGATGATCCTCTCCAGCGAGAGGAAGCCGCACTGCTACACGTTTAGAGGTACCTATATCTATCTAGACACAGAGTTCAAGTGCACACACGTCGTACTACGTCGCGTCAGCGCACAACCAGGAGGACGCACAGATGATCCTCTCCAGCGAGAGGAAGCCGCACTGCTACACGTTTAGAGGCACATATCTATCTAGACACAGAGTTCTGTACAATGTTGTAGGAAAGTGAGCCTTCAAAACCTTAAGGCCTTAAGACAGTCTCCTAGATATGGGAAGCGCTAACCAACTAGGTACCTACGCCACTAACCGGCACGAATTCTTGTGATAGTATCTTTCGAAGCGGCCTTATAGTTAATAATAACTCCTTAGATCCCAACCCAAACTGTTTGTAATGAGGATGTACTGCCAACAGGCGCATTCGCATTCAGTGGCTTCTACCACCGCCACTCGGAGACGCAGTACGTGGGGCCGCATGCTGAGCAGTTCCAGGCCAAGGACCCGAGCCAGGGCCTGTACTGCCACTCGGACGACAACTGGAGCGACGCGCAGTGCATCTACAAGTAACTATACACACAGCACACCGGCACTCGGAGACGCAGTACGTGGGGCCGCACGCCGAGCAGTTCCAGGCCAAGGACCCGAGCCAGGGCCTGTACTGCCACTCGCACGACAACTGGAGCGACGCGCAGTGCATCTACAAGTAACTATACACACAGCACACCGGCACTCGGAGACGCAGTACATGGGGCCGCACGCCGAGCAGTTCCAGGCCAAGGACCCGAGCCAGGGCCTGTACTGCCACTCGCACGACAACTGGAGCGACGCGCAGTGCATCTACAAGTAACTATACACACAGCACACCGGCACTCGGAACGCAGTGGGGCCGCATGCTGAGCAGTTCCAGGCCAAGGACCCGAGCCAGGGCCTGTACTGCCACTCGGACGAAAACTGGAGCGACGCGCAGTGCATCTACAAGTAATTATACACACAGCACACCGGCACTCGGAGACGCAGTGGGGCCGCATGCTGAGCAGTTCCAGGCCAGAGACCCGAGCCAGGGCCTGTACTGCCACTCGGACGATAACTGGAGCGACGCGCAGTGCATCTACAAGTAACTATACGCACAGCACACCGGCACAGTGTTTCTAAATCAATAGACTGAGCTTCGTTTTCCGACGGCGGTAACGGCATCGTATGACGTGATGACGGAAGCAGATGGCCCGCGGTAACCTCTGCCTTTAACAATGCATTACCTCATACATAGGTCAAGGCCGTCTTAGACTATGCTGGGGCCCTTTTAAAAAGTAAACAAAGCTAATTATACTATATTTTTTCTACTATGCTCTTCTATTTATCATGGGTAATTAAATATATAATACTAGCGACTCGCCCCGGCTTCGCACGGGTAGCCCCCGGTGAAAAACAGCCGCCCCCCGATATTTTATTACCTATAATTTCTCCCGTTTTTTACACATTTACCACTATATCTTTTCTCCTATTGGTCGTAGCGTGATGTTATATAGCCTATAGCCTTCCTCGATAACTGGACTATCCAACACAAAAAGAATTATTCAATTCGAACCAGTAGTTTCGGAGATTAGCGCGTTCAAACAAACAAACAAACAAACAAACTCTTCAGCTTTATAATATTAGTATAGATAATATGTTAGCCACGGTGTGTCCGGCTTAAGAATAGACCCCTCCGTCTCCTCCCGTGGACGTCGTAAAAGCCAACTAACTATCTTCTGTTCTCTCGCAGGATAAACCCCCGCGAGGAGTTCCCGGAGTCGGTGGAGTATGAGCCTAAGATCTCGTACTGGTGCGGTCCGTATCGGTACTTCATCCCCGCGACGACAGACGTGCGGTGCATCTTCAGCATCTTCTCTATGAACTTCGTGTTCCGCTTCGGATACGACGGCGTCACCTACAAGAGCTCCGATCTATCTTTTGTGAGTACTTTCTTTTCTTTTTTTATACTACTTGAATGACGGAACAAGCAGATGGCCCACCTGATGTTAAGCGGTAACCTCTGCCTATGAACAGTGCATTCTCACATAGGTCACGTCCACCTAGGACGCGCTCTATGTGGCATTGCACTGCGCCCGCCACCCTGAGACATAAAGATGAAAAGTCTCATGTTTTTTTTTTTTTTTTTTTTTTTTTTTTTAACATTGATAGACCTTTGTTTGACCACGATCTCACCTGTTGGTAAGTGACGATGTGGCCGAAGATGAAGCACAATGGTCTAGAAGGCACCTATTCACTCTTGACTTGAAGAGACCCAGATTATAGTTTTCAGGAAAGACAGACGACGGTAGTGTATTCCACTCCTTAGCAGTTCGCATTATTATGTGCCTGTGTCCTTGTTCCAGATGTACCAGAACGGGCAGGTGTTCTACACGGACGAGCCGTGGGCCGGCATGTCTTGCTGGAACTGGGCCTGCAAGTGGCGGCACAACCAAAACGCGCGCTCCAACGAGTTCTTCGTCAACTGAGCCGTCACAGCCGCCACTGGCATTCAACTAGTTACTCTATGCTTATATAAATAAACATTAAAATACGATTTGCTTTTATTAAACCTCCGACCTAAGAGAAAGATCGACTCGATCGAACGCAGAGCTTTCAGGCTTATAGGTGAGCAACATATGGCGGAGACTAAGATCTAGAGTCTCGAGCAGCGCCGTAAGGTTGCATGCCTTTCAATCTTCTATAGGTTACATTTCGGGGAATGCTCCCAGGAACTGCACGATCTGATCCCACCATCTCCTTTTCATCATAGGACGAGCAGGCGTACGGCTCAGTACCATCCTTACCTCATTGGTATACCTTCTATTCGCACAAAACGTTTCGGTTCTACCTTTATAACGCGAACTGCTAAGGAGTGGAATACACTGCCGTCGTCTGTCTTTCCTGAAAACTATAATCTGGGTCTCTTCAAGTCTAGAGTGAATAGGTGCCTTCTAGACCTTTGTGATCCATCTTCGGCCACATCGTCACTTACCAACAGGTGAGAACGTGGTCAAACAAACGTCTATCAATGTTAAAAAAATAAATTAAAAAAAAACAGAGTCTCGAGCACCGCCGTAAAGTCGCATGCCTTTCAATCTTCTATAGGTTACATTTCACTCCCCGGACGAGCCGTGGGCAGACATGTCCTGCTGGAACTGGGCCTGCAAGTTGCGCCACAACCAGAACGCGCGCTCCAACGAGTTCTTCGTGGTTCTTTGTGGAAAAATTATTTTTCAATACAAGCTTTTATAAAATTAGTGATCGTAACCGTGTGCTGATCAAAATGAGCCTAAACACGGCCAGTCTACTATTATCCATCGAGGAGTTCCGCTGTCCACCTTCCGTCTCCATCATCAGATCAGCTCGCTGTCACCATCATATTGTATTGTCAGCGGAACTTGACAGGTATGCCAAATTTAATCGGTTGAGGATAACTGCTTTAAAATTCAATTGCAAGATTCCACCCGGACATACACTGAAAGTTTATTAAAAGCTTGTAAAAAAAATATATATGGTGTAGGTCAATAGTAACAGTTTAGTTTTAAATTCAAAAGAACTATATTTCTCACTATACACATGTATATAACAATCTATACATACAAACTATTTACAAATAATGCATTTACTTGTTACATTGCTTATAAACTTAAAATATAACAATAATTATTCTATTTCACATGATGATTTTGTGTTTTGTGAGGACTATTTAGAAGTTTCCTTATATACAGTCAAATAACACTGCAACTTTAATTAGTCATAAATAATCTTATTTAATTTAAATACCATTTGCTTAGATTCCCCCGCTCACACACGTGCCTATATTCAGACCGGCCATTATGTTTGGCTACCTGTAACAGATATTTTTGTGATTGACAACATACTACGACCCCTGTGGTGCGTCGGGCGAAGGTTCGCCTGCGACGCAGGAGGTTGCGGGTTCGATTCCCGCCTCAGAACAAATATTTGTGCGATCGCAGATATTTGTTCAGGGTGTTCTGGGTATTTTCTATGTATAATAAAAAATATCTATCTATGTAATATATTGTATTAAGTATATCAGTTATCTAGTACCCATAACACAAGCTCTGCTTAGCTTGGGGCTAGATAATGCTGTGTGAACTGTCCAGCATTATTTATTATTTTTTATTTACTACATATATTACAATAATCTCTTAGAGAAGTGTATAGTGCGCGTCATGTAAAAAGAACGCTGGCGGTCAAGCTTCTACAGGCGTTCCAGTGTTCTTTTTATAATTGTACATTATTTGTAGTAAACTAGGTAGGCACTCATTCAATGCTCAATTCAATCAATTACTCATTTAGGTATCATCTCTTAAATAAGTAGAAAAGTAAGTAATCTCTTAAAAAGAACGCCGGAACGCCTGAAGAAGCTTGACCGCCAGCGTTCTTTTTACATGACGCGCATTATACGCTCCGTGTAAGCGCGCTCCATACAAACTTTATACAAAGTTATACATTCGAGCATACGCTCGTCATATGGATATTCATTAAGGTGGGGTATAACGCAAAATTACCAATCTTAGATTAGATTTTGAACTGACTAAATCAAGTACAAAAAGATAAAAAGTTATCAAGTTTATAAAGAGGAAAGATTTGTATTTTTGTGTGTATGTTTGTAATGAATAAACTCAAAAAGTACTGGGCCGATTTCAAAAATTCTTTCACCATTGGAAAGCTACATTCATCCTGAGTGACATAGGCTACCAGGGAAGGGGCGGGGGGGGCTGTTTTTAATCATGAAACTACCCGTGCGAAGCCGGGACGAGTCGCTAGTTAAAAATATGCATGGATACTATCTTATAATACCGAGGGATCACCCAGACAGAAAAAAGACAGGACAAAAATTTCTCGATAAAAAAAACACGAAGTTACCTCTAACTTTCGGCTAGATTCGATTGTTTGTCAATATGGTACAGTTTATTGGTTAAAAAATTGGATAAATAAAAGCAATACAATAAAACGGAGGGTTCACCAACGGGGTTTTTAAAAATCATATATATTTCAGGAGATATACAACAAAAACCGCTTTTTAGAGCTTTTTTTTTGTGGCGTTTTTTTTGGATGAAGATTTCTGCTTGGCGCAGTCTTAAGTCAATTAAATTTAGCGATGACCCGAGAGCTGGCTCTTCCATGGCTCAAGGCATTAGTATTGCCATCCAGCGTGGTAGTGCAGCCAGCATCTTAGGGACGCTTCCGTCTGGTAGTGATTTGGATCAGTTGAGCTACCTTTAGATCGTTAGCAGCGGTCTTCAGGTAGCATAATACATATGAAACAGTGTATGTATACCCAAGAGAGCTCCCCCCAAATGTTGATGTTAGCGACTACGACCGGTAAGTGCGTAACCCAGTTACGTGGTAGTTACGAGGTGGTAGCGGTAGGCTCCTGCGGGCGCGAGGAGGGGATGACTAAGCCGGATGGGCTCGGCTAGTGTTGGGAGAGCTTATGCCTATGTAGGGGGCTTTAAGAAGGCAGGGGGCGTGGGGGTAGGGGTAGGCTCCTGCGGGCGCGAGGAGGGGATGACTAAGCCGGATGGGCTCGGCTAGTGTTGGGAGTGCTTATGCCTATGTAGGGGGCTTTGAGAAGGCAGGGGGCGTGGGGGTAGGGGTAGGCTCCTGCGGGCGCGAGGAGGGGATGACTAAGCCGGATGGGCTCGGCTAGTGTTGGGAGAGCTTATGCCTATGTAGGGGGCTTTAAGAAGGCAGGGGGCGTGGGGGTAGGGGTAGGCTCCTGCGGGCGCGAGGAGGGGATGACTAAGCCGGATGGGCTCGGCTAGTGTTGGGAGTGCTTATGCCTATGTAGGGGGCTTTGAGAAGGCAGGGGGCGTGGGGGTAGGGGTAGGCTCCTGCGGGCGCGAGGAGGGGATGACTAAGCCGGATGGGCTCGGCTAGTGTTGGGAGAGCTTATGCCTATGTAGGGGGCTTTAAGAAGGCAGGGGGCGTGGGGGTAGGGGTAGGCTCCTGCGGGCGCGAGGAGGGGATGACTAAGCCGGATGGGCTCGGCTAGTGTTGGGAGTGCTTATGCCTATGTAGGGGGCTTTGAGAAGGCAGGGGGCGTGGGGGTAGGGGTATGCTCCTGCGGGCGCGAGGAGGGGATGACTAAGCCGGATGGGCTCGGCTAGTGTTGGGAGAGCTTATGCCTATGTAGGGGGCTTTAAGAAGGCAGGGGGCGTGGGGGTAGGGGTAGGCTCCTGCGGGCGCGAGGAGGGGATGACTAAGCCGGATGGGCTCGGCTAGTGTTGGGAGTGCTTATGCCTATGTAGGGGGCTTTGAGAAGGCAGGGGGCGTGGGGGTAGGGGTAGGCTCCTGCGGGCGCGAGGAGGGGATGACTAAGCCGGATGGGCTCGGCTAGTGTTGGGAGTGCTTATGCCTATGTAGGGGGCTTTGAGAAGGCAGGGGGCGTGGGGGTAGGGGTATGCTCCTGCGGGCGCGAGGAGGGGATGACTAAGCCGGATGGGCTCGGCTAGTGTTGGGAGAGCTTATGCCTATGTAGGGGGCTTTAAGAAGGCAGGGGGCGTGGGGGTAGGGGTAGGCTCCTGCGGGCGCGAGGAGGGGATGACTAAGCCGGATGGGCTCGGCTAGTGTTGGGAGTGCTTATGCCTATGTAGGGGGCTTTGAGAAGGCAGGGGGCGTGGGGGTAGGGGTAGGCTCCTGCGGGCGCGAGGAGGGGATGACTAAGCCGGATGGGCTCGGCTAGTGTTGGGAGAGCTTATGTCCATGTAAGGGGCTTTGAGGAGGCAGGGGGCGTGGGGGTAGGGGTATGCTCCTGCGGGCGCGAGGAGGGGATGACTAAGCCGGATGGGCTCGGCTAGTGTTGGGAGAGCTTATGCCTATGTAGGGGGCTTTAAGAAGGCAGGGGGCGTGGGGGTAGGGGTAGGCTCCTGCGGGCGCGAGGAGGGGATGACTAAGCCGGATGGGCTCGGCTAGTGTTGGGAGTGCTTATGCCTATGTAGGGGGCTTTGAGAAGGCAGGGGGCGTGGGGGTAGGGGTAGGCTCCTGCGGGCGCGAGGAGGGGATGACTAAGCCGGATGGGCTCGGCTAGTGTTGGGAGAGCTTATGTCCATGTAAGGGGCTTTGAGGAGGCAGGGGGCGTGGGGGTAGGGGTATGCTCCTGCGGGCGCGAGGAGGGGATGACTAAGCCGGATGGGCTCGGCTAGTGTTGGGAGAGCTTATGCCTATGTAGGGGGCTTTGAGAAGGCAGGGGGCGTGGGGGTAGGGGTAGGCTCCTGCGGGCGCGAGGAGGGGATGACTAAGCCGGATGGGCTCGGCTAGTGTTGGGAGAGCTTATGCCCATGTAAGGGGCTTTGAGGAGGCAGGGGGCGTGGGGGTAGGGGTAGGCTCCTGCGGGCGGCCAGGAGGAGATGACTAAGCCGGACGGGCTCGGCTAGTGTTGGGAGACCCTATGCCCATGTAGGGGGCTTTGAGGAGGCAGGGGGCGTGGGGGTAGGGGTAGGGGTAGGCTCCTGCTGGCAGCCAGGAGGGGATGACTAAGCCGGATGGGCTCGGCTAGTGTTGGGAGAGCCTTTGCCCATGTAGGGGGCTTTGAGGAGGCAGGGGGACGCGGGGGTAGGGGTAGGCTCCTGCGGGCGGCCAGGAGGAGATGACTAAGCCGGACGGAGGCTGGAGGAGGGTCGTACTGCCGCAGGGACAGTCCTCCCCCCCATTTGAGTGCAGTCCTCGAATGTTGGAGAGGTGCACTTGAAACGAGAGGGAAGTCCTTCCGCTGGCGCTGTAAAGACAACTTATTATTTTGAGGCTGTTGAGCGAGGTCAGCGAAAACCTAGATACAAACAGCAGGCTCCTGCGCCAGTGGGGACTAGACTGGAGACACCCGAACCCCCCAGGAATGGCCATCGGGTCCTCTCATCTGGTCGCCAACCGGCACGATGGAGCATTCTGGGATTTTTCGCAAGGCGGCAGGGCAGCCTTTCATGAGTGGCTAACTCACTAGTTGGGGCCCCCTACAACCTGCGGTCGGCCAGCGGAGAACCGTGCTTCGGATCCCGCTACCCTCCAAGCCTAGCCACCCGGCACCCTTGCACCGCTGCGGTCTCTAAAGCGCACATGCTGAATCCAGTGCACGAACTGCTCAAACCCGACTACACTGGACATCAGTCCGAAACACGACAATGTCACTTCACGAACTGGCTTTGTCCAGTGGGTGGTGACAAGCCACGGCCGAAGCCTACCACCAGAAATGTTGTTACCCGGTTGGCACCACCCAGAGATCACGTGTGTATAGCAGATCACCTCGGGCTCTTAGGTGTTTCACTCACGCCTACTCTCAACTTTGGCTCCTACACCGAGCCTGAGGCAACAGCTGCCATGATGCTAGACATCCTGAATACGATAAAGCGTTACTTTTATCTAGTCGTCCTGGCTGGTATGTAGTACTGCTGCCACATTTGGGATGGCTCGGCTAAACACCAGCTTGCTGCCTTGAACTCGATCGAACGCAGAGCTTTCGCAGAGCGTTTCTGAGAGGCCGCGAGGGTTTGGTAGTTTGGTAGTTCAGCTGATAGCTTGGACTTGATCTCGAGGACATCATTGAAAAGGGACGGATCTCTGGCGAGAGCAGACAAGAGTAGACACCGAAGAGATTCCCTGTCCCAGCCAGAGATGTACATCATATCCTTACCGGGGGTCCGGCAGATGTGTAAGATGAGTGATCCTCCTCGTCGGGTTAGGCACGGGAAGGGAGGAAGCCAGTGTGAGTGGCCTATGTAATAGGGTCGTACGACCCACTGCTTAGAATGAAGCGAGAGCGTCGCGCGGCATGTGGGCGGGGCGAGCAATCGACCGCGATCGTGCAACGCCTCTTTTCCTCAGAGTCAGGGTGCGACCCGTTAATCAAATCTGAGAGAAGAAAGAGTTGGCCGATTTGAATGAGTTTATTTTATTTGAAAGCAGGTTTTCTAGCGATGGTTTTTAGACATGCTCTATCAAAATCGGTTCAGCCGTTGGTAGTTATTGAAATTTGGAAATTTATTCTTTTGCACCTTTTTATTTTGATACTAGCAGCGCCCCGCGGTTTCACCCGTGTAAGTCTCGATCCCGTGGGAATATCGGGATAAAAATGTGCCTGTGTTATTCCAGGAGTCCAGTTATCTCCATTCAAAATTACATCCAAATCCGTTCAGCTGTTTCAGCGTGAAGAAGTAACAAACACACACACTCACAAACTTTCGCATTTATGAAATTAGTGTGATATTTTTAAATTGGTACATTCTCATTGACTTGCAGACAACGGGACACTAATATCTAAGATGCGTGGTTTGTCAGTTTTTTTGTTGTGTTGGTACTGCTTTATAGTACGTTTATTGGCCATTTGTATAAGTTTTCATGGAGTTTGATCCAAAGTAGGAGCTAACTTAGGAGCAAAAAGGGCACAACCGCCCCCTAGCGGTAATGATCTTAAACGAAGAATTATTGGTATAGTAAATTGTGCACATACTTAAGACGATATAAATAAATAATAATAAATAAATAATAAATAATGCTGGACAGTTCACACAACATTATCTAGCCCCAAGCTAAGCAGGGCTTGTGTTATGGGTACTAGATAACTGATATACTTAATACAATATATTACATAGATAGATATTTTTATTATACATAGAAAATACCCAGAACACCCTGAACAAATATCTGCGATCGCACAAATATTTGCTCCGAGGCGGGAATCGAACCCGCAACCTTCTGCGTCGCAGGCCAAGCTTCGCCCGCCGCGCCACAGAGGTCGATATGTTAAAATGTTGGAGTCGTTGCGTTACACGCTCACTCAGTAACAGTAAAGGTTACAAACTTGATGGTAATACAGTAATTACTTGAGGATGTAATCTAAATAAATCATAGACGAGAAACACGATTGGTGAAACTTTTCTCCTCAACTTTATTTTTAGAAATTGTCCCTCCTAAAACCCGTTTTAGGTCCTTCCTTTAGATTAGAGAAAACATTAAGCGTAAATGTTTTTACTATTTAATAGGTTTACTACTACTTACTAATTACTTAGATTAATAGATAATTTATTTTTTATATTTGCTGCTTTAGAAGCAAAACGATTTCTAATCATTTCTCGCTTACGTCAGTTACGACAACGGGTTCATGTGAGTAATAGCGCGCTGTCACTTTCTTGCAGCTATTGTTTTCTTGCTAGACTCCGCCCATTCGATATTTTAACATATCGCCTTTAACAAAACGACCTTACAAACAACGTGACAGTGAGAATTTGGTTCAATATGACTACGGAACCATGCAGGCGTGCCTTGACACGCACTTGGATTATTTTACAATGGTATAAATAGCGTTTCTTACATTCTAACTTACAAATCTTACAATTTAACTCTATCTTATAACAAAGTTAGTCATAAAAACGCCTCACTCAACACTGAACCAATTTCTATGCAATCCGGCAAAAGTAGAAATGGGCTGAGGCCAGGGCCAGTGGCGTAGCAATAGGGTGGCAGGGCTGGCATAATGCCACGGGCCCCCGATCCAAGAGGGCCCCGGCCCCAGAGGCCGCGAGCTTAAAAATATTTTTTTACGTCGTACCTGAGTATTTTTATTTGAAAAGTATATTATTATAAGTTCTGCGTAAAATCCAAAGTGAGACAACAAAATTTATTAAAAAAAAAACGAATTTGACACGGGCAATATTGTATAGTTGTATAGGTTGTATAGTTACGCCATTGGCCAGGGCCACGCCCATTTACGACCACAGACGGAAATTATTCTAAAAAAAACCCATGAATCAGGACAAAGTCACGAAAAACTGTGCTATTAATGCATTTTAAAAGCTTTTTTATCGTGCTTAGTTCGTAAGCATGTCTGTCAAGTGACGATGACAATACAATATTATGGTGACAGCGAGCTGCTCTGATGATGGACAACGGAACTCCTCGATAATAGTAGCCTGGGAGTGTTTCAGCTCTTTTTGATCAGCACACGGTTCCGACCACTGATTTCATAAAATAATTATTGAAAAAAAAACATAGTTTACAGTAATGAAGTTCCAAGTAATTAAAACGAGATAAAAAAATAAATAAATATAAATTTTTACTTGACAAGTTGTACGTGCAGATTCAGTTCAATTTGGAGATTAGTATAATTCATTTTTAGGGTTCCGTAATTTTTCGTTAAATTCGTCATGTCTGTCTGTCTGTCTGTCCGTGTTTGTCACAGCCACTTTTTTCCGAAACTATAAGAGCTAGGCTGTTGAAACTTGGTAAGTAAATGTATTCTGCGAACCGCATTAAGAATTTCACAAAAAAAATTGAAAAAAAACAGTAAATTTTTGGGGTTCCCCAAACTTAGAACTGAAACTCAAAAAAAAAAAAAAAAACAAACCCTACGCGTGGGTTATCTATGGATAGGTCTTCAAAAATGATATTGAGGTTTCTGATATAATTTTTTTCTAAACTGAATAGTTTGCGCGAGAGACACTTCCAAAGTGGTAAAAAGTGTCCCCCCCCCCCCCATAACTTCTAAAACAAGAGAATGATAAGACTAAAAAAAAATATCATGTTTATTACCATGTAAACATCCAACGAAAATTGGTTTGAACGAGATCTAGTAAGTAGTTTTTTTTAATACGTCATAATTCGTAATCCATCCAAGAACTTTTATATTATGTTACTTGCTGCTACGGAACCCTTCATGGGCGAGTCCGACTCGCACTTGGCCGCTTTGTTTTATTTATTATTCTCTCCACAAAAATATTTTGTTTACTTCCAGATTTACCGTCACGATACACATCCAAATTAAAAAAATAAGAAGAAGAAAGTTACTTCCAGATTTTTTATTAATCCTCCCCCATAAAATAATAATAATTTTACTTTTAGATCCCGCTCCTTTAGATATAATACATTTATTCTATTTCTATATTTATTTATTATTCTACTATTGAGATGTTACGTTGTTTCCGTCATCAGACCAGCTCGCTGTCACTATAATATTGTATTGTCAACGGAACTTGACAGGTATGCTAACTTTCAGCTCGATCGGACGAGGCTGGCTAAAAACTGGTTTAAAATTCAGTTGCAACATTTGACGGACACATGCATTGCAAGTTAAATAAAAGCTTTTATAATAATTGACATTGTATCGGTTTGAGCGTAGAATACTTCTAGAGGTATTTTGGTTTCGACTCCTCAGAGGCATGTACATTATTCTAACAAGACTAACAGTGAACCACAACGGAAAAATCTACATCTTCATCTACACTAATATTATAAAGAGGAAAGATTTGCATTTTTGTGTGTGTGTGTGTGTATGTTTGTAATGAATAAACACAAAAACTAATGTGCCGATTTCAAAAATTCTTTCACCATTGGAAAGCTACATTACATTACTGAGTGACATTGGCTACCAGGAGGGAGGGTTGGACGGGGGGGGGGGGGGGCTGTTTTTCATCACCACGTAGTGATGATCCATCTAATCTTGGTATAAGATGCGCCCGTTACTGCATATCCTATTGGAGTTCGATAACGTGTTCTTGAAGTTTAAGTCGCCGGCTACTAGCGTCGGGGTGTCAGGGCTCAGCAAGGATCTTAGCTCCCTCTTATCAAGCCTATGGTCCGTTCCAGGAGGTACACAGCGAAAACCCTCATGTTTTCACCTACGACATTTACTAGCGCTCCCAGTGCTTGTATAGATATCAGCTCGACAATAGGAATGAGTTGGTGGATCACCCTTCGATGGACCATCACCGCGAGTCCTCGATACGCGATCCCTTCTTGGGTTTCTTCGTCTTTCCTATATGTGATGTAGTTCAGGATCCTGTATTCCATCTTTGGTTTTAGGTGCGTCTCGCTAACCAACATTATATCGATGTTTTGCTCACGGGGGAAGATAAGATAAGATCATTTATTTGTCCGAAGAGGGCCAGCCGTTTCTTCTTCCCTGTGAGCGTACTGGCATTCCAGTAGACCACCCTAAGATCACCCCTCATTTTGGTTGAGGATCCTCATAAGACCCATGAGGGTTGCCGTTTTGGCGTCCGTTCCGGACTGGACCGCCTCCAGGATTTCCTTCAGGACGCCGATAGTCTGTCCTAGGGAGTCTTTGCTTGAGCGGGCTCGTCTTGGCTTTCTGCCGCTGCCTTGTCTTTCCTTTTTTTCGGGTTTCTTTTTTGCGAGGTTCCTCTCTGCGTGTTGCACCATTAATGTGGATGCTGCGGTATCTTCAACAATCGCGGGCGCTATGGGGGCGGTGCCTCTTCTGCCCCGGTCTGCGAATGTCTCGGCCATGGTGCCGCCCCTCTTGTTCCGGATCTCCTTTCTGACGATCGGGCATGACTGGAAGATGGCCGGGTGCGCGCCTCTGCAGCTGGCGCACGTAGCCGGCTGTTCTCTGGGCCTCGGGCAATCTCCTGCCCTGTGGGGCTCGCCGCAGCGCACACAGGCCTGCTCTCTGTGGCAGTTGAGCGAGCTGTGTTTAAACTTTTGGCATCTGTGGCACTGCGCTGGCCCCTTCTTGCCGCGCCATGCCTCGATGATGATGCCCGGCATCATTAGGAGCTCCGTAGTGTTGAAGATTCCCGGGGTCAGGTTGGCCGTCTTTTTCAGGACTGCGTAAAATATACTCCCGGGGCGCCCCTGCCTTCCCTTGATGTTCTTGACGTATTCGGGTTCGAAGCCCTTCCCCTCGAGGAACCTTACGATTTCTTCGACATCAGTGTCTGAGGGCAGGCCGCGGATAGCGACCTTTAAGCTTCTTTCCGCCGGCAGGGAGTAGGAGAACCAGCTGATGGTCTCCGTCTTCTCCAGATCTGTCAAGTAAGATTGGATCAGCCGGTACTCCCTCTCGTCCTCCGGGTTGAAGCGGATGCCCTGTCCGCAAGGGCGCCCGTTCGGCGGCCTTCCAAGCCTCCCCGCTAGGATTTTGAAGTGTGTGGCCCAATTCTGTAGCTTCTCTACTACCAACGGTGGGTACTTTGGGCCTTCTCTGGCCTTCAGGGCGTCTGGCTGGGCCCCTGCGGGCAGCGCGGGGTAGGGGCACTTCCATGTGCGACACCGCTAGTAGATGTTTTCGGGGCTAGCGGACTGGCTTGTGCAGGCCCCGCCCTATTCTGTGCGTTCAGCTCGGCGGGGGGAGGAGCTTGCGATGGCCCCGCCCTATTCCAGGCTTTCTGTGCGGTGGGGGGAGGAGCTTGCAATGGCCCCGCCCTATTCTGTGCCATCTGGGCAAACGACGGCGACGCCTTCTTTGCCACTACTGCCGGCCTGTGAGGCAGGGGCTCTCTGTCGGCGCGGGCGGGGGGGGAATCTTTTCCTGTCTTGACTGCGGTGGCGATGGTGGAGGGGCTGACCCTTCTCCCTTGCTTCCGCGTCGGGCTGCTTAAGAGCGATCGGGTGCGTCATCTCTTTCTTCCCGTCGTCGGCTAGCGGGCTTGCGGGGTAGCCGCTGTACGTGGGTGGGGGGAGGCAATGTTATAATTGCCTTCTGGGGAATTCAAGTGCCGTCTGATCTTCTATGGACAGCTCTGTGCCCTCCATCTCGGCCTCTTGCAGGCGCCAGTACATTGCCATCCACGGAGTCATGCCGTCCAAGAAGGCCCCGACTTGCATAAACCGGGCGAGCGTGAGGATATCGGGCTTGTAATAGCCCTCCGGCGACAGCCTCTCGAAGAAATGGTCCGGTACGCTTCCTCTTCCGTTCGGAGTGGTCGGCGCGGGTGCTGCGAGTCCGTGGGTGGGCGCGGGGGTGGTGAAGCCCTGAAAAGGGCCGGTGGGCGCGGCGGGGGTGTTCCCAAGAGGGTCCAATTTAGTCCCGAAAGTGTCCGATTTGGGCCTCGGTAGCAAGGCAATGAGAACGACCGATGGTGACTTGGCCCTGAGAACGGCCGATGGTGACGGACCCGAGGCAGGGTCCAACACGATATCGCGTGTGGTTTTCTTGGTATACGATGACACGTAGGTACGTCCGTACTTACGTACGTACGCTACGTGTCACGCAACGGTGCGTGGTCAGTGGACATAAGCTTGTTACGGACGACGAGCACCAAAAGAAATGAAGTTTAAGAAATGAACGAAAAATGTGAAATCTGCGCTTTTCGGTCAGCCGCTAGGCGCGGGACTCAGTCTACACTATTATTATAAAGAGGAAAGATTTCAAAAATTCTTTCACCATTAAAAAGCTACATTCACCCTGAGTAACATAGGCTACCAGGGGGGGGGATAGGAGGGGGGGGGGGACTGTTTTTCATACTGAAACGCCCCGTGCGAAGCCGGGACGAGTCGCTAGTAATTAATAAGATAACAGCCAATTTCAGTAAAAAGTAATGTTTTCAAGCAGATTAAATTTTGAAACCTTTAACCAAAGAACTTGTGATCCAGTAGAACTAAGAGAACTATACAGTCCATTTATATTTTTCGAAGAGCAGCGTTTACATTCAAGACCCCGAACATACCCCGATAGCCAATAGGAACACCTATCGATAGCCAATAGGAACACCTATCGATAGCCAATAGGAACACCTATCGATAGCCAATAGGAACACCTATCGATAGCCAATAGGAACACCTATCGATAGCCAATAGGAACACCTATCGATAGCCAATAGGAACCAGGATAGGCTAGTGTTACATAAATATTGTGGTGTTGTGGTTCAATGTAGTCTAACTATAGCTTGATTTTAACTGAAAAATATTCAAAATAGATCCAGTAGTTATAGAACAATGTTGGTGGAACCATACGAACATAGGAACATCAACAAATTTAACAAATTTGTTAAGGGCATTTTTGGATATTATTTTTTAAATACAAAAACACGGAATCAGAGCGTGCGCTCACCTTCAAGCCTCATACAAAAATGTTCGTTGAAACTGGTTGAACCTATATCGCCTTAACTCGCACCCATCAACCCAAACCGCTGTTCCGTGTTTGTTGATTGGTGGTCGCAGATGTTGAGTACTCAGGTGGATGCTGCCCATCCTCTGGTGTATTGGTCTGTCCGGGCTCCGGCTAGTTACCTGATATAGAGCTACACGAAGTAGTAGAAGGGGTGCAGATATCGGTACCACCGCCCCGGCGCTTCCGCCTCGGCGGTCTTATCGCTGTCAGGGGCAACTTCACATTGAGACGAATCCTGGAATAGAGGATTTTTACTGATTTAACAATTGATGTCAATATTACTTAAAAATACAAAATGAAATGTGTGGTGAAAGAGTGCTATTTTCGATCGCAAAAACAAACAAGTAATTAATTTTGTAAAAATTAAAAAACCCTCAACGCAATGAAACGGCTGAACCGATTTTGATCAAACCTAACTCCCGACAAATTCACCTTTCAAACAAAAAAAAAACAAATCGGTTCATCCGTTAGGGAGCTACGATGCCACAGACAGAAACACACACACACACACACACTTATAGGGGTTAAAAAGCATTAAAAACAACCCATATCAGGTGGGCCATATGCTCGTTCCGTCATTCACAAAGTTAAAAAAAAAACAATCAGCGTCCGTATGCGCCTTAACACCCCCACATGGAAGAAGGGCAAGTAACTCACGTTATTAGATCCCGCACTGTCAGTGGTTCCCACCGCCTTATCTTCAGTACGCACTGGCTGTTTCCTTGTCTCTCTGACAGCGTCCACGGGAGCGTCTTCGGTCTGCGTGCTTTCGTCCCTCGAGCCCGCTTCGCTCTCTAACTCAGGCCCTTGTTTTGACGACTGGAATTAGAAGTATATTAACAGGGATTACCCGGACTTGTTGATAAGATTCGTTGGTATAATATTTGTCCTGCCTGCTAGCTTATTATGGAATGTCCTCCTTACCTCATTAGTATAGTACAGGCGATTCTAATGCACGGTTAGCTTCGATTTTTAAAATGTCTGAATAAGCTAAAAGCTAAAAAAGCTAAGCTAGCTAAGCTAGTTAATCGGTATAAGCGATAAGACCGCCCATTGTACATTTCTGTTATTTCTTTTGTTATTAAGTTATGTTTTGTATGTCTGTGTGTTATTTGTGTACAA
Source organism: Operophtera brumata (assembly GCA_932527175.1). Taxonomy (NCBI): domain Eukaryota; kingdom Metazoa; phylum Arthropoda; class Insecta; order Lepidoptera; family Geometridae; genus Operophtera; species Operophtera brumata. The sequence goes on along the minus strand of OW052232.1, from coordinate 32,530,579 downwards.
TAAAGAGTTAATCTATCTATCTATCTATCTAAGCTATGTTTTTCGAAAGTACTAAACGATTCAGTTCTACCTTTATAATGCGAACTGCTAAGGAGTGCCGTAGTCTGTCTTACCTGAAAACTATAATCTGGGTCTCTTCAAGGCTAGAGCGAATAGGTGCCTTCTAGACCTTTGTGCTCCATCGTCACTTACCAACAAGTGAGATCGCGGCCAAACGAAGGACTATCAGAGATTTAAAAAAAAAAAAAGAGGCCTATTAAGGCCCTGATTACACCTTCGTAGGAAAAGGCGTCTATATGTATGTATGTTCATAGGCAGAGGTTACCGCTTAACATAAAGGTGGGCCTCTTGCTTGTTCGACCATCCAAGTAGTATATAAAAAATAAAAAAAATATATACTCATTAATTACAGGCACATGAGACTTTTCATCTTTATGTCTCAGGGTGGCGGGCGGAGTGCTATACCACATAGGGCGTGCAGATCATACAAACATTTGTCCCGCAGCGGGAATCGAACCCGCAACATCTCGCATCTCAGCCGGCTACTCGCCCGACACGCTACAGAGATATTATAACGGTCGTGGGAAGTCGGTGGATGGGGGCGGATCAAAACTGCGCTATGGCATTCTATGAGAGAGGCCTGATGACGAATTAAATAACATGAAATACTCACACAATACGAATGTAAGACCTAAAAATAACAATTTGGTTATAACATTACAGGTCCAGCGCTTAACTGAGGCAGTCCCTGAGGTATGGGAGCGGTACCGGGGGGGGGGGTCAAAATGAAGCATCACATATAAATCTATCACATGTCATCTGATAATTTAAGAGTCAATAAGATTTTTGTGAAAAATATATTTTTAATACAAGCTTTTATTAAATTAGTGAGCCTGAACACGGCCAGCCTACTAATATACCTCCAGGAGCTCCGTCTCCATCATCAGCCGTGGTATTCGGGGCCGCGTGAAGCCTCCCGTGAATATTCACGATTTGCGCAGTAAGAAATCTGCAATCGGTCGTCGTCGTTTCGTATGAGGTAGTGCTGGCCTCTGGTGTCAGAGTTTGTTAAGCCGCCCGAGGGCCTCTGAAATGGCTTATCGACTGCTATTAATCAATAACAGCCGGGACCGACAGCTTAACGTGCCCTCCGAAGCACAGAGCGATGGAAATCCGCACATAACTTAGAAAAGTCATTGGTCATTGCACTCGGTAAAGTTCGGCGTGTAACGCGTATCCTAGGAAGATGGACTAAAGGCATGGAACTAAGGCTAAAAACGAAACGTTAGCGATTATACCAGTCTCATTCTTTTATATGAATGTATTCATGTGTTGGAATGAGACAAGCATAAATCTATCTGTTCTTATTTGTGTTAGTCGTACCAGGCCACATGTCAAATTACTAGTACATTCATGGTAACAATCTAGGGAGATGTATATGCATGGTGCCAATATTTAGGGTACGGAACGGAAAAACGACTGTCGTGTGACAATATATTTGTTTCTCTCTAACATAGGATAGCAAGCTATCTTCTAGGATAGGAGTAAGAAGGAACACTATGCTATTTTTAGCACTCACTCCATTACTATTATACCTCCATGCGCGTATCGCGCAACGCGTGAATTTGATGACACAAAATATGAAGTGAATTGGCTCAACTCACGGTACCCCGAATACTATAGCTGATCAGCTCGCTGTCACCATCATATTGCATTGTCATCGGAACTTGACAGGTATGCAAAATATCATCTCAATCGATTTAGTTAATTCTCGTAGTTTCCACAAAATCAGGTTTCGCTATCTCAATATGTGTTGATGTGCTGTGATGAGCAAAAAATACAATAAAATTTGAATTTCGCGCCTCAAACGAAACGTGAAATGGGATATTTACCATGATTTTCAAAACTCAAAACTCGAACATCATGGTAACTATCCCGTTTCTAGTGAAAAGTATTTGTTCAGGGTGTTCTGGGTATTTTCTGTGTATAATAAAAAATATCTATCTATGTAATGTATTGTATAAGTATATCAGTTATCTAGTACTCATAACACTTTGCACCTCTCTCTGCGTGTTCTACCGTTTGTATAATGGGTTTTGTTCCGAGGAATTGTTTGACATGATGCCTACGGCAACCTTTTTTCACCGCACCGCTCGCCATCGGCAGAGGATTCATTCGCACACCTTAGAGCCAGGGTGGTCCCTGACTGTGCGGTTTCAGAGGAACTTCCTCCCGCGAACACTCAGGTTGTGGAATGATCTCCCTGCTGAGGTTTTCCCGAGCGACTACAGTATGGGGTTCTTCAAAAGGGGTGTTTGAAAATTTTTAAAGGGTCGGCAACGCACGTGTGATGCCTCTGGTATTGCAGGCGTTCATAGGCTACGGTAACCGCTTACCAACAGGTGGGCCGTAAGCTTGTTTGCAACCTTGGCAGTATTAAAAAAAAAAAAACAAAAAAAAAAACCCAAGCTCTTCTTTGCTTGGCGCTAGATAATGTTGGTGTGAACTGTCCAGCATTATTTATTTTTGTTTTATTTATTCAATTCAATTCAATTCAATTTATTTATTTCAGACATTGTCCATATTTTGTTAGTCGCGCTTATGATAATGTTAGTAGAGAGACACATTTACAATTAAAAAAATTAAATAAAATCATTTTTCGCAAACCCAACATGCAGGCGCATCCAGCGGTTTGCTATAGGACAGTCCCACCTGCCCGACAACGCGTTCACGATGCTGTTCGGGCTTCCACGGACCCTTCCCCTCATTGACGCACACCTCTTGCGCATGATGCTATGGAAGCCATCAACTCTGCTTTCCGCAAACATGCCAGAGGCGCTGCAGAAACGAGGCCGCCCCACCAGCACCCTGAACGCGTTGTTGTACTGAACACGTGAGGCATTGTATGCTGTCTGCGTATACTAGGTCCAGAGGCTGCAAGTGTAAAAGGACTGGCAATACGCTCTAAAGAGCGTTACCTTCACCTGTTCAGTACACATTGCAAACCTCCGGGTCAGCATATTAACGCGAACACACAATGCCCTACGCTCTCTTTCCAGGTCGAGATCATCCCTCAGGTTATCAGTGAGCCAATGACCCAGGTACTTAAAACGCGTGGTGATGTTTAGAGTCTTGCCGTTAATGGTCACTGGTGGTATGTGAGAATATGTTTTACTTCCCGACTTTAACATCATCAACTCACACTTTTTATCATTGTATCGGAGGCCATGGGTCACCGCATAAGATTCACAAATACCAATCAATCTCCTAAGAGCGCTAATCGAAGGACTCAACAACACCATATCGTCAGCGTAACTGAAGTTATTTACACTAAGCCCATCTATACGGCATCCGACATTAGTGTTGTCAAGTTCCACGATCAGCTGATTCATATACAAATTAAAAAGTCCAGGTGAGGATATTCCACCCTGTCTTACGCCACATTCAGATCTGTAAGCCTCCGACATCTCACCAGCCCAACGAACATGGTTGACCTGATTACTGTACCAGTATTTGAATAAGCTCGTCAATTCTGGTGGAAAGTCAGAACCACTTCGGAGTTTCCGCCATAAGACATCATAGGCCACGAGATCAAAAGCTTTCGATAAATCTAGAAAACACGCATAGATAGGCGTGTTTCTACTAGTATAATACTGGACAGTCTGCTTAAGACATAGAATAGCATTTTCAGTAGACAGTCCGGGTCTAAATCCGAACTGTGCATCATGCAGGTGTAAATGTTTCTTTAAGTGTTGATCAAGCAGACTATCCAGCACCTTGGCTACAATAGTGGCAAGTGAAATAGGCCTATAGTTGCCTGGGTCAGAAACATCACCATTTTTACTCTTTACTCGTTTATTTAGCTTAGAGCTAAATAAACGTGTTTTTTTTTTTGCTGGCTCTCAGTCTACTAGTAGTGGTACAGTGAACATACCTCCATATCTTGTTCGCTGACTCTATTCTCCAACTGTGTTTCTTCGTCAGCCTCCTCGGACGGTAAGAAATCAGAATCTTCCTGAAACATATAAAACACTAATATTATAAGTTTGCGAGTGTGTTCGTTTGTTACTTCTTCAAGCTGAAACGGCTGGACGGATTTGGTTGAAATTTGGAATGGTGATATCTGGGTCATATTTTTTTGTTTTTTTTTAAACTACTTAATGACGGAACAAGCTGATGGCCCACCTGATGTTGAGCGGTAACCTCAGCCTATGAACAGTGCATTACCTCACAGGTCACGTCCACCTAGGACACACCCTATGTGGCATTGCACTGCGCCCGCCAGCCTGAGACATAAAGATGAAAAGTCTCATGTGCCTGTAATTTCACCGGCACCCTTACCCTTCAAACCGGAACACAGCAATGCGAGCACTACTGCTTTGCGGCAGAAATAGGTATGGTGGTAGTACTTCCCCGGACGAACTCTTTCACAAAAAAGCTCTACTACTACTAAATATGCCGAAGAACCGACAACCGTTGGGGTAAGCTAGTTGTCGAGTGGAGACCACGTCTTGGCAAACGTAGCGTGGGGCGCCCTCTGGCTAGGGGAGCGATGACCTACGAAAGGCGGCGGGCAGTGGATGAGAAGAGCCGAACACCGGGCTCAGTGGCGTGTATTGGGAGAGGCCTATGTCCAGCAGTGGACTAGTGTGGGCTGATGATGATCTGTTGTAAGTCGTCTCACAAGCCGGCGAAGCCGGCGTAGAGGATGCAGTGTCAGGCTTTGCACCCTTTCCTGTTGAGTTCATCCGCCCCCAGTGTCAACTGAGGGGTTATTTGGTCCTCGGAGCCTTCGGGTGCGCCCGCTATATACAAATAGAGAGCCGCTCGAGAGACCGGCGTCTACCCTGTGCGGGGGGTAAGTTGAGGGAGGGAGGGGGGGGCAAGGAGAAGGGTGAGAATGGAGGAGGAAGCGTCTTGATTCGCATCCAGAGCTTGGTTCGCCTCTTGCGCTGGTTCCGCCTCTTGGCCGCTGTCCGGGACCAGCTCACGAGGATAGGGCTTAGATAGTCCCGCTATTCGGTCGTCAGCTCCCGCAGGTGCGGGTGGGTGGAGTGCCACACACGGCTAAACATGCCTTTGGCCAGTCGGCCGATGAAGTCGTCGAGACTTTCCATCTTCAGGTCCCGCTGTATTGTGGCATTCTTTACGAACCATGGCGCGTCCGCTATAGTCCGTAAACATAGGTGCTGCTGCCTCCGCAGGGCATCTCTTATGGCTGGTTTACACAGTGCGAGCTGCTGCCTGGCCAGTAGACAGCTACTCGGTTTGTCTACTCGTACGCCAGTAGCTCGGCTCGCCTTTGCTGTCTACACCACACCTAGCTACTGCTCAGTCCGAGTCAAGTCGCGATGTCGAGTGAACTTGTTTTAATAAAAAAAACGGTGATACGCTCTATGACAACAATTTTATGTCAGGAATTGGAAAATATCTATAACCATAGCCAATATAAGAAAAAAGAGCGTAAGAAAAGGATTTGGATTAGAGAATGGATGGCTAGAAGATCTTTAGGGGCAACACGTATGATTCTCAACGAGCTTTACCATGAAGATCCCCGAGAATATAAAGCAGTGATGAGAGTGACACCTGAACAAGTCGAAAGACTTTTAAATTTGATAAAACAAAAATAGAACGTCAAGACACATTGATGAGAGATGCCATAGCAGCAAGGGTGAAGTTGGAAGCAACTCTGTGTTTCCTAAGCTCAGGAATGTCATTCAGACTGCTATCAGTATTTTTCAGGATATCTAAAGCTTCTATATCAAAATTTATACCAGAAGTTTGTGACGCTATTTCTGAAGCTTTGGACGAATATTTTCAAGTAAGTAAAAGTTAATTTTACTAACACAATAATACATGACGTGTGACTCATTCATTTATTTTTCAAAAACAAATTAAACCTTAACTAAAACATTATTGCATGTTGTTTACATTAGCATTTATCATCGCTTTGACTATTGGATCATTAAAGTCAAATAATTGCCCTGGTTGAACTGGCTGCTGCGCAGAAACCGTTTCTAAATTGGCTGCCTCGTATGATGAATGTGATGATTGGTGATCAACTGATTGAAGTGGCTGATGCACCAAAACTGTTTCTGTAGGCTGATAAGTTGTGCCTGGGAAGGACACACTGGGTCCTGATGATGGTGACGCTATGTAGGACTGTGGTGACGAAGCACTGTATGAGGAAAGGGCAGATGCGTTCCGAGCGTATATAGCTCTTTTTCGGTATCGTGAAAGTACTTGTTGAATTTCATCTTTGGCATCTAAAAAATCTAGTAATGGGAGCTGCCTCAATTGAATAGCGACATGTTTTCCAACAATATCATACTCGTCTTCTTGTCTAGAAGAGCTGGAAGATTCTATAGTACTGTTTAGTTGTTTCAGCTCATCAATAGCTGCTGTAATTCCGCTCATTTCTTGGGCAGTATTATGTGATTTTTTAGCTTTACCCGGGTTTTTTTTCTTTGTCAATGTGCTGTCACTGGAGTAGATTGATCTATCATCAGATTTATCAAGAGTTTTATCACCCGTTTTATCATCAGTGTTATCCGCCATGTCTTGACTAACAGCATTTTCCAAATCCGCCGGTGTGTTGTCTTTCTGCAATTGGAATATAAAATTAATATTATATTTTTCAGGTACCAAGCAGAAAGGAATGGGAAGACGTACAAGTAGGATTTCACCACAGGTGGAACTTTCCAGGATGTTGTGGAGCCATCGATGGCAAACATGTGGTGATTCAAGCTCCGCCCAATTGTGGTAGTGAATACTACAATTATAAAGGAACTAACAGCTTGGTGCTCCTAGCGATCGTGGATCATGACTACTGCTTTAAATATGTGGACATAGGCTCATATGGGCGAAATTCTGAAGGTGGTGTTTTCCAAGCTTCCTCATTGTATCCAGTGTTGGAAAATGGCACATTATTGCCAGAAGGCGGTATTGCAGTGGGAGATGATGCTTTTCCTCTTAAGACGTACTTATTGAAACGCTATCCCAATGAGACTACGATAGCTGAAAAAACTTACAATTACAGATTCTCTAGGGCAAGACGCATAGTAGAAAATGGATTCGGTATTTTAGCATCTCGCTTTCGCGTTTTGGGAAAACCTATCCAGTTGCAAGAGGAGACCACAATAAAAATTATTCGAACTACATGCGTACTGCACAACTGGTTACGGAAATCTTCACCACACATCTACACTCCTCCTGGTAGTGTAGATTATGAAGATATTACAAATTTCACTGTCAACCTTGGAACGTGGAGATCAGAAATAAATGCATTACCGAGTATCGCCCGATCGCGAACAAATAACAGATCAAAAGCAGTTGCCGAAAAATTGAGAGAAAAATATAAAAATTACTTCTGTAATGACGGTGCTGTCTCCTGGCAAAGTCGTATGATTAATATCTAGAAATGTAACCAACTACATTTATCAGTGAAATAAAGAATTAGGTACTCACCAGATTGGATGTTGTTTTCTTTTCTTTTAAATTAATTGTTTTCATTATATAATCCATTATATCAACCATTTTATGGATGGTTTGTACACATCGTCTGCGCCAGCGCCACTCTTCTTGCTTTTTTCGATTTTACTCACTTCTTGATTGTAGGTGGACCGTAAATTTTTTATTTTCTTGGTTACCTCACCGGTGTTACCTAGGTGCATTTCTTTTGCGATATGTTCCAAAGATTCTTTTCTCATATCTCTATTTCGATAGTTTTTATCGAAACAATTCCATAGGTTTTCTTGTTCTCTGTAGAGTTTCATGAATGAAATATTATTGTCAGAAGACCATCTATCCGTACCCATATTTCGATCTCGATTTAGTACATAGGCGTAGCACACAAAAAACACGGCTTCCACTCACAACTGTCCGGCTGGCACTGGCGAGCTACTGCCGAACGCGTCCAAACGATGCGAGCGACGCACGAGCCGCTGTCATGTGCGAGTTGCTGCCGGGCGAGCAGGCGAGTGAAAACAAAAAATGTTGAAGTAACTCGGATGCGAGCTACTGACCAACTCGCACGTACGAGTTACTCGTAAGTGACGTCCAAACAGTGCGAGTAACTGCAGTGCAGCTACTCGGAAGGCTTACTCGTACGCTAGCTCGCACTGTGTAAACCAGCCATTAGGCTTTCTGCCACTAGAGCATACCAAGCGGTGGCAGCGTAGGTAGGATGAGGACGGATAACAGATTCCTGCCGGCAGGGCCCGCTCGGCGCATCTTGTGCAGGTAGGCGGGCGCGGGGCCGCCACGCCGCTCGGCAGGGCCCGCCGGCTCGTCCTAGTACTATATATGATGTCCTCACCGGGTGTAGCTCCTGCTTGTAGCTGGTGTAGTCCTGCCGGCAGGGCCCGCTCGGCGCATCTTGTGCAGGTAGGCGGGCGCGGGGCCGCCACGCCGCTCGGCAGGGCCCGCCGGCTCGTCCTAGTACTATATATGATGTCCTCACCGGGTGTAGCTCCTGCTTGTAGCTGGTGTAGTCCTGCCGGCAGGGCCCGCTCGGCGCATCTTGTGCAGGTAGGCGGGCGCGGGGTCGCCACGCCGCTCGGCAGGGCCCGCCGGCTCGTCCTAGTACTATATATGATGTCCTCACCGGGTGTAGCTCCTGCTTGTAGCTGGTGTAGTCCTGCCGGCAGGGCCCGCTCGGCGCATCTTGTGCAGGTAGGCGGGCGCGGGGCCGCCACGCCGCTCGGCAGGGCCCGCTGGCTCGTCCTAGTACTATATATGATGTCCTCACCGGGTGTAGCTCCTGCTTGTAGCTGGTGTAGTCCTGCCGGCAGGGCCCGCTCGGCGCATCTTGTGCAGGTAGGCGGGCGCGGGGCCGCCACGCCGCTCGGCAGGGCCCGCCGGCTCGTCCTAGTACTATATATGATGTCCTCACCGGGTGTAGCTCCTGCTTGTAGCTGGTGTAGTCCTGCCGGCAGGGCCCGCTCGGCGCATCTTGTGCAGGTAGGCGGGCGCGGGGCCGCCACGCCGCTCGGCAGGGCCCGCCGGCTCGTCCTAGTACTATATATGATGTCCTCACCGGGTGTAGCTCCTGCTTGTAGCTGGTGTAGTCCTGCCGGCAGGGCCCGCTCGGCGCATCTTGTGCAGGTAGGCGGGCGCGGGGCCGCCACGCCGCTCGGCAGGGCCCGCCGGCTCGTCCTAGTACTATATATGATGTCCTCACCGGGTGTAGCTCCTGCTTGTAGCTGGTGTAGTCCTGCCGGCAGGGCCCGCTCGGCGCATCTTGTGCAGGTAGGCGGGCGCGGGGCCGCCACGCCGCTCGGCAGGGCCCGCCGGCTCGTCCTAGTACTATATATGATGTCCTCACCGGGTGTAGCTCCTGCTTGTAGCTGGTGTAGTCCTGCCGGCAGGGCCCGCTCGGCGCATCTTGTGCAGGTAGGCGGGCGCGGGGTCGCCACGCCGCTAGGCAGGGCCCGCCGGCTCGTCCTAGTACTATATATGATGTCCTCACCGGGTGTAGCTCCTGCTTGTAGCTGGTGTAGTCCTGCCGGCAGGGCCCGCTCGGCGCATCTTGTGCAGGTAGGCGGGCGCGGGGCCGCCACGCCGCTCGGCAGGGCCCGCCGGCTCGTCCTAGTACCATATATGATGTCCTCACCGGGTGTAGCTCCTGCTTGTAGCTGGTGTAGTCCTGCCGGCAGGGCCCGCTCGGCGCATCTTGTGCAGGTAGGCGGGCGCGGGGCCGCCACGCCGCTCGGCAGGGCCCGCCGGCTCGTCCTAGTACTATATATGATGTCCTCACCGGGTGTAGCTCCTGCTTGTAGCTGGTGTAGTCCTGCCGGCAGGGCCCGCTCGGCGCATCTTGTGCAGGTAGGCGGGCGCGGGGCCGCCACGCCGCTCGGCAGGGCCCGCCGGCTCGTCCTAGTACTATATATGATGTCCTCACCGGGTGTAGCTCCTGCTTGTAGCTGGTGTAGTCCTGCCGGCAGGGCCCGCTCGGCGCATCTTGTGCAGGTAGGCGGGCGCGGGGCCGCCACGCCGCTCGGCAGGGCCCGCCGGCTCGTCCTAGTACTATATATGATGTCCTCACCGGGTGTAGCTCCTGCTTGTAGCTGGTGTAGTCCTGCCGGCAGGGCCCGCTCGGCGCATCTTGTGCAGGTAGGCGGGCGCGGGGCCGCCACGCCGCTCGGCAGGGCCCGCCGGCTCGTCCTAGTACTATATATGATGTCCTCACCGGGTGTAGCTCCTGCTTGTAGCTGGTGTAGTCCTGCCGGCAGGGCCCGCTCGGCGCATCTTGTGCAGGTAGGCGGGCGCGGGGTCGCCACGCCGCTCGGCAGGGCCCGCCGGCTCGTCCTAGTACTATATATGATGTCCTCACCGGGTGTAGCTCCTGCTTGTAGCTGGTGTAGTCCTGCCGGCAGGGCCCGCTCGGCGCATCTTGTGCAGGTAGGCGGGCGCGGGGCCGCCACGCCGCTCGGCAGGGCCCGCCGGCTCGTCCTAGTACTATATATGATGTCCTCACCGGGTGTAGCTCCTGCTTGTAGCTGGTGTAGTCCTGCCGGCAGGGCCCGCTCGGCGCATCTTGTGCAGGTAGGCGGGCGCGGGGTCGCCACGCCGCTCGGCAGGGCCCGCCGGCTCGTCCTAGTACTATATATGATGTCCTCACCGGGTGTAGCTCCTGCTTGTAGCTGGTGTAGTCCTGGACCACTCGACGCATCTTGTGCAGGTACACGGGCGCGGGGCCGCCACGACGCTCGGCAGGGCCCGCCGGCTCGTCCTAGTACTATATATGATGTCCTCACCGGGTGTAGCTCCTGCTTGTAGCTGGTGTAGTCCTGGACCACTCGACGCATCTTGTGCAGGTACACGGGCGCGGGGCCGCCACGCCGCTCGGCAGGGCCCGCCGGCTCGTCCTAGTACTATATATGATGTCCTCACCGGGTATAGCTCCTGCTTGTAGCTGGTGTAGTCCTGGGCCGCTCGACGCATCTTGTGCAGGTAGGCGGGCGCGGCGCGGCCCGTGGCCCAGGCCGCCACGCCGCTCGGTAGGCCTCCCACTGCTGGCTCGTCATAGTACGTCAGCACAAACTCCATCCCGGGCTGGAAAAAAACAATTAACAATAAGTTATAATATTATAATAAGCTAAATATAACTTTTGAAACTATATTGGTTATGTACATACTTTTCACTAGATACTGGATATTTACCATGATTTTTGAGTTTTGAATGTTCCCGATATTTTGGCACAGTTGCATGCGCCATGATCAAAAAGTCAAAGTCAAAGTCAAAAGTATTTTATTCATTGAAATCACAAGGATCATTTTGAATCGTCTTAAAAAGTAAATTTACATTTACTCCTGTTCCAACGCAACCAGACCTAGAAGAATCAGGCAACAAACACGGTCTGTTTTTCTTTTGATGATCCTTCTTACTACTAGGTGTGGAGCGCCTGTGTGGTGCCTCGAGAACAAGTGGAAGCTGATTCAAGGAAAAAAGGAAAACCAAATTAAAAGCCTTACTTAGGTAGGCAGTCAAAAGTAAGATGATAGAGAGATCATCACGGGAGAACTAACTAAAGTCTAGTAAATATCCCGTTTCTAGTGAGAATGAATGAATGAAAATACTTTATTGCACACCTTACAAACTAGTTCAAAACAAGACAGTTATGTCTTCTGTTGTTGTTTATGTTTTTTTTTTTTTTTTTTTTGTTTGTTTGTATGTGTGTTTGTAGTTTGTGTTTGTGTGTTTGTAGCTTATTATTACTCTTTTTTTTTGCCGTAGCAGCAAGTAACATAATATAAAAGTTCTTGGATGGATTACGATTAATGACGTATTAAAAAAAACTACTTGCTAGATCTCGTTCAGACCAATTTTGAGTGAAAGTTTACATGGTAATGTACATCATATTTTTTTTTTAGTTTTATCATTCTCTTATTTTAGAAGTTATGGGGGGGGGGGACACACTTTTTACCACTTTGGAAGTGTCTCTCGTGCAAACTATTCAGTTTAGAAAAAAATTACATATGAAACCTCAAAATCATTTTTGAAGACCTATCCATAGATATGGGTATGGGTATGATGAAAAAAAACATTTGAGTTTCAGTTCTAAGTATGGGGAACCCCAAAAATAAAAAACTACTTACTAGATCTCGTTCAAACCAATTTTGAGTGAAAGTTTACATGGTAATGTACATCATATATTTTATTTAGTTTTATCATTCTGTTATTTTAGAAGTTACGGTGGGGGACACACTTTTTACCACTTTGGAAGTGTCTCTCCCGCAAACTATTAAGTTTAGAAAAAAATGATATTAGAAACCTCAACATCATTTTTGAAGACCTATCCATAGATATATCACACGTATAGGTTTAATGAAAAAAAAAATTTTAGAGTTTCAGTTCTAAGTATGGGGAACCCCAAAAATAATTGTTTTTTTTAAATTTTTGTGTAAAAATCTTAATGCGGTTCACAGAATACATCTACCTACCAAGTTTCAACAGTAGTCAGTAGTTCAGTTTCTCTGTTCAGTAGACAGACAGACAGACAGACAGACAGACAGACAGACAGACAGACATGAGGAATCTATAAGGGTACCTTGTCTTTGACTACGGAACCCTAAAAAGTGCTAATGCTAGTGTTTTACGCTAATGTGCGAGCTGGCTCGTACAAAAGGTACTTACGTTATCAACGCCGTCCAACGTCCGCACGACCATATGACTCCAGTACTCGGAGACTCTGATCGCGTGTTTGGTCTCAGGAACCTTCGGATGTTCGCAGCTCTTCGAAATGATTATATATAACTTGTTGATCCTCGACACTCTGTCGCCCATTTTACTGTACGACTCTATGGCTTTTCTCTTCGCGTTGGAGTGCACGCTCGGCCTCTCCTCGACGTGCGGCGCCGGCGCTGCCATCTCTTCGAACAGGCTGTGGGTCGTTATAGAGGTGATGTTGTACTCTTTGTGTCGTCGGAGGTAAACGTAGTCGCGGTTTGCGAATAGCCTCTGAAAATAAACAATTTAGTTCGTACCGGCTGCGCCAACCCCAGGATGAATTAGTGATCGTAACCGTGTGCTGATGAAAATTAGCCTAAACACGGCCAGTTTACTATTATACCTCGAGGAGTTCACATTGTCCACCCTCCGTCTCCATCATCAGATCAGCTCGCTGTCACCATCATATTGTATTGTCATCGGAACTTGACAGGTATGCCAAATTTCAGCTCAATCGGTTGAGGATGACGGCATTAAAATTCAGTTGCAAGATTCCACCCGGATTCCACCCCGACAAATAAACATACATTGCAAGTTAAATAAGAGCTTGTAAGAACGCCTCGCGTTGCTGTTTTTATTGAATACTCGTATCTTGTGAACTATAGATAATTTTACAAACCCCTACGCAGTAAACCCTCGGCTTTGTTGTATAGATTTTATTTATTTAATTATTTTCCCAATAATTTGCACCATTTTAATAAACAATCGAATCTAGCCAAAAGTTATAGGTAACTTTGGGTTTTTTTTGTACCGAATAAATATTGTTCTATCTTGTTTCTGGTACAGTGATCCCTCGGAATTATAATGTAGTATCCATGCATATTTTTACTTGAATATTGTATTTGATTTAGTCAGTTAAAAATCAGACAATAAATTTGGCGGCATACCCAACCTTAAGGCGATAAATAACTCAAAATTAGCACAACAATGCGTTTTGAAAGAAACATCGATATAAAGGCGATATGGCTGCGTAGCACACGCGCCGGTAGCCGCCGTCCACTAGCACCGCGGCTGCACCGGATAGATGTCGCTACAAGCTACTCACGGGCCATAGCACCTCCCAGTGTATGACCGCCTGGTCGGGCACGCTGGCGCTGCGCTCGACCACGGCGAGCGCCGCCACGGCCGTGTCCCACACGCGCCGGTAGCCGCCGTCCACTTGCACCGCGGCGAAATGACGCGCCATCACCTCTCGGTACCGCCCGTACACTGCAATCATAACATTACAGTCACATACACAGTCCAGGGCAACAATCGCTCTGTTTTTAAAATCATAAAATCATAAATCATAAATCATTTATTTGTTTATGAATCTAGGTACAATACAAAATGCATTAGATGTTCGGTTGTAGGTAAGATCGCTAGATTCTGCTTCGCTGCTTTGCTTTCGCTTTTTTGAACGATAATAATGACGATGACGATGATGACGATGATATTGTCGATGTTGATAGTTCTGCAATAGCAAAACATTCGCTGATTGCCGGCTCGACGCACTACATTCGGTTCGACAAGGCCCGGGTCTTGGCCAGAGAGAAGTTTTACGGCCCTCGCAAGTTCCGTGAGGCAATCGAGATTGGTCGTCTGACAAATTTTAACAGGGACCGGGGATGGGCTCTACCGCCTGCCTGGAAATCATGTCTGCATGGTGCTCACGTTAGTGCGAGAGACGAAGCTGATAGAGACACAGTGAGTGTTGCCTGTCTCTCTGGAATGCCGCATACGGTGTTGATGGTAGTAGTAGTGACAGCGATGAGGCACCACAATCCACTGCGCCGACGACGATGAAGAAACGAACACAGGCTATATTCCTACCCGCGCGCCCCACTACACGAGCCGGGCGGGCTGCAGCTCGCACTGAGCGGATTAGTGCTAAGCGAGACGCGGGTGGAGTGCGTCGCGTTCACTCTCCTTGAAAAAGACTCTCGAAACGGGTCGAAACTATGTCGGTGCTTACATCGATTTAACGGTACGTGAAAATTTCCCGTTTTTATAAAATAATTGATAATACCAAAACAAAACCACAATCAAAACCGTTACGTTGTGCACATATCGTATCGCGCTAATCATTTGAACGTAAAGCCTTGTTTTGTAACATACGTTTGTGTAGGGATCGATCGAACTATACGTACATACATACGTATAGATTTGTTTGAATCGGCCTGATAATTAAATAACTCCTAAGTTTCAAAAATCATAAAAAATACCGATTTTAAGATATCGCAGTAATTACGACAGCGTACAAGTCAACCCTGCCTCACCAGTGGGGCAAAGTGGACGACAACATAAAAGTCAACCTTGCCCCACAGGTGGGTCAAAGTGGACGACAACGTGAAAGTCATCCCTGCCCCACCAGTGGAGCAAAGTAGACGACAACATAAAAGTGGAATAAGGCACTGCCTGCAGTAGGCTAAGGAATCATGTCTTTACAGCAACTTAGCTGCTTGGTTAGTTTTAATATACTACCGTCGTCTGTCTTTCCTGAAAACTATAATCTGGGTCTCTTCAAGGCTAAAGTGAATAAGTGCCTTCTAGATCTTTGTGCTCCATCTTCAGTCACATCGTCAATTACCAACAGGTGAGATCGCGGACAAACAAAGGTCTACCAACGTTAATAAAAAAAAACTTGCCGTGTAATAATAATGTATTAAACAACACATTACCTTTATAAGCATAGAGGCCCTGTCCCGGCTTGTACTCCTTCCGCCATATGATGACGTCCTCGGCCTCCATGTAGGGCTCCCACCCGTCTGCAGACGTGTCAAGGGAGTGGGCATCTTTGCACCTATAAACAAGGACAAATAGATTACCACTTTAATGTACACCGTACTTGTAACACTAATTAATCTTATAAAAATACATTTAAATCAGAGCAGCCATTCTCGAGCTATTAGGTAACAGACAGACAGACAAACACACTATGGCCTCAAACTTATAACACCCCTTTTTTTAGTCAGGGGTTAAAAATTACATTACACCAACACTGTAATTTTAAGGTTTAGCATATACCAAGCAACTGATTACAACAACAAGAAATTTAAAAAACCTATGCTATGCTTAACCGTTTTTGATAAAACATGTCTAAGAACCATCGCTAGAAAACCTGCTTTCAAATACAAAAAAACGCATTCAAATTGGTTCACCCGTTTAAGACAGACACAAGACAAACACACACACAGCGGTCAAACTTATAACACCCCTCTTTTTGGGTCGGGGGTAAAAATACGTAACACCAACGGGGCATATCACTCTGATCCGATAATTTCCCCTACCTAACTTTTTTTGGAACGCCATCTGCGCTCGCCAATACCAGCCATGACTATCTGAAGTTAACTGCATGAAAAGTCAAACAAAAAAAAAGCTTTTCAGTACTTACAAGCAGTATCTTATTCCGGGTTGTTTTTTATCGATCACCAGCCGTTTGTTGCAGCTCGTACAGTACACCGTCCGAGATAGCTCCTCGATTGCATCTAGTTCTGATAGTAAAGCCTGCCGAAGGAGATTACCTATCAATATATAATTTGTTGCATGACTGCCTGACTGACTGACTCAGTGACTACCAATGCACAGCCAATAAAGTAATTAAATAAATAAATGAATAATGCTGGACAGTTCCCACAACATTATCTAGCCCCAAACTAAGCAGAGCTTGTGTTATGGGTACTAGATAACTGATATACTTAATACAATACATAACATAGATAGATATTTTTTATTAAAGGTACACAGGAAATACCCAGAACACCCTGAACAAATATCTGCAGATCGCATAAGTATTTGTTTCGAGGCGGGAATCGAACCCGCAAACACCTGCGCCCGCCAAGCCACTGAGGTAGTACGGCTTTACAAAAAAATAACAAAATAATGAAGCATAGGTACAATGGCAGTCTTATCTCTCAGAAGCAATTGTTTTGAATTTAAACCTCTTCTATAGCACTCTGCATTCTATCAGCAAGGTCGCTCAAACGGCCTACTAGAGGCACAGTTTCATACAGTACATGTGAATCTCCTACAAGATCCTGAACAACCACACAGTATACCAGATTTATTACAGACACTATATACCTGAACAATAATATAGGGCTCAGAGGACACTCGCTGAAGCTGCAACGCGGGCCAAGTACCAGCCGCATTGTGCGCACTTGGAACCGGTTACCAGACTCAGTGATCAGGGCCACCTCAGTGAATTCTTTTTACAATAGACTTGACAAACATTTAAAGTGCACTGATAACGACTAAGATATAAACGCATCAGCTCCGAGACCTGCCCGTGTATTATAAACAAGGAACTCGCCCCGGCTTCGCACGGGTAGAGTCGGGATCCCCCTCCCTCCCGTGCCCCCTAGCCCTCCCCCCTTCCCAACCTCCCATCTATCCACACACCAGATACAAAAACTTTTGTTAATTTTTTTACACCTTGGGTTACATTATTGGAATTTTTAGTAAGGATCCCTAATTTTTTTGAAAATATAATATAGCGTATGTCTCCCGGGAATTAGCTTCCCAATAGTGAAAGTTTTTTTCAAATCGGTTCAGTAGTTTCGGAGGGTTGGGTTTAGAATCGTTTGGCAGGAGGAGGAGGGTGGGAGTGGGGGGGGAGGAAGGGGAGGGGTACCCCTTCACCCCTGGTACAAGTCCCATAACAAGGTAACTTATAGTTTTCGAGAAAAAAAATAAAGAAATTTTTGAGGTTAAGTATGGAAATTTTGAATTGGAAGTGTCGGATGTTACGGGAGTCATTGCCCACTTGCAGGGAGGGTGCAGGAAATTCCACCCTCGGCCCTCTTGTCAAGGAAACATGTACTTTTAAAGATAAATAATAAAGAATATTTTGCAAAATCGAAATCGTTGAAACGGAACGTAAAAAAAGCGTTACAAGGTGGCGCGCAAGAGGCCGGCCGCGATGTTGCCGCGAAAGTGTTCACTATTGTATTGTATTGTATTTATTGTTCACTGACTGTGTGACTCGACACAGCACCCCGACAAGAGTAGGTTAGGTCCGAAAAGAGTGGCAGACCCAAAACGGAGCACCCCGACTCCACGTGGTCTTGTGCGTCACGCCCCTAGAGTGTATATTAAAAACGCGGAGCCAGTAGCTCGCGTGGGAGATCTTGAGTGGAGCAAGCCCGCGAGGCCGAGCGGAGCGAAGGGGGGAGGTGGCGAGCGAAGCGAGCCGGCGACCTCCGTAGCGTAGCAAAGGTCGAGTGGGTGAAGCGACACTCAAGGGCGACCTCGCGAGAGTACTGGCGGGAGCACATACCGGAGTCCGACATTTAAAATATCATACTTAACCTAAAAAAAATCTTTATTTTTTATCTCGAAAACTGTAAGTTACCTTGTTATGAGAGTGGTACCAGGGGTAAGGGGGCACCTCTCCCCCCCTCCTCCCTTCTCTCCTCCTCCCCCTGCAAAACGATTCTAAATTTTTACCAAAATATCATACTTAACCTCAAAAATTTCTTTATTTTTTTTCTCGAAAACTATAAGTTACCTTGTTATGGGACTTGTACCAGGGGTGAAGGGGTACCCCTCCCCTTCGTCCCCCCCCACTCCCACCCTCCTCCTCCTGCCAAACGATTCTAAACCTTTACCAAAAAAAAAAAAAAGCAGTGCAAAGCTCCAGCTAGAATCTCAGAACTATTTATCTATTATCATTAGCTTGTAGATGTCCACTGCTGGTCATAGGCTGCCCCAAAACATGCCACGATGGTCCTTTCCACCATCCTCAGAACTTATAATAAAAAATATTTCCTTAGCTTAAATTTTACTAAATTGGATAAATATAAATGGAACGGGATCCATTGCAATATTTGTCACAAATCTGTCAAAAAGCATAACTTATTTTGTTGTTGTTTGTTGTTTTAATTATAGATTCCTTTGTTTATTTTATGAAAAGTCTCGACAGGATTTCAGATCATTGTAACTTTACTTTGTTTATGCTGTCCTAGTGACCTTGAGATAAATAACAACAGTTCAATACTCTTTTATTCTAGATAACTCAACAAAAATACCTCTAATTCCTCGTCACTGATGCTTAGTTCAAAACTGGGTGGTTTTTCATCATCACAACTGTTCGCATTATAGGCAGCGGCCGCCGAAACCAATAATGTTCGCCTCGGACGAAATAAAGCTTGGCGGAAACATACTATCACATCACGTACAGTTCTATCTCTCCTGTACCTCCTCACAACGTTACTGATGTTCACACTACGAGTCCACACACTCCGAAGCTTATTTACACCTAAGTTCCGCAAGATAAACCGAACCGAAGACATGATACGAACTTCCTTTTTATTTTTGACTATGGATGAAAGTAACTCGTCTATACGACATTGTATGTGTATCAGCCGTTTGTAACTAAAGAATGACACTGTACATAATATTTAAAAGCTGTCTTATTGAATAAAATTTGCTTAAATCTACTACATAACATGTCGTGAGATATTGCGAAATGATAATGATATGATAACCTCAAATTGATTTGATAATCGATATGACATTGACAGTAAACTGGCTGCAGGTGACAGTATGCCTACTAGTTTACCCAGTGCGTACACGCTAAAGTGTTGTGTGTTTACTCTGTGGAAAAAGTCAGAGACAATATTTTATTTTACGTCATAACCACTGAAAATCAAGTTGCTAAGAGTCGCCAGCTTGAAATAAATTCCCAGAACCTGAGGAAATGTTGTAAATTGGCCTATGGCTACTTCACATAGATTTTATTCCCTCGTACAACAACGGGGCACCATTTATATTTTTATTCAGGGTATGGCATTAGAATTGGGCATTCGGAAATTTAAGGGGAGGGTGAGGGGAAAGGGGAGGGGGCTTCCCCCCGGTACCACCCCCGCCCCGTGGAGATGCATGGTTCTAGAGATATTCATACTTAAAGTTTGAGGTTATGTTGCTCGCTTAACTCACTCTGCAGAACATTTGATATAGGTATTAACATAAAACTGGTATACTGTATCAATAGGTAAGAGTTATATATAACATTTTGCCGTTTACACATTGACTCATCACATAAACTTAGGTAGGTAGTGGGTTTGTGTTTATTTGCCGCAAATTGAAGGTACATACCGCGCGAGCGAACCCGCTGGCGAATATTACAAAAATTTAATACCGTAGGAAAAGCCGCGGGTCAGTACTAGTAAAACATGATCCATGCAAAAAAATGATTTTATTACTGGCTTGTCCCTTTGACGGTGACATTTGTTTGCTTACAAAAAATAACTCGAATTATAGGGTATAGTTCTGCTCGGTGCAGAATTCAAATGTTAGGAAGTTGTAAAAATGTAACTGGCAGCCCTTTTTACGGCCGACGACAACGAGTGAAGTCGCCGCGCCGCGTCTGATTAGATTGATCAACGTCATCTTTTGTCCCACGATAATATTTCCGTGCCCCACATGAGAAACGGAACAAGAACAATATATAATCCTCGCATTGCAGGATATCAGGGACCTCGGGAGTAGCAACATTACACAGAAAAAAGTGTACGAAGAATCGTGGTGTTTCGCGTGTCCGGTTTGATCTGGTTTTGAGCAGCTATTCTGCAATACAAACCCCTTTCCCCCGTGCTATGTATAAAGTTGGTGTTTTAAAGACTGAACTTCGTTAATTTGCTCAGGAACTCAGTTTTAACGGTGTAAAAGTAACTACAAATCCATCCAAAATGTCTGGTCAAGACGAAACCTCTTCAGATCGCAATGTGGAAATCTGGAAGATAAAGAAGCTAATAAAGAGCTTGGAGATGGCTAGAGGGTGAGTTTTTAGATTTGTTGTTGTTATATCTCTATCGTCAGCGCTCTCCTTCATCCCCGTCCCCTATAATGGCGACAAAATCGATACCTGGCAAATTCTGCACTGCGCCGCTCTGCGTGCGCATATTGAGGCAAGGGTATGCTCTCAAACATGCTTCTATAACGTGGATGGTTCCTCCAAACTGAACCTAAGTGCTACGACATAGTGCTGTTATAGGTTAGGGAATGACTCAGACCTCCATACTTGTAAGGGTAGTCATAAAATGGTTACCGTGCAGGTTGGCTGTGTCCCTTACGGTATTAGTGTTGCAAATATTGTAATGACGTCAGTAAACATGTGTTAGTGCAAGAACTTATTTCCAATTAGGTCTCGAAAGGTAAAATAGGAATACGATTTTGTATTAATTGTATAAACATGGGCACCCCTCCCAATGGGAGAGTAGGACAACATACAGGGGCAAAAAACGCAAGCTCATTAAAAAAAAAAGGAGCTGGTACCTCTCTTTTAACAGTGCGTTGCACCATCATGGTATTCCACGATGGTAACCCACTGTTAAAAGAGACCCATTGAGGCTCTGCCTACCCCCCTTCGGGGAAAAAGGCGTGTGTCTATGTATAACCACAAAATGTTTTGTGTCTCGCTTCACTCCCCGTTACACAGTATACTCATACATATCATACACTAAATTTGTCGCTACCGTTGATAGCGGCCGGGCTAAAGAGTGAGGTGGTGCAAAATATGTAATCGGAAGAATCTCACTAACAATTTTTAACAATATTTTGTATGTGGAATGTTTGTAAACAAAGAGTCCATACTTAACCTAAAAAACAATCGCTTAAAAGGTACAAAGCTAAAAAGGTACCATTTGTTTTTTTTTTTTTTTTTTTTTTACTACTGAATGACGGAACAAGCAGATGGCCCACCTGATGTTAAGCGGTAACCTCTGCCTATGAACAGTGCATTACCTCATAGGTCACGTCCACCTAGGACGCGCCCTATGTGGCATTGCACTGCGCCCGCCACCCTGAGACATAAGGATGAAAAGTCTCATGTGCCTGTAATTTCACCGTTACCTGTAATTTGTTACTAACTTGTAGAAATATAACTCAATATTGGGAACTAGTGGAGAACTAGTCCTAGTGTGGAATCAGGGCCCCAATCGCACTAATTTATGAAAACAAACCCACAGCTAAAACATGGTTGTAACTACCAAAACAGAGGCTACTTTGCAAATTGATTTCTTACATTTGTGGTCCTCCAAAAATACTCTACGCGACCTCTGTGGCGCGGCGTGGGACAGTTCGCCTGCGACGCAGGAGGTTGTGTGTTCGATTCCCGCCTCAGAACAAATATTTGTGCGATCTGTAGATATTTGTTCAGGGTGTTCTGGGTATTTTCTATGTATATTAAAAAAATCTATGTAATACCTAATATTGTATTAAGTATATCAATTGTCTAGTACCCATAACACAAGCTCTGCTTAGCTTGGGGCTAGATAATGTTGTGTGATCTGTCCAGCATTATTTATTTATTTAAGTCATTTATTTAAAAGAAGCTGACGTGCTTTACAACGTGTACCAATGAGGTGTAAAATCTAAAAAAAATACCAGTTAATTACTATTGACTGCTCACTATTGAATATTGACTTTACATGATGTAGAACAACATTTTTTTTTAATTTGTAGATTTTTCGTTAAAGATTGTGGAGAAAAAAGGTTTTAATGAATATTGACCACATTTCACATATATCCACGCCTTAGTTCCCAAACTCGGTCTCTCACTGATGAGCCTTTTCTCGTGCGATGTATTTTGTTCATTCGGCCCAATGTCATTGACCTGAATCTATATTTGATCAGTCTTTAGTCATGTTTTTTTGACGGCTGCAGACCATGATTCGGCTAACATAAATTACCTATAATATGTTTATTGTTATATAAACAATATCACTTAAAAGCCTCTAGTGGAGCTTTTTTATTTTCTTGTATTTTTGTATCTTGTTGATTAGGAAAGCCGACCCCGAGTAACGGGAATGAGCGAGGACAAAGAAGAAGATTTTTGTATCTTGTCCAATGCTGTATACTACTATGTGGATAATGCAGTGGGCTACGATATTGTTATATTTGTGTTACTTTACTCTTTCATATCCTAAGATTTTTATTGTCTCTGAATAAATAAAAATAAAATAAAGAAAGGAAAGAAAGAAAGAAAGAAAAAATCTTTATTTGTAACGGCACACATGGATAGGACAAAAAACACTCGACATATAAAATAAAAATAACAGGTAATACATACAAAAGGCAAAAACTAAGTACTTCCACAATTAATAGAGTGTCTCTCAGTGCCATCCACGCAGCAACGTCACAAATTGGAGTCCGACTCAGCATGATGTTGTGTACACTAGTTACACAACGCTGGTCTAATAAGACATTGAGTAGGTACATTTTGGCCTTAGGATTAGCATATTAAGAAATTACTGATTTTATATTAAGGGCTGTGGATATTGTTCAATAAATAAAAATAAAAAAATCACGCGTAATTCATACTTTGCTAATTTTGAAGCGTCATTCAGGAACAATATTTATGTTAAGTTTCAGTTAAGTATTGCCATTTTAACTTTATTCATTAAATAGCGAATACGTAAAACTGGAGAAACGTTACGCTGAATGTATAGAAATAGGTTAGGTTAGTTATAATTCTTTGTTATATTTATTTGGCAATTCCAAGAACTGTATGATTCACCCTCGTACACAATGAAGAGGCAACAACATATAACAAATAAAATATACATAAATAACTACTTATACAAAAATATATAAACTTTTCTTATATGTCATTATGTTCTACATTCTAAATACATAAACACTACTTGCCTGTACGACACTGTCGTCCCATACTGACTCGTCGCACGATCGTCGTTGTCGTGTAGTGTGAGCGCGACTGTGCGGTGTTCGGTGCTCGGCACCGATACAAGACATGAAATGAAGTTTAATTGGTCTGAAGTTATCGCCATTCCCTCTCACATTTTATTAGCGCTATACGCTAACGCTTGTGGAATTACACTTGTTTGTGAACTGGGTCGCACTCCATTCAATACAGTTTTGGAGCGAATCACTGCCCGCTAACGCTGGTCTTGCTATGTCCGGTTTAAGAATAGACCCCTCCGTTGCCTCCCGAAGATGTCGTAAAAGCAGGCAAAACGCATCGATCCAGCGCAGATGGCCGTTGGACGCATGTGCAATCGCATTGCGGTCCTGACATCCGGGAACTGTGATCTGGTACACGCAGTCGCCCGGGCGCTCGCGTAGCATACCCTAGGGCTCCAGGGCTCGGCAACCTGCGGCTCTTAGGATGTGAAGCTGCGGCTCTAGTTCCATACGCAAATACTATTTACAAGCAGCGCCCCGCGGTTTCACCCGCGTAAGTCGCGATCCCGTGTGCTTCTACGATATTTACAGTGTTTTTTTGTTTCAAGCACATTCATAGCCAAACTAATGATATTTATGTGATACTATAAATTAAAACTTGTGTGTCAGGTCACATAATTTGCGGCAACATAGTTTTAGCTATCTGAAGAAGTGTTGATGAGCTGTGATGAGCAAAAAACACGAAAATATTTGAATTTCGCGCCACGAGCGAAAGCAACCACCTTAATAGGATCTTATAAAAAAATACATTTAAAAAAAATCTGAATCGTTTGCCTATCTCTCAGCCACTTGTACTCGTTGACAGTCCGTCGGAAGCTCTCGACGCCGTCGTCGGATGAACTAGTGTTCAGTTCTCATCTCATGTGTTCGTCTTCCACAGTGTGCTAGATTAACTAAGTTTTCTGACGTCATTGCAACACCCTTTCAAAATGAATTATGTATACAAATTGACATGGACTGGAACTGAACTGGTGTTCATTTCTTCTCATGTTGTCGTGTTCCACAGTTAGATTTAACTATGTTTTCTGACGTCATTGCAACACCCTTTCAAAATGAATTATACAACTTGACATGGGCTGGAACTGAACTGGTGTTCATTTCTTCTCATGTTGTCGTCTTCCACAGTTAGATTTAACTATGTTTTCTGACGTCATTGCAACACCCTTTCAAAATGAATTATACAACTTGACATGGGCTGGAACTGAACTGGTGTTCATTTCTTCTCATGTTGTCGTCTTCCACAGTTAGATTTAACTAAGTTTTCAGACATCATTGCAATATCCTTTCAAAATGAATTATACAAATTGACATGGGCTGGAACTGAACTGGTGTTCAGTTCTTCTCATGTTGTCGTATTCCACAGTGTGCTAGATTAACTAAGTTTTCTGACGTCATTGCAACGCCCTTTCAAAATGAGTTATACAAATTGACATGGACTGGAACTGAACTGGTGTTCAGTTCTTCTCATGTTGTCGTCTTCCACAGTTAGATTTAACTAACTTTACTGACGTCATTGCAATTAGTGCGTAGTGAAGTGGTAACGTTACAAGATGGAAACCGAAGAACACTCTGCCGATCGCAACGTTGAGATATGGAAGATCAAGAAGCTGATCAAGAGCCTGGAAATGGCTCGAGGGTGAGTTTTAGACCGACCGTGCATCGTGACTTACCAACAGGTGAGATCGTGGTCAAACAATGGTCTATCAATGTCAAAAAAAACTATTTTCGTTTTTTTCTGCCTTTGCCTTGTCCAGCCGAAATCGATCGCACTACAAATTCCTCGGCAAACATTGATAAAATGTATAGGTAGTTCTTGGGATTTTCATCCCGCCCTATACCCGTGCGAAGTCAGGACGAGTTGCTAGTTATTTATATAAAGGAAGTTAGACCTGAAGGTAACGATCAGAGCCAAACACCTTGACATGTCCAAATGAGAGTGATGATATCACCTAAATAGATTGTCGTGTCTGTAACATGATCACAGTGCTACTGTATCAGTTCATTGCTTGTTAGCGTGTGTTTCGTAATGTTTTAGCGCATTTATCGACATGTCACATAAATAACAAGCTTTTATTTAACTTGCAATGTGTGTATGTAGGTATGTATGTTTGGGTCAAATCTTGCAACCGAATTTTAGATTCTTTGGTCTACTCAGCCGCCACCTCACTCAGCCCGCGGGCCGAAAATTTAAAGCAGTTATCGTGAACCGATTGAGATTAAATCATGCATACCTGTCAAGTTCCGATGACAATACAATATTATGGTGACAGCGAGCTGATCTGATGATGGAGACGGAACTCCTCGATGGATAATAGTAGGCTGGCCGTGTTTTAGCTCATTTCGATCAGCACACGGTTCCGATCACTAATGTACCCTTCAGCAATGGCTTGCTCGGCAGGCAGCCTGGCTGCTGCCAGGACAAACTTTATACCAACGAATCTTAGTAACTAGCCCGGGTTAGCGGCTAGTTTTACGACTTCCACGGGAGGAGACGGAGGGGTATATACTTTATTCTTAGGCCGGACACACCGTGGATAAGAGCCTTGTCTTTTTACAAACTTTAATTTAACTTGCAATTAGTTGCAATGTATGTATGTTTGTCTGGGTGGAATCCGGGTGGAATCTTGCAACTTAATTTTAAAGCAGTTATCCTCAACCGACTGAGATTAAATTTTGCATACCTGTCAAGTTCCGATGACAATACAATATTATGGTGACAGCGAGCTGATCTGATGATGGAGACGGAAGGTGGACAACGGAACTCCTCGATGGATAATAGTAGACTGGACGTGTTTTAGCTCATTTCGAATCTTACTAACTAGCCCGGGTTAGCGGCTAGTTTTACGTCATCGAGGCGAGACGGAGGGGTATTATACTCTATTCTTAGGCCGGACACAGCACGGATAAGAGCCTTGAATTGTATCTTTCAGGAACGGCACATCTATGATTTCCCTGATCATCCCGCCCAAGGACCAGATCTCGCGCGTGTCGAAGATGTTGGCGGACGAGTTCGGCACGGCATCCAACATCAAGTCGCGCGTCAACAGGCTGTCGGTGCTGGGCGCCATCACCTCTGTACAGCATCGGTTGAAGCTGTACACTAAAGGTACGACGAATTCAGCCATCACCACATAGATGTAGACGCAGATTTATAATTACGCTAGATAACGCCAGTGCTTTGCGTGTCACTGTCTATCTGAAGTAGGTGCTATGCGCCTATTCGTTTGACGACCTATGTGGCGCGGCGGGCGAACGTACGCCTGCGACGCAGGAGGTTGCGGGTTCGATTCCCGCCTCTGAACAAATATTTGTGCGATCCGCAGATATTTGTTCAGGGTGTTCTGGGTATTTTCTATAATTATTATATATATGTATAATAAAAAAAAAATATCTATGTAATTTATTCTATTACGTATATCAGTTATCTAGTACCCATAACACAAGCTTTGCTTAATCAAATCAAATCAAACATCTTTATTTCAGGCTTATTGGAAAATGCTTAGCTTGGGGCTAGATAATGTTCAAATTCAAATTCAAATTAATTTATTGCGAATTAATGTTGTTCGAACTGTCCAGCAATATTTATATATTTATTGATATATTAGCAAACCTCAAATCAGTACGCTCTCGGCCGTCTTCGTGATAACACGTCGGATGTTAATAGAAAAATGCCTAATAGCGCCATAGTAAACTGAAAACATTCTTCGAAATCCTGAACTACAGGTCTAAGCGCTTAACTGAGTCAGTCCCTGAGGTATGGGAGCGGTATGGGAGGGGTGTTTCCGTCTCTCAAATTATCAGATGACATGAAACCACGCTTCATTTTGATGTAACGAAAACACCCCTCCCGTACCGCTCCCAAACCTCAGGGACTGACTAAGTTAAGCCTCTACGACTACGATAAATGATTCTCAAACCAAGCATAGCCCTCTCCATAGCTCGATGGTGTCTTATAAATCTTATTGCTACTTATACTATAATTAAAATGTATTCCACAGTGCCTCCCAACGGCCTAGTCATCTACTGCGGCACCATAGTCACCGAGGAGGGCAAGGAAAAGAAGGTCAACATCGACTTTGAGCCCTTCAAGCCCATCAACACCTCCCTGTACCTGTGCGACAATAAGTTCCACACGGAGGCGTTGACGGCGCTGCTGGCCGACGACAACAAGTTCGGATTCATCGTCATGGACGGTAACGGCGCGCTGTTCGGTACGCTGCAGGGCAACACCAGGGAGGTAAGATAAGTTCCGCCATCTTGTTTTGAAATCAAAACTAGTGCTCAAACCTACCAGGAAATATTGAGAAACCATCCCAATCAACTGGCACAGCGACTCACTAACCCCTCATATAAAAAGCGACTGAAAAGAAAAGATGTCTTACTACAAAATAACTGAATAGCAGATAGATAACACATCATGGAACCCATCAGAACATGATGCACAGAAATGGAGAAAAGGTCGCTGGACCACTTCTCTTACAAGCCCGTCTATCCACACCAAACCTGCTCATAGTCTGAAGACTGATCGCAGATAAACACAGAAAAAATAAAAAAAATACTTGTTTATTTGAACCAGGGAGGTAAGATAAGTTCCGCCATCTTGTTTATGGCGCGTCATTCGATGCACACGGAAACTCGAGGAAGGGAAGCATAGGGTAGCTAT
Organism: Operophtera brumata; assembly: GCA_932527175.1. Classification (NCBI taxonomy): domain Eukaryota; kingdom Metazoa; phylum Arthropoda; class Insecta; order Lepidoptera; family Geometridae; genus Operophtera; species Operophtera brumata. The sequence continues at coordinate 32,502,503 of OW052232.1, read as the reverse complement.
AGTTTCGAAAATATAGCGACTAACATCCGCCATCTTGTTTATGTCGTGTCATAAAAGGTAGATGCACAGGGAAATACATAGGAGGGAAGCACAAAGTCACTTCGAAAAAATGGTGTTTAACATCCGCCATCTTGTTTATCAAAGGGTTATTTATATAAAGGTGAACAGGGAAATACGTAGGAGGGAAGAACAAAGTCACTTCGAAAAAATGCTGTTTAACATCCGCCATCTTGTTTATAAAGGGTTATAAAAAGGTGCACAGGGAAATACGTTGGAGGGAAGCACAAAGTAACTTGGAAAAAATGGCGTTTTATATCCGCCATCTTGCTAAACGATCGAAGTGAGTTCTCTGAGTCAACTTGGAAGAATCGGCGTTTGTATGTATGTTTGTCCGATGAAAACTTCCGTACCGTTAATGCCATCTTCATGAAATTTGGTAGGGGGGTAGATTGGGGGTATTGGTACAATTTCTATGTAAGGCTATGAGCTATATCGGTCGGAGGGTTGTTGAGATATCGGGGTCCAAGAGGGGGTAAAAAAAAAGGCCAGTCAGTCATATCCAGCATCCATCCACTTCCAATGATGCTTATCAATTAATGTTTGGTTGCAGGTGCTCCACAAGTTCACGGTGGACCTGCCCAAGAAGCACGGTCGCGGTGGTCAGTCCGCGTTGCGTTTCGCGCGTCTGCGCATGGAGAAGCGACATAACTACGTGCGCAAGGTAAGGGATCCTTACTGTGAGAGCAGCAGTGCCGTGTTCAGTCTCGGCCCGCGGCACCATCTGCCCACCCCGATCACTTGTCATTTTTTAGTAACAGTTGAGCGTTTTTGTGAAAGATTTCGTCCGGGGAAGTACTACCTACCACCATACCTATTTCCGCCGCAAAGCAGTGCTCGCATTGCTGTGTTCCGGTTTGAAGGGTACTGGTGCCTGTGAAATTACAGGCACATAAGACTTTCCATCTTTGTCTCAGGGTGGCGGGCGCAGTGCAATGCCACATAGGGTGCGTCCTAGGTGCACGTGACCTATGAGGTAATGCATTGTTAAAGGCAGAGGTTTCCGCTTAACATAAGGTGGGCTAAAAATATGGATGTTCAGAAACTCAGGCAAAAAAAAAACAGAGATTACATCGCACTATTATTTCACTAAGGGGCACTATTTACCCCTTTTACCTCCCCCCCCCCTCACCGCCCGCATACCGCAGGCAGTGTCTAGCCCTCGCCTGGAGACTAAACTATAACTTACATATTATATATGATACTTACTAATCGTGCTATGTGTTAATGCTGTATCTTTGTTGGCAGGTGGCCGAGGTTGCGACGCAGCTGTTCATCAGCGCCGACCGGCCCAACGTGGCCGGCCTCATCCTGGCCGGCTCAGCCGACTTCAAGACGGAGCTCAGCCAGTCCGACATGTTTGACCCGGTAAGACATGTTCATAGCGCCGACCGGCCCAACGTGGCCTCATCCTGGCCGGCTCGGCCGACTTCAAGACGGAGCTCAGCCAGTCTGACATGTTCGACACGGTAAGACATGTTCATTGCGCCGACCGGCCCAACGTGGCCTCATCATGGTCGGCTCGGCCGACTTCAAGACGGAGCTCAGCCAGTCCAACATGTTCGACACGGTAACACATCATTCTTTTCGAAAAAAATCTACTTCGAAGCTAGGAATTTATCCCCAATACATGATTTTATAATATTAGTGTTTAGAACCGTGTGCTGATCACAATGAGCCTAAACACGGCCAGTCTACTATTATCCCTCGAGGAGTTCCGTTGTCCACCTTCCGTCTCCATCATCAGATCAGCTCTCTGTCACCGTAATACTGTATTGTAAAGATACCACCTTTTTAAAATTGATATACCATATTAGACTAACTTCTTACACATTTGAATTTTTGAAACATTTGCTAACTATTATTTGAGTTAGTGAAGTCAACAACAAAATTTGACAAAACTCCATAGGTCATTTTTATATTATTTTTGTATGCACAAAAACACGTTATCAGAGCGTGCGCTCGCCTTCTTCGCCTCTTAATTTTGTCTTCGAAATTTGTTCAAATTGTTATAACTATAGGAAATAATTATTTTGTAAGCAGCGACTCTTTTCGTTGTAATAAATAAATTTTCATTTTTCATTTCATTTCATACAACATTTTTTTTTTTACATCGAGGGACCTTTGTTTGATCACGATCTCACCTGTTGGTAAGTGACGATGTGGCCGACGATGAAGCACAAAGGTCTAGAAGGCACCTATTCACTCTAGCCTTGAAGAGACCCAGATTATATAACTTTTGAAACTATCATGGTTATGTACATAATTTTCACTAGAAACGGGATATTTACCATGATTTTTGAGTTTTATATGTTCCCGATATTACTAAGTACAGAAACTTCAATAGAGAAGATGGTTTTCAATTATCTGGAGTATGGAAGCCTGTGGTAAGAATGTGTAAGAATCAAAAAAGTGTGGTACCTGCTACGCGTCCGGACACCGTTAGTGTTGTGTGTCGAGTTGGTGTGAATTGTGACAATGAAACCGATGGTAGTGGTATCGTTCGTAATAAAAGAGTGAGAAAGAGGGTAGATCGATATATCTGCCAATAACATCTACTCGCAAAGACTTTAGTCAGTTCTCCCGTGATCATGGCGCATGCAACTGTGCCGAAATATCGGGAACATATAAAACTCAAAAATCATGGTAAATATCCCGTTTCTAGTGAAAATTACCCAGATTATAGTTTCTATAGTATTTTTTTTGTTGTTTTTTGAAACTGGAGGATGTATGGCTCCATGTTATCATTTGTGTTCGTTCCGTTTCCAGCGACTACAAGCGAAGATCATCAAACTGGTGGACGTGTCGTACGGAGGGGAGAACGGGTTCAACCAGGCCATCGAGCTAGCGGCCGAGTCGCTACAGAACGTCAAGTTCATCCAGGAGAAGAAACTCATCGGCAGATACTTCGATGAGATCTCGCAGGTCAGTCTCCAGGGCTCCGCACTCCGCACTCTAGGTACGAAGCTACAAGTACCCGGCGGGCTCGACTTTTTTTTTTTTTATGTAATGGCTCGACAATCTGGCTTACGCCCCGCCTGATGGTAAGCGGTTACCGTCGCCTATTGACATCTGCAACACCAGAGGTATTGCCAATGCGTTGCCTGCCCTGAAGGACTCTTTTTACATTTTTTTTGAAGCGGTGACTTGTCGACTCATTGCACTGAGTCAGACAAGATAAGAGTTACGCGATAGAAAGAGAGGTACAGTTTTACCATAAATATAAGTCCGATCGACTGTTTTCGTTTGCGCAGAAAAGCGCAGACTGATATCCGACAGCAGCCGAACGTATAGTATAGCTCTGTGCCGCTCACATCTAAGAGTGAGTGATGAACAAGATAGCGCACGACCGGCCGCGATTTTGCCGCGAAATCGATTAACCAATAACAGCGCATGATTTTAGCGCGTGATTGCTATTGGTAGAAAGAAGGTTCCCGCGCTATAGTAATTGGTCTACGGCGCAGGTACATCGGGGCGACTTATATTTGGGTAAAACTGTACGAAGCTACAAGTACCCGGCGGGGTCGACTTGACGAGTCAATGCACTGAGTCAGACAAGATAAGAGTTACTCGATAGAAAGAGAGGTAGCTACTAGGTGACTTTTGCTGTAGGTAATAAACAAAATCGATAAAGCCGTTTTAATTGAATACCTATCTCATAAAATATATAAATTTTTACAAAACATTCAAAAAAAGTAAGCCCTTAGCTTTTTTGTATTGATTATTATTTGTATAATATGAAAACAATGGAAGCTAGACAAATGTTAGAGGTAACTTTGTGATATTTGACTTTTGAGTGTTGTTTTATTGTATTGTACATGGAACTCTTGCTAGACTACTAATATAAATTTATATTTTGACATTATTTGTTCTCTAGTTGATTATATCTACTGAATTTCTAAATTGTATTGTATCCCTGGGCAATTAAATTTTATACATACATATATACATAGACACACGCCTCTTTCCCCAAAGGGGTAGGCAGAGCCTCAATGGGCCTCTTTTCACAGTGGGGCATTGCACCATCGATGTATTGTATTAAGGTATAAGTTAAATTATGGAATTTTAGTTGATCATTGATGTTTATTACAAGTTTTTTTTTAATGTTTATATGTATTTAATTTCTAAAAATTTAATCGTAATTTTTTTTTTTTTTTTTTATGATGTTATTTTATAAAAGTTACTTGGCTAGTGTAACAGCCATTGTTATAAGGTGAAATAAATGAATATGAATATGTATTTCAGGACACGGGGAAGTACTGCTTCGGAGTGGACGACACACTGCGCGCGCTCGAGCTCGGCTCCGTGGAGACCCTCATCTGTTGGGAGAACCTCGACATCCAGAGGTGAGAACGATTTTTCAATACAAGCTTTTATAAATTAGTGATTGTAACCGTGTGCTGATCAAAATAAGCCTAAACACAGCCAGTCTACTATCATCCATCAAGGAGTTCCATTGTCCACCTTCCGTCTCCATAATAATATTGCATTAACTATAATATTGCATTGTCATCGGAACTTGACAGGTATGCAAAATATCATCTCAATCGGTTGAGGATAACTGCTTTAAAATTCAGTTGCAAGATTCCACCCGGACATACATTCCAAGTTAAATAAAAGCTTGTAAAACAACACTTGTTGATCGTTCGCAGGTACGTGCTGAAGTCCCACGCCAACAACCAGGAGACGACCATCTTGCATCTCACTCCCGAGCAGGAGAAGGACAAGTCACATTTCACAGACAAGGAGGTAACCGTCTTCCTATTGACTGATTATTAATTCGACGCCAAAAACGTAAATAAAGGATAGAAGACTACAGCAAAAAATAACTTCTCTGTTGTTCTCTCCTTTGTTGTTTATTCACAAAAAAAAACCAATAGAACGCTTAAAATTACGAATTTGTGAAATTCCCTCTTTGCTACGACTGTACTTCACTCACACTGTTCACTTATTATTATGGAATCGCTCTCGTAATTTATTCGCAATGAAAGTATGACTGACCGATCTTCGAGCGAGCTCCGCTTATATACATCGTGAGCAAGAGAAACCAAGAATGGTTTACTACTATCGAGAATTTCGTTACATTCTCAAACGATCCGTAGACAGGTCCGCCAGGGTTGGCAAAAAAACTGTTTTTTTTTCAAAAAGAACAAATCACTGGTTTTAATCTGCAAACAAAAAAAACATTGTTTAAAATCAATTTCTATCACTGTTGCAAAATGTGTTTAAAACATGTTTAAACATGTTTTAAACACATTTTGCAATTTATTTAATGTTTTTTTTAATACACTTATAATAGATTGGTATATTTATGTTTGTAGGTATGTAACGGAATCTTTGATCGTGATTTTCACCCACTTCAAAACGTCGGAAGACCAAAAAATATTTTATCAAATAAATGTTTATATGAAATACATAGGTTTTTTATGTTTTGAAACATGTTTAAAAACAAGTATGCATTTTTCCCAGTGTTTTAAACAAATGTTTTAAATATTGCCAACCCTAAGGTCCGGTATATACCTCTCTCGCGTCTCTATCAACACAAAGTGCGTCTACTCATCGCCAGATGAGGAGCCACAGGCAAAACTAATCTCAGATGGCGCCACCATCGCTGGTGCTTGTCATTTAGTGGTCTTGTCTTTTTCTCATCAGAAGGGAAACGGTGTGTACCTTTATTTGTACACTGAAATGCACTACACAGAGGCATGTTTTATACCAGACTATTATTTAATGTTTATTTACTAAAATTATCCATTGATATTTGACACTTTTGTCATTTCTTTTTAAACATTTATAGACCTTTGTTTGGCTACGAAACAACACCAGCGTAATTCGCCACCTAGCGAGATAAATAAGCAGTGTGTCTCCCCTTTGTACGTCCACCCGTCAACAGATGGCGATAAAAGACTGTAAATTAGTTTACGTCTATTGCCCAACAATATTGTACTAACTTTTCAACTTTTTCTGATATTTATTACAGAGCGGAGTAGAACTTGAGCTAGTGGAATGCCAGCCGCTACTTGAGTGGCTCGCCAATAACTACAAGTCGTTCGGAGCCACACTTGAAATCATCACCGACAAGAGTCAGGAGGGCAGCCAGTTCGTCCGGGGGTTCGGTGGTATTGGAGGTATGTACCTGACTGGCATTTTTTTATTCACCAACAATTACAGACACATGAGACTTTTCATCTTTATGTCTCAGGGTGGCGGGCGCAGTGCAATGCCACACATAGGTTGCGTCCTAGGTGGACGTGATCTATGAGGTAATGCACTGTTCATAGGCAGAGGTTACCGCTTAACATCAGGTGGGCCTCTTGCTTGTCCCGTCAACCAAGTAGTATAAAAAAAAATAAAAAAAACCAAAGTAGGACGAATAGTTTGTTGGTCGTACAACAATATCTGGCTCTAAGGATCTACATTTTGTTGGTCCTATGCTATAACCAGCTCGAAGGATCAAAATGTTGTTGGTCCTATGCTAATAACAGAGTCTAAGTTCCTATATTTTGTTGGTCCTATGCTAATAACCGACTCTAAGGACCAACAACGTCTTGACCAACATTTTGTTGGCCCTATGCTATAATCGTCTTGACCAACATTTTGTTGGCCCTATGCTAATAACCGGCTTGAAGAACCAACATTTTGTTGGTTTCTATGCTAATAAATTACCAACTCGATGGACCTCAATTTTGTTGGCCCTATGCTAATAACTGGTTGGTTTCTATGCTAATAACCAACTCGATAGACCTAAATTATGTTGGTCCTATGCTAATAACTGGCTTGAAAGACTTTATTTATCCTAAGCCTGTTGGCAAGTTATGAATGAGAAGTGAATGCCTGAAAAAACCTAGCTTTATGTCTTTCTTGTCAACTGAGATATTATAAGAATTAACAAAATTGCGATTTTAGAAAAATATGTAAATTTTAAAAACTTTAACTTTAAAAAAAACGAGTATACACCACTTACTATACTATTCTCCTGCTGACGTGTCACTGACCATTTAACGACATGCTGACCGAACGCAACCACAACTAATAAGGGTCACTTACTTGGTGGTACTGTTTAACTTTAAAAGACCTACGGTAACACCAGGGGTATGGTCAGGGGTACCGTGGGTCTGAAATGTAAAGTACGTGGTGTATAGTCTACATTTTTCTAGAACCCATGTGACAAAAATATCAATTCTTTAACCATATTTGTATTTATAAATTACACTATGAATAGAGTTTTAAAAAATTTATGAAGTTTTTAAAGTCGCAAAACCTAATATGTGCTTTCTCTTTCCTACAGTACTAATTCTCTTTTTTTTCCCTTTCTTTATGCTGCCTCGACATCGTGGGATTTAATAAAAAATTAACTAATTAACATAAAAAAGGCATCCTGCGGTATAAAGTTGATTTCCAATCATTTCAAATGGACGACCCTGAGCCGCTAGAGGGCGTAGACTTAGACGACTATTAATTTATTAGTTAGCTTACAAATGAAGGCTCGGCTTAGTGCTCGACCGGCGGTGAACGCGTACCGTTAGCGCTGATAGTGCTCAACCGACGGTGAACGCGTACCGTTATCGCTGATAGTGCTCAACCGACGGTGAACGCGTACCGTTAGCGCTGATAGTGCTCGACCGACGGTGAACGCGTACCGTCAGCGCTGAAGGCGTACCACAGGTTTGTAATTTGTTACAACTCGGAATAACGAAAACCGAATTGCGAGTCGTTTTAGTATGGAGAAAATGATAAGCGCCCCTAGCGGACTTGTTGAGAAACTCATTAAAACCATACATAAAAACAAATATCGACTCGGAATTGGTACCGTCAGCGCTGATAGTGCTCAACCGACGGTGATTTCGTACCGTCAGTGCTGATATTGCTCAACCGACGGTGAACGCGTACCGTCAGCGCTGATAGTGCTCAAACGACGGTGAATTCGTACCGTCAGCGCTGATATTGCTCAACCGACGGTGAATGAGTACCGTCAGCGCTGATATTGCTCGAACGACGGTGAGCGCATACCGTCAGTGCAGTTCCTACGCGTGTGCTCGGTCAGCGTTGCACTGAACGCGTGTATTATGCACGTCAGTCGACTAACGAGCTTAACCGACTGTTCTCGTCAGCGCGACGTAGTGTACGCGCGTAGCAATTCATCAGCGCTGCACTGTAGGCGGTCGTATGTTTTCATTGATTGATAATGCTACTTTAGACCAACTGAGCGCTGACGTTGGTCGAGCGTAGCTATATCAATGAAAACATACGAAGCATTAGTGCCTAGCGTTCGACCGACGCTTCTCGTCAGCGCGACGTAGCGTGCGCGCGTAGAAATTCATCAGCGCTGCACTGTAGGCGGTCGTATGTTTTCATTGATACTACTACGCTCAACGGAAAGCGAGCGCTGACGTCGGTGGAGCACTAGGGCCTTCCCAATAAGCCACGGCTGTCGATACTGTGAAGCATTCTCATAAGGGGCCCCGGATTGGTCTAAAAGTGGTTGGTTCGTCCAATGTTAGAAAGAGAGGCACCGCTAAAAAAGACAGACAGCGCCAGGAGTTCCGAAAGATCAGCTAAAACGGCAATAAATGCGTAAAAATTTCATAAAACTTGTTTTAAGAAATATGTACGTGTTTTAAATAAAGCCTTACTTTGTGAAACAAATGTTTGTTATTTAGAATCTCCATTAGATGTGTAACGTACCTAGAGAGATGTTTTTTTATTAGATTTGTAATTGATAATTGAACTGTCCACGGACCTGACAAGTCCTCATGGTGGGACTGCGTGGACAGGATCTAGGCCGCGATACGCGGCGCATCAGCCAAAACAAACTTTCGTGTTTGACCCAACCTCTGCCTACCGTTAATGTCATATAATGGTGAATATGTTACTCACGGTTTCTCCGGCCAACCAGGTGTCCGTCCAGCGAGCTACTAGGTACCGTTTGCTACGCTGGGAACAAAACGGATTACACGGGGGGCCTCAATACCCGAAACTTAGTCCATCCAAGGTGGTATTCCAAACTACACCTCCCGGGAGGCTATCAAAAGTTCAATTTACTCGCTCGATGAGGTGGATACCGATGGATTTTATATATTTTCCAAAAACCAAAATCCAAGATACGTGTTCAATCGACCCAAAAACAATCCAAGACCGACCTTTTTTTTATTACCAAAAACTTTGTCAAAGTCAAAACCCACCAGGTGCAATGTCTCGGCTCCATGGTAGGAGCCGGCCCGTGGAATTTGACCCGAAATCAAACGATAAGTACACTATGAACGGCCAAAGTTCACGTATTTACGTTTAAACGCTCGAACGTGTAAAGTTTTGGGCATAAAAGTGGTTTAACTTTGTAGTAGTAGAGATTTTTTATTATTTTTACCTATTTCTGCCGCAAAGCAGTAGTGCTCGCATTGCTGTGTTCCGGTTTGAAGGGTAATGGTGAAATTACAGGCACATGAGACTTTCATCTTTATGTCTCAGGGTGACGGGTGCAGTGCAATGCGACATAGGGTGCGTCCCAGATGGACGTGACCTATGAGGTAATGCATTGTTAAAGGCAGAGGTTACCGCTTAACATCAGGTGGGCCCTCTGCATGTACCGTAATTCACGCAGTTAAAAAAACTGATATCGCACTATTTTGAACCCCCGATGCTAAAAGTGGGGTGTTATAAGTTTGACCGCTATGTGTGTCTGTCTGTGGCACCGTAGCTCTTAAACGGGTGAACCGATTTTAATGCAGCTTTTTTACAAGCTTTTATTTAACTTGCAATGTATGTTCGGTGGAATCCGGGTGGAATCTTGCAACTGAACTTTAAAGCAGTTATCCTCAACCGATTGAGATGACATTTGGCATACCTGTCAAGTTCCGATGACAATACAATATGACGGTGACAGCGAGCTGATCTGATGATGGAGACGGAAGGTGGACAACGCTACTAGTCGATGGTTAATAGTAGACTGGCCGTGTTTAGGCTCATTTTGATCAGCACACGGTTACAATCACTAATTTTATAAAAGCTTGCATTGAAAAATATATTATTCTTAGAAAACCTAATTTATTTTAAAGCAGGTTTTCTAGCGATGGTTCTTAGACATGTTTTATCAGAATCGGTTCAGCCGTTTCATTGCGTTGATGGTTTTTTAATTTCTTGTATATTTAGTGAAAAGAACGACCGATCGTTACACCAACGTATTTTTTTTTTTGTTAAAGTCTCCTTTGTTTCTTGTAATCTGCCTGTCCGGGCATTGAGCAAGTGTTTTGTGCTTCTTTCGTGCTTGACATGAATGGTATACGCCCAGTGGCATATCCACGACTCTAATTCGAAATAGAAAGTTGAAACATTTACGTTCAAATGATTAGCGCGATTGGGCCAAAGTTAAGAAACCAAGAATTGTAGATAAATGACATATAAGTATCAGATATTAGACCTTAAGAGGCAGACAACAGCTAAATACCGTCTCTATCTAACACAGTAGAGTTCAGGTAAGTTATAAAGTGACAGAACAGCGCCTCGCGCTACGGAAAGTGAACAAAAATCATAAAAAAACTGTTTTTAAACAAATACTTGTTGCGTGAACGAAAATATAAATCGACTATGCCCTCTAAAATAATATTATTTGTTACTCTTATTGATTTTATCAATGTACGCTGATAGAGTTATTTACGTTATTAGCTAATTGGTAGAGTTAAGTTCACGATTTTTTTTATCGAGAAAATTTATGGACTGTGTCGATTTTGCTATAAATACGTTTAAAAAAGCCCTTGACAGCCTCTTATATACATAACTAGCGACTCGCCCCGGCTTCGCACGGGTAGCCCCCGGTGAACCCCCCCCCCCCCCCCCCCCCGTCCTACCCCTCCCACTATGTCCTATCTCCTGGTTCTAAGCTACCTCCCTACCAATTTTCAGCCAAATCGGTTCATCCATTCTTGAGTTATAAGTGGTGTAAATAACACGACTTGGAAAAAAAAAAGAAAGGTTAAACCTCACGGAGCCCGAGACCTTTCCAACGAATGCAAAACCGTGGAAATCGGTTCGTGCGTTCTGGAGTTATAGCGTCAGGAAGGAAAACCCGACTTATTTTTATATATTACTAGTGGCTCGCCCCGGCTTCGCACGGGTAGCCCCCGGTGAAAAACAGCCCGCCCGCGATATTTTATTACTTATAATTTCTCCCGTTTATCTAATACTAGCGGCTCGCCCCGGCTTCGCACGGGTAGCCCCCGGTGAAAAACACCCCGCCCGCGATATTTTATTACTTATAATTTCTCCCGTTTTTTACACATTTACCACTATATCTTTGCTCCTATTGGTCGTAGCGTGATGTTATATAGCCTATATAGCCTTCCTCGATAACTGGACTATCCAACACAAAAATAATTATTCAATTCGAACCAGTAGTTTCGGAGATTAGCGCGTTCAAACAAACAAACAAACTCTTCAGCTTTATAATATAGTTAGTATAGATTGGATAAAAATACAATCGAAGAAAGAACAAACGAAATACCCGTCGGTTCGTAAGTAATATTTGTTTGAGTTGAAAAGTGAAATAAAACTGAAGGACCGCCCATTCCATTAATAACATTAATAATTAAACAATACTGGCCTAAGAATAGACCCCTCCGTCTCCTCCCGTGGATGTCGTAAAAGCCGACTAAGGTATTACCCGGACTTGTTGATAAGTTTCGTTGTTATAAGATATTTCCTGGCAAGCTTATTAGGGAATGTGTTAATACTGAAAATAAGTCGCGGGAAGCAATGGCGGCGATGAGCTCGCCAATAATCACGTCTATATTCCACGATGGTGCAACCCACAGTGAAAAGAGATTATTCTCTACCCCTTTGAGGAAAAAGGCGTGTTAGTGTAGCGTTATACCTGCAGAAGGTACGGCGCCGTCTGAATTACCTATCGGTCGTATTATTCGTTTGGCATGACACACCAAACGCACCGAACAGTCTGAATTACGCGGCGTCTAGTTCGAACTTTAGTCACGTTACGCGTGACGCGTAAATACATTGAATGCGTTTTGGCTGCAATAATCGCTCGAAGGGAGGTTCGGCGCTACGCTGAACGCGACGTAATTTTCGGCTGATGTGTGATGTGTCATAGGGAACTTAAAAAACACTGCGAGCGTATTACGATCGGCGCCGTACGTTCCGCAGGACCTCCGCTACAACATTAAACATTAGTTCCATAACTTCAAAAAACACATATAAGTTTAAGTGTCTTTTGAAGTTATGGAACTAATGTTTGCGTGCAGTAAGCTAAACTTATTTACGGGATACTTACATTGTCAGGGTTCTAAAAACTGTCTGAGGAGACATTCAATGTCTCGGCGAAGCAGGTCTTATTTGGAGACTTTCTCCTCATCGCGGAGTCAATGTTATGTTATATATTAGGAGACGGAGGGGTCTATTCTTAGGCCGGACATACCACGGCAGTCTTAGGCCGGACATACCACGGCAGTCTCAGGCCGGACATACCACGGCAGTCTCAGGCCGGACATACCACGGCAGTCTTAGATCGGGCAAAACACGATCTAACAAAAAGTATAAGAATCCATCCTAGCTTTCTATTCCATGCTAACTGTGCGGACTAGTGAGGTAAAACTAACTAACATTAAATTTAAATGTAACCCAAAAAACACACACACACACACACACATTAAAATTTAACATACATTAAAATTACATTAAAATTAAAAAAAAAAAACAACAAATTAACATAAATTTTTATTAACATTAAATTACATTTTAATTAGTTTCATTAGTTACATTTAAATTTAATGTTATCCATAAAGTGTGGTTTACACTTGAAAAATAATAAACTATAACTAACATTATATTGGGATACGTCAAAACAGCTGTTTTACGCCGTTAGTACAGCGACGCATTCGGATGCGGCAGCGGAGTGCGGAACTGTGATGATAAGGATGCAGCTATAGAATCCCGCTAGAGTTAGAGCGAGACACGTTGTTTCGCCATTTGACTGCCGCATGCGCATGCGTCGTACTAACGGCGTTAGCCGTTAAAATGTCGTAAACTGACAAAAAACTATTTGAGTAACAGCTATTTTGATATTGGTATTTTAGGCCGGCCGCACGCTGTAAGAAATGCTGACAGAAAGTTCTAACGCGCGTTCTCCTTTCCCCGCAAACTATACATTTCGCACGGCGATCCTACTCACCATGCATAAAATAAAATAAATAAATAATTCTGGACAGTTAACACAACATTCTCTAGCCCCAAGCTAAGCAGAGCTAACTGATATACTTAATACAATACATGACATAGATAGATATTTTTTATTATATATAGAAAATACCCAGAAAACCCTGAATAAATATATGCAGATCGTACAAATATTTGTTCCGTGGCGGGAATCGAACTCGCAGGCAAACCGCCTCGCCGCAGAGGTCGTCACTAATACAAGTAGGTATGTACATTAAAGAATACAAATGAAACAGTTGAGCTATGTAAAGACCGTTGCAAACGATCTGAAGGTAGCTCAACTGATCTGGATCACCCCGATGTTACTGGCTAATGTTTGACGTTGACTGTCGTCTCGCTACCGTCCCGCTAACGTTAATTGTTGGAGCTTAACGTACTGTACAAAATGTATACGTGCATTAGAATTATTCTAGCAGAAATTTCTTATGATGTGCGGTCGGCCTTAATGTGTTTTGTTTTTGCCTTTTTTTGTGTGACGTTTTTGCTTGCTTTTATTTTTTGCTCAGCGCATGTTTTTTTGTATATTATTTTTATTCTTGTTATGCTTATAAATGTTGGTAGTGAGATACCACAATTGGGATGTATATTCCCCACTGTAACTCTAAGTCAGCTGTTTTTGAAGTTCGCGTACCTACTTCTGTTGAGATCAGTTTAACTGTCAAATACATACGAAACGTAAGAAACAGCTGGGCCCTTATTAGCTATGACCAAGAGTGACATTTTTTTTTTTTATTAGCTGGTTGTGGCTTTGATATCACTGCGACCAGTTAGGCCTATTGTGATCACCACTTGTTACATACAAGCGTGACATAACGCCGGCCTCGTTACGATATCTGCGTGGTATCATCGTTCAGAATACATTATTACATATATGTGTATGTACATACATATATTTTTTTTTGTAGATTTTTCTATAAAGATCGTGTAGAAAATAGGTTTTAATGTGAAATGTGTTGCACATTTCACATACACCACTATTCCAAATATACCTATAAAAAAATAACTGGATATTAAGTTTCGGTACAAATTTATTCTGCGTAATGTTTTTTGTTCGAATGTAATTAAAAAAGATATTAACATTTGTTTTCTTGACAAAATCCAAATAAATTTATGGACATAATACTCGTGCTCGAGTTTGTACGGTGACGCGTCTAAATGTAACTTGGTAGTAATCTATGGCGCATGCACTATTAAATAGTTTTGACCAATGGGGAGACACACTGCTTATTTATCACGCTAGGTGGCGCATTATCGCTGGTGTTGTTTCATAGCCAAACATAGGTCTATAAATGTTCAAAAAAAACTGTCAAAAGTGTCAAATATCAATGGATAATTTTAGTAAATAAACATTATATAATAGTCTGGTATAAAACATGTCTCTGTGTAGTGCATTTCAGTGTACAAATAAAGGTACACACCGTTTCCTTTCTGATGAGAAAAAGACAAGACCACTAAATGACAAGCACCAGCGATGGTGGCGCCATCTGAGATTAGTTTTGCCTGTGGCTCCCCATTGTTCCCATTTTTTATGGATATTCCTGGAAACTGTTATTTGGTAACTTTTTTGCGTAGATTGAGACTTTATCGAATACTGATAGTAGTAGTAGTGCTTTTTTGTGAAAGAGTTCCTCCGGGGAAGAACTACCACCATACCTATTTCTGCCGCAAAGCAGTAGTGCTCGCATTGCTGTGTTCCGGTTTGAAGGGTAAGGGTGCCGGTGAAATTACAGGCACATGAGACTTTTCACCTTTATGTCTCAGGGTGGCGGGCGCAGTGCAATGCCACATAGGTTGCGTCCTAGGTGGACGTGACCTTTGAGGTAACACTGTTCATAGGCAGAGGTTACCGCTTAACATCAGGTGGGCCTTTTGCTTGATCCGTCATCCAAGTAGAATAAAAAAAAAAAAAAAAACACGTTTTATCCAGGTTTTTTTTATGGTATATTTGTAATAGTGGTGGATATCTCCGGCTTAACATTCTTTTTGTGGTTTCCAGGGTTGCTTCGCTACAAGGTAGACTTCCAGTCGATGCAGCTCGATGACGAGGAGATTGACAACCTGTACGACATCGATGACTATTAGAGATTACACCGCTCTCGTGCCGTCGTCTCTACACCGCCAACGTACTCCAAAACGCAGACTTACACCATTTTTGAGGCGGTTAACATTCTTATGCGAGTATCTAAGATATTAAGACTGCGCTAACACCAGGCAGAAATAGTCATCTACACTAATATTATAAAGAGGAAAGATTTGTATTTTTGTGTGTAATGTTTGTAATGAATAAACTCAAAAACTACTGTGGCGATTTCAAAAATTCTTTCACCATTGGAAAGGTACATTCACCCTCAGTGACATAGGCTACCAGGGGGGGGGGTAGGGGGGGGGCTGTTTTCCATCCTGAAACTACCCGTGCGAAGCCGGGACGAGTCGCTTGTACAAAATAAACGGAGTATGAAAAAGCGGTTTTTATTGAATATCTCGTAAAATACAGATTATTTTACCAACCCCCTACAGTAAACCCCCGGCTTTGTGTTATTGATATTATTTATAAATAAATAAATAATGCTGGACAGTTGACACAACATTGTCTAGCCCCAAGCTAAGCACAGCTTGTATTATGGGTACTAGACAACTGATATACTTAATACAATATATTACATAGATATTTTTTTATTATATATAGAAAATACCCAGAACACCCGGAACAAATATCTGCAGATCGCACAAATATTTGTTCCGAGGCGGGAATCGAACCCGCAACCTCCTGCGTCGCAGGCGAGCGTTCGCCCGCCGCGTCACAGAGGTCGTCGTATTTATCTAATTTGTTACCCAATAATATGCACCATTTTAATAAACAATCTAATCTAGCCAAAAGATAGAGGTAACTTTGTTTTTTTTTTCTATCGAGAAAATATTGTCCTATCGTGTTTCTGGTACAGTGATCCCTCCGAATTATAATGTAGTATCCATGCATATTTATAATTATAATATTTTGCTTGATTTAGTCTGTTAAAAATCTAATCTAATATTGGTTATTTTGCGGCATAATTTAACATCCTAGGAAAATCTTTTGCATTATACTATTCACTAGAAACGGGATATTTACCATGATTTTTGTGTTTTGTTTGTTCCCGATATTTCGGCACAGTTGCATGCGCCATGATCACGGGAGAACTGACTAAAGTCTTTGCGAGTAGATGTTATTGGCAGATATATCGATCTACCCTCTTTCTCACTCTTTTATTACGAACAGTGTAAAAGATAACAATGTTATTTTATTATTAGACAGGAATAATAATTAGGCAGAATAACATACATAACATATTATGTATGTTATTCTGCGTAACGAACATTCTGAAACTGCGTAGTAAACGTTGTGCGTGTAGTCGATTTTGTAGTTGGATAGTACTCTTGGCGGTGTTAGAAGTTGGCGGTGCGTCGTATTTTGTACGGTATTTCTAAACGATATTCCGTAAAAATATTTTAGGACAATTTACAGCAGTAATTTTGAAAAATAAGATACTTATTACGAGATGCAATTGGAACCCTGTCGCTGCAATGAACTCCTTATATTAGACATGGTCCAATTTGCACAACAAATCACATTGTAAAAAAAATTGCGATCACTTTGATAAGTTGAAATATTCTTTGATAAATTGAAATATTATAAAAACATCACGTTCGCTGGAAAACACACCCGTAGTGTTTTAAGTGATACGTTTTGTATTGAAAATTAAACCAGCAGCGAAAGCGTTTCCATTTTTCCAACGAATCCATTTTTTGTTATTAAATGAATTATTATGAAATGTATTTTATTGTTGTTTTTCCGTCCTACGAAGACCCTTCCGTCTCCTCCCGTGGATGTCGTAAAAGACGACTAAGGGATTACCCGGATTTGAAAAGATTCGTTGGTATAAGATTTGTTAGCTTATTATGGAATATGTTATTACTGAAAGAAAGCATTAGCCGAGTCAGTCGTGGGAAGCAATGTCGACGATAAGCTCACCACTTGTAACGTCTATATTCCACGATGGTGCAACCCACCGTGAAAACAGGCCCATTGAGGCTCTGCCTAGCCCTTCGGGAAAAAAGGCGTGTGTCTATTTATGTATGTATTAACAGACTTCGAGAAATCGAGGGAACTCTTTATAGGCACACTTAAAGCGATTTGGGTATTTTATTACAGAAAGCTTTGTTTTCGGTTTGTTTTTTTATTAATTTAAGTTTATTTTATACATGAAAACAATGATAATCAAATGGTTTGTTTTTATTCTAAATTTTGTATATGTAAGGAAACATTCTTTATATAATTTTATATAATATTTCAATGTATAAAAACATGTTTTAAAACTGATCGCAAACTTTTTTTGATGTGTGTATGTACACTTTTTATTGAATTCGCACTGAACCACTGGCTTAGGTTCTGAAAATAATTTATTATGCAGAACATCTAAATCTTATATATTGAAAAAACCCGGTATTAATTCACGTAGGTACTTGTTTCGAGTAAAAACACGAGACTCTAGTATCTGGGAGTTATTATCCCGGCTTCCCGGCGATAACCGTCGCGAATACTCCTTGACGAAGGGGATAATACATCCCAGAAACTCGAGTCGGGTGTTTTCACTCGAAACAAGTACCTACGTGAGTTAATACCGGTTTTTAGGGTTCCGAAGTCAACAAGACAAGGAACCCTTATAGATTCGTCATGTCTGTCTGTCTGTCCGTGTATGTTATCCCGGCTTCCCGGCGATAACCGTCGCGAATACTCCTTGACGAAGGGGATAATACATCCCAGAAACTCGAGTCGGGTGTTTTCACTCGAAACAAGTACCTACGTGAGTTAATACCGCTTTTTAGGGTTCCGAAGTCAACAAGACAAGGAACCCTTATAGATTCGTCATGTCTGTCTGTCTGTCCGTGTATGTCACAGCCACTTTATTCCGAAACTATAAGAGCTATGCTGTTGAAACTTGGTAAGTAGAGGTATTCTGTAAACCGCATTAAGATTTTCACACACAAAAAAAAAAAAATTTTAGGGGTTCCCCATACTTAGAACTGAAATTCAAAAAAAAATTTTTCATCAAACCCATACTTGTGGGTTATCTATCGATAGGTCTTCAAAAATGATATTGAGGTTTCTATTTTTTTTTTCTATACTGAATAGTTTGCGCGAGAGCCACTTCCAAAGTGGTGAAATGTGTGTGTACCCCCCCCCCCGTAACTTCTAAAATAAGAGAATGATAAAACTAAAAAAAATATATGACTTACATTACCATGTAAACTTCCAACGAAAATTGGTTTGAACGAGATCTAGTAAGTAGTTTTTTTGAATACGTCATAAACTTTTCGTAATACGTTTAAGAGCTTTTATATTATGTTACTTGCTGCTACGGAACCCTTCATGGGCGAGTCCGACTCGCACTTGGCCACTTGTTTATTTCAATTACCGTGAATATCACTCACGGAAGTTTTAATATCTAAATATTATATATTACCTAGCATGTCATTTGAGTACTCCTTTACGGACCCATTGACTCCCTTTTCCACACAAACCTTGAAGGACGTTTTAGTCGAAGCTTTGAAATGATTTTATTTTAACAAGCAGTTGGCCCACCTGATGTTAAGTGGTAACCTCTGCTTTTAACAATGCATTACCTCATAGGTCACGTGCACCTAAACTTCAACTTAAACTCTTCTTCTTCTTATCTTGGGTAATGGCTTCTGTGCATTATTTGCAAGAATTTAGCCAATGTCTAGTGATATAATTATTATATTTTTATAGTCAAGTCGTCAAGAGTCTCCGTCAAGTCATAACCCAGTTTAAATGGTGGCAGAAAAACTGAGTTTTTACAGGGAAAAATCCACCATAACGAAAAGACACGCAATACACTTAAATTTCACTACATCACACATGTGCCATTTATCCAAGTTACACTGGTTAAAATGCCACTAAAATTACACGAAATAACTCGAAAAAACAATAAAATGTAATTAAATAAAAATGCCGACGTTTCTTTCAAAAATGGCAGATTTCATCCCCCAACTTATACTCAAAGTGGGTTAGTGTAACGAGGCATGTGACATTTGGGTGTATTTTTTTATTGAAATGAGGAGTTTTCCCTAGTTTCATTTTCCCATTATTTATCTCTCGCTAGATGGCGTTGGCGACAGTTTTGATAACAGTAAGTATTTCAAAATATGTAACTATCACAAAGATATTAATGTTACAGGAAAAATAAATAAAAATATTATTAATATTATATTTTTTTTAACTATTTACGTTGGCTGGACCTTCGATGAAATATACACTGAACTAAGTTCTCCATTGCCATGATAAATTTTAAAAAGTAGGTAAATACCAATAGTTACGCGAGCGCCATCTCTTGACGATGAAAGAACTAAACTGACAATGACACTTGGAAAACTCCTATGAGGAGTTGTAAGAATAAACCTAAGCACAGTGGTGTATATGTAGCCAGTTACAGAATGTTTTAAAAGTATATTTATTTGTTTTATCGTATGTTATAAACTTATAAATAAAGTATAGGTTGATGGCTCACTCTGAACGCATTTTTATTTAAACACTAGCAGCGCCCCGCGGTTTTACCCGCGTAAGTCTCGATCCCGTGGGAATATCGGGATAAAAATGTGCCTATGTGTTATTCCGGGAGTCCTGTTATCTCCATCCCAAATTTCATGCAAATCCGTCCAGCCGTTTCAGCGTGAAGAAGTAACAAACACACACACAAACTTTCGCATTTATAATATTAGTGGAACTACAGCGGGGTTAGCACGAGTGTTGAGAACTCAAGACAACAGTTTATCGACTGAAGAATCCCACAGTGTCATAATTAAAATGAAACGGCAGTCGTTGAAATTACAGGCACATGAGACTTTATGTCTCAGGGTGGCGGGCGCAGTGCAATGCCACATAGGGCGCGTCCTAGGTGGACGTGACCTATGAGGTAATGCATTGTTAAAGGCAGAGGTTACCGCTTAACAGCAGGGGCCATCTGCTTGGTTATTTTCATAGGAACAACATCTATTTATTCTGTGAAATTTTCAACTGGCTACTTCTTACGACTGCCGAGATATAGGTCTGTGAGATGGAGAAATGTGACTATGATGATAATACACATACATACATAGACACACGCCTTTTTCCCCGAAAGGGTAGGCAGAGCCTCAAATGGACCTCTTTTCACTGTGGGTTGTACCATCGTGGGAAATAGGTAAATGATAATATTTTCTATTATTTTAAGAATTATATTACGCGCTTGGAGAGGACGGTAGCGCTGCGGTTAGCGAAAACATAGTACCGACGACCCGTTTTTAATTCACATTACACACTAATAACTTACGTTGTGGCGTGCCCACCCACAATGGGAGGTAATTTCAACATTGTACCTGATTGTACCCGAGATAAAATAAATACTT
Organism: Operophtera brumata; assembly: GCA_932527175.1. Taxonomy (NCBI): domain Eukaryota; kingdom Metazoa; phylum Arthropoda; class Insecta; order Lepidoptera; family Geometridae; genus Operophtera; species Operophtera brumata. The sequence goes on along the minus strand of OW052232.1, from coordinate 32,481,785 downwards.
CATTCAGTAATTAATCAATCTGTTTCGCTGACGCCATCTACTAGAAAAGATTGTTACCATGATGGTTTAGTCTTCATATAAACCTCTTTGGGATCACTAACCGTTTCCCTGCTAGATAGTTGGCGCTATCTAGTAGAAAAGATTGTTACCATGATGGTTTAATCTTCCTAATAACCACGGTGGGATCACTAACCGTTTCCCTGCTAGATAGTGGCGCCATCTAGTAGAAAAGATTGTTACCATGAAGGTATAAACCTCTTTGGGATCACTAAGCGACTAAGCGTTTCCCTGCTAAATAGTACACAACAATATCGAGAGATGTCGCTATGATAAGGATGTTTCCGAAGTTTAGTCTTGACATCATTGAAAGCCGATGGAAGTACATTGTTGAACAAGGCCTACCCCTATTATGCAAAGGGGGAGATTTGTTATAAACACCACACTTTTGCTGCTGGATTGGTGATCGCAGTGTCGATGTTAGGTACCTACCTACTCAGTTACCTACTTGGTACCTACCCAATTACCTACCTGGTGCAGTTTTGTCGGGGCTTACGACATCCACGGGAGGAGACGGACGGGTACATTCTTAGGCCGGATATACCTACCACGGATCTGATAGATAAATAGGTACTATTTAGGTACCTATTTATTTTTATTTGTTATTTATTTGAGTGAGATGAAATTTTGAAAGCCTAGTTTAGAATCGAAATCAAAATTAACATACCTACCTAGGTAAATTATGCATCCTTAGATAAGATTATGATCTGATATTTTTATTACTTCCTAAGATACATCTTATTGGCGAAAAAATCTATTTAAAAACCACTTTCAAAAATATATTTATAATAGATAGATAGATAGAAAATTCTATATCACACTTAATATTATAAAGGCGAAAGTTTGTGTGTGTGTAGTGTGTTTGTTACTTCTTTACGGATTTGCATTAAATTTGGAATGGAGATAACTGAACTCCCGGAATAACACATAGGCACAATTTTATCCCGATATTCCCACGGGATCGAGACTTACGCGGGTGAAACCGCAGGGCGCTGCTAGTTGCACATAAAACAAAGAAGTAGGTACAAAGGCGAACTTACTGTTAGAAAGCATTCTCTTCCAGATAACCTTGGTGTATTGCGGGAAAAATATGTATCGGTAGTGCACAAGAAGGGAAATATTGAATAAATTTAAGAAAATTAACAAAATATAGGTAATAGTAATAATAACAAATAAGTACTTAAATTACTGCCTAAAATATAAAATAAACCTTTCGTTGTAGGTAAGTAGGTAGGTAGCTACTATTAGGTAAAATATATTTTCTATTGGAAACAATGTAGGTAAACCGCGTTGTCACCCGCATAAGTCTCGAACCCGTGGGAATATCGTGATAAAAAATAGCCTAAGTAGGTATGTCTTATGAATTTCATTACTTATTCATAAGAAAACTCTTATAGGTACTTAAGTCAAAGTTCAAGGAGGTATTCCAGGAGTTCAGCTATCTCTATTCCAAATTTCCTAAAATCTGTCCGCCGTTTCAGCGTGAATAGTAGGTAGAGTGTACGCACGGCGCTAAAAACTCGGTTTCTATTTACTCCCTCGCTAACGTATACATATAATGGGTCATTTTAGCTCCTTATATAACAATCTACTAAATGTATGTTTTTTTTTATGCGGCACATGCATGGCATAACCAAGCGGGAAGACTTTAGAATACCTACATGTTTGCGGAATTTGCGGTGTCTATCTTGATCATGGACGTTTGTATACGAAGTCCATGATCTTGATAGATATATGGTCTGTGGTAAGAAGTATGAAACACAATTGCGAATTTGTAATAGGTATCACCGAAATAAAGCAATTAACATACACGAGTAGACGACTAGCTGTCATTGGACGACATGCTATGTATTTTTAGCACAAACTTAACTTTCGATTTGACTTTTTATAGACTTTATTTTGTTACATAATTATTTAGGATAAAACTGCATAACTTTTGATTCTAAGTCTTGAAATTTTGAAATAATAAATGCGAAAGTATGTTAGTGTGTTTGTTACGTCTTCATGCTGAAACGGCTGGACGGATTTTAATGAAATTTGGAATAGAGGTAGCTGAACACCTGGAATATACCTCCTTGAACTTTTTTCCGTACCTGAAAAGTATCTGCCTGCATGCTGACCACCTTCAAATCTATTCTCAAGCCCACATTGATAGCCTTAATCAAGCCATCTGTGATATAAATAACTAGCGACTCGTCCCGGCTTCGCACGGCTAGTTTCAGGATGAAAAACACCCCCCCGCCCCCCTATTCCCCCCCTGGTAGCCTGTGTCACACAGGGTGGATGAAGATTTCCAATGGTGAAATAATTTTTGAAATACAATGGGCGGCCAACTACAACTTCTACGTCCATCTTTCATCGAAGCGCCAATGCAGAATGATCAGTAAGGCAATGTGTAAACACCAACCTTGGGGATGCATCGTTTTGGCGCGACATGTTGTCCAACACCTTGGCCCAATGTGTACGGCTGGCTCTAGACTACGCCGACGCCATCTTCCCTGATCTTATACAAGAGCAACTCAATAAACTTGAGCGCCTCCAAAATCTTTGCATCCGATTCATATTTGGCTTACGAAAATATGATCATGTGTCAGAGTATCGCGCAAAGCTCAAGTGGTTGCCAATACGTTATCGCCGGGATACTCATATCCTCATACTTCTATATGGATGTAACATAATATCCTTATAAGTTCGGGGAGGGGGTATTCTACGCATCAAGGAGAATAACTTTAGATCTACGACTTTTTAAATTTCGCAGTTTTTAATTCATGAAATGTCACGTAAACATCCTGAAATTCCTCAAGAAATGTTCCTAACACGGCATGAGGATGTTACGGTACGTTATGGTACCTTACGTAGGGCTGCCTCACGTTGTGTTAGGTACATTGGAGGAGTTTCAGGAATTTATCGCGAAATTTCAGGATTTTTACAAGGCATTTCATAAATTAAAAACTTCTTATTTTAAAAAGTCCTAGAACTAAAGTTATTCGCCATGATGTGTAGAATACCCCCTCCCCGGGCTTAAAGGGATATAATGTTACACCCTGTATAAAATATTATTTGTTCCTTCCTCTCCAGCTTATCTTAAGGCGCGATAGGTTCTCAAATGTCTCTAGAATTTTAAAGTTTTTGATAAGAATTTTCATAGTTTTCTATGAAGAAAAAAAAATATGATATTCCTGAGCTTTTTATCTAGTGAAATCAATAATTCAATACAATATTTGAATTACTTCACTCGATAAAAAAAAATAACAAAGATACCTCCTTTTCAAAACTTAAATGCTATTTTTCACTCACTTCTCTCACGTTTTAATTTTTGAAACATTTGGTTACATGTTAGTTATTATTTAAGTTAGTGAATTCATCAACAAAATTAAACAAAACTTTGAACGACATTTTTATATAATTTTTTTATACATAAAAACACGGTATCAGAGCGTGCGCCCGCCTTCTTCGCCTCATACAAAAATGTTCGTTGAACCTATAGCGCCTTAAAGATTGCTTCGAATTCTTGCATCACTCCCATTCCTTCAATTTGCGATCTTACCCTTCTGTTGAAGACTCCGACCCATAACTCCAATTTCTTTATCAAATCTTTGACAGTGCGCGCTGTCCATCTGTGGAATGCCTTGCCTGTTCACATGAGGCGCCAAAACGTTACCAATTTTTAAAAATGAGGTCTTCTAGTTGTATCTCGCAGCATCTCTAGAGTGAATGCGTTTACTGTTTCCTTTCAATTACCTATACTAGATATATTGTATTTGTTTTTATATAAGTATTATTTTATTTACTTTTGTTTTTTTTTATTGTTACTTTACCTCCCCTCACATTCTTTACAATCCTGTCCATCCAAAGGTTGCCTGGAAGAGATCGCTCTTAGCAATAAGGCCGCCCATTGTACCACCGTGAACTAGTTTGTAAGTTAATATAAGTATATAACATTTGAAACTATCATGGTTATGTACATAATTTTCACTAGAAACGGGATATTTACCATGATTTTTGAGTTTTAAATATATATCGGGAACATTTCAAGCTCAAAACACACATACATACATAGAAACACGCCTTTTCCCCGAAGGGGTAGGCAGAGCCACAATAGGCCTCTTTTCACAGTGGGTTGCACCATCGTGGAATATAGACGTGACAAGTGGTGAGCTCATCGCCGTCATTGCTTCCCACGACTGACTCAGCTAACGCTTTCTTCCAGTAATAACACATTCCATAATAAGCTACCAGCCAGGACAAATCGTATACCAACGAATCTTATCAACAAGTCCGGGTAATCCCGTATAGTCGGCTTTTACGACATCCACGGGAGGAGACGGAGGTGTCTATTCTTAGGCTTATTCAAGCTCAAAAATCATGGTAAATATCCCGTTTCTAGTGACAATTAATATAAGTACCTATGTTGTTATTTTATTATTTTAAGGTGAGTACAATAAAGATAACAATATTATAAAGCTGAAGAGTTTGTTTGTTTGTTTGTTTGTTTGAACGCGCTAATCTCCGAAACTACTGGTTCGAATTGAATAATTCTTTTTGTGTTGGATAGTCCAGTTATCGAGGAAGGCTATAGGCTATATAACATCACGCTACGACCAATAGGAGCAAAGATATAGTGGTAAATGTGTAAAAAACGGGAGAAATTATAAGTAATAAAATATCGCGGGCGGGCTGTTTTTCACCGGGGGCTACCCGTGCGAAGCCGGGGCGAGCCGCTAGTTAACAATAGCCGAAAGTGTTCCGCTAGAGTAGAGGGCCGGGAAAATATAACTAGAATCACTAAATATATAGTTAAAAAGGTCTGCGTACAAAAACCAGTGACGCAATGTTTCGATTCGAAAGTTCCGAGTCTATTTATTTTTTCTCGTTTATTTCAGGGCCGTCTTTTTTTGTTTGTTTAGTTATTAAACGTAACTGCTCAAAAACCAGCTCTTGACCAATCGCTAACGGTGTTGCGTCTCGCGTTATTATTAGCGTGTACTTTTTAATAAACGGACAAGTGCGAGCGGTAATCGCGCTCCGCGGGTTCAGTACTATAAACTTCACCAACCCATTTTAGGGTAAATAAGACTTTTATGGAATGTACATCTAACTGACCAACTTGGGCATCTTCAAACGAAGAGTGAATAGGCATCTTCTAGGCGAGCGTGCCATCGTCGCTTCCCATCAGGTGAGATGTAGCCAAATGCAAGCCTATTTTAGATAAAAATAAATAAATAAAAAGGTTCTGGACAGTTCAAACAACATTATCTAGCCCCAAGCTAAGCAGAGCTTGTGTTATGGTTACTAGATAACTGATATACTTAAGTACAATACATTACAAAGATAGATATTTTTTATTATACATAGAAAATACCCAGAACACCCTGAACAAATATATGCAGATCGTATAAATATTCGTTCCGAGGCGGGAATCGAAACCGCAACCTCCTGCGTCGCAGGCGAACCTTCGAACGGTGGTGATGAAATCAGTAAGCAGAACCGAGAGCTGAACAAAATGTGCCCAAACACGGCTAGTCTAGTTCCGTTGTCCACCTTCCGTCTCCATCATCAGATCAGCTCGCTGTCACCATCATATTGTATTGTCATCGGAACTTGACAGGTATATATAAAATATCAGCTCAATCGGTTCAGGATAACTTGTTCAAAATTTCAAGATTTGTCCCACATTTTTTTATTTTATTAACTGCGTGAATGACGGAACAAGCAGATGTGGTAACCTCTGCCTATAAGGTCACGTCCATCTAGGACGCGCCCTATGTGGCATTGCACTGCACCCACTCTGAGACATAAAGATTAAAGTCTCATGTGCCTAGTACTTCCCTGGACGAACTCTTTCAGAAAAAAGCTCTACTACTATACTACTTACCAAAATGTCAGGAAATCTAGTGAAAAATGAGGGAAGGTCTAGAAATCTTATTTTTGATCTGGTAACCCTATGTGTGAACGGGCCGTTAGAATAGGCTTTCGTTTGGCGCCTTTGAATATGGAACCCTAGAAACGTATGTAAGTAAATCATGTATGAAAACCGCCCAAACTATTGATTTTTATTTTGGACTTTACACGCAGACGCGAAGGCATAAAAAAATTTATATACCACCCTTCTCTCTCCCCCCCTCCGTCTCAAAAATAGATGTTCCTGCCAACTCGGGCACCCTCTAGCCGTAAAAAATACTGCTTCATTTTTTGGACATAAAATTTTAAGAGAACATTTTTTACGTCCTTCGCTAAAATTGGCTCCCAAAATAATTTTGATTAAAAGTCCTGTCTGCTACTCTGTATAAGTTCATCTCGTTTATATTTTCCGAAATTATAAAGTTTTATACATTCTACGCTACTTACTTACCTACCAAACAATTAGTAGGTACCTACCTACCTTTTTTTTTTTTTTTTTTTTGTCGAGGTGAAATCTGCAAACAGATACCGTATTGCATTGAGGGTGCAATACGGTTATGTGAGGTTCACGGACTCGTGGACTCACTAAAACACCCCGGTGGCCATCCTCTGCGCATGTCGATGGGCTCCGGGATCTCCTACGGAACGCACCGGTACCCATCTCGCGCGACGCCCAACAGGGCCCATCCCGTGGTTGGCCAAAAAGCCAACCACAAACACTCCCTCCAAATGTGGCAGCACAGGGTCCACTCTGTGCTGCCACCATCCAAAGGCTCGTAGGAGGGTGGCCAGAGCCCTCACTCCGACCACCATGCGAGCCCAGTGACATTTCTCTCCTCCACCACGAAAACGTGCTCGTGTCATCGTGGCGAAAGAGGGAGATGTCACTTCCTACCTGGCCATCATCTATCTTCCGAACATAGCTCGGCGGGAGTGGCACCAGCTACGCCCGGAAGGTAGAGAGGGCAAACTACCTTTTCGCCGTTTATTCCCACATTTGAGTTTGGATTAACCCAAAGTCAAACAAGGGAATAAGCAGCCCTTCCCTGCTGTCTCATCATCCAGGCATAGTAGGGAGCCACTCTGCCTGGGTGATGAGAGGGCAGCTCCTCCCCGTTGCGAGTGGCGTCACGCTCGATGGATCGAATGTGCCGCCAGTCACAAACAAGGGTACTCCACCTCACCCAGCGGGCACCTCTGAGCGGCCCTCTCACTGTGCCCTCTGCTAATCAGAGGGACACGCGGAGGGCCAGCTGCCTTCCCACCCCAAATATGGGGGGGAACGCCTAAGGTTGGGGTCAGGGCGATAGTCGGCCCACTCTCCAACTCCTCGCAAGTTAGAGAGCCAACACACCACCACCCTAACCCCAACACTCCATCCCGTTGGCGGTCTCTTTCCCTTTCACTGCAGAGATCTGCCATGCAGTGATCTGGAGAGAGACCGCCTGTCTTCCCTCCGTCGTATCCTCCAGATGAACCTCGAGTACACCTAGAGGATACGAAGGAAACGCCTCCCCGTTTGCAAGTGGAAGCAAACTCACGAGGGTTATGAGTTCACTGCCAGTCTCAAACAGGGGTACCTACCTACCTACCCACCAAACCACCGACGAGGCGCCAATCCACCCAGAATCCCGCAAGAAAACTGACCCATACAGCCGGCTCGCGGGAACTGAGCGAAACGACACCTCATCAACAGTTCAGTGGGCACCTACACCAACACGGTCCCTAGTGGACCGTGAAGGCGCCTGATGGTTTCAGTTACGTCTATTTCAGAAAAAATAGACCAAAAACAGGCAGCAACCACGTGAAGGATGACCACCAGACTTGCCTTGGGGATCTCAGCGACCCGCGCTCCTCCCAAGACCATTCGCCTCCTTGCCAACTCACTCTTGAGCGGGCAAGGAAGGCCTGCATTTATCCAAAACCGGAGTTAGGCCGCAGCAACTATTAATGGATAAACACAGACCCGCCCAAGGTACCTACCTACCTATACTTACCAACATAACATAAAACAAAGGACTGCTTTACATCCCGACATTGCCATGCGAATTGTAAGTAGGTATTTACTATATTGGTGTGTCCGGTCTAAGAATAAACCCCTCCGTCTCCTCCCGTTGATGCCGTAAAAGCCGAATAAGGGATTACCCGGACTTGTTGGTAAGATTCGTTGGTAGGTACCTACTTATACATAACACCGAACTACTATTATTTATTCTGTGACCCAACAGTCACATAGTAGGTTCCTACATAGTCCTGATCCCACACTAGGATCCCCTGTGTCGTGTGTATCAGGAACTACGAGCACCATGACACAACACAGACACGGAACTAATAACATAACACCCAACAGTCACATACATAGTCCTGACCCCACACTAGGATCCCCTGTGTCGTGTGTATCAGGAACTACGAGCACCATGACACAACACAGACACGGAACTAATAACATAACACCCAACAGTCACATACATAGTCCTGATCCCACACTAGGATCCCCTGTGTCGTGTGTATCAGGAACTACGAGCACCATGACACAACACAGACACGGAACTAATAACATAACACCCAAAAGTCATATACGTAGTCCTGATCCCACACTAGGATCCCCTGTGTCGTGTGTATCAGGAACTACGAGCACCATGCTACCACTACACAGACACGGAACTAATATTAGCAGATCATACAAATTTTACATTTTACCTCGCAGCGTGAATCGAACCCGCAACTTCTCGCATCTCAGCCGGCTACTCGCCCGCCGCGCCACAGAGTAAGTAGGTACCTACCTATCAACCTACTTTTCATGAAAGATCAAGCAAGAACTCCGTGAGAGGAAGTCAGGCCCATATACCTAATCGTGTGGAGAGAGGACTCTTTAATTGTTATAGATAATACGTGTAAAATCTTCGACCAAAGTAAAATGAATTATTTAAAAAAAAAATGTAAAGTTTCGAAGTGTAAAATCATATTAGAGATGTACACACGCCAGTACCTATGTCAAAATAAATTATTACGTCATTCAAGGATCATTTTGATACGTCAAGCAAGCTTGTGTCAAGTGCCAAATAAAAGCGGTAGAGGGGCGTTCAGTTTTAGATTGGTCTAATCTACCCATCGGAGGCCTGCAATTCTCTAAGAATCTACCCAAAGTAATAAGTACCTAGGTACCTATATAGATAGTTACCTATTTGACTCATGTAGAGTACCTCCTACCTATATACCTATGTAGACAAGGCAAGCACAAAATATTTTAAAAAAAAAAAAGTTCGAAACCCGCTGGCCGTAAAGACCCGCCGAGATTCAAGAAATAAAAAAGAAAATATAAAAATGCCGTAAAAAGGCATTGGCGCGGTAATAGAACTGCGGGGGAGTGAGGGAGGGGAAGCGACTTTTCGAAAATCGATCACTTCGCGCGTGTGTGGAGGTTTTGAATTTCGAGTAGTGATGTGAAAAGGTTTTCCAGAATATTCATAGTGTTACCAGACCTACTGATACCAACTGGCTACTTCGCGTCAAAATGAAAGTCCAAGTGGTTCATCGTACCTACGACTGAGTTGCAGGTAGATAAGTAGGATAGGTAATTACAGATTAGTGACGTCGTTTCGTAGGATACATATCCAATAGGTAGGTAATCGTAAAGTAGTAGGTACCTTACCTACCTACCTACATTACCTTTTTTTTTTTTTTTTTTTGACGTGGAGAAATGCGCACGCATACCTTGCTGCCACGGGGAGACAACAAGGTTATGTGGGACTCCAACCCACTAAAACTCCACGGGTTCCACCACTGCCGCTTGTGGTGGGAACACGGGGACGCTTTCGCATTCTTCCGCGAACCCGCCGCGGCCGTCCGTTTCCGGACCCCTCTCTGGGGACGTCCCGGGAATGACACCCACAGTCACGACCGAGAAGCCACCCGTTACGGTTAGCCACATGGCATGCCGCAACCACCACGGGACCAAGCCAATGAGCGCCAGACGACCCCGTGTCTGGACGCTCGAGGTCCCTATGCGACGGGTCAGGTCAGTGGCCCCATCGCCTGCCACTTCGGCTGCAGAGGATAGGGAGAGCGGCGCACCTCAATACCAACACTCCTCTTCCACTGCAGCCCCACCGCGTCCGCCATCAGACGGTGGCGACCCCGCCAAGGCCGCGGAAGGTAGGGAGAGCGGCTCACCGCAATACCGGCACTCCTCTCCCGCCGCGGCCTTCATCCCTCAGCCGCGGTGCCATATAACACCGCAGCCCACCTCAGTTGCGTTGCTTCCCATATAGCACCGCAACCTACTGGTACCGCTCCATTCAGGGCTTGTGGCGAAAGCCCAGAGGAGCGGTCCACGTCGGGTCCCTCTTCGCTTCACCGCGGGTGGCCAAGCCACGGTTACTAAGCCCCCCCGCCACGGCAAGGCGGGAACCCTCGGGGGGGGGGGACCTACCTACATTACCTACGTAGCTAGCATCAGCCACCACTAACCGCTTCATTTGACAGTTCCTAAATACAGGCCAAAAAGAGTTTTTTTCCATAAATTGTAAAGAAGCTTATTTGAAATAAACAATATCTATCGTACCTACCTATCTATGGATTCAACTCACAATCAGTTTGGATGTTTGACGTCATCATGGGTTTGTTTTTTGTAGTAAGTAGGTACGAACTACGAAGTAAACTAAATAGGTAGTAGGTAATAATGTCATAACATAACATAACTCCAACAGTCACATACATAGGTACCATAATAGTCCTGATTCCACCCACACTAGGATCCCCTGTGTCGTGGCCCGTGGTTATCAGGTCTATGGTATCAGGAATTACGAGTAGGTATAGTAGTAGGTCCTTACCATGGTAGGTACGTATACCTCAACCAACACCCATACCACAGAATAAATATTAGTACAAGCCCATACCCGGCACAAATATTGCAGATCATACCTTCAAACATTTGTCCCACAGCGGGAATCGAACCCGCAACCTCTTGCATGCATCTCAGCAGGCTACTCGCCCGCCTCGCCACAGAGGTCATCAAAACTCATAGGTAGGTAGGTACTCATTACTATTACATGGTAGGTACTAAGTTGTAATGTAATAAGTAATAAAATGAGAAATATCTAAATACCTACATTGAAGCGCGATTACGAGGACGTACTATTATAGTAATCTGTGGTTGTGCCTAGCGTGCGTCAGATCTTGGCCGCTCTATTGGCTACGAAGCCCTCATTCCAATTTTGAAAATTCTCCAATCCATTTCTTCAAGCCAAACTGGTCCTTACATTAACAGAGCCAAGGTTCAGTTTGGCTTGGAATAGATTAAATGTGTGTTTAACTCACACATTGAAAGAGTAAGTTGATATAAGATAGATAGGTACCAAAATATTAATGGTGGCCTCATCCTGCTAAAATAGAATAACCTTGCGAATACCTACATAGGTACATTATTCGGTATTTTTGAAAATATGGCACAAATATTGACCTATATTGGACTCGAGCGAGTAGGGACTGGCTATGAATCAAGGGGTCACAGGTTCGATTCTGGATTCGACCGTTACTAGGGCAAATCTATAGACCATGCTGCCACAGCCAAGGCAGAATCCCATACATTTACTTTCATATGCTCTTTCTTACCGAGTATGTTTCCAATTTCCATTACCTATGTGAATTCGCTGTGAATTGGACACTTGAATTTGGGAAAATTAAATACACTCGATTGTCTCTCGCACTAAGAGTAGCCAAACATCCGGTTTTTTTATATTTGTCCGGCTTTCGGCCTTCGGCTTCATGATTAAACCAGAAGCCCAGTTCTTGTAATAAAAAATAGTCAAATTAATGTTCGGATTATTTTACGGTGTAGTATCGATGGCACAAACTTTAAAAATGTTATTCTCCTCACCTGACAGTACAACACGGCACCTATGGGATAATATTGAAATGTGACTCTATCTTGAATGTTGCAAAGTTGTGAGAATTCTCTGTTTCACTCTTTACAATTTTGTTATATAGCACTATACTACTCTAATATATGGTCACAATCGCAAGAATCGAAAGTAGATTATTTTTTTGTTATGATGGCGCAGTTTACCAATTTTTCAGTCAATTCACAATACAGTCTCGATTCGGTCAACTTAGAGTGTGCCTTTAAAATAAATAAGAGAATTGGGCTTCTAATATTCATTTGAAATTCGCGTCAGAGATTTTCTCTGGCTATCCCGAATTCCAAATTGCGAGTTGATATATGGTTTTGTACGGTAACACTGAAAAGCGCTCCTAACGAACGTGTTAGGAGACTCAGTGAGTGTCATCATCACAAAACCCACATTCCGATTCGGAATTTGGGATAACGAGTGAAAAACTTGTAATAGGCTTTCAGGTACTCTTATTTTGGCCACACAACATACGAATTGAGGATATTATATCGATCACCGACCTCTCATATATAATGCTAGGGATGAAGCCTGAAGCCCACCCAGTCAAAATTTACAAGGGCCAGACCAGGGAAAAAAACAAAGCTTTCTGTAGAAATATTAGATTGATAGTTAGACAGATTAACTCTTTATTGTTCATAACAGATTTATAACACACAGATAACAATAAAAGAAATGCACAATGGGCTTATAGCGATATATGATGGGTTTTTTGGCAAATTCCGCCATCATGTCCGTTCGGCAACTTGAACCCCTCTCCGACTTGTTGAAAGTCAAAGGCGATGTCCGGCCTTGCGGGAACGTCACCTGGCAACCCTACACACCTCACACAATACGTGAATAGCAAAAGTGAAAATAGCCGAACGAGAAAACATTGTCGTAGCGTTATCGGCGTAGTGGTTTGGTGCGCTAACGAGTCGTTGGTTCGATTACTGACAGATTTTATCAGAGATCAATTATTAGTATTGATAAACTATTATTTCGAATGGTTTCGTATAGGTACCTAGGATTTCGGATAAGGTCGTAAAACGGTTTTTTGCCTTTAAAATAAAAACTACGATAAATTTTACAAAATCCTACTAGGTAGTAGGTAGGTACCTACCTATTGAAGTGTGTTTTTGGAATTGGATAAATCTACCTAGAAAATTTAATAAAATGCAAATCTCCGTTTTATAAGAGGTGTCTTTGATAATTTTTTCTCTGCTACATAAAAAACTTAACCAATCGTAGGTATAAATTACTACAAAAAAAGGGTGTGATATGAATAATCAGGTCACCAAATAGGTACCTATCACTTTCATATGATTTGTAATGAATGAGAAAAATCTAAACCCAACCCAATAATAACCAACCTCCATACTGCATTACTGCCTTAGATTTATATACCTAGTAGGTAAGGACCTGCCTATATAGGTACCTACCTACTAGCGTACCTACCTAACTCTTCATAAAACCCATGCCTCAAAGTTTGCGTGACATCTTCAAAACTCATTCAGCCAAGAAATTCCTAAAGGCCATGCCTTCTTGCTTGACTAAAACGAAATTTTCATTTTATCGATTCCCTTCCAACTTCCAAGTCACCGGCTATACAAATTTTATATTATGGTACAAAATACTCACACAAACGCAATTTTCATCTATACAAACTACACATACGGGAAGTTAACGCACACAGCCACAATTTTACATAGAAAAACAGCCGGTCGCTGCTCGCTCTAGCCTATCTATACGTGGTATAGAAAAAAAACTTCAAAATGGTATGGCTTCACTAACGTAGCCAAGCTATTACCCGATTCTGGTCCATTAAAATATGAATTATGATATCCCTTAAGGTCCACTATCGCAAACGCAAACCTTTGATCTATCTCTTTCACGTAACCGAACGCTTTCGAGTTTTCCCGTTCTCGATCCAACTCAAAATACGCCAAAAATGACGTCGAGCCAGCCAACGACGATGTTTCGAAAACAGTGTCTCGCGTTTCTCAGTACGGATACCGCGCGCTCGTTGGCCACTTTTTATTTGGAATTTTTCAATCGACTGATCACTGCCAGTCGTAAGTTTTACAAACAAATTCGCATCAGTTTTATATTTTTCACAATGATTAGCGCCAAATAGGAAAGTCTCAAGTGCCGCAGTCGGCACGGTCTATTTTGGCACAACCGCGGCCGATCGCGGCTAACCGGCCGAATTAGGTCGCTCGTTCCCTGGTCCGGTACGTAATCGGCACGTTATCACCGCTCAAATCAGCCGGACTCTACAGATAGCAATTCTGTCAATTTCTGTTTGACAGATCGTAGGTAGGTACCTACCGTACCGTACCGTACGTACCGCCTGTTAGTGACCGTCAAGCAAGAAAATAATGTCGTTTTTATTACATTTTTTGATAAATTATTATTCTAGTTTATATGCCGCGGCAGCATTACGGCCTTATCGATTTTCCTATTTAGCGCGCTATCGTATTTTATACATTTTCGAAACGCTCAGTGCGCGTGTATGCGCTTTCGAAAAACATTTTTATAAAAGTATTTTGTTAGCGGCGAACGGACGTCGCCTTGTACCTACTGTAAATTGGTAATAATTTCTTTTGATTGCACAGTAATAAAGTGGGTAGTGAATATGGGTTAGTGTGATGAATATCGTGCAGTCTAACAGCGATGGATTCATAACGATTTATTTATGTTTGTGTTTAGTGGCTGTTGTGCATTCCTGTTGTGAAAGTGTGTGACAATTTTGTGTAACTATGTACTATCTTGGAAGCTGATGCATGCAGGAAGTGTATGCATCTTTTGCAAGATCTGTCATCTGTAAGTAACTTTCAAAATATGTACCATAAATCTAATGTTTTCAATGCTCATTGTAATTTACATCTAATTACGTACCTACATTACCTAATGCTAACCCACTAACACTCATTATTAATTACACAAAAAAGGTATAAGTCTTTTACATCTTGTTTTGTTTTTTCTGAATTCCAAATTCAATTGTAATCTAATTGGGGACCTCTTTTGAACCTGCCAGTCTCCATCATTTAAAAACAGAATGTTATGTAGAATAAAAAAAATATTGTACTTTTTGTCAAAGTGCTCAAGTTAAATGGACATTGGGTCAGCACTCAAAACATGCCCAAATCAAAAGAGAGATAAACACATAAAGAGGGACAATTCTGACAAGTTTTATCTGTCCATTGCTGCTTGATTATTGAACACATTTGACTAAAACCTTGAACCGGCAGTATACCAAACTCATTTGTCATTATTCAAATTTGGAAGGTGCCATATTTTGCCATTGATAGTGTATGGAATGCTAAGTCCATCGTAGAACTATTAGAAAGTCTGTTTTTTGTACAAAACTTTTGGTTTCAACCTAATTTGAAAAAGATATTATGATGCATGAAAAATTTTCAATCAGAAATTGTAGTAGGTACCTACCTAGTCATTTTCTTTACTATGATTATCATCGGAAATCCCATAAATATAACTGTTTCGTTTGTAATTAATAATAGGCAAAATATTAACTTATCAAAGGGCAGTTGAGGGGAATGACCTCTATTAGGCACAGGGTGATTAACCTTATCTATTTATGGAAAGTACTTAATACTTTAAAGGGTAAAACTAAAATTGTCAATGTCCTTATAATAGGTACATTAGTTGCCAGCTACTCCCATATTTTCCTGACTTTATGGGAATAGTAACAGTTTATATGGCACATCCATAAAAAATAATAAATAACTAATTTAAAATAAATAATAAATAACTTATTTGAAAGTATTGAACTTTAATTACTTTTTCTTTGATTTAATTATAGTGTGCATCATGAAAAATATAATTTTAATAATAGAATTAATTGAATCAACACAGAATCCCAGGATTCTTTTTTCGGGAAAAATTCGATTTTTTTTACAAGCTTTATATTAACTTGCGTTTTATGTCCGGGTGGAATAGGTATGTTTGTCCGGGTGCAATCTTATAACTTAATTAAAGCAGTTATCCTCAACCAATTGAGTTGAAATTCGGCATTACCTGTCATGTTCCGATGACAATACTATATGATGGTGACAGCGAGCTGATCTGATGATAGAGGCGGAAGGTTGACGATGGAACTCCTCGATGGATAATAGTAGACTGGCCGTGTTTAGGCTCATTATGATCAGCACACGGTTACGATCACAAATTTTATAAAAGCTTGTATTGAAAAATATCTTTTTCACTTTAAACTTATTGATACATAGTTTGATACATGATGCATAGTTTTAAACAAGTTTGTGGTCGCCAGGTCTACTACTCACAGAACAGTATTAACGGCCAAGTTGAGCGATGGGGGCCCTCGTGATGACGATGATGAATAATTTATATTCTTGAAGTAAGTAGGTTCTAATACAAACTAGTTTTCAGGGTTCCGTACCCAAAGGATAAAACGGGACCCTATTACTAAGACACCGCTGTCAATCAATCAATCAATCAATTATTTTGCGAAAATTATTTAATTTGCATAAATTAGAACATTGTTACAAGTTAAAAGATAAGTCACAGATCCGTCCGTCTGTCACCAGGCTGTATCTCATGAACCGTGATAGTTAGGCAGTTGAAATTTACACAGATGAAGTACCTATTTCTGTTGCCGAAATTAAAAAAAATACAAAAAAAAATAAGGGGCTCCCATACTACAAACGTGATTTTTTTCCCGTTTTTATAGATAATGGTACGGAAACCTCCGTGCGCGAGTCCGACTCGCACTTGGCCGGTTTTTCTGTTATGCGAAAACATGTAAGTGCTCATCAATGTTTTAAGTTGTTGTTTACTAATTAAACTGCTTGTTCCGAATATAATTAATAAATTAAAGTTAAACAGCCAAAAAACGCCATCAAGCTTATATAGACCGTGTTCCAAACGTTGAGATACGAAGTCGAACGAAGCTCAAATATGTTGGGAATCGGCTAACGGAACTAAAATGGAGTTGGACAGGACACCTGGCAAGACGAGGTAATTTTTTTTTTTTATACAACTTGATAAGACGGTTCAAGGATGTGGCCTACCTACCTGATGTTAAGCGGTACCGTCTGCCTATGAAGAGTGCATTAAATCACATATTTCACGTCCACCTAGACGCACCTTATATGAAAATGTACCGCGCCCGCCACCCTGAGACATAAAGATGAAAGTCTCATGTGCCTGTAATTTTAACGGCAACCATACCCTTCAATCCGGAACATAGCAATGCGAGCATTACTGCTTTGCGCAAGAAACAGGTAGTACTTCCACGAACTCTATAAAAAAAAAAAGCTCTACTACTACTAAATAATTAATGTTCAAGAACTCCCTTTTCCGCATTCGACCTCCATGGGTGGTCCATTGTGCGTGAGAGTTGTCTGACTAGGTAGTTAGCCTAACTGCGTCCAGAAGCACAGAAGTTTCCTGTGGTCTTCGCAGGCTTGGCGGAGTGACCTTGGGTTGTTGAGGATTTGTTTACATTGAGCTGCTACTCCCACACATTCCAAGACTACGTGGGCAGCCGATTCTTCGGTCAGACACCCTCTGCAGAGACTGTCTGTGGCTCCGATGTTGAAGAGGTGTTTGTTCAGGAGACAGTGTCCTGTGAGTGTCGCCACGATGGTGCGAAGGTCTATTCTTTGAAGGTTGAGCAGGCGACGTGTCAGTCGTGGTAAGGCAGCCAGTAGGGCTGCTCTTGATTGTCTGCAGTCCGTAATCCGTGCCCAGCGTTCATTGTGTTGGTTAATGGTGCGGAGCCGCATCCATGTGCGTAGCTGAGAGAAGGGCAGAGGGAGGAATGGAGATGGGCCCTCTGTGGTTGTTTCCGGCATGACGAGGTGACGATAGGAGTAAGGCGCTGAATGGCGCCCAAGAACTGGGTTCAGAAACGTTGGTCGTCCAGCAGCGAGATGAGCAGACGATATCGCATGCGTCGCGGGCAGAACCTGGATGAGACTGGCACGGGCCTGTGAGGAATAGCACAGGCAAAGAGAGGCCTATACTCAGCAGTGGGTGAAGTCAGGCTGTGGATGATGATGAAAACGCATAGTGTAGGACTTTCAAGCCACAGTTTAACTCATAAGGCGATACCCAATACTGCAATAAAGACCTATCTTAGAAAGGCTAGTTCTCCTAAAAGGATGGCCCAAATAATAAAAAAAAAACATAGGTAGATCCACCAACTTATCTGTAGAATGAAATGTATATATGTAGATGATAGAACAATGTAGGTAAATGGCTCTACAGATAACTTGGTGGATCTGTACAGGTAATAGGCATCTATAGGTAATAGGCATAATTTAAACATGAATAGAAAAATAAATTACTTTTCCCGCCATTTTCGAAAAAAGACGTCGTGTACTTTTATTCGAGTTATTTTGTGTTATTTTGGTGGCATTTTTACCAATGTAGCTCGTCTATGGAGCACAGTGTAGTGAAATTAAATGGGAGTGTATTGCGTGACTTTTCAAATTGGTGGAAATTGTCTACCAAAGTTTTAGTAAAACGGCCACCGTTTTACTAAAACATGACTTGACTGCGACTTTGACGACTTGGAAGGAATGTAAAGTTTAAAAATACAATAATTAAATTATACTTGAAAATGGCAAATCAACATGCTGTTCGTTCCAAATTATAAAAAAAAAGTCTTCCAAAAGCATTTTTACTGCTGATAATCCTGAACCTGAAATACCAACTTTCAATTCCACCAAACATACTAAGAACCATCTCGCAAGCATAACTTATCCACCCAACAGTCCATACATAGTCCTGACTCCACACTAGGATCCCCTGTGTCGTGTGTATCAGGAACTACGAGCACCTTGACACAACACAGACACGGAACTAATAACATAACACCCAACAGTCACATACATAGTCCTGACCTCCACACTAGGATCCCCTGTGTCGTGTGTATCAGGAACTACGAGCACCATGACACAACACAGACACGGAACTAATAACATAACACCCAACAGTCCATACATAGTCCTGACTCCACACTAGGATCCCCTGTGTCGTGTGTATCAGGAACTACGAGCACCATGACACAACACAGACACGGAACTAATAACATAACACCCAACAGTCACATACATAGTCCTGACCTCCACACTAGGATCCCCTGTGTCGTGTCTATCAGGAACTACGAGCACCATGACACAACACAGACACGGAACTAATAACATAACACCCAACAGTCACATACATAGTCCTGACCCCACACTAGGATCCCCTGTGTCGTGTGTATCAGGAACTACGAGCACCATGACACAACACAGACACGGAACTAATAACATAACACCCAACAGTCACATACATAGTCCTGACCCCACACTAGGATCCCCTGTGTCCTGTGTATCAGGAACTACGAGCACCATGACACAACACAGACACGGAACTAATATTAGCTGATCTTGCAAACATTTGTCCCGCAACGGGAATCGAACCCGCATCCTTTCGCATCTCAGCCAGCTACCCGCCCGCCGCGCCACAGAGGTCGTTACGCTCCATAAGTTATTTAATAAATAAAATTGGCAGACAAAAAATAATCTAATCGAAACTCAGAACTTAGTAACATGACCTCTAGAGCTTTAGTTACAAAGTGCATTCCACGTACAGTTAGTGCGAGAGCGAGACAGATGTATGCAGCTTAGTTTGAGAGAAAGAGACGGCGTTTTCGAGGATTTGTACTAGAAGGGCTTCTTATGAAAACTATTACCTACACTAAAAGTACTTACGAAAATAATGTGCTTCGGCTATCTTTGTCTTTTCAAACATACTACCTAGATACACACCTTTTTCCCCGAAGGGGTAGGCAGAGCCTCAAAGGGCCTCTTTTCACTATGGGTTGCATCATCGTAGAATATAGACGTGAAAAGTGGTTAGCTCATCGCCGGCATCGGTTCCCACGACTGACTCGGCTAACGCTTTCTTCCAGATAACACAATCCATAATCAATAAGCTAGCAGCCAGGACAAATCTTATACCAACGAATCTTACTAACAAGTCCGGGATAATCCCTTAGTCGTCTTTTACACCATCAACGGGAGGATACGGAGGGGTATATTCTGAGGCCGGACACCACAGCACGTCTTATAAATATTGCAAATAAGTGAAACAGCGACTGTCACGAAAGGGGTTCAACGAGTTTAAGTTACTTGTAAAAAAAAAAACAGTTGCGTACCTACAAGATTTTATAATATTAGTGATCGGAACCGTGTGCTGATCAAAATGAGCCTAAACACGGCCAGTCTACTATTATCCATCGATGAGTTCCGTTGTCCACCTTCCGTCTCCATCATCAGATCAGCTCGCTGTCACCATAATATTGCATTGTCATCGGAACTTGACAGGTATGCAAACTATCATCTCAATCGGTTGAAGATAACTGATTTAAAATTCAGTTGCAAGATTCCACCCGGACATACATTGCAAGTTAAATAAAAGCCTGTAATAAATAACGGTTTGCAACTGTACATGAACCAAGCACTAAAGACAGCTCTAACACAGTTTAGTAGTAGTAGAGCTTTTTTGTGAAAGAGTTCGTCCGGGGATGTACTACCACCATACCTATATCTGCCACAAAGCAGTAGTAGGTACTCGCCTCGCATTGCTGTGTTCCGGTTTGAAGGGTGCCGGTGAAATTACAGGCACATGAGACTTTTCATCTTTATGTCTTAGGGTGGCGGGTGCAGTGCAATGCCATATAGGGCGCGTCCTAGGTGGACGTGACCTGTGTGGTAATGCACTGTTCATAGGCAGAGGTTACCGCTAACATCAGGTGGGCCATCTGCTTGATCCGTCATTCCAAGTACCTAGTATAAAATTAAACTTTTTCTGGTCCCGGAAAGCTCTACTTATACTCACGGAATTGCCCCATAGCACATCACACACACACACACACAACACAGGCCACAGTGGTACGCTTTTCAGCAATCAGGAGATGGTCGTGCGAAGATTACTTTTAAGTTTATTTCTTGCAAAAACTAACACCAATTATAGACGTGCGTCATTACTATTACGTCAATAAAAAAACGGACAAGTGCGAGTGAGACTCGCGCACGAAGGGTTCGCTGAATTTTGCTAGGAGGGGTTTTCTGATTCTCTCTATAGCATCTTACTTTTGACTGCCGGATTTTAAGTTGCTTTTCCTTTTTTCTTTGAATCAGGTTCCATTTGTTCTCGAGGCTCCACACAGGCGCTCCCCGCCTAGTAGTAAGAAGGATCATCAAATAAAGCCGAGCCGTGTTTGTTGCCTGATTCTTCTACGGTTGGTCGCGTTGGAACAGTCCAGTATTAAATTTATTTTTATAAGACGATTCAAAATGATCGTTGTGATTTCTAATGAATAAAATACTTTTGACTTTTGTCTTTCCGATCCGTGAATAACCCATTACCACCAGTTTCAACCACTTTTTCCCACAAACTTCAGCAACCATTTTAGGTGTTCAAATCGAAATTCTTAAATTTTAGACTTTTTTCTTTATTTGTGTCACAAAGCCTAGATGTATTCAAAATTACAGAATTGTGATGTTTCCAAGTACCCTAGAGGAATTTTCGCATTTTTCATACAGAAATGAGACACTTATTGCCATATCTTTTTAATGCGTTGAGTTCGAAGCTTGATATTCGGCATTATATTAAATCAATCAATGTCTTCAGGTAGCATAGCTGTTTTTTTTTTAATTTTGTGCATTCCTTTTTGTATTTGTTGTATTATTCTTTCTGTAAATAAATGTATTAAAAAATTCCATTTCAGTTCAATACCAAAAACAGTCTCTTTCCGCCTGTCTCTCTGTCCTAAACCACGCCACGGATTTTGATGCTGTTTTTACCATCAGTTAGATATTTTTTCACGGAAGGTTTCTGTATATAACTAGCGACCCGCCCCGTCTTTGCACGGGCAGTAACTTAACTTTTTTTTTTTTTTTTAAGAAATAAATAGGCAAACTAGCATACCTGATGTGAAGTGGCCACCGTCGCTTATAGACACCGGCAAGACCCGGGGTATTGTCGGTGCGATGTTGTGGATTGAGGTCCTGAGAAAATGGGTCTTGAGAGACAGACAACGATTTAAGGCGCTATAGGTTCAACGAACATTTTTGTATGAGGCGAAGAAGGCGAGCGCACACTCTGATACCGTGTTTTTATGTATAAAAAAATTATATAAAAATGTCGTTCAAAGTTTTGTTTAATTTTGTTGATGAATTCACTAACTCAAATAATAACTAACATGTAACCAAATGTTTCAAAAATTAAAACGTGAGAGAAGTGAGTGAAAAATAGCATTTAAATTTTAAAAAGGAGGTATCTTTGTTATTTTCTTTTATCGAGTGAAGTAATTCAAATATTGTATTGAGTTATTGATTTCACTAGATATAAAGCTCAAGAATATCATATATTTTTTTCTTCATAGAAAACTATGAAAATTCTTATCAAAAACTTTAAAATTCTAGAGACATTTGAGAACCTATCGCGCCTTAAATCTTAGGGCAACAAAGTGAATCTATTTGGTTTCGTTGGTACCTTTTAAGGCGCGGAACCCTATAAAACATCTATGGTTTGACTGACCCAAGAGTCGCTGTGATAGGGTTGTCGCGAGTCTGTTCGCAGAACACCAGTAATCGGATAGCTAGCTCAATTCAGTCACTCGACAAGTCTCGAGCACCGCCGTAAAGTCGCATGCCTTGCGATCTTCTATAGGTTACAATTCGGATCTGATACCTCCATCTCCTTTTCATCATTAGGCAATGTGCATCCTCGGATTGCTGGTACTTGGCCCGCGTTGCAGCTTCAGCGAGTGTCCTCTGAGTCCTATATTATTGTCCAGGTTTTTTTTTTTTTTATACTTTTTGGATGGCGGATCAAGCAAGAGGCCCACCTGATGTTAAGCGGTAACCTCTGCCTATGAACAGTGCATTACCTCATAGGTCACGTCCACCTACGACACAACCTATGTGGCATTGCACTGCGCCCGCCACCCTGAGACATAAAGATGAAAAGTCTCATGTGCCTGTAATTTCACCGGCACCCACCGGCCGGCGGATATAGTGTCTGTGATAAATCTGGTATACTGTTGTGGTTGTTTAGGATCTTGTAGGTCTCCATTAGGTCTCCACGCTCTCTACGTTGCTGAAGGGTCGTTCCTCATATGTTAGTGCTTTAAGACGGCACCATTTTGTGTATTAGATGAGCTACAATAATGACATTAGTTTTTAATATTGCGCGCTTTTATGACGCAGAATGTAAAGGACCATTCCTATTTTAAATCCCGACGCAAAAACGACGGGGTGTTATAAGTTTGATGTGTCTGTGTGTCTGTCTGTGGCATCGTAGCTCCCGAACGGAATAACCAATTTTGATTTTTTTGTTTTGTTTGAAAGGTGAATTAGTCGGGATTGTTCTTAGCTATGTTTGATCAAAATCGGGTCAGCCGTTTCATAGCGTTGAGGGTTTTTTTAATTTTTACAAAATTTCCGGGTGGAATCTTGCAACTGAATTTTAAAGCAGTTATTCTCAACCGATTGAGCTGAAACTTAGCATACCTGTCAAGTTCCGATGACAATACAATATGATGGTGACAGCGAGCTGATCTGATGATGGAGACGGAAGGTGGACAACGGATCTCCTCGATGGATAATAGACTGGCCGTGTTTAGGCTCATTTTGATCAGCACACGGTTACGATGGTGATTGTAACAAACACAACCAATACAAGCTTTTGTAAGATCGTGTCAAACTGTTTTATCTCCAATCATCTTCTTCGTCCTGTTGAGTTTCATTGTTCTTGTCTGTTTTTATGTTGTGTTTATATTATTATGTATTTATTTTTATGTATTATAATGTAGGTTTGTATATATTTAATGATATGTGTATTTGTCAAGGTGATAACACCACTGTCCCATTCTTCCATATAGTCCTCTCCATCCTAAGGTTGTCTGGAAGAAATCGTTATAAGCGATAAGACCGCCCATTGTACATTTCTGTTATTTTTTTGTTATTGAGTTATGTTTTGTATTTCTGTGTGTTATTTGTGTACAATAAAGAGTTAATCTATCTATCTATCTATCTAAGCTTTTATAAAATTAGTGAATTTTATTTTAGCTTGTATTGAAAAATATATAGGTACTTATTTCACATAAAACTTTTATAATATACAAAGTGTTTCCTCTAGTGGCCTTAGTCAAAGATGTTATGAGTTTATAAGTGTCGATACAACACCGTACCTACAAGAGTTAAAACATAAAGTCCTTTATCATTTAAACAACATTCACCACCCATCTTTGTCTAAGCCTTAGACTCTAAGGCCACGTAGAGATGATCTGAAATAAGGCCACTAGAGGTATTCTGAAACCTGCCCGTACTGTATACAGGAAGAGGGATTCCATATTGATCATTTATTGCGATAGTTTACGTAGGGACCAGATTACGAAGAATTTGATGAGAAAACATTTTATTAAATTTCACTAACGTTTGATCTGAGGGGCTAGTCTGGAAATTTGACAAGCAACTTACACGGCCGTGAGGTGTACACTACACGGATTTTAGTATGGAGAAATCGAAGAGCGCCCCTAGCGGGCACCTTGAGAACCTCTAATTCCATACAAAAATCCGTGTAGTGTACACCTCACGCCCGTGTAAGTGGCTTGTCAAATTTGCAGACTAGCCCTTCTGGTGGATTAGCCCACCGTGAACGAGTGTCCACGTCTCGCGCTCTCGGCACCATAGGTCATTTTTAACCCCCGACCCAAAAACGACGGGGTGTTATAAGTTTGACGTTGTCTGTGTGTGTGTGTGTGTCTGTATGTCTGTCCGCTCGTAGCTCCCGAACGGATGAACCAATTTTTTTTTTTTAATTGTTAATTTGTCGTGAGTTTTCTTAGCTATGTTTGATCAAAATCGGTTCAGCCGTTTCGTTGCGTTGAAGGTTTTTTAATTTTTACAAAATTAATTACCTACTTGTATGTATATAGTATAGGTACCCGTAACTCAATCGATTGAAGTAGCTCAGTCAGGAAGTCGTTTCTTATTAGATCCTGGTTGAAAGCCAAAGCAGTTTTACCTTTTTAGCCTCAGTAGGCATTTGTTGAGCAGTTCCATACTACATAGACACGCTATTTTCCCCGAAATAGGCAGAGCCTTAATGGGCCTCTTCACCGTGGGAATATAGACGTGGCAAGTGGTGAGCTCATCGCCGCCATTGCTTCTCACGAATGACTCAGCTAACGCTTTCTTCAACAGCCAGTCAAGTTGTATATAATGGGCGTCATGTAAAAAGAACGCTGGCGGTCAAGCTTCTTCAGGCGTTCCAGCGTTCTTTTTAAGAGATTACTTACTTTTCTACTTATTTAAGAGATGTATACCTATGCATTGAATGAGTGCCTACCTAGTTTATTACAAATAATGTACAATTATAGTACGCGTCATGTAAAAAGAACGCTGGAACGCCTGTAGAAGCTTGACCGCCAGCGTTCTTATTACATGACGCGCACTATACCAATGAAGACTCCGGTACGGAAGCCTGCAATGCTCTAAGAACGAAACTAACGAACAAGTCGGGACAGCTTCAAGAACTAGTCTTTGCTAAGGGCTTCGAGTAGATCAGGGGGTTAGGGTTCTTTCGTCACTACACCATTTTTTGTGCTACTTTTGATTTCCATACAGGGCACAGGGCTTCGCACGCGTGGTCACAGAATAAATAATAGTACGCGTGGTGTCGGAACACACATGTTTTAATTGATAGTATCTCATAAATATCATCTGTTTAGCTACGAATACCAATGTTTGTTATTTTGTTTAGGGTAGTATCCGCGAAATCAACTTTCGCTAAACAAGTGTTGATCACCTTAATAAAAACAAAAAAAAAAAAAAAACGAGCTCTGTTGTGCTGCGGGCGAAGGTTCGCCTGCGACGCAGGAGGTTGCGGGTTCGATTCCAGCCTTGGAACAAATATTTGTACCATCTGCAGATATTTGTTCAGGGTGTTCTGGATATTTTCTATGATAACAAAAAATATCTATCTATGTAATGTATTGTATTAAGTATCAGTTATCTAGTACCCATAACACATGCTCTGCTTAGCTTGGGGCTAGATAATGTTGTGTGAGCTGACCGGCATTGTTTATTTATTTATTTATATCGCTTTAACATTATTTCCCATTTGTAATCTTATTTTTGAACCTATTCGGCGTTTGTGAGTCGGTGCCGCCTGACAGCCCTAGAGTGTTTGTAAAGCTCTTTCTTAAACGCCGCGTCATCCGTTTTTAACCAAAGAAAGTTCTCATGACTTGCGATATCTGTCCGACCGTTAGAATAGCTTTTTTGGATTTTTACTTAGGTTACTAGTACACTATTATTTTATCTGTGCTTAGGTGTATCCACACCTCACTGTTAATCTATCTAAAAATAAATTTAAGAAAATTCTAAGGATTGTCTTATTAAAAAAAAGCTTACTACAAAGTATTATATTACATAGATGACAAGAGGGCCTGGGGAGCTCAGCACATAGATTGTTAAGACAGCTGTATTTTTTATTTTTTTCTTGTTGTAGAGCTTACATGTGTACCTAGGTGCTGTATTTTATTATTTATTTGTGTACTAGGTACTACTATTATGTATATCTATCTATATATATATAAAACAAAGTCGTGTTAGTTACACCACTCAACTCAAGAACGGGTGAACCGATTTGGCTGAAAATTGGTGGGGAGGTAGCTCATCAGATCAGCTCGCTGTCACCATCATATTGTATTGTCATCGGAACTTAACAGGTATGCCAAATTTCAGCTCAATCGGTTGAGGATAACTGCTTTAAAATTCAGTTGCAAGATTCCATCCATAAATAAAAGCTTGTAAAAAGAACAGCTTTGTAAGGGCTACATGACGATGGTAAGCGGCCCGACGGCATGAGGCCTTTGGTGTGGGACGTTACATGCGTTTACACCATTGCGCTAGCTCATCTGTCCGGGACATCAGTTAGGGCCTGCAGATTCCGCTGAGGACCTCAAAAGACGCAAATATGCAAGTCTCGACAGAGCTTACTTATGAGCCTTTCGGGGTAGAGACTCTGGGTCCGAGGGGTACCGGGGCCCTTCGCGTTTGACTTTTATTGCGGCAGATTCTGCTGAGGACCTCAAAAGATGAAAATATGCAAGTCTCGACAGAGCTTACTTATGAGCCTTTCGGGGTCGAGACTCTGGGTCCGTGGGGTACCGGGGCTCTTCGCGTTTGACTTTTATTGCGGCAGATTCCGCTGAGGACCTCAAAAGACGCAAATATGCAAGTCTCGACAGAGTTTACTTATGAGCCTTTCGGGGTCGAGACTCTGGGTCCGAGGGGTACCGGGGCCCTTCGCGTTTGACTTTTATTGCGGCAGATTCTGCTGAGGACCTCAAAAGATGAAAATATGCAAGTCTCGACAGAGCTTACTTATGAGCCTTTCGGGGTCGAGACTCTGGGTCCGTGGGGTACCGGGGCTCTTCGCGTTTGACTTTTATTGCGGCAGATTCCGCTGAGGACCTCAAAAGACGCAAATATGCAAGTCT
Organism: Operophtera brumata; assembly: GCA_932527175.1. Classification (NCBI taxonomy): domain Eukaryota; kingdom Metazoa; phylum Arthropoda; class Insecta; order Lepidoptera; family Geometridae; genus Operophtera; species Operophtera brumata. Next base: position 32,454,386 of record OW052232.1, on the reverse strand, counting down.
CGACAGAGTTTACTTATGAGCCTTTCGGGGTCGAGACTCTGGGTCCGAGAGGTACAGGGGCCCATCACGTTTTCAAAATTATTTCAGGACGTCTGGTCGAAGCGACGCGTGGCCCGTTCTTGTCTAACTGTCGCATTATCAATCACTTGGTATTACTGTTTCGAAAAGCTGATGTTTACCGAGACCCATTACTTTTTGTGTTGTAGCACCAACTATTATCTAATCTATGGCAGTACTCTGTACATGGACGGGCTGTTTCCAATTAGCTACCACCACGCTATACACTATGTCACCGTGGCGTAAAATACAAAATGTCGAGTAATAGTAGCAAGCTACTAGGAAGGTCGGCCGCGCCCTCTGGTTCGTTTTCAATCGCTGCCACACTTCGCCGGTTTTCAGTTATTCCCAAGGCGAGGTGATTTCATGGGCCTCCATGTCGATCTAGTAAATTTATTTTATACGTACATACATACATATATGTATAATAAACTCACGCCAGTTTCCCGGAGGGGTATAGAGACCACGGCTAGGTTATTACGTATCATGCAATAACAATGCGATAGCAAGAATTGCGCGAGAATTGCGCGATGATCGTGCAATTCTTGCTATCACATTGCTATTGCAAGATACGTAATAAGCTAGCGGATTTCCACTTGCTACGATCCTGACAAACCTCTTTTGCTTCATTCACTCTCATCACATTCTGCATACATGCTCGTTGGTTAAGGGTAACTCCATGTGGGTAACAGGTAAAGGGGTACATACATTCTGCCGCCGCAATCCGTAGGTCATCGCTCCACCTAGCCAAAGGGCGCCCCACGCTACGTTTGCCAAGACGTGGTTTCCACTCAAGAACCCGCTTACACCAACGGTTGTCAGTTCTTCGGCATATATGACCAGCCCATTTCCAATTCAGCTTGCTAATCCGGTGGGCTATGTCGATGACTTTAGTTCTCTGTCGGATAATCTCATTTCGGATTTTATCTTTCAGAGAAACTCCGGGCATAACCCGTTCCATAGCACTCTGTGCAACCTTGAGCTGGTGGATTAGCCCTACCGTGGGTTTCCACGGGGTTCGCTCCGTAAATTGAATAAATAATACTTTAAAAAACTAAAAAAAACACGCTTTTATAGCTAACCGAACTAAAAAATAGAAAATAATTTTAAATTTTTCATTTTTTAGTTCGATTTATCAATTAGTTATTTGTTGACATGTGGTATTGAAATTTCTCACAAATCATTTCGCAATCTCATCATTTACTACAGAGGATCTATCAAAGAATTTATTAATCCTGGCGCTCCTTAAAAGGATAACGGGAAACTGTTATCAAATTATTGCATTGTCATCGGTCCTTGATACGTATGCAAAGTTTCAAATTAATCAGACTTGTGGAAATTGGTGAAAATTCTGCTCAAAGATTCCGTTATATACGGAAATCAAACATACATGGATACATACATACATAGATACAACCCAAGCTAATAATAAAAAATAAAAGCGTGTTAAAAAAGCGTGTTAAAAAGCGTGTTAATATAAAACCATTGAAGTTAGTAGAATAACAAAAGTGTCAAAAGTGACAAGTATGAGACAATTCATAACAATTTAAATACATTGGCTTGGTAGAATTAGATCCCTGATGTAAAGTGGTCACCGTCGCTTATAGACACCGGCAAAACCGGGTATTGTCGATGCGCTGCCTACCCTGAAGGAATTTATTATTAGTAATTTATAAATTTTTCTTGAAGCGGCACATGTAACCTTGCGGGAAAACCTCTGATGGAAGCTCATTCCATAGTTTGTAGGTATGGGGAAGAAACGATACGAGAAACTCAGGGCTCTATGATGTGTGGATAAGCTTTGTCACGGTGCCGGGAGGAGCGATGGTAAAATCTAGATGCAGAGATAAGATCGAAAAGCACGTTAGAGCATTCCTTGTTGTAGAGGCGGTGGAACACGCAAAGAGATCCGATGGCTCTGCGTTGGCTGAGCGGTTCTAGAGTATCGGAGAGCTTGGGGTCGCCGATGATTCTAATGGCTCTTCTCTGTAGGGAGTCAAAGCGAAGCAGCTGGTACTTGGGTGCCTCGTGCCATAGATGGGAACAGTATTCTACGTGCGGCCTAACTTGTGCTTTGTAAAGCAATAGCCAGTGGCGTAACAATAGGGTGGCAGGGCTGGCAAAATGCCACGGGCCCCCGACCCAAGAGGGCCCCAGCCCAAGAGGCCGCGAGCTCAATATTTTTTTTTTTACATTGTACCTGAGTATTTTATTTTATTTGAAAAGTATATTTTTATAAGTTTTGCTTAAAATCCAAAGTGAAACAACTATTTTTTTTTAATATACGATTTTTCCACGGGAACACAAATAATTTTTTTAAAATTTTCGAATTTGCCACGGGCCCCAGATGGTATAGTTACGCCACTGGCAATAGCCGTTGATTGAATTTGCCCTTGTTTATGTGTAGACTGAAAGTGTGTTATTTTCGAACGCATGAACAATGAAATAATGCATAATTGTTAAATTTCAAAAGAGCTCATTGCACGGGCGATCGACTCAAAATGTCTCGCGCCTAGTCGCGTGGAAACACGAGTTTCTAACTTTGCATTGAAAAGTACTTTTTATCGACAGTTTCAAAAGGCATTATATCTTCTACTAATAGTTGAACGATCGAGCTAAACCCTTGCAACATACTTACATACATACACACACACACACGCTTTTTTCCCCGAAGGGGGGTAGGCAGAGCCTCAATGGGCCTCTTTTCATAGTCATAGTCATATAATTTATTCACCATAGGAACACTGGGAGCACTTGGTTTTGTTTAGATACATATAAGCGGGCCGCATATAATAGGCCTTGTCAGATTTGATTTGATTGAGTTAATTCTAAGTAGGTATACCTAGGTCAAATCACATTAATTATTCATATTTTTCACAGTGGGTTGCACCATCGTGGACGTGACAAGTGGTGAGCTCATCGCCACCATTGCCTCCCACGACTGACTCGGCTAACGCTTTCTTCCAGTAATAACACATTCCATAATAAGCTAGCAGACAGGAAAAATCTTATCAACAAGTTCGGGTAATCTTTTAGTCCGATTTTACGACATCCGCGGGAGGAGACGGTGGGGTCTATTCTTAGGCCGGACACACCGCAGCACCAAAGCACACCCTTGCAACAAATGGCAAAAATTTCTTTCATCTCTCCGGATGTATGTGTACATGTATGTATGTTGGTACTCGCGTACAGGTCATAATTTCAACTAATCTTAAAGTGGGGCACGCCGCCAAATTCCTACTCGTAGATTTGATTTTTAACAGACTAAATCAAGTACAATATTCAAATTATAAATATGCTTGGATACTACATTATAATTCCGAGGGATCACTGTACCAGAAACACGACAGGACAATATTAACGCGATATAAAAAAAAAAAGAAAAGTTACCTCTAACTTTTGGCTAGATTCGATTGTTTATTGTTTATATTGTTATAATGATGCATATTATTGGGTAAAAAATAAAATAAATAAAATCAATACAACAAAGCCGAGGGTTACTGTAGGGGTTTTGTAAAATTAATCCATATTTTACGAGATATTCAATAAAAACGGCTTTTACGAGCGGCTCGAGGCGTTTTTTTTTGTATGAAGATTACAGGTTCTCCAATTTCTTTTTTTTTTGTCGCCGGTGATTTTTGATTGGAGGCGTTCCCTACAAAAATGGAAGTTTGCTGCGGAGCCATTTACACTGATACACTGATAGCCCTATGGCTATATCTAGCCATATCTATATCATATCTGGCTATATCTATCTATATATGATCTATATCTAGTAGCGAAAATTCTAAGTCTTGGATAGTCCTTTGTTTGACCAGGTTTGACCACGATCTCACTTGTCGGCCCGATTTACCGCCCGATTTACCGCCCGATTTACCGCCCGATTTTGATAACATTTAGCATAAACATTCAGAACTCAATTCTCAATAACTGGAACAAAATCAATTTGATCATTGGATCTACAGATGATAAAAGTTCTTGTTAGAACCAAATCATCAGAAATGGATCTAAAGAGAAAAAGTTTTCTCAATAGAACCAGTTGGATCTTGATCACTGGATCTACAGAGAGTAAACGGAATTTTGAATCTTTCAAGAGGTTGTCGGGGCGAGTTTTTTTTTTCAGGGTCACTCAGGCGAATTCTGATACCGTGAGAGTTATCGAAAAGCTATGTTACGCCGACTATACTTCACCTTGTAATTTTATTTATTCTGTGACTTCACTAAAAATATCTTCAAGGGATCTATCAGGAATTTGAAAGATGCCTGTTTTTTTATTTTATTTTTATTTTAACTTTAGGAATACTTAGTTACAAGGGATCTAACAGGACGATCAAAGTCCACAGGATCAGCCAATCGGGATCCATTAATTTACGGGCTCTAATTTAAAAATAATAAGTTCTGCATGTAATAAAGTTGTTTAATTTTTTAATTTTTTTTAAAGTTAGTTTTAAACCTATAAAACGACCTAGGGAAAATGTTGAGTCTATCTATAAAGTTAATAGGTAAAACAGAAACTCAAAGAAACCAGATTGCTCAAGATTGAGTGCAGCGCGTTTGCAATATCGTTTTTTGTTCGCGTCTCGGAAAAATGAAAGTAGGTAGTTGTCTAGCCGAGACTCGAGTCGAGACACAGACCGATGAGGCTGGCTAGATCACTTCGCTACATATGCTCAAAATGATTTCAGCCAAACTCTCCATCGTTAAAGGTAAAGATAATTTATTTGCTTAAACATATGTAAAAATAGATGTTAAAATAGGTCACACACTTATACAATATGTTTGGCCGCTGCCGGCGTGCAAATGGAGAGGATGGCATGCTAATTTAATTATCATAATTAAACATAGAAAATTTAAAAACAGAACCAATTAATTACGAAATTATATCATTTAAATTCATTATTTTAAATACAATTATGAGTCAATGTTATATTAAATTTAAATTTAAATTTACGATGAAATTTACGTGGATCGTATGATCTTGACGACGATCGTCCGTTTTTTACGTAGTAACTAGCCATTAAGGCGTAAGCAGCAGCTGTCGAGGTCTTATTTGGACGCTTTCTCCTTATAGAGGAGTATAAATATACTTATGTATTTAATTAACCTTTAACCTATAAAGTGAACGTACAACAATATTCTACCTGTTCATTAACCATGTGAAAAAATAACAAAGTGCACCTTTTTTTTTTTTTTTTTTAACTTTGATAGACGTTTGTTTGACCACGATCTCACCTGTTGGTTAGTGACGATGTGGCTGAAGATGGAGCACAAAGGCCTAGAAGGCACCTATTCACTTTAAACTTGAAGAGACCCAGATTATAGTTTTCAGGAAAGACAGACGACGGTAGTGATATTCCACTCCTTAGCAGTTCGCATTATAAAGGTAGAACCAAAACGTTTTGTGCGAATAGAAGGTATACTAATGAGGTAAGGATGGTACTGAGCCGTACGCCTGCTCGTCCTGTGATGAAAAGGAGATGGTGGGATCAGATCGTGCAGTTCCTGGGAGCATTCCCCGAAATGTAACCTATAGAAGATCGAAAGGCATGCAACCTTACGGCGGTGCTCGAGACTGGATCTTAGCTGTTTTGGACTGAAAATTTGATTACCTTGAACGACTTAGTTTTGTACTTTTTTTTTCACCTAAATGTCGGCAAATACTTTATCTTCAATTAGAATGTATGATTCTGTGATGTGATGGTTTTTTATATTTTTTTTTATTATTCGGTCTATCCGTTCAGGATGAGTAGGCTTTCTAAGGTAGGTCTAGATATTGCAGTTCGGGGTAACTAATCGCCATCATTCGAGACGCTACGATTGGTCAAAATCATCATCGTCATCATCAGCCCACACTAGTCCACTGGACATAGGCCTCTCCCAATACGCGCCACTGAGCCCGATGTTCGGCTCTTCTCATCCACTTAAAATACCTTAAAATAACTTAAATATCTTAATTATAATAACTTGGTCAAAAGAGTGATAGTAGTGATAATATATCCGTCTGGTAGTGATTTGGATCAGTTGAGCTACCTTTAGATCGCTTGCAGCGGTCTTCAGGTGGCACAACTGTTTCATATGTATTTTGTACATACCTTGTATTTGTCAAAAGATTGTTTGCTTATTACTGAAGTAGCTTTTCTCGTTGGGCTGTGTTCGAATCTCAGGAAAAATGTACTAGTTTTACAGTTGCGACAATGTTGCATAGCGATGTTGGAAAACATTGATCTGTGACAGGCGTTATAAAAAACTTAATAATAATGGATACAGGTAGATATTTGTTGCTTGACTGTACCAAACTTTTGAAAAATCCTTTAGGGATCCATCACTAACAAAAAGTAATTGAAGACACTCTCGCTTGTGGCGCTTTTTTTTTGTTTGTGTTTTTGGCTCATTACAGCTCATCAACACTTCAGATAGCGTAAGTTGAGTTCGCGAGAACTAGGAGACTTAACACACATGTTTTAATTGATAGTATCTTATAAATATCATCAGTTTAGCTATGATACCCCTAAACACATTTTTACTTTTTTGTTTTTTTTATGGGTATCTTAGCTACATTTATGATATTTATGAGATACTATCAATTAAAACATGTGTGTTAAGTCTCTTAGTTCTCGCGAACTCAACTTTTGCTACCAAAAGAAGTTTTTAAGAGCTGTAATCGGCAAAAAACACTAAAAAAATTGAATCTCGCGCCGCAAGCGTGAGCATTCACCTTAAATAACTTAATTATAATAACTTGGTCAAAAGATTGTTTGCTTATTACTGAAGTAGCTTTTCTCGTTGGGCTGTGTTCGAATCTCAGGAAAAATGTACTAGTTTTACAGTTGCGACAATGTTGCATAGCGATGTTGGAAAACATTGATCTGTGACAGGCGTTATAAAAAACTTAATAATAATGGATACAGGTAGATATTTGTTGCTTGACTGTACCAAACTTTTGAAAAATCCTTTAGGGATCCATCACTAACAAAAAGTAATTGAGTAATTGAGTAACTCTCACTTGTGGCGCGTTTTTTTTTTGTTTGTGTTTTTGGCTCATTACAGCTCATGAACACTTCTTCAGATAGCGAAAGTTGATTTCGCGAGAACTAGGAGACTTAACACACATGTTTGAATTGATGGTATCTCATAAATATCATCAGTTTAGCTACGATGCCATTTTTTTTTGTTTAGGGGTATTGTAGCTAAACTGATGATATTTATGAGATACTATCAATGAAAACATGTGTGCTAAGTCTCCTAGTTCTCGCGAAATCAACTTTCGCTATCTGAAGAAGTGTTGATGAGCTGTAATGGGCAAAAAACACCAAAAAAAAAATATTTCGCGCCTCAAGCGAGTGCATGCTCCTTACAATGATCCCTTGGAGACAGGATCTATTAGTAACAAAATTATATGTATGAGGGATCGAACAGGACAAGGGAGTCTCTACACCAGTACCGGCTTTAGCATGACCATCGAAGAAACGGTTTGTTTCTGCGGCAACAGGCGTATGTACGTATTTAGTAGTAGTAGAGGAGGACAAAGGTGATATTGGCGACCGTATAAAAATATCTATCTATGTAATGTATTGTATTAATTATATCAGTTATCTAGTACCCATAACACAGGCTCTGCTTAGCTTGGGGCTAGATAATCTTTTCTGAACTGTCAGGCATTTTTTTTTTATAACTAGACTAAAATGGCGCTAAACTGTTATTAATCACAAAATATGCATGTAAGTTTAAGCTAAGTTGATTGTAATATGTTTTGTAAATCCAATAAATAAAAAAATAAATAGATAAATAATCCCTCTATTTAATTACACACATAATAATTAGCATTGCTCTAAATTATAATAAATTGCGATGACAAGCGCGTCCCGGTCAGAAACTGACAGAAATCTAAACTGGAGTAAACTCCAAAAATAAGGTTATTTGAACTTATCCAGGTAGAATAATACAAGGTATGTTCAAAATACATATGAAACAGTTGTGCTACCTGAAGACTGCTGCAAGCGATCTAAAGGCAGCTCAACTGATCCAGATCTCTACCAGACGGATCCCTAAGATGCTGGCTGCATTGCCACGCTGAATGACAATCCAGGTTATTTGAATCTATCTGTGTCCCCATCGAAATCCGTTCAGCCATTTCGGTGTGATTTAGAAACAAACATATAAGCATCCAAACACCGTAACTTATATTATATTAGTGTGATTTAAATATGACGTGATGTAATCAAAAACACAATTTAATCCAGAGGTACAGAAAGGGTGACTACCAAATCCACCAAAATATTTTCGATGATAAATATTCTCTCACAAACAAATCTATTTGGAAACGCGATAAGGGCCGACGCGTGAACCTCTGACCGGCGCGCGCGCATATCGTTTCCAAAATGTTGCGTAAGCGATATCACTTATCAGGGTTTTGAGTCAAAAATATTTTTCGCCTTCAAAATATTCCGTGGCTCGGCTTTGATAGTGATTGTAGTTCAAATATTCTAATAGTTTGTTGTTGAACAAATTAGTTGAAGTACCAATGACTGATTAGGTAAGGGGTCCAAAGGTCTTCAGCTCCAATCAGGAATAAAGGTCATAGCACATATATCAACTCGGAAAGGGATCGTAACAGTATCAACTTTCGCCTTTATTATGCGAACTGCGTGTATCTGCGAAGGAGTGGAATACGCTACCGTCGTCTGTCATTCCTAGGGATCGATTTTTGAAAGTCACTAAGTGACTAGAAGTCACGAATGACAAAACGTCATTGATGACTTTGAAATCACTTTTTACCAAATGTCGTATTTTTGAAAGTCATACCCTGTCTACCAACTTGCAAATATTTCACAGTCGTTGTCTTTGACATACGACGTATCTGTCCATTATTAGTTTGTCTGTTCCACTATACTAAGTCCATGGTTCCACTCACCACAGACAAAACAGTGTACTACGTTCGGACCATAGATAATAATTATGTGTGGGTGGAATAGGAAAGCCACAAGATAAAGAGTAAAATTGAGTAAATACTATTCATAAATGTCAGTGCCAAAACAGTCACGGAGTGATTTCAAATCGAGTGGTAGAGCCACTCGTATTGATATCATAGTATGATAATTTTATTCAGAGGTGATTTTCAAAAATACGAACTTTTGGAAATCGATGACTAATAGTCATTTTGCTGACTTCTAGTCACTCGCTGACTTTCAAAAATCGATCCCCTGATGACTATAATCTGGGTCTCTTCAAAGCTAGAGTGAATAGGTGCCTTCTAGACCTTCATGCTCCAACAACGGCCGCATCATGCACTTACCAACATATATCAAGTCTGAAAGGGATCGTAACCGTATCGCCTTTCGCCTCGCCGTCAACCAGGCGTCAACCTAACGTAAGCACATTTCGGGAAACGCTCCCAGGAACTTCACGATCTGATCCTACCATCTCCTTTTCAAAATAGGACGAGCAGGCGCACGGCTCGGTACCATCCTTACCTCATTAGTATACCTTCTATTAGTACTAAACGTTTCAGTTCTATCTTTATAACGCGAACTGCTATAAGGAGCGGAATACACTACCGTCGTCTGTCTTTCCTGAAAACTATAATCTGGGTCTCTTCAAGGCTAGAGTGAATAGGTACCTTCTAGACCTTTGTGCCCCATCGTCGGCCACATCGTCACTTATCAACAGGTGAGATCGTGGTCAAACAAAAGTCTATCAATGTTTTTTTCTTTTTATTTAGAGTTCCGTACCTCAAAAGGTTAAACGGAACCATTATAGGATCACTTTGTGGTCCGTCTGTCTTTCTGTCAAGACCCTTTTTCTCAGGAACGCGTGGAGGTATCAAGCTGAAATTCATATCAAATACTCAGGTCTACTGTCTCTTGGGGCTGTGAAAAAAACAAACTTCTAAGCCAACGCAATCAAAAGATACAGCCGTTTATGCTACAAATTTTCGACACTCGCAAGGGAATCAAAACCTACAGGGTACTTCCCGTGAACTCAGAAATTAAAATCTTAAAATTTGGTACGAAGCAACGTCTTATAGCACAAATAAAGGAAAAATTGCGAAAACATATATTTTGAGTTACATTATATAATAAAAATATTTTTAATATTTTAAACTTACTACCCCTTTCCTCATGATGATTTTATTTAGCAATAAAAATACCATATCTTTTCCTTCATACCTACAATACAAAAATACAAAATTTCTTTATTTTTCTTACACGACTATAAGTAACATAATGCTGGACAAGTTCACACAACATTATCTAGCCCCAATCTAAGCCAGAGCTTGTGTTATGGGTACTAGATAACTGATATACTTAATATAATACAATACATCAATAGATATTTTTTATTATACATAGAAAACACCCAGAACACCCTGAACAAATACCTGCAGAACGCACAAATATTTGTTCCGAGGCGGGAATCGAACCCGCAACCTCCTGCGTCGCAGGCGAACCATCGCCAGCCGCGCCACAGAGGTCGTCAAATGGGTTGGGAACTCCTCTGTTAAGTTACAATAACCTGTGTTAGAGGAGTCCCCTCTTTAATTATGGTGGTCTACATCTAAGCATATAACTTTCAAAATTACTCTTAAAGAACTTAGGATTAAGAATATAATATATATATAAAATATAGATAAATAGGTTTGTACCTCTCGTACTTGGCCGGTTTTTTTATTTTTTTAAGGTTTACAAACTCTTAAAACCATTCTGTGGTGTTCGCAGTAGGTTAGCCTGTATCGCGAACACCAAAGAGCCGATTTACAATACTTTAGCAGTAACCTCGGGTGAGCGAGCATGTCTTAGGGTGGTGGGCGCTGGCCGAGTGAGATCTGTCTCCGTGCTTGTAGTAAAAGCCGACTAATGGAGTACACCAGGAGATGGGCAGCTCCACCTGAGTAATCCACAGCAATACTGCGATCACCAATCCCCCTGCCAAGCGTGGTGGTAATGGTAAACCCCCCATTTCTATTGAGGAGGCCTCGTCCAGCAGTGGACGTCTAAATGTTGATGATGAATCTGTCTTTTTGTTTGAATGAATGACGAAACAAGCACCCTGGGTTTCTTTAACGATTCGTTTAGCGTTCGTTTTCGTTTTAGCATTCTAAGGCGAGGCTGAAACACAGCGTGGCTGAGCCCTCGACCTTTTCTCTTACACTAGACTAAATAGGTTATTTTTATACTTATATCCTTTGTTTGTTAGTATTGTGTAAGTCCTTTTTTTAATCAATTCTTCCCCATATAAAATTAAATAATTAATAATAATAATTTAATTAATAATTTTCTTCTTTTCTTTTCCATAGCTCTGCTTAGCTTGGGGCTAGATAATGTTGTGTGAACTGTCAAGCATTATTTATTTATTTATTTTTTATATCTACAAACTATTGAATGAGCTTCCATCTGAGGTTTTCCCGCTTCGTTACGACATGAGTCGCTTCAAGAAAAGTGTTCATAAATTCCTTCAGGGTAGGCAGCGCATCGACAATACCCCTGGTGTTGCCGGTGTCTATAAGCGACGGTGACCACTTTACATCAGGTGGGCCGTATACTAGATTGCCTAATTGTTACATTAAAAAAAAACACCTGATTTTAAGCGGTCTGTTTTGTCTTCAATACTCTTCGAATTAACGTGTATTTTTTTGTTACAGGTATAAATAATAAGATCTTAAAAAGCCCACCGGAAGGACAACATTCCAATCTAGAAGTCTAGTTAATAATAAATCTCCCCTAAATAAAGTACCTAAATCTGAAATTAATTAGGAATATGAACATTTGTTAAAATTGACCAAAATTTTCTACCAAACTTAAATGAACTTTCCTATACCCTGCCTTCGATATACCAAAGCCTTTATTAGAGTAGTGTAGAGATAATTGTAAGACAGAGATAGAAAGATGATGCCCCAGCAGTACTGCCTGAGATGGAAACATCACCACTCCAATGTACAGAACATGTTCGCGCAGCTATTGGAGAAAGGTCAGTACAATGTTTATTAGTTGAGTACACGGCGCATACAAATCTGAGGTAAGGAGAATTGGTACGGATGCGTATGCGCAGACCCAAGCAGAAATCTTCATACAAAAAAAACGCCTCGCGCCGCTTTTAAAAGCAGTTTTTATTGAATATAAAATATAAATTAAAAAAAAAAAAAAAACATCTCATAAAATATATATTTATATCTCATAAAATATAGATAATTTTACAAAAGCCCTACATCCCTCCTATATCCAGCCCTACCCCCGGCTTTATTGTATTGATTTTATTAATAGAACTTTTTAACCCCCGACCCAAAAACAACGGGGTGTTATAACAAGTAATTAATTTTGTAAAAATTAATAACACCCTCAACGCAATGAAACGGCTGAACCGATTTTGATCAAACATAGCTAAGAACAGTCCCGACAAATTCACCTTTCCAACAAAAAAAATTAAATCGGTTCATCCGTTCGGGAGCTACGGTGCCATAAACAGACACACATACACACACTCACACACACACACACACACACACACACACACACACACACACACAGACACGACAAACTTATAACACACAGTCGTTTTTGCGTCAGGGTTAAAAATCAAATCTAAGATTTCGAATTTTGCGTTATCTTAAATTGGTGTCATTTTGGATAATTTATTTTAGAAAAGTAACGATTTCTCTTTTTGTGAGCGCGGATTAAGATCTAGAATCTAATAAAAGATCAAAATTAGAAAATGCAGTAATAATATTTGCATTTTATGAACATTATTAGTATTACTTTGTGACTAGTTTTGTCGAATAGAAAAGAAGCGCTGCGGTCGTGTGTGCGGTGTGGTGCACCCTTTCGACCCCAGAATAGTAGGATGCGGGGTAAAAAAAATATATGATAAAAATTAAATAAAAATATTACAACGATAAGAGTAATATTTCACATAATCATTATTTCCTATACTTATAATAATTTGAACAAACGATATGATATGGTTCGACGATATGATGGCCAGGAGCCAGGGCACATGTCACTTGTCCAGATTTGGTGACGGCAGGTGGTGTACGGTGGTTTTAGTAGTAGTAGAGCTTTTTTGTGAAAGAGTTCGTCCGGGGAAGTACTGCCACCATACCCATTTCAGCTCGCATTGCTGTGTTCCGGTTTATGTTTGCCGGTGAAATTACAGTCACATAAGACTTTTCATCTCTATGCCTCTGGGTGGTGGCACATAGGGCGCGTCCTAGGTGGACGTGACTTATGTGATAATGCACTGTTCATAGGCAGAGCTACCGCGAGAGAGGGTACCGCTTAACATCAGGTAAGCCATCTGCTTGATCTGTCATATCAAGACGTATAAAAAAGGCCCTGACCGAGTGGTGGCCGAGAGGGAGCACTAGAGGCCGTGGCAGACCGTCAGCCAGGTGGGCGGATGATATAGAGGCTGTAGAGGGAAAGACCTGGATGTGAATCGCACAGAAAAGACTGGAGTGGCGTTTGAGGGAGGAGGCTTAGACCCAGCAGTGGGCTATTATTTGAGCAGCCAATGATGATGATGATGATGCCAGCCAGGATGTAAAGGCCCTGACGAGTCGATAGCTCGCTTGAGCTATTATTTGAGCTGCCGATGATGATGATGATGATGCCAGCCAGGATGTAAAGGCCCTGACGAGTCGATAGCTCGCTTGAGCTATTATTTGAGCTGCCGATGATGATGATGATGATGCCAGCCAGGATGTAAAGGCCCTGACGAGTCGATAGCTCGCTTGAGCTATTATTTGAGCAGCCGATGATGATGATGATGATGCCAGCCAGGATGTAAAGGCCCTGACGAGTCGATAGCTCGCTTGAGCTATTATTTGAGCAGCCGATGATGATGATGATGATGCCAGCCAGGATGTAAAGGCCCTGACGAGTCGATAGCTCGCTTGAGCTATTATTTTAGCAGCCGATGATGATGTTGATGATGCCAGCCAGGATGTAAAGGCCCTGACGAGTCGATAGCTCGCTTGAGCTATTATTTGAGCTGCCGATGATGATGATGATGATGCCAGCCAGGATGTAAAGGCCCTGACGAGTCGATAGCTCGCTTGAGCTATTATTTGAGCTGCCGATGACGATGATGATGATGCCAGCCAGGATGTAAAGGCCCTGACGAGTCGATAGCTCGCTTGAGCTATTATTTGAGCTGCCGATGATGATGATGATGATGCCAGCCAGGATGTAAAGGCCCTGACGAGTCGATAGCTCGCTGCTTCAATGCGTGCCTTCTGTTACTACACCAATAATTATTTACGAAAAAAAACCACTTTGACGCTATGAATTTATACAAGGCAGATTTTATAATATTAATGATCGGAACCGTGTGCTGATTTAAATGAGCCTAAACACGGCCAGTCTACTATTATCCATCGAGGAGTTCAGTTGTCCACCTTCCGTCTCTATCATCAGATCAGGTCGCTGTCACCATCATATTGTATTGTCATCGGAACTTGACAGGTATGCAAAATGTCATCTCAATCGGTTGAGGATAACTGCTTTAAAGTTCAGGTGCAAGATTCCACCGAACATAACATTGCAAGTTAAATAAAAGCTTGTAAAAAAAAACTACTTAGTCTTTTTTTGAAGTCTAACCGTCTTCAAAAGACTCAAAATTAACGTAATCTAGGTCGCAGACGCGATTCATTTATAGAGTTCTAAAAATAAAATGTTTCCAAAACGAGTATTAGCCATACATAAAAATAACGGCTTGTTTTGCATAACGCCAGAACCGGTCCGCGAGAGATATAATCATATAACGTGCTTTTTGAAAATCTAATATAATCTAGAATGTATTTTTGGATAGAATTCTACTTTCTAAATACTAGTATCACTATTATACTGGCTCTTATCCGGCTCAACGCGTTAGTATTGCCATTCAGCGTGGCAATGCAGCCAGCATCTTGAAATTACAGGCATATAAACTTTTAATCTTTATGTCTCAGGGTGGCGCGCGCAGTGCAATGCTAGGCGCGTCCTAGGTGGATGTGACCTATGTGATAATGCACTGTTTTTAGGCAGAGGGTACTGCTTAACATCAGGTGGGCCATCTGATTGGAGGGTCATTCACAAAGTAGAAAAAAAAGTAGGGCCCTTCCTTCTGCTAGTGATTTGGATCAGTTGAGCTACCTTTAGATCGTTAGCAGCGGTCTTCATATAGCACAACTGTTTCATATGTTTTATTTTTATTTTATACATACATACCTACTTGTATTAGTCGTATTATTATTTCTGTGAATAAAGACCCTTGGTGTTTACAAAATTATTTACGGGCGTCTGGTCAAACCGACGCGTGACCCGAGAGCTGGCTCTTATCTGGCTCAACGCGTTAGTATTGCCATTCAGCGTGGCAATGCAGCCAGCATCTTGGGGACGCTTCCGTCTGGTAGTGATTTGCACTTGTCTTTTGTGCATTGAAAGCAGACCACCCGTTCGTAAGCTACGTACAAGGAATCTTACATACAGACAGACAGACAGGACAGACAGACAGACAGACAAACTATGTCCTCAAAGTTATAACACCCCCCTCCTTTTTAGTCTGGGTTTAAAAACCTGTCACGCCTTCAGAGGCTAAGCCGATCGCTTCTACTTTGAGTTTCAAAATAGTTTCGACGAAATCTAGGCTTGTGTAACTCGAATCTAAAATTGGAGGTCTAAAAATAGATGCTGTTTTCGAGAGCGAAAGTTGTCCTTAGTCGCGTGTGTAGATCATGTTTTGGACTAGGCTGACCTCCGAAACAGTTATCGAAACCAGTTTGTAGGGTTCCGCAGGCAACAAGACAAGGAACCCTTCTAGTTTCGCCATGTCTGTCCGTGTGTCTGTCAGCGGCTTAGCTCAGAGACTATGACTACTAGGAAGCTGTAATTACGGCGACAAAGTGGCAAAATAAAGCGTGAAAAAAAAAACAATGACATGTGATGTACGAGAAAAAAAAACAACCTAACAAAAAAGCCTACTACATACAAACGCCTGAAGCTATTTGAATGATTATTTCACAATATTAGAGACAATAATTAAAATAAAATATTATCAAATAAATTAAATAAAATAAAATAATCATTTTAAAATGATCCATTGGATAATGGATTAATCAGGAACAAAATTATAGGTATAATGGATCAAACAGGAACTACTCAATTAATAGGTTTATAAAAAATATAATTTTAGATTTTGGAAAATAATAATAATATAATATATTTTATTTATTAAATCAGCCATTATAGGTCGTTTATTTGTTAGTATATATTCTTAAAAACTATAGAATTGAATGAAATATTATTTATTGCACAAAACAAACGATGTACATAGGCAACTTAATGCTAAGAAGCATTCTCTACCAGCTAACCTTTGTGTATGTAACTTTGTTATAAATACGTCAGTTGACGACCTCTGTGGCGCGGCGGGCGAAGCTTGGCCTGCGACGCAGGAGGTTGCGGGTTCAATTCCCGCCTCGGAACAAATATTTGTGCGTTCTGCAGATATTTGTTCTGGGTGTTCTGGGTGTTTTCTATGTATAATAAAAAATATCTATCTATGTAATGCATTATATTAAGTATATCAGTTATCTAGTACCCATAACACAAGCCCCTGGCTTAGCTTGCGGCTAGATAATGCTGTGTGAACTTGTCCAGCATTATGTATTTATTTAGTTACAGTAATAAGTTTAAGTGAAAACTCATAATCAATCACTTACTTGAGAGAGATACCTCCAGAGGGTTTTTCCTGATTTTCGCTCACTATTTGTTTCGAGTGCTCGTTCTGTCCCGCTCTTACTTACCTGAATTTCACTGAGTTAGATAGTGACAGAACATGGGGTGACTGCTCCTACCGGTAGTCGGGTAAAAAGCAATAAACTGTAGCATATTTAATGCGATTTAGTTCGCCGTGCCTCCTAGATTGAACCGGGCCATCGCTTCCGGTAATCTGTCACGTTAGTACTCTATCCATTTTATATTTACTCACTTTGGATGACATGTACTGCCGTGGCGTGTCCGGCCCAAGAACGGACCCCTCCGTCTCCTCCCGCGGATGTCGTAAAAATCAATAAACTGTAGCATATTTCATGTGATTTAGTTCGCCGTGCCTCCTAGATTGAACCGGGCCATCGCTTCCGGTAATCTGTCACGTTAGTACTCTATCCATTTTATATTTACTCACTTTGGATGCCATGTACTGCCGTGGCGTGTCCGGCCCAAGAACAGACCCCTCCGTCTCCTACCGCGGATGTCGTAAAAAGTAATAAACTGTAGCATATTTAATGTGATTTAGTTCGCCGTGCCTCCTAGATTGAACCAGGGCGTCGCTTCCGGTAATCTGTCACGTTAATACACTATCGATCATAAAAACATTTTTGCCGCAGTGGGAATCGAACCCGCAACCTTTCGCATCACTGCTGGCTTCTCACCCGTCGCGCCATGGAATTCATAAATAAATCTACATTTTTACAGAAAGAATAATACAACTAATACAAGTAAATATGAAAAAAATAAAAAAAATACATGAAACAGTTGTGCTACCTGAAGACCGCAGGTAACGATCTAAAGGTGACTCAACTGATCCAAATCACTACCAGACAGAAGCGTCCCTAAGATGCTGGGTGCATTTCCACGCTGAATGGCAAAACTAATGCATTGAGCCAGATAAGAGCCAGCTCTCGGGTCACGCGTCGCTTCGACCAGACGCCCTGAAATAATTTTAAAAACACGTAGGGCCCCTGTATCCCGCGGACCCCCCAAAGTCTCGACCCCGAAAGACTCAAATAAGTAAGCTCTGTCGAGACTTGCATATTTGCGTCTTTTGAGATCCTCAGCGGAATCTGCCGCCGCACCGGCCCTTACTGATGTCCCGGACAGATGAGATGGCGCAAGGGTATCCACGCATGTAGCGTCCCACACCGAAGGCCTACCCTTCTCCCACGGAACAAGAGTCATGCCGTCAGGCCGCTTACCATCGTCACGTAGCAGACCATTCGGTTCTAGAATGGCTGGAATGTTAACGCTGGTAAAGGCCCGGCGAATGATTTGAAAAACAGTTATTTGCCACGTGAAAAACCGTCGCATCACAGAATCATACATTTAAGTGAAAAATAGTACAAAACTAAGTAGTTTAGAAGTTCAATCAAATTTTCAGCCGAAACCAATACTAATCTTCGCGTGACCCGAGAGCTGGCTCTTATCTGGCTCAACGCATTATTATTGCCATTCAGTGTAGAAATCTAAATATAGACCTGTCTTGTGTAAGGTTTTTTTACAGCGTACATAACTACATACCCACTTTCTAAAAATAAATATAAATTGTGACTCGGAACAACATGTTTGGAAACCAGTCATGGTTTGTCTAGTGTTGGTCTTGAACTGTAGACTAAAACGAAATATGTCTTATATTTGGTAGATCTGTGTTCCGGGTTGAAGGGTATTGGTGCCGGTGAAATTAAAGGCACATGAGACTTTCGTCTTTATGTCTCAGGGTGGCGGGCGCAGTGCAATGCCACATAGGGACATTAAGGAGGAGTATAAATTTGATTGACCCTGAACAAATATCTGCAGATTGTACAACTATTTGTTCCGAGGCGGGAATTGAACCCGCAACCTCCGTCGTCGCAGGCGAACCTTCGCCCGCCGCGCCACAGAGGTCATCAAAAAATAAATGGTCACGTTACGTATGCCCATAATTTACTCTCTTAACCGGACACCTAGAATCACTGTAAAAATAAATTTAATGCGAAATTTATTCACATCCTAAAAATTAAATCATGATAAAAATAGGCGAGCCAGGAATAGATAAAATTATATAAACATAAACTCTGCATAAAAAAGCTGTTACTTTATCATATATTATATCAGTATTAAATCAACCAGTTATGTGTGAAACATGTTAATAATATGAATTAACATAATGGTTGCTATTTAAATTAAAAAGAGATATATCCTGTGTACGCGGTTGGGCTCGAAGCAAATTGCTATTTAAATTAAAAAGAGATGTATCCTGTGTACGCGGAAGGGCTCGAAAAACATTGCTATTTAAATTAAAAATAGATGTATCCTGTGTACGCGGTTGGGCTCGAAGCAAATTGCTATTTAAATTAAAAATAGATGTATCCTGTGTACGCGGTTGGGCTCGAAGCAAATTGCTATTTAAATTAAAAAGAGATGTATCCTGTGTACGCGGTTGGGCTCGAAGCAAATTGCTATTTAAATTAAAAAGAGATGTATCCTGTGTACGCGGTTGGGCTCGAAGCAAATTGCTATTTAAATTAAAAAGAGATGTATCCTGTGTACGCGGTTGGGCTCGAAGCAAATTGCTATTTAAATTAAAAAGAGATGTATCCTGTGTACGCGGTTGGGCTCGAAGCAAATTGCTATTTAAATTAAAAAGAGATGTATCCTGTGTACGCGGTTGGGCTCGAAGCAAATTGCTATTTAAATTAAAAAGAGATGTATCCTGTGTACGCGGTTGGGCTCGAAGCAAATTGCTATTTAAATTAAAAAGAGATGTATCCTGTGTACGCGGTTGGGCTCGAAGCAAATTGCTCAGACTCTTTCACTCGTGGCCTTCACTTGGGTTTTTATTTTCAAAATAAGTCCGTACAGTCTCCTACAGGTCAAGTGAGGTATTGGAGCGGTACGGGAGGGATGATTTCGTCTCTCAAATGACATGAAATGTGACATAATGACGACGAAAACACCCCTCCCGTACCGCTCTCATACCTCAGGGACTGCCTCAGTTAAGCGCTTGTCCATCACATGTAACTGATGTAACATCACATTTTGATAACTTTCACAGTTTTAGACATCGCCTACAGACCGTTCACGGTAAGGTGTCACCTTACAGTGAACATCTTACAGTGAATGAGCTACAAGTGGCCCTGAAAAGTGGCCTGCTTGATCCGTCATTCCAAGAAGTATAAAAAAGACTACATCGGGCCAGTTGTTGCGAGGAATTCGATCAATTCCAATTCTATTAAAGATCTGTCAAAAATTTCACAATGCATAAAGTGCAGTCTCTAAAATAAATTACCTACTCTATCAATGATCTATCAAATTCATAAAGTGCAGTCTCTATAATGAATTACCTACTCTATCAATGATCTATCAAATTCATAAAGTGCAGTCTCTATAATGAATTACCTACTCTATCAATGATCTATCAAATTCATAAAGTGCAGTCTCTATAATGAATTACCTACTCTATCAATGATCTATCAAATTCATAAAGTGCAGTCTCTATAATGAATTACCTACTCTATCAATGATCTATCAAATTCATAAAGTGCAGTCTCTACAATGAATTACCTACTCTATCAATGATCTATCAAATTATGCATATATATTCGCAATAGTGTCTTGCTTTCTGTTTCAAGCGTCATCAAAATATATAAGAAACGGGGATTCAATCTGCCATTTTTGAAAGAAACGTCGTCACTTTATTTAATTACATTTTAATGTTTTTAAACTCACGAAAAACAGAAACAAATATTTGATGCTTAATCGAAAATATAAATCGACTATGCGCTCTAAAATAATATTATTTGTTACTCTTATTAATTGTATCAATGTACGCTGATAGAGATATTTATGTTATATGCGCATGTTCACGATTTTTTTATCGATTTAATTTTATTAATACATTTCATTTAGAATTATATTAATGGTATGTATTATAATATTAATGATATGTATTAGTTTATTTTATATTTTAGGCAGTAATTTAAGTACTTATATTATTATTATTTTTTTAATTTTCTTAGACTTATCCAATATTTCCCTTCTTGTGCACTACCGATACATATTTTTTCCGCAATACACCAAGGTTATCTGGAAGAGAATGCTTTCTAGCATTAAGTTCTCCTTTGTACTTCTTTGTTATATGTGCAATAAATAATTTTCTATCTATCTATCTATCTATTTTTTTTTATCGAAATCTAGTTTTGGGGTCTGTCATGCCCTTGGAAATATGATGAAAATTAACACATATATTTTTGTTGTCTTAAACTATGTAGATTTTGTTGAAAATTATTTGACTTTTGACAGCCTCTTAACACGCTGGTCCTAGAGGATAGAAATTTAGAGGGTGTGACCTTTTAGGGTGTAGGGGTGTACCAAGAAAGGAATTTGTAAAATTCGCCCTCTAAGCGGGTACAAAGGGCTTCATAATTGCTCTGTATTTTGGAAACCGTTGGTAGTAGACACTGAAATGTTACATTATACATTCCTCAGAAAATAAGCGGTTAATGTATTATTATTATTATAACCTGAAAAAGCATAAGGCTGTGTTTTTTTTGGAAAAAATTACGTTTAACCAAGTTTGAGTGTAATAAGCACGGACCTTAGTCACATTGTTGTTGTCGTTTCGTATGAGGTAGTGCTGGCATCTGGTGTCAGACTTTGTCAAGCCGCCCGAGGGCCTCTGACATGGCTTATCGACTGCTATTAATCAATAACAGCCGGGACCGACAGCTTAACGTGCCCTCCGAAGCACAGAGCGATGGAAACCATTGTGTAAGAACCATTCAATAATAAACCATTATTATTGAAACCAATACATATAGAATATGTATAACATCTTTACAAAAAAAAGACGACTGCAAAGCTTTCAAACAAAGGCCTTTTTCACAGGACTAGGAGTGTAGGAAGCCTCAATGGGTTATTCACTGTGGGGCGTACAAACGTGAGAACATTGACGTAACCAGTGGTGAACTAATCGCCGCCATTGCATTCCTACGATTGACTTCCAGTACACACTTAGATATTTAGATATTTATTTATTAACCATCTCGTTACATTTCATAACATTGGCATGTCAAATTGGTACATTTTAATTTTAATACTATATAAATAACAATATACAAAATATAATATGCACAATTAAGTACATACAGAAAATACAGAGCAATATAAAACAGCATAACTTAAAAATAAAATGTAAAATAGTTAGGTTCGTCAGCAGACACGTCACTACACGTCAAGCAAATCAGAAAATGAACAACTCATGTACTCCTCAATATGGTAATATGGATTACATTCAAAAAATATTTTTAGTTTATGTTTGAATTGGATTAGAGGCAGCCGTGTTATTTGTAGGGGTAGTTTATTATACATAACTAGTTTCAGACAGATGCCTTGTTTATACGTCTTAACAAGTCTGGTTTTTGGCACACATAACTTTTCTTTGTTTCGGGTGTTAAAATTATGTACATGCATTTTCATGGGTAAGTGATCTTTTTTCAAATGTACTTCTATAAGAGAGTTATATATGAATAAAGATACCACCGTCAATATCTTTGCTTTCTTGAAGTAAGCTCTGACAGAAGTTAATCTCTGTAAGCCATATATAATTCTTAATGATCTCTTCTGGCAAATGAGAACTCTTTCAATTTGAGAAGCGTTTCCCCAGACTGATATTGCATAGCTTATAATGGAATGGCAGTAAGCATAGTAAACTGATAAAAGAGTTTTTTTATCAACTAAGGGTTTCAGCCTAAACAACGCATAATTAGCGCTTGCAAGCCTTTTACATATTTTGTCTATATGGCTATCATAGGATAGAGTTGAATCAAGAGTGCATCCCAAAAATGTAACTTCCCGGATGGTATCATTTTTATTTCTTCTTTTACTAATGTAGTTTAAAACAGTGCTTTTATCAGCATTTAGAATAATACCATTTGTTTCAAACCACTGTTTCAATTTTAGTAAAACCATATTAGTTTGAGCTTCAACTATTTCGAGTTTTCTGTCTTTAATCCCTACATGTGTATCATCTGCAAACAGGGTAATCAATGCCCAATCAGGTAGGCAGTTTGCCAAGTCATTAACGTAGATCAGAAACAGTAGTGGCCCGAGTATGGAACCTTGTGGCACACCTATGGTACTGTGTTCCGTATCTGATCTCATATTATTAACGCTAGTTATTTGAACTCTGCTATTTAAATAAGACCTTAAAATATCGAGTTCAACACCTTCAAAACCGTAGAAGCTAAGTTTATGAATTAAGATGTCATGTCGCAAACAGTCGAAAGCTTTAGATAAGTCACAGAAGATACTAGATACCTTCTGCGACTCGTCCATGGCCTCTAGTATAAAGTAAACTGTTTTCCTTATTGCCATCTCTGTCGACCTCTCTCTTCGGAAACCAAATTGACATTCCGTAAATAGTTTATTAGATTCAAAATATGTGATCATTCTAGATTTGATAGCATTTTCTAAAATCTTTGATAAAACTGGTAATATACACACCGGTCTGTAATTTCCGATATCAATAGCTTCTCCTTTCTTAAATAATGGCACTATTTTACCGATCTTCAAACTATCTGGAAAAACACCCTGCAATATACATTCATTAAAAACTTTCAGAATAATGTCAAACATATTATTATTACATAAAATTAATTCTTTCACTGTTTTAGTGTCCATGTCATAAATGTCTTTAGATGATTTACTCTTAATACTAAATATAATTTTCCTAAGTTCAGAATAAGAAATTATTTGAAAAAATATGTTATTCTCTGATGAGTTACCTAAATATTTACTACAGTTATTTACTCTAACGTCTAAGTTATTTGTTAAAGTGCCTGCAATATTATTAAAGAAATGATTGAAGCTATTTGCTATATTTTTACAGCCTGTTATTAAATTTCCATTTGAATTTCTAATTTTATTAATTTTATTATTATGATTTCCTGATGTTTTA
The DNA here is from genome assembly GCA_932527175.1 of Operophtera brumata. NCBI lineage: Eukaryota > Metazoa > Arthropoda > Insecta > Lepidoptera > Geometridae > Operophtera > Operophtera brumata. The sequence continues at coordinate 32,430,647 of OW052232.1, read as the reverse complement.
TTTTGCTGTTCCTTTACAATTTTCCATGTCATTTTGATTTTATTTGTAGATTTTCGAATTCTCGCTGCGTAACCTATTTTCTTTGTTGTTGCCAGTACCTTTTTAAAAACTTTTTTATATAATTTAAGTTTAATTTTCCTGTTTGCACAGGGATATAAATTTTGTAATATCTCTAGTTTTTGTATATTATTCCGTGATATATCTATACCTTTAGTGGACAATGTATGTTTCTTATTATTTTGAATTTTGAGTGTTTTTAAAGGAAAAGCAGTGTAGTAACAATATTTAAAGTGATCCATTAAGATGTTCATCTTCCCATTCGCATCATGAGTAGTATTTACAGCGCAATTAACATTTTCAATGTCCTTACAAAACAGGTAGTGAAAATAATCTTTATTGATGTGGGACATCATTCTAGTTGAAATCTTTGTCTCATTTGAAATTTTAATTTTCTTACTTTTTAATTCATAATTCAAAAGTATAACGTTGTGATCAGACAGTTTGAATTTTAAAACTTTTCCTATATGATGATTAAAATTTGCATCATCATTTATAATAAAATTGTCAATACAAGTAGCGGTCATTTTCTTAGTTCTTGTAGGTTCATTTAATACAACCCTACATTTAAACTCGTCAAGTAATTTAAGAAATCTTTGAACCTCTTTTTTGTTATATTTATTATTTGTCATTACATTTAAATTAAAATCTCCTGCTATTACAATTCTCTTTCCTTCTCTAGATGTTTTTTCTAAAATTTTTGTCATTATATCTTCAAATATTAAGTAATCATAATCGGGTCTATAAACACAAATTATCACCATTTTACAAAACTTTACTTCTATTGCTGCTACTTCACAGTTCATTTCAAAACTAAGCTTAATAATGTCATGTCTCGTTTTAAAGTCTATTCCATTTTTTAGAAAAATGGCTGTACCTCCATGTTCGAACATTTTTCTATTATAAAATGCTGCGAGAGTGTAACCCTCAATAGTCATTACATTTATCTTGAACTCATTCGCCCATGTCTCTGAAAGACAGAATATATCACAGTTTGTGTTTTCAGTTAGAAGTTCAATTTCTAAATATTTATTCCCTATGCTCTGTATATTTGAGTGGATTATTGTTAGCCATTTACTACTATCTTGGAAGTTTTCAGAAAATTTGAAGACAGATCTGAATTTGTTTTTATAAACTGTAAGCATGAGGAGCCCTTAAAATTTGTACATGTTCTTAAGATTTCTCCAGACATGAAGGTTTTGACTAACATTCTACTTACGTTATTTAAGTCCTGATACTTTACTTTATCTGACACTGTAGCTAAGCGGGCAAGTTCAGTATTAATTTTATAAATTGTAGAATCGTTCTTCCCATCGTAAACGATACTTCCTAGAAGTATATTAAAATTCCTAGAGTTGTTGTTCACAATATTTCGAATCATTTCAATATAAGGTATTTCCATTTTTGTTTCATAATAATTCCCAATCATTATAACAGCCAGATCATTTTGTTGTAGATTCTTTGTGTGATAATTGAAATTACTCAATATTTGTCCACTCCTAGCGCCAGGTTTACAATAGTTGATAATATCGATAGAGTTTGATTGCTCTAATATCCTGACTGCCATTCCACTTCCAAAACTATCAGAAAAAATGTTTACACTTTTCTTTTCCATTTTTTCAACCAACCTTTTATAAGGGATTTCGTCACCACTTTTATGTATTTTGTTTTTTGTTTCACACTCTAATATTTTATGTTGAATCCTATTCTTGTCAATCTTAATTTCCTCCAGTTCCTTCTGTAAGTTTTTAACTTTCCTCTTTAATATTCTCAATTTCTTAAAAAAGCTTTTGTTTATGTACTTATTTTTGGGTTTTAAGGATAGTTGAATTTTTCTGTTACATTTTTTGACTGGCTTTCTTGGTGTCGGATAGCGGGTTTCTGTTTGTACTGCTACATCGCGTGCCTGTATTTGTAACTGCCGTTTCTTTTTCTCGCTATTCTTAGTTCTAGGTGATTGACAGCGCTGCCTTTCTGGCACAGGACTGTGCATACATTTTAGAGATTTTATTATTATGTTACAACTTTCTATATCTTTTTTTAGACTGCTATTTTCAATTGTAAGGACGTCTACTTCCTGGTTTGCTGTAGAAAGAGTTTGCCTGATTTGTTCTACTTGCATCTCCAAATCTATGATACGTGAGTTGTTGCAAATAGAGACATCGGGTAGGCTTCGCATTGATTCATCGAAAATGACTCCGGAGTTGTTTGCTATCGTACTATTCAGATGCGTGAGGTCATTTTCAGAATTATAACGTCGCATACGCCTAAATGTCACGTTGCTGTCCATATCCATGGTTAAAAAATATAAAATAAAATTGGGTCCACTTGTTTCGAATTATCTTTCAACGGCAAAAAAAAACAAAAAAAATCGAAGGACAAAAAGTCTTCAACTGTTGGAGGTTCGAACACTCAAACCCGTCGATCAGCGTCGTCTAATCCATGACAGATACCACTGCGCCGCCGAGCTCGTTATTTTCTTTACGAAATTATGGGTCACAAGTAATACCGTTTTTTGTTATGAATCGGCATGAGTTCAACTTGGTCGCTCAGCAAGAAAAAATAATTTGGGGGTAGCCAAACCCTGTGATGAACGATGAATATGCTTTTAATTTATTTATCACTTTTATCAATATTTGATTAAATACACTGTTTACGAGTCAGTTAAGGCACTTTACTCACAGTTTTGTTAATTGTACTTGTTTGTTTATATTCAAATGGTCCACTTTTTGCTGTTATTATTCACTTTTCACATTGTTATTTTTTAGTTTATAGCGCTTATTTAGGACTGAAATAACATCGTCACGTAAGGTTTGCACGTAACAGAACACTTTTAGTTTGTTTTTATGTCCGTAAACACAGGAAAATTATTTTTATTATTTTATAAAGATCGCAGCTATGAACCTTGTATGCTAACCCGTCAACCGTAGGTAGGTACACTTCTAAATAGCAGCAGATTTTATGTTTTATAGCAAAGTGTACTTTAACCTTAGATAATAGTATGTTTCCGTTCTTATCGATACAAATTAAGAAATGTTGCTCTAAAAAAATAAAGATAATGCTTACATTGTTGCACTCTATTAGTAGTTACAATAACTTATATTTTTGGGGTTTAATTTCCCATAATAAACTATAGACTTAATAACTTTTAGCAGTAGTAGAGCTTTCTTGTGAAAGAGTTCGTCCGGGGAAGTACTACCACCATACCTATTTCTGCCGCAAAGCAGTAGTGCTCGCATTGCTGTGTTCCGGTTTGAAGGGTAAGGGTGCCGGTGAAATTACAGGCACATGAGACTTTTCATCTATGTCTCAGGGTGGCGGGCGCAGTGCAATGCCACATAGGGTGCGTCCTAGGTGGACGTGACCTATAGGTAATGCACTGTTCATAGGCAGAGGTTACCGCTTAACATCAGGTGGGCCTCTTGCTTGTCCCGTCATCCAAGTAGTATAAAAAAAATAAAAATAAAAAATATTGAACGAGCGAAGCTACTGAGGCGACTTTGAAGAATCGGCGTTTGTATGTATGTATGTATGTTTGTCCGATGAAAACATCCGTACCGTTAATCCGATCTTCATGAAATTTGGTAGGAGGGTATTGGTAAAATTTGCATGTAAGGCTATGAGCTATATCGGTCAGGGGTTGTTGAGATATCGGAGTACAAGATGGGGTAAAAAAACCAGTCAGTTAGATCAAGTGGGGTGTTATGTAAAGAGCTTTGCTTGGACATTTCTAAGCTATTTTTATTATTTTTTGGATTGATTGGGGGACTGACGGGGCCGGCCGAGAAGGCGTTTGGCGGGACGATCTGGAGGCTTACGAGAAGGAGTGGTGGGAAACTACCAAAGGCCGGGATGACTGGAAAGTTTTAGGGGAGACCTTTGCCCAGCATTGTGACGCAATAGGTTAAAAAAAGCGGCCAAGTGCGTGTCGGACTCGCCCATTAAGGGTTCCGTAGCAGCAAGTAACATAATATAAAAGTTCTTGGATGGATTACGATTAATGACGTATTCAAAAAAAACTACTTACTAGATCTCGTTCAAACCAATTTTGAGTGAAAGTTTACATGGTATTATTGTACATTACATATTTTTTTTAGTTTTATCATTCTCTTATTTTAGAAGTTATGGGGGGGACACACTTGGACTTGGACACACTTTTTACCACTTTGGAAGTGTCTCTCGCGCAAACTATTCAGTTTAGAAAAAAATTATATTAGAAACCTCAATATCATTTTTAAAGACCTATCCATAGATAACCCACAAGTATAGGTTTGATGAAAAAAAGAATTTTGAGTTTCAGTTTTAAGTATGGGGAACCCCAAAAAAAATTTTTTTTTTTTTTAATTTTTGTGTAAAAATCTTAATGCGGTTCACAGAATACATCTACCTACCAAGTTTCGCTAAAAAAAGGCTGTGACATACACGGACAGACAGACAGACAGACATGACGAATCCATAAGGGTTCCTTGTCTTTGATTACGGAACCCTAAAAAAAAGGACTGATTATGTTTTTTGAGATATCAGGGAAAATATAAAATGTAAAATACAAAACCTCTAGGTACTTCCAGAAATCCCGCAATGCTGAAATTTGGTATGCTTGTAACTTTTGTGACACAAATTAAAAGAAATGAAAAGGAAAAGTCTAAAATAAGAAACTTATTGAAATTCAGGTGTTAAGAGATGAGATGCTGCAGCATCTGAATTTGACTCTCAAGGCTGTATCCGACTGGGGTGATGCCAATCTAGTCAAGTTCAATGCCTCTAAAACGCAGGCTTGTCTCTTCTCGGCGAAAAAAAGTCCGTTTCTCCAAGTTCCTGTATTCCGTGATGTACCTGTAGCTATAGGAGATCACCTCGAGCTCTTAGGTGTTTCGCTCAAGCCTACTCTCAACTTTGGCTCTTACATCGAGTCTAAGGCAAAAACAGCTGCCATGAAGCTAGGCATCCTGAATAAGGTAAAGCGTTACTTCACACCAGGACAGCTTCTCAGTTTATATAAAGCACAAGTCCGGGCTGGTATGGAGTACTGCTGCCATGTTTGGGATGGTTCAGCCAAATACCAGCTTGCTGCCTTGGACTCGATCGAACGTAGAGTAGAGTCTGGGTCTCTTCAAGTCTAGAGTGAATAGGTGCCTTCTAGACCTTTGTGCTCCATCTTCGGCCACATCGTCACTTACCAACAGGTGAGATCGTGGTCAAACAAAGGTCTATCAATGTTAAAAAAAAAAAAAAAAACTTATACCTTACCTTAACTTATACCTAACTACTTAAAAAAAAAAAAAACAATAACCAATATAAGATCCATTGCTGACCTCCCATTTCAACGAATTTGAACGATGGTGTAGGCATAATTTTTAATACTCGAAACTATACAACGACGCATATGGTTTTCTTGCAATACGAGTACTGCCATCATGACACACTTGCTAAATTATTTTGAGATGATAACTGACTTCACAAAAGGAGTTAGTGTAGATCGATTTCTTGAGTATTTTTCGGACGAGAATACATGTACAATAAATTAAAATGTTTTAAATAAATAAGCTTTATTTTTGTTATAATTTTGACGTGTCTGTGTGTGTGTCTGTCTGTGGCATCGTAGCTCCCGAACGGATGAGCCGATTTTGTTTTTTTTTTGTTTGAAAGTTGAATTAGTCGAGAGTGTTCTTAGCTATGTTTGATCAAAATCGGTTCAGCCGTTTCATAGCGATGAGAGTTTTTAATTTTTACAAAATTAATTACTTGTATAATATTAGTTTCTTTCAAAATTTTTTAGTTGATGTTAATATAGATCCTGATGGATCCCTTGAGTTCGAACTCTTGTCCTGTTTGATCCCTTTAAATTTGGATAGTAAAATAGCATTTTGATAATTTTATTTTGTATAATTTGCACTTCAGATAACCTAGTTTTAACATTTCCTAATCGTTAGCGATTATTAGATACTATCGCTCAGCTTTCTCTGGCAAGGCAGAGAAATATTTGACTTGTAAAAAGCTTTCGACTCTATGCACGTAGTCCTGTCAGTACCAAATCTAATAGTGTTTTTATATATTTTCAGAAAGGTTCTGCGATGTCACATTGTACTGTTCGCCGAGCTTCGCGTCGCAGGTCCCGAACAAAGACACTGTGGAGCCACACAGTATCAGAGGGGTGTCTCTCAGGGCGCATAGGTTGGTCCACATCTGTTTAATCAATATTATCATTATCAGCCTGAAGAAATCCACTGCTGTGCATAGGTCTCCCCCAAAGAATGCCAAGATGAACATTCTTGATAATGCCTTTTGTCTATCGAGTGGGGGGTCTTCCTCTTGTACCTTGTCCGGGTTGTGGTCAACACAAGTTTGGTTTGGCTACTTTAGTTAGTATGTACATGCTTTGTACAACAACTGGGGGCCTTAGGAAAAGAATTTGATAGTATTCGAAACTACATATATGAAGTTTCGTTTCCTTCAATACTTTTACTGACAGCGTATGAAAGGAAACACAAAGGAAAAGGTGACAAGTAAATGTACGGAAGGAAAATAAACTTCATTATAGTATCGAAAACTATCAAATCTCGATGAATCTAAGATCCAGAGTGTCGAGCACCGCCGAAGTCGCATGCCTTTCGATCTTCTATTGGTTACATTTCGGGGAATGCTCCCAGGAACTCACGATCTGATCCCACCATCTCCTTTTCATCATAGGACGAGCAGGCGCACGGCTCGGTACCATTCTTACCACATTAGTGTACCCTCTATTCGTACTAAACATTTAAATTCTACCTTTATAATGCGAACTGAGGAATACACTACCGTCGTCTGTCTTTCATGAAAACTATAATCTGGATCTCTTGAAGACTAGGGTGAATAGGTGCCTTCTAGACCTTTGTGCTCCATCGTCTGCCACGTCACTTACCAACAGGTGAGATCGTGGTCAAACAAAGGTCTAACAATGTTCAATCTTAATATGATTTTGTTATATTTTTAGGGTGGTTCTGGCCGCGTGCTCGGAGCTGTTCGGCACGCTGCTCGGCGCGCACGAGGCGCATGGCGAGCCCGTGCTGGTGATAGACGGCGCCGAGCCCAAGCACCTGAAGGCACTCCTCGACTACATGTACACGGGCGAGATGAACGTGCATCATGTAAGTGTGCCAGCTGCCAATCCGGCATCAATTGTGTAAGCGTGGCAGCTGCCAGGAACCAATCCAGCATCAATTGTGTAACCGTGGCAGCTGCCAGCAAACAATCCAGCATCATTATACGCGCCAGCATATGGCTCATAGATAGATAGATAGATAGAAAATTCTTTATTGCACATAAAACAAAGAAGTACAAAGGCGAACTTAATGCTAGAAAGCATTCTCTTCCAGATAACCTTGGTGTATTGCGGAAAAAATATGTATCGGTAGTGCACAAGAAGGGAAATATTGGACAAGTCTAAGAAAATTAAAAAAAAACAATAATAATAATAATATAAGTACTTAAATTACTGCCTAAAATAAAGAAGGAAAGAAAAGAAGGACCTCTGAATGGTAAACGAAACGTCAGCAGGAGAATAGTAAAATACGTGGTCATCGAGCAACGCAGGCCTCCGTACCGGAGGGGAGGCGCCATAGAGCTGTCAACCGATACATATTTATTCAGAAATATTTGGGGGGGGCTTCACGCACTCACTTAAACTTAAATGCACACTTTTGTAACCAGTCGTTCTATCGCTATAAACGCACACATCTATAAACAGCAACACATCAAAAATCTTTATACACACATAGATGCTTTCTGTGTACAAACATCATGTTATGTCACAAAATTGACAGGAACATCCGTTCTAGGGACTTCCAGCACTCAAGTCGATAAATGAATAGTATCGATAACTTTTTGGTAAGAACTTACTTTGCCTACCACCAAGGGTCATTTAAAGGATTTAAGGGCGGCTAGGGATGAGGGGAGGGGTTGAACGCTCTCTGTGAAGGGGGAGTTGCGGAACCGCCCCACTTTTCGAGGATAGCATAGAGATCATTTTGTGGATAACTATGATATTTTAGATTAGTAAAAGGTAGTAGTAGGCTGGAGAGAGGGGGTAAACGCGGAAACTTAGAGTATAGAGAAAAATCAAGAAAATTTTGAGTACCCCAGGTACAACCTTACTTTACAACAACTCATGAGATGATTAGTTCTTGGGAAAATTGAATTAGAATTTTGTTCAAAGCTTACAATAATTTCATAAAACTATGGGCAAGTCAAAAGAGACGAAAGGAAAGAAAAGGAAAAAACGCTTTACTTAGCTCCCGTCTTCCTACTAACCTACATAATCCATGACGGTTCTGGCCTCGAAATATACAATGTATTATATATATCTGTCATTCACTGTTATTGTCAAAAACCAAAAATCATGATCCTAAGTGCCAAAAAACTAGATTAGTCATTAAAATGTATAAATAGTTTTTTTTTTATTTCAGGCATGATTATCCCACGACACAGGGGATCCTAGTTTGGGATCAGAACTATGTAGGTATGTGTTGGGTGTATTAAGTTATGTTGATGCTAAACGATGGTAGGTAAAGTAATACTTAGCGCTATATATAGTGAACAGAATATCGCGTGGAAAAAATTATTCCTAGCTATATTTTTTTTTCATTCTTTTGTCAATCAAATAGGATTTGAATAGGAAAATCCCACGACACAGGACGGACACTCATGACACGACTTTTCTTGAAAAGGAGTAAACGAGTTCAAACTGGGAAATGCTTTTGTTAATTTATCGTGATCACGTATCCCACAACCTAGGTAGGCATGCAACTTTTTACGAAAAACTATCACACCTCTAGATTTGTAATATCACATAGTAATTTAAATTCATGTCTATGTAAGTTCACACATGAAAAAACTAGTAAAAATAACTTGGAAGCCCTTGCAAGCCTAGCTAGTAATATCTTGGAGCAACACGGCTGCCGCTGGAGGTCACACGAGAGAGACACGAGGAGGTCGCGGCGGGGGGCGACATCAAGTAAAGGCGTTCCCCTCTGGCTATGCACAATTTCATTTGGGCATACGCGTTAGTAAAACTGTTTTACTAACTGTTTTAAAAACTATCCGTTGTAATTTAACATAGTAATTTAAATTCATGTCTGTGTTTAAATATAAAAAATCAAGGAAAAGAAGCTTGCATGTTTTGCTTTTGCTAGTAATAAAATTGTATCATGATGGGCCGATTGCTCTGTCAGACTAAATCGATCGTGTGACGCATAGAGTAAAAAGTGTGACAGTGCTACAAATACTAAAATGCCGAATCGTTACATTTTCTGCTGTAAATCAAGGTCTGGAATATCGAATTTTCGAAAAGATGGTGCTTTCTTTCACATTGTACCTAATATATATAAATATATATATTTCATTTCATTATATATAAATATATATATATAAAAAGCGCCTTTTTCCCCGAAAGGGTAGACAGAGCCTTAAATGGGCTTCTTTTCACCTTGGTTTTCACCAGTTCTCAATAATATATATTTATTTTTATTTTATTTTTTGATGTTGGACACAGTTTACACATTATTATCTAGCCCCAAGCCAAGCAGAGCTTGTGTTATGGACCAGATAACTGATATCCCTAATACAGTACATTACATAGATATTTATTTTGTATTAACATAGAAAATATCCAGAACACCCTGAACAAATATCTGCAGATCGTACAAATATTTGTGCTGAGGCGGGAATCAAACCCGCAACCTCCTGCGTTACAGGCGAACCTTCGTCCACCGCGCCACAGAGGGCGTCAAATTATGGCATAAAATGAATAATATCAAATTAAAATCATAACAGTTACCTACCTTGTTACATACCAATACCTTCATGGTGATTGGATTAACGGTTAGAAAGTTAGGTTAGGTTAGGCTATGGCGTCTCCCGAATAATATAAATCAAATTTCAATAGTTTGTAAAACATAATAAACGAACATTTATTTTATCGATAAAAATCTACTTTATTATTGTAGCACATCACTAATTTAGTAGTATATAAGAAAACACGGGCAACTTACTTACAGGAATTTTTGAGAAATAAAAAAAATCTGTTAAATGAGCACAAAGCTATTTCAGTGTGCATTGAGGCTGTTATTGTTACATACAAACATACATAGACACACGCCTCTTTCCCCGAAGGGGTAGGCAGAGCCTTAATGGGCCTCTTTTCACAGTGGGTTGCACCATCGTGGGAGATAGACGTGACAAATAGTGAGCTCATCCCTGCCATTGCTTCCCACGACTGACTCAGCTAACGTTATTGTTATTGTTAGCAGTTGCTTATTTAATTATTTTTTATTATGGTTACCAACAGTCTACACATGTATATATGAGGTACAAACTATATACCTATCTTTAGCTACAGGAGAAACCAATAAGGGCCTTTCATTTTCAAATAAAAAAAATGTAGTTTGATTTGGGTCAATTGATGGCCCTGACTCAAATGTGGTTGTCAAAATTAACAAATGCATCGTCTGTTATTTTGTGTGATAGTAACAAAATACCACAAAAATATATCACTACGTTGTTGACTTTTACATGTCACTTTATTTATACAGTTAAGTACACAGCAGCGACATCTATTTTCAAGGGTTTATAGATGATTTGATATGGTCGTGAAAACCCCTCATTATAGGCAAACACAACGTGCGAAGATTGTACAGTAACCAATTGGCGATCAACGATTTTTTGAAAGCATCTTTATTTACTTTTAACTGAAAAGAGTAAAGTTATTTAAGTATGATCAATATAACCGATTTTGATCAAATTAACCACGCAGTTTTATTCTTATTATAAACTAGAAGCAACCCACGGTTTCACTCGCATAAGTCTTGATCCTGTGGGAACATCTAAATAAAATTTAAAACTATTCCAGTGGTCCAGCTATCGCCGTTCTTAAATTTCATCCAACCCTTAGAAAATTTTGCATTTATAATGTTACATACATACACACATACGTAAACTCACGCCTGTTTCCCAGAGAAGTAGGCAGAGACCATGTATTTCCACTTGCTACGATCCTGGCATACCTGTTTTGCTTGATTCACTCGCATCACATTCTTCATATATGCTCATTGGTTAAGGGCGCTCTTGGCCTGGCCATGCTCCAGATCGACCCTGATCTAGTCTGAATACATTCACCGAGGTCTCCCCCTTCCAACTGTCCCATTCATGCTCATCTTATGAACTAGTTTCGTCAATCTACTATCATTCATCCTTTAACCAATAACCCAAACCATCCAAGCATATCTTTCTCAATCCTTGTCACTATACACGTGCTCTTTCATTTTACAATGCTTTCTTAACACACAGTTTCTTATTCTATCTCTCAAAGTCCACCATACATACTTCTCAAACCTCTCATCTTCAGTGCATTTATTTTACTTTCATGTTTATTCTGCCTTAGCAACTTTCGCTACCACCATACATTAGTTTTGGCACTAACACTCCTCTATGCACATCCAGTCGTGCCTTTTTGGATACGTTCCGGCTGATAATAAGGCGTTAAGTTCACCTGGTTTCCAGAATTTACTCTCATTTAAATATCATCTTCATGCTTGCCATCTCTTGTAATCAAAGTTCCCAAATGTACAAACTTTTTCATGTTGCACTTGTTGTTAATAGTAGTCTAATTTAATTCTATTTCTTTAAATATAGTTGCACATGACATTTACGTTGACATATCATTATACACCTCTGCGAGGCACAATTAATCCTTTTACCATACTGGTTCTTTCACCATTGGTCACTAGGCCCCTTTCAGGGACACTATATCTCAAGCTGGTCAGTGAACCAAGAAAGAGCCCGTGACACGAAGTAGTAGTAGTTAGTAGTTACCGGTTAGTTAGTGGTTACATAGCCATCAAATACAAATACACGTTATTCCACATGTCACATGATGTCGAACGTGTTTAATGAATAGTATTTAGTAATCAAGGATATTAAGTAATCATCCACATCTTGGCTTACTGACATTACACGTTATATACATGTTTACGTCAGCAGAATAAATCCTGAAATGCACATTGATGTATTATACAATTACAAAATCTGAGATGGCCACTTTTGTTTTTATACGGCTTAATGCTACTTGGTCAATTTTCATGCAATAAGTTATAATAATTTAATTGAAATCCAGGTACATGTGAAAGGAAACACTATCTTTTTGTAAATTTGATGATCCAATCATTTTTTTACAGCATAAAACTGAATAATTCGGCATTTTTCTTAGAGCACTATCTCCCACGCGAGTCGATTCATTCTGACAGAGCGATCGGCGACAGCTAGTTTTTTATAAGCTGTATGCCCTCGAGGGCATTCAATTTAGAGGGGAACTACAGCGGGGAATGCCTTTGATGGCGTCTCCATTCCGTGTTGCTCGATGTACGTGGTGTATAGTCGTAATTTTAATATGAGTCTCTTTCTAATCACGCAATACTTCTACTCGACAACAGATGACACTAATTCATATAGTGCCTCAACTCGTCAAAAGATGGCGTTGAGCTGCTCTAAATGCGTTTTTTTATGAGTCTCTTTCTAATCACGCAGAACTTCTACTCGACAGCAGATGGCACTAATTCATATAGTGCTTCAACTCGTCAAAAGATGGCGTTGTCAGGCTCTAAATGAGTTTTTATAATGAGTCTCTTTCTAATCACGCAGAACTTCAACTCGACAGCAGATGGCACTAATTCATATAGTGCCTCAACTCGTCAAAAGATGGCGTTGTCAGGCTCTAAATGAGTTTTTATAATGAGTCTCTTTCTAATCACGCAGTACTTTTACTCGACAACAAATGGCACTAACTCATATAGTGTATCAACTCATCTAAAGATGGCGTTGACAGGCTCTAAATATGTTTTTATATGAGTCTCCTTCTAATCACGCAGTACTTCTCGATAACAGATGGCACTAATTGATATATTGCTTCAACTCATCAAAAGATGGCGTTTACGTCAATCGGTCGGTATAATAATATGAACTCCGTTATGTTACAGTCCCAGCTGGCGAGTCTACTGAAGACGGCTGAGGAGCTCAGAATAAAAGGACTCACAGATATAAGATGGAATAACAAAGATGAGCCTCCTGACTGTGCATCAGGTAACCTCTTACAACTACTTGTAGCCGTGGGTATATGTTACAGAACTCTCTTACAACTACTTGTAGCCGTGGTTATATGTTACAGAACTCTCTTACAACTAATTGTAGCCGTGGTTATATGTTACAGAACTCTCTTACAACTACTTGTAACCGTGGTTATATGTTACAGAACTCTCTTGTCCGCATTCGTGTTTACGTCGATAAAGTAGTTTGAAGACCTCTCTGCGACGACGGAGGTTGCGGGTTCGATTCCCGCCTCGGAACAAATATTTGTACGATCTGCAGATATTATTTCAGGGTGTTCTGGATATTTTCTATGTATAGTAAAAAATATCTATCTATGTTATGTATTGTGTTAAGTCTATCAGTTATCTTTGGGGCTAGATAATGTGGGAACTGTCCAGCTTTTTTTTTATTTATTTACACTATATTAAATACAAAAATCACACCCCCAGCATTTTATTCCGTATAACATGATCGTATTTCTGTCCGGTTTTCAATGCAGATAGGGTTGCCAAATTAGTTATCATCACAACTTGCATTAAGGTGGTTGCTTTCGCTTTGTATTTTTTGCTCATCACAGCTCATCAACACTTCTTCAGATAGCGAAAACTATGTTGCCGGTAATGATATGACCTAACACACAAGTTTTAATTTATAGTATCATATTAATATGTAATATTTCAATGTTGAGCAAAAAAAAAACGGAATTTTTTTTATTTCGCGCCACAAGCGAAGGCGACCACCTTAAAAAGTAAGATTTAAAGTATTGTTCCTCGTATTAAAAGTGTTTTTTCCGAAAGGTGCAGTTGCCACGACTACAGTACCCAAGAACGACAAAGCAGACACACAGACCAGAGAAGCAGACACGAAACAGAAGATAGAAGTAAAGCAGAAACCGCCAGAAGTAAAGAAGCCACTAGAAGTAAAGAAACAGTCAGAAGTAAAGAGGCAACTAGAAGCGAAACTGAAGAACAAGTCGCCGGACCGGACGCCCCCAGTTACAGATCTACATCTGACGGAGCCGAGGCCTTTGAAGGATGACGAGAAGTTTGTTAACGGTGAGTCTCATTACTCAACGGGATGGGCATCCACCTGAGCCCTCCTCGCGTCGAAACTGAAGAACAAGTCGCCAGACCGGACGCCCCCAGTTACAGATCTACATCTGACGGAGCCGAGGATGAAGGATGACGAGAAGTTTGTTAACGGTGAGTCTCGTTACACAACGGGATGGGCATCCACCTGAGCCCTCCTCGCGTCGAAACTGAAGAACAAGTCGCCAGACCGGACGCCCCCAGTTACAGATCTACATCTGACGGAGCCGAGGATGAAGGGGGGGGGGATCATGGGTCGTGACCCATGGATCACTTACTGCCGGATGATGTTGCGCCAGTGAGATCTGTTGCCAGCTGACCGCGATCTCACCTGCTGGTAAGTGACGCTCCTTTTTAAGCTACAGGTCTAGCGCTTAAGGTTCGCTGTAGCGAACTCTTCAACTAAAAAGCTCTACTACTACTGATACTTTATGTTATGTTATGTTATGTTATTATTCCCAGGGGGCCCTCCGCCGCTGATAAAGTTGCCGCTTGCCAGGAGTGTCAGCACGCCCAAGCGGGACCATTCAGACTCGTGAGTACCCTCATTACAAGAGAGAGACCGAGAGAGAGAAAGAGATGGAGTGCTATTATCTACAATGGGGAGACACACTGCTTATTTATCACGCTAGGTGGCGCATTATCGCTGGTGTTGTTTCGTAGCCAAAAATAGGCCTATCAATGTTAAAAAAAAACTGTAAAAAGTGTCGGATATCAATGGATAATTTTAGTAAATAAACATTAAATAATAGTCTGGTATAAAACATGCCTCTGTGTAGTGCATTTCAGTGTACAAATAAAGGTACACACCGTTTCCATTCTGATGAGAAAAAGACAAGACCACTAAATGACAAGCACCAGCGATGGTGGCGCCATCTGAGATTAGTTTTGACTGTGGCTTCCCATTGACGTTCTCTGTGGCGCGGCGGGCGAAGGTTCGCCTGCGACGCAGGGTGTTGCGGGTTCGATTCCCGCTTCGGAACAAATATTTGTACGAGCTGCAGATATTTGTTCAGGTTGTTCTGGGTATTTTCTATGTATAATAAAAAATATCTATCTATGTAATGTATTGTATTAAGTATATCAGTTATCTAGTACCCATAACACAAGCCCTGCTTAGCTTGGGGCTAGATAATGTTGTGTGAACTGTCCAGCATTATTTATTATTATTTATTAAGTAAATCAGTTATCTAGTACCCATAACACAAGCCCTGCTTAGCTTGGGGCTAGATAATGTTGTGTGAACTGTCCAGCATTATTTATTATTATTTATTAAGTAAATCAGTTATCTAGTACCCATAACACAAGCTCTGCTTAGCTTGGGGCTGGATAATATTGTGTGAACTGTTCAGCATTATTTATTTATGATTATTTGACTGACTCTACCTTACGTATCGACCATAAAACATCTCGAAGTATACTCAAAAGTGAAATTGATCACGCAATTAAGTCACAGAAAGCGGACAAAACCCCGGGGGAAGACCATATAACCAACGAAGTCTTGAAATCTTTGTCAGACTCGCTACAGGCTCCTCTACAAATATTATTCAACAGTATGCTCATCGAAGGGTTGACGCCTCAACAGTGGTCCGAATCAACTATTATACTACTTCATAAAAAAGGTACAAGAGACGATCTTAACAATTACCGCCCTATTAGCCTCATGTCCAATGTATATAAAATATTTTCAAAAATATTGCTAAACAGGTTAACAAAACCACTGGATGAACAACAGCCACGAGAGCAAGCCGGTTTTAGAAAGAACTTCGCGACTATAGACCATATTCATGTGGTGACACAAGTTATAGAAAGGGTCAAAGAGTACAGAAAAATTCTATACTTGTGCTTTATTGACTACACAAAGGCTTTTGACTCCTTAAACCATAACGCAATTTGGAAATCACTTGCACAGCAAGGCGTGGAAAAACCATACATTGATCTTTTACAGCACATATATTCCAACATGAATGCGAAAATCAGATTAGAAAGGGAAGGAACGCAATTTTCTATTGAGAAAGGCGTCAGGCAGGGGGACCCTCTCTCACCGAAAATCTTTTCGGCCGTGCTTGAATCGGTGTTCAGAAACCTAGACTGGGAAGAAAAAGGCCTACAAATAGATGGAGAACGCCTTAGTCACCTCCGTTTTGCTGACGATATAGTCGTTTTCGCAGAGAGCTCTACAGCACTAGAGGAAATGGTGAACGAAATAGCTAATGAAAGCGGAAAGGTTGGTTTAGAACTGAATGCCGCAAAGACAAAGGTGATAACAAATGGAAAAAAGGAAACTATATCAGTAGGGAATAAAAACATAGAATATGTAAATTATTACATATATTTGGGTCAAATGGTTTCATTTAGTAAGTGCACTAGCAATGAAGTTCAACGAAGAATAGCCATTGCATGGAAAAAGTATTGGAGTTTGAAGGAAGTAATGAAAAACAAGCAGATAAATATAAGTATTAAGAAAAAACTCTACGAAATATCAGTACTTCCAACCCTAACATACGGGTGTCAAAGCTGGTCATTGAAGAAGGAGGACGAAAACAAGTTAGCCATTTGTCAAAGAAAGATGGAGAGAAGCATGCTGGGGATAAGACAAAAAGATAGAGTCAAAAATAAAACAATCAGGAAAATAACTAAAATAAAAGACGTAGTAAAAATTATAAGATCCCATAAATGGAAATGGGCAGGACATGCATGTAGGATGGATAGCAGTCGATGGGCTAAACGAATATCGGAGTGGATACCAAGGGACGAAACAAGAGGTAGAGGTAGACCGGAAAAGAGATGGGAGGACATTTTCATAGAGATAGCTGGATCAGACTGGATGTCAAAGGCCAGAAACAGAGAATTGTGGAAGGAAATGGGGGAGGCCTACGCCAAGGAGGCGACTATTACTGAAGAATGAATAAAAGGAGATTAGTATAAGTATTATTACAGTAGTAGAAATAAAGGCTCATTTAATTTAATTTAATTTAAATCAGTTATCTAGTACCCATAACACAAGCTCTGCTTAGCTTGGGGCTGGATAATATTGTGTGAACTGTTCAGCATTATTTATTTATGATTATTTATTATTTTAAATAAGACCAATCAGCGGCTGTACACGCCTTAATATATTAGTCCGGTCTGACCATGAACGTAAATTTTTGATGCTATGTCCAATTTGATAAAATTTCAATTTTCAGAGACAGTCCAAGTCCAAAGCGGCAAAGGCTAGCTAGCGGCGCAGAGAACACGGACGAAGAAATGAATTGTGTTCCTAAAATGTAAGTTAATACACGCCTTGTTCCCTGAGAGGGTAGTGGTTGATGTCAAAATGCGTATCGCACATATTGCGTAAATGTCAAGATGCGTTTTTAAAATTAGTCAAAAAGCGTGTTGGTCATTATGCGTCAGAAGGGAAAAATCTCAGAAGAAGAACTAAAGCATGGAAGTAAGGCTAAAAACAAACCGGTATCGATTATACCAGTCTCATTCTTTTATATGAATGTATTCATGTGTTGGAATGAGACAAGCATATATCTATCTGTTCTTATTTGTGTAACTCGTACCAGACCAAATTTCAAACTAGGTACCAATTACTACTACATTCATGGTACCAATCTAGGAAGATGTACATTCATGTTACCAATATTCAGGGAACGGAACGGAAAAACTACTGTCGTGTGACAATATATTTGTTTCTCTCTAACATAGGATAGCAAGCTATCTTCTAGGATAGGAGTAAGAAGGAACACTCTATGCTATTTTAGCACTCAATCCATGTACTAACTACTTCATCTGTGGGAAAAATGCAGTTTTTGTTTTTTGTTTTTTTTCTCTTAGTCTTAATAAAGCTACTGTCTATCAATTACGAGGTCTATGTTTTATAAAGTAAAACTAATGGGGAAAAAATAACACTAGCGAAGTCTTACTATCAGTAAGTCTGTCGGGAAGAAAATTACCAGTAGTTCAACTGGTAATACTACTCGGTAATAGCCCGGTTACTGGGAATAGCCCGTTATTTGTGCTTAGTCCATGGGTCAACCGAGGTCCGTGCGTCAACCGAGGTCCGTGCTGAAAATCTGCGCTGTAATTTAATGCAGCATTATGCTGAGCACGGACCTTTTCGGACAGCACTATACACAGTAAAAACGCTGCCTATCTGTTTTACTTACTTAGTTGCGTTGTGTATATTTTTTTGTCAAAATAAAAGTTTGACTTTTTACTTACTTTACTTACTTACTTAGTAGTAGTAGAGCTTTTTTGTGTAAGAGTTCGTCCGGGGAAGTACTACCACCATACCTATTTCTGCCGCAAAGCAGTAGTGATCGCATTGCTGTGTTCCGGTTTGAAGGGTAAGGGTGCCGGTGAAATTACAGGCACATGAGACGTTTCACCTTTATGTCTCAGGGTGGCGGGCGCAGTGCAATGCCACATAGGGCGCGTCCTAGGTGGACGTGACCTATGAGGTAATGCACTGTTCATAGGCAGAGGTTACCGCTTAACATCAGGTGGGCCATCTGCTTGTTCCGTCATTCCAGTAGTATAAAAAAAAAAAAAAAAAACTTTGTCAGAGCCTCATCGGGCCTGTACTCACCGTGGGCATGTTATTTCTGTTGCAGAGAACGCGACGCCGAACAATGGCAGCACGGGAACATGGTGAGTGCTGATCTGGTATTTAACTTGTCTAGAGGCACTCGCAACGACCCACACTAGGATCCCCTGTGTCGTGGGTATCAAAAACTACGAGCACCATGGTACCAACACCCAGACCTGGAACAAATATTTGCAGATCATACAAGCATTTGCCCCGCTACTTTCGGCCGGCTACTCCCCGATGCGCTACAGCGAATGGGCCCCTCCGTCTCCTCCCGTGGATGTCGCACTTTTTCATTAATTTATTTATGTTTTTACGTGTATACATTATGCACTCATATATGTACAAAGAAGGCACTGTTATTATATTTATGTCCCTAAAAATATCTCTAAGAGATGTTCTCGAGCTTAGATTGTAGATTGCTCTTACTGCTCTTTTTTGAAGCACAAAAATAGATTGAAACCTTGCAGATGTACCCCACAGAAGTACTCCGTAAGACATGAGGCTGTGGAAATAACTGTAATATACTAACCTTGCGGTAGATACATCTGTTAATTTCCTAAGTTTTTCGCTTAAGGCATCTTCATTTTCATGTGAGGATCCCACTGTATTCTCGAGTCCACGGAATACACCCAAAAATACAGTTTAGTGTATGGATTCTATAATTTTGTCTCCAATCTTAATACTGGGACAATTATTTGTTACGTTAGGCGGTGAAAATATTAAATATTTATTTTTATTGTGATTTAATACTAAGTTGTTCGTTGCAAACCATTTGTTAAGTGAGTCTATAATATTATTAATGTTACGAAAATCTACTTTCCTACTGTTCCTACTTTAAACAATACTGATGTATCGTCAGCAAACATTACAATTTGTTCCAGTTTGCTTTTTAATCATATAGGGTAGATCATTTACATAAATTAAAAATAGAAAAGGGCCCAAGATAGAACCTTGGGAACTCCTGACTTAATTATTGTACCTTGTGATTTGAGTCCGTCCACTACCACTCTCATCGGTCTATTTGCAAGGTACGATGACATAAGCCCTGAAGATAAACCATAATGTTTTAGTTTTCCAACGAGTGTATTATGGCACACGCAGTCAAAGGCTTTTGACAAGTCACAAAAGACGCCTATGACATCATGCCTTTCTTCCCAGGCTTCTATAATGAATTTAATTAGATTGGAACCCGCGTCAATTGTTGATTAACCCTTTGTGAAATTAATGAATGAATGGTGAATTAATAGCGAAAATAACATCCAAATCTTCAATTGATCTTGTAATACCTATACCTATACTTAGTAGATTTTTGTTTTTGTCTTCTTGTTTTATGTGTGTGTTGTGCGTGTGGTAAAATAAATAAATTTTCTTTCTTTCTTTCTTTCAAATAGTTCAATGTTGTAATTTCGATGTTATTTTCACTATTAATCCACTGTTTTCTTCAACCAAATATGATTTATGTCATAAGATGTCGGACTAATAGCAAGTTGTCGCCGTTGGATCGTGTTAACTGGTGCGTGTGCGCAGGATATATCGGCGATGCGCGTCGCGGACGGGCGCTGGGCCGGCTCGGACGGCTCCGACGAGGACGACGAGTGGGCAGACGCGCCCGCCGACATCGGCTCCTTCCTGCACACGCGCCTGCGCGTGGACGGCGACAACAGCGCCGGTACGTACACTGTAGCGCACGCGCAGTGCACACAGACACTAAAAGCGGCTCACTTAGCTTCGCGGCGTAACACAAGATGGTCATACAGACACTAAAAGCGTCTCTCTTAGCTTCGCGGCTGTAACACAATATGGTCATACAGACACTAAAAGCGGCTCTCTTAGCTTCGCGGCTGTAATACAAGATTGTCATACAGACACTAAAAGCGGCTCACTTAGCTTCGCGGCTGTAACACAAGATGGACATACAGACACTAAAAGCGGCTCACTTAGCTTAGCGGCTGTAACACAAGATTGTCATACAGACACTAAAAGCGGCTCACTTGGCTTCGCGGCTGTAACACAAGATGGACATACAGACACTAAAAGCGGCTCACTTAGCTTAGCGGCTGTAACACAAGATTGTCATACAGACACTAAAAGCGGCTCTCTTAGCTTCGCGGCTGTAACACAAGATGGTCATACAGACACTAAAAGCGGCTCACTTAGCTTCGCGGCTGTAACACAAGATTGTCATACAGACACTAAAAGCGGCTCTCTTAGCTTCGCGGCTGTAACACAAGATGGTCATACAGACACTAAAAGCGGCTCTCTTAGCTTCGCGGCTGTGACAGAAGATGGTCATACAGACACTAAAAGCGGCTCTCTTAGCTTCGCGGCTGTAACACAAGATGGTCATACAGACACTAAAAGCGGCTCACTTAGCTCACCATTAACGGTTGGAAATTTATTAGTCATTAACTCTTGACTCGCTCTAAGGCTGAGATAAGTAGGCGTAACTTAGTACGTACTTAGCAATTTCTGTCCCTCTCTAACAAGCGTCTTGACATGTGTGTGAAAGTGACAGGGATAATGCTAAGCATAGTAAGTGCTATGTAAGATCTATCTATCTCGGCCTTAGTCTCTATTAGTAAGCGGTAGTCTTTGCTAACCATATCATTTGAATATCCATTTATTGTATGAAACTTTACGTGTTTCTTGTTATTGTTACAATTGTATGAATGATCCACAGACGAGGAGTCGAACGACAGCGGCACGGGCCAGGCCCGCTCGAGTCGGCCGGCGAGCGCGGGCTCGACGGGCCCGCATCTCACGCCGCCGCCCAAACCGGACCCCTACGCCCAGATCACGCTTAAACGTGAGTACAATATTATGAACCGAATAATAAATAATAGGCTTTTTGTGAAAAATATATTTTTCAATACAAGGTTTTATAAAATTTGTGATCGTAACCGTGTGCTGACCAAAATGAGCCTAAACACGGCCAGTCTACAGTCGGCCATGTATCGCCAGACAGTGACAGAGTTACGCGTTAGAAGAGAGCGGCAATGTTTAGGTGAATATCGCGTTAGCAGTAAACGCTTATGAGAGCTGAATTGCACTTTGTTGTAAAGGGTTGTGTCCTAGCAAGAGTCGCTATTTACTCGTATTTATTTAATATTGTTATTAAAATATGTAATGTAATGTTTCAGCCACCGTGGGGCCGAAGTCTGGCCCGTCGGACCCTCGCTTCACTGACGTCATCAAGCTGAACGACTACCTGCAGCACGGCAGGAGGCCGCAGTTCTGGGAGGAGCACTACGTGAAGCGGGTGAGCGGACACCACTGCACATGTCACGCAAACAATCCAGCGGAACTCTAAAGTCCAGAAAAAAAAACAGTTTTTTTTTTAACTTTGTGAGCCTTGCTGTGAGTCCACCGATGAGGATCCCTGGTTGCCTCTTGCTGTCGACATGGCGCAGTTATCATTAATCTTCACGCAGTGGCTTCAAACGATCCAGTCTAGTACAGGTCGCCCAACGAGTTATGAGCGCTGACCTTCAATGAGCTGTAGTAATTTTTTGGGTCTATTTAGTGAATGCAGTAGTAGTAGAGCTTTTTTGTGAAAGAGTTCGTCCGGGGAAGTACTACCACCATACCTATTTCTGCCGCAAAGCAGTAGTGCTCGTATTGCTGTGTTCCGGTTTGAAGGGTAAGGGTTTCGGTGAAATTACAGGCACATGAGACTTTTCATCTATGTCTCAGGGTGGCGGGCGCAGTGCAATGCCACATAGGGCGCGTCCTAGGTGGACGTGACCTATGAAGTAATGCACTGTTCATAGGTAGAGGTTACCGCTTAACATCAGGTGGGCCTCTTGCTTGTTCCGTCATTCAAGTAGTATAAAAAAAAAATGCTAAACAGACCCAAAGCGCACCGCCACTTTCGCCGAGCGCTCATAATTCGTTGCGCGACCTATACGCAGAGACCTTACCTGGTAAAATATAGGGGATGAAAAGACTCGAGGTAGTTTACCAAAAGCTGCCCGGCCCAGTAAACTTCTTCGTTTGGTCTCCTTCCCAAATTTGTTTTTACCCACCTGTATTGGTCCTCCGAGGTAAACGTACCCTTGAACGGGCGGATGCCGGGTTTATATGGATACTGATCATTGTTAGTGGTAGAGCTTTTTTATAAAACAGTTTGTCCGAGGAAGTACCACCAAACCTATTACAGCCGCAAAGCAGTGCTCCCATTGCTGTGTTCCGGTTTGAAGGTGCAGGTGAAGTTACAGGCACATGAGACTTTTCATCTTTATGTCTCAGGGTGGGCGCAGAGCAATGCCACATAGGGCGCGTCCTAGGTCAGGCAGAGGGTACCGCTTAACATCAGGTAGGCCATCATACCCTTCAACCCGGAACACAGCAATGCGAGCACTACTGGTTTGTGGCAGAAATAGTTATGTAGAAAGTACTTCCCCGGACGAACTCTTTCACAAAAAAGTTCTACTTCTGTATCTCTTCTATTTTTGACAAATCTGATTTTCATTCCTTTATTGATCACTGACTCCATCCACGGGAGGTGCGGTCGGGAACCCTGCTCTAAAGCTCCTGTATTATTTGTCAGGTGATGGAGTCGGTGAGATTAAAAGAGTTGGAGATGAAACAAGCCGCAGAGATACTAGGAGTCAGTTACGGGACGCTCTACGGACGGTATCGAGACGTATACGGGTGTATCAACAGGCCCTATAGGTAAGTAACACTTAGCTTTAGGCTATTATTTATATGTTACTAGCAGCGCCCCGCGGTTTCACCCGCGTAGGTCTAGATCCCGTGGGAATATCGCGATGAAAATGGGATGTGTAAACATAGGCAACCCAAGAAATAATTTCCCAAGAATAACTTCCGGGAGTCCAGTTATCTCCATTCCAAATTTCATCCAAATCGGTCCAGCCGTTTCAGCGTGAAGAAGTAACAAACAGACTAACACACTCACACACAAACTTTCGCATTTATAATATTAGTGTGATTTATAAGT
This sequence comes from Operophtera brumata, assembly GCA_932527175.1. NCBI lineage: Eukaryota > Metazoa > Arthropoda > Insecta > Lepidoptera > Geometridae > Operophtera > Operophtera brumata. The sequence continues at coordinate 32,406,844 of OW052232.1, read as the reverse complement.
ATATCAAGCGTAGTACAGTTGTACCCAACTGATTTGGCGCGTCGTGAATCTTCGTTCGCGCAGAAAAGAAAGTATGGCTCCGAAGATTAACGAAAGCATGCTAAACTTACAATCAACCTTAGATCCATCTTTACCTCATTGGTATACCTTCTATTCCCACAAAACTTTTCGGTTCTACCTTTATAATGCGAACTGCTAAGGAACGGAATACACTACCGTCGTCTGTCTTTCCTGAAACCTATAATCTGGGTCTCTTCAAGGCTAGAGTGAATAGGTGCCTTCTAGACCTTTGTGCGCCATCTTCGGCCACATTGTTAATTACCAACAGATAAAAAAAAAACACTATTATATGGTTCATGTTCACTAAAGCATGGAACTAAGGCTAAAAACGAAACGGTATCAATTATACCAGTCTCATTCTTTTATTTGAATGTATTCATGTGTTGGAATGAGACAAGCATATATCTATCTGTTCTTATTTGTGTAACTTGTACCAGGCCAAATGTCACACTTGGTACCAATTACTACTACATTCATGGTACCAATATTCAGGGTACGGAAAGGAAAAACGACTGTCGTGTGACAATATATTTGTTTCTCTCTAACATAGGATAGCAAGCTATCTTCTAGGATAGGAGTAAAAGGGAACACTCTATGCTATTTTAGCACTCAATCCATGTACTACACATTCATGCGTCTCACTGGCAAGTCACGCCCCTCAACATGGCGGCAGCTACCGTCCAATAGCGGTACAGGAAAAAGAAGCGCGGTGCGTGGAGCGTGCCGATTGGTCAATAGTATTTCCTGCGCTTTAAAAATTCATCTTCTGCACAGGTACATCGGTAAGCCATATCAGTTGGGTAGTACCGTAGTAGTGTATGAAGTGTATTTGTACAGCTTCCTGACATCAGACAATTAAAAGTCCAACCTAAATGTTTTCTGTAAACCGGTAACAATCTCCACGATACAGGCGTGCCTAGTGTGGAGATCATTACAAATGGATTTAATTGGACTATAGCACCTCTGTAATAAAACACAATTAGTTGTTGTAGAGCAGGGTTTCCCAAACATATTTTGTCTACTGCCCACTTTGAGAATAAATTCATTTTTAGCGCCCCATTTTTTCACCTACCACTTAAAAAACACTATAACTTCAAATTAAACGTGCACAAATCAGGTTATTTAACAAAAACTTGTTAAAAGATGATTGCCCGCGGTCTATTATCTACGATAATGACATATCTACGAATACTTATAACAATTAAAATGCGAGAGTGAGTCTGATTTGACGCCCTCATTTTTTTCTGGGTCTCTTACCGCCCCCCTTTAGGCCTGCAGGGCCCACAAGGGGACCACTTTGGGAACCCCTGTTGTATAGTGTGCTGTAACCTGTGTTATGAACTTTTGCTCTCTACATCTTACTATTGACTGCCTAAACTCCTCGATGGATAATAGTAGACTGGCAGTGTTTGGGCTCATTTTGATCAGTTCACGCTCAGTGCCGTCTCTACCCGGGGGATCCCCTACTAAACTAAACCTCCTTGGTAATTATCGAAATCACATCAAAAAGAGATAGACTTCTACCTGCTTCGCTTTATTTTTGTGGCACTCTTACAGGTTGCTTGCTTTAATACTCATAAATAGTGAAATGAACGGCTCAAATCTTTGATTATATATTGGCGCCAGACAACATTTTTTAATTATCGAAGGCTCAAATTGTTATAATATTTATTATTGAGCAATGGTGTTTTTTTTTTGTGTTCCTTGTTTATTGACGAGCATCGTATATTTGTCGGTCTGTAAAACTGTAAAAATTCTCCGAAAACGGTTTTAACTATTTTGATGAAATTCAACACAATCAAGGCAGAGAACACGATCTTGCTTGTGCCCTCAGCCGGCATCAATCCCAATACTTCGGGGAAAATATCAGTCAGTCGGTCAATACCGGTCGAAATTGAGGTTGTACGAGTTTTTACGGGTTTTTAGGGGTTTCTCAGAGTTTTGGGATTGTACGAGTTCTAGGGTATGTAGGGCTTTTCAGGGGTTTTCAGGGCATGTAGGGGCTTTAAGGGGTTGCTGCAATGTCTAGGAGTTTTAGGGAGTTTTAGGAGGGGTTTTAGGGATGTGTTGGGGTTTTTCGCAACTTACTCACCTTCACTCCGCTCTGTCACACTGTTACTCCACGTAACGCTAGTATTAAAGAGGCTTTTGTAAGTGTTTGATCCCAGTTCCCAAGCAAAGTCAACTAGTATATGTTGAAGCAGGAAAACATCTAGGATAACTTCTTCAGGTTCATTATATATACCAGCGTAGTCTTAAAATGACTGTGAGAATATTGAACTCTGTAGAGCATTGTAGCATAGACGTAGTGTAATGGAATGTAGTGGGCACGCGCTCCACAGGGCCGTGAGAGACTTCTGGCAGGTGAAGGGACCCTCCGAGGTGCTGGAGCGTCTGCAGCGCGGCGAGATCTCACTCGACACCGCGGCCAGCGCGCTCGGCGTCAGCGTGGCCAACCTCGCGGCGCACGTCGCCGACTTCCCGCCGAGCTCCACCGCTATAGACAGTGAGTACGACACGAGGGGCCAACGCGCTCGGCGTCAGCGTGGCCAACCTCGCGGTGCATATCGCCGACTTCCCGCCGACCTCCACCGCTATAGACAGTGAGTACGACACGAGGGGCCAGCGCGCTCGGCGTCAGCGTGGCCAACCTCGCGGCGCAGGTCGCCGACTTCCCGCCGAGCTCCACCGCTATAGACAGTGAGTACGACACCAGGGGCCAACGCGCTCGGCGTCAGCGTGGCCAACCTCGCGGCGCATGTCGCCGACTTCCCGCCGAGCTGCACCGCTATAGACAGTGAGTACGACACCAGGGGCCAACGCGCTCGGCGTCAGCGTGGCCAACCTCGCGGCGCATGTCGCCGACTTCCCGCCGAGCTCCACCGCTATAGACAGTGAGTACGACACGAGGGGCCAACGCGCTCGGCGTCAGCGTGGCCAACCTCGCGGTGCATATCGCCGACTTCCCGCCGACCTCCACCGCTATAGACAGTGAGTACGACACGAGGGGCCAGCGCGCTCGGCGTCAGCGTGGCCAACCTCGCGGCGCAGGTCGCCGACTTCCCGCCGAGCTCCACCGCTATAGACAGTGAGTACGACACCAGGGGCCAACGCGCTCAGCGTCAGCGTGGCCAACCTCGCGGCGCATGTCGCCGACTTCCCGCCGAGCTCCACCGCTATAGACAGTGAGTACGACACGAGGGGCCAACGCGCTCGGCGTCAGCGTGGCCAACCTCGCGGCGCATGTCGCCGACTTCCCGCCGAGCTCCACCGCTATAGACAGTGAGTACGACACGAGGGGCCAGCGCGCTCGGCGTCAGCGTGGCCAACCTCGCGGCGCATGTCGCCGACTTCCCGCCGAGCTCCACCGCTGTAGACAGTGAGTACGACACGAGGGGCCAACGCGCTCGGCGTCAGCGTGGCCAACCTCGCGGCGCATGTCGCCGACTTCCCGCCGAGCTCCACCGCTATAGACAGTGAGTACGACACGAGGGGCCAACGCGCTCGGCGTCAGCGTGGCCAACCTCGCGGCGCAGGTCGCCGACTTCCCGCCGAGCTCCACCGCTATAGACAGTGAGTACGACACCAGGGGCCAACGCGCTCGGCGTCAGCGTGGCCAACCTCGCGGCGCATGTCGCCGACTTCCCGCCGAGCTGCACCGCTATAGACAGTGAGTACGACACCAGGGGCCAACGCGCTCGGCGTCAGCGTGGCCAACCTCGCGGCGCATGTCGCCGACTTCCCGCCGAGCTCCACCGCTATAGACAGTGAGTACGACACGAGGGGCCAACGCGCTCGGCGTCAGCGTGGCCAACCTCGCGGCGCATGTCGCCGACTTCCCGCCGAGCTCCACCGCTATAGACAGTGAGTACGACACGAGTGGCCAGCGCGCTCGGCGTCAGCGTGGCCAACCTCGCTGACTTTGATTGGTACTTGTCTAATCGCCCCGAGTCATGTAACTATCGCACCGCTAGAGACCGTACTGGTGTAATCAATGTATTGATGTGGTTGCAGCGAACGAGTTCGAGCCGATCCCGATTGAGGTGGACCCGGCGCTGCGCGTGCGCACCTGCGGCACCGGCCCGGGCGCGCCCGCGCTCGCGCGCAAGGTGCCGCCGGCGGACAAGGCAGCCGTAAGTTACACACATTTTTTGTAATATTTTGCCCTTTCGATCAGGCTAAAGTCTTAGAGGGCCCTTACCGGCTTAATTAGACTTAAATCTCTTTGGTTCGTCCAATGCAATGTTTCAAAGAGAGGCTCTGTGAACAATAAGAGCCAGTGCCAGAGCCCTTCATTGGAATTCGGTAAATTCCACTGCTAACGGCAAAATGAGCAAAAATTTCATAAAACTTTACGAACATACGTGCTTTTAATACAAATGTCTGTCATTTAGAATCTCCATTACATGTGCGAGGTGTCTCTTGCAATCTTTTCCTTACTTTTGCAATTTATGAGAACATTATCAACAACCAAAGTTCAAGTAAAATATATGCCAATAAATGTTGTCTATGGTATTCCCACTGCTGTCATCCAGCCTACTCTCGTGTAGCGAGAGTGGATGCTTCCATAAATTTACGTATATGGTCCAACGTGGCCGGTATATGTTAGCCTTCGGTTTTTTGTTCTAGGAAACTGGTGTGCAAGCACTATTGAACGAATCTACTTACGGTCGCTCGGTACGTATCACTCGTTCACTCTCGCTCGCCGAGAGTAGGCTGTCCAGCAGTGAGAATGTTGTAGACCACTTCGTCTGCTTGGTAAAATACCTCAAAATAAATTGACTTCGGGTTAGCGCTCAAAAAGTGTCCAATACGAAAGAGAAAACACAAAAAAAAGCAATTCTAACAAGATGTATCAGTATATTGCTGCTTGATTATAGACCACATTTGAAGGACTAGGCAGGGGCTCCCAAAGTGGGCGATAACGCCCCCTTGTGGGCGCTGCAGGCCTAAAGGGGGGCGGTAAGAGACTAAGAAAAAAATGTCGGATCAAGCAAGACGCCCACCTGATGTTAAGCGGTAACCTCTGCCTATGAACAGTGCATAGGCAAAGTAAGTATTCCTAGATAGGTCATTTTCGAAGATAATAGACAGCGGGCAATAATGTTTTAAGTTTTTGTTAAATAACCCAATTTGTGCAAGTTTAATCTCCGCTAATATAGCTCACAACAATTAATTTAATTTTAAGTTATTGTGGTTTTTAAGTAGGTGAAAAAATGGGGGCGCTAAAAATAATTATGGCGGCGCAAAAAAATAAAATTCTCAAAGTGGTCAGTAGACAAAATAAGTTTGGGAACCCCTGGACTAGAGTCTACAGTTTTACCCAAAATATAAGTCGCCCCGATGTACCTGCGCCGTAGACCAATTACTATAGCGCGGGAACCTTCTTTGTACCAATAGCAATCGCGCGCTAAAATCTTGCGCTGTTATTGGTTAATCAATTTCGCGACAAAATCGCGGCCAGTCGACTCTAAGATGTGAGCGGGACAGAGCTATAAAACGGGTCAGAGCTATATACTCTACGTTCGGCTATTGTCGGATATCAGTCTGCGCTTTTCTGCGCAAACGAAAACAGTCGATCGGACTTATATATTGGGTAATGCGTGTATAGATGGCGAGTAAAACAATAAGTCAAGTCTGTTATGTTTTCCTCTGCGCAACATATTCGTGCATTGTTTAGTTCATACCATGTATAAAGTACTACATGGATTGAGTGCTAAAATAGCATAGAGTGTTCCTTCTTACTCCTATCCTAGAAGATAGCTTGCTATCCTATGTTAGAGAGAAACAAATATATTGTCACACGGCAGTCGTTTTTCCGTTCCGTACCCTGAATATTGGTACCATGAATGTACATCTTCCTAGATTGGTACCATGAATGTAGTAGTAATTGGTACCAAGTGTGACATTTGGCCTGGCACAAGTTACACAAATAAAAACAGATAGATATATGCTTGTCTCATTCCAACACATGAATAAAAAATATAAAAGAATGAGACTGGTATAATCGATACCGGTTCGTTTTTAGCCTTAGTTCCATGCTTTAGTTCTTCTTCTGAGGTTCATACAGAGTTAGGTACAGAATGTGCCAATAGATGGCGTTGTTTAAATCGCCCTTTTCCTGAATCGCGCTAACGTTGCATTTTGGGAAATGGGTGACTTGCCTGAGATTGCTTCGAATTAAATTAGCTACATACTGGTAGCGATTTGAAGTTGCATTCTCTAAAGCTAAAGCTAACTAAACGTATCGCCATCCTTTTCTTTCATATATAAAAAGCAAAGGACCGGGATTCTATTTTTAACTTTAATTTTAGAGAAATTTTTCTCAAATCACTACCAGTATAAGAGTGGGTTATATCAAAAACTACAATATATACTGGGTTATATAATATTTTCAGAAATACAAATCCCTCCCAGACCAGACCCAGTAGGCTAGTACTTTAAGTATAAGAAATTGAAATTGAAATTGAAAATTGAAAAATTGAAATTGAAATTGTTTATTGTCCAAAGTATGAGCTACACAACATTTTTAGTTAGTTTAAACTAAAAGAGCGCCACAAATACAACGACTCGTCAAACACTTGTTTACATATATATCGTGATTTATGTCATAATATGTATAATTAGCCTTGAATATACTATTAATTTTAACCATTTAGATAATTCTAATCTAAAATAAATTTTAACAAATTATAGGCTGTAAAAGGGCCACGTCATAAAGTATATAAATAAAGTCATGTTAAAGCAAACAAGTTTACAAACTAAAGATATAATTGACAAAAATAAGTAGGTATTTAGAATTAAAACATAATATTTTGACAATAATTAGTATTGTCTACAGTCAATTTAAAATCTTTGTAATTATTATTCAAAAATTCTTTTACATTATAAATTGTTTTGCTGACCAGTAATGATTTCACTTGGGTACAGAAAATTGGGTAACTATCTATTGATTTAATATTTTCTGGCAATTTGTTATACAGTTTTTGTCCGATAAATCTGGGTAATTTCTCAGACATGTTTAACCTGTGACTTAAAGTATTCAGATTATTTTTATTCCTAAGATTACAGTTTGTGTTATCTCCCCTTGTTTTAAATTCCCTTAAATGACTTCTAACGAATTTTACTATTTCAAATATGTACACGATATGTGTATGTGTAATATGTAATAGACTTAGCTAGCTAAACATAAACATGCATCTTATTTATTATACTGAACTGGACCGTCTGGAGTAAACTCCAGTCGCGCGTCCGGCCGGAGCTCATTCGTAGTGTGTATTTATTTTTTCGGAGCAGACAAACACCATCTTTTGTATTTAATAAATCTTGCTTTTTTTCAGTTGGTGAAGATAGCTCCGAAAGTGGTGAAGTGTCAGAATCCCAACGCGAGTGATGACGACGATGCGATACCAGCCACCATCATCTCTACCGCCGACGCGCCGGCGCCGTCGCCCCCCGCGCTCACCACGAGAGCCGCAGGTACCTACACGCTACATCCTCACCGCACTAGTGTGCGATACCAGCCACCATCATCTCTACCGCCGACGCGCTGGCGCCGTCGCCCCCCGCGCTCACCACGAGAGCCGCAGGTACCTACACGCTACACCCTCACCGTACTAGTGTGCGATACCAGCCACCATCATCTCTACCGCCGACGCGCCGGCGCCGTCGCCCCCCGCGCTCACCACGAGCGCCGCAGGTACCTCCACACTGCACCCTCACATACCAACCACCATCATCACCACCGCCGGCGCCCTCCCATGAAGCGCGAAGACCTACGGACCACCATCACGGGACACTGTGATCTCAACCACCATCTGCTTATGACAGGAGCCACGGACAGTGGTCTGTGTCGCGGCTGTCTTCAAGACGAGGAGACAGTGGAGCGTGTGATAGTACACTGCACAGCCACTAATGAAGCCACAGAACAAACCAGGCTCCAGGAGCTGATCAAGTCTAGTCTCACTTCATCTATAGCTCCCTCGGGGACACTGGAACAGTGCTGCCATCAGCCCAGAGTCCTTCACCGCTACTTTAAGGAGTTGTGCTGGCTGGGCTGGGGCTAGCAGGGGGCTATGCACAATACACCCCAATGCGGGACTGCAGTGCAGATCTTATCATTTAGAATTAGAATTACATTAGATACAACGTTTTCTAAGGTCTGGGTCAAAAAAAAAGTGAGTAGGTACATACATTTTTTGTTATTTTTCAGGTGGTAAATGGCCGTTGATCCGCGTGGCGTCCATAGACAGCCTGCGCCCGGAGCCGCCCCCCGCCTCCCCCTCGCAGCTCATGCGCACGCGCCCCGACCTCACCATCGTCGCCAAGAGACCGGATACTAAGGACGACGACACGTGACTTGCTACGTAAATAGACATCGGTCCACGTGGCGTCCATACACACCTATCTTTCAAATCACAGAAATTTAAATTTCAGGAGTATATGCGTCTCTGTCTAATCCCACAGTGCGTCAACTCGCCAGAAGATGGCGTTAGGAATTCTACATTAGCTTTAACGCGTCCACTCGTCATCAGATGGCGTTAAGAGAGATTGAAGTAATATTGACTACTTTTACTATTCTATGGATCTTTCTAGTAGCCAAGTGACGACTATGCAATGGTCATTTTGACTATTTAAATTACACAATTAGGTACATTGACTACTTTTACTTCGCTACGTATGTTTCTATTAGCCGAATGACTATAATGACGACTATGCAGTGGTAATTTTGACTATTTATATAATAATGACGACTATGCAATGGTCATTTTGACTATTTAAAATACACAATTAGTTACATTGACTACTTTTACTTCGCTACGTATGTTTCTATTAGCCGAATGACTATAATGACGACTATGCAGTGGTAATTTTGACTATTTATATAATAATGACGACTATGCAATGGTCATTTTGACTATTTAAATTACACAATTATTTACATTGACTACTTTTACTTCGCTACGTATGTTTCTAGTAGTCAAATGAATATAATGACGACTATGTAATGGTCATTTTGACTATTTACAGTTATGTTTAGAAAAAATGTACTCCATAGCATATATCTATTATAATTTGAATAGATACTATTATTATATTGTTTTAAGCATGTTATTGAATAAAAATAGAATAATAATATTTCCTTAACATTAAAAGTATTATTCTTATAAATTAAGTAAATAGCAACAAAACTTGTATAAATATAATAATTATTGGAGTTATATTAGAAAAATATATCCTATATATTTGTATAATAAGAAAATTAAATGTCGAATCTAGGAAAACCAATATTCTTACGTAAGTTATAAAATAAGTTATGTTAAGAAACGTATGTTTTGTCACAGTGATGCAATTTGGGGAGTATGAACGAGTAGTTGGAGAGTATAAACGAGTAGTTGGGGAGTATGAACGAGTAGTTGGGGAGCATGAACGAGTAGTTTGGGAGTATGAACGAGTAGTTGGGGAGTATGAACGAGTAGTTGGGGAGTATGAACGAGTAGTTGGGGAGTATGAACGAGTAGTTGGGGAGTATGAACGAGTAGTTGGGGAGTATGAACGAGTGGTTGGGGAGTATGAACGAATAGTTGGGGAGTATGAACGAGTAGTTGGGGAGTATGAACGAGTAGTTGGGGAGTATGAACGAGTAGTTGGGGAGTATGAACGAGTAGTTGCCTTATTTGAAGCGTAAGCAAAAAAATAGTGTACTCATACGAGGCTATCTTTAATATTTTTGTTCTGTCCAACAGCAATTTATCAGCGACTGTTCATACATGTAATTTGACTATAGCTTGCTGATTATTGTTCTGAGATTAGAAACCTACCTGTAATCTGGGTTGTTTAATCCTATTTTTGTTTTTAGATATATTTTGACTATATTAAGATGTCCTAGATTAATCTATACTTTGATATACTATAATATATTGTTCCTTATAATTATTCTTTAGATAAAAAATATTTAGTTAAAATTAATATAAAAATATATTCGTTGTAAATATAGATTGTAATTATAGGTACAGGGTGACTCAGAAAAAGTGAAACTGAAAACGGAGACCTCATAAATAAAATAAAATAAATAATGCTGCACAGTTCACACAACATTATCTAGCCCCAAGCTAAGCAGAGCTTGTGTTATGGGTACTAGATAACTGATATACTTAATACAATACATTACATAGTTAGATATTTTTTATTATACAAAGAAAATACCCAGAACTCCCTAAAGAACCGCTTACCATCAGGCGGGCCAAATGCCAAATTTTCGAGCCATTACATTAAAAAAAAATGCAGGTTGTACTAATATTGGTTCCGAGGCGGGAATCGAACCCGCAACTGCCTGCGTCGCAGGCGAAGCTTCGCCCACCGCGCCACAGAGGTCGTAAATATATAAATTATATTACAGTAATAAATATATAAATGCGAAAGTAACTTTGACTGTTTGTTACCTTTTCTCGACAGTTTAATTCTGGCTTAATCGGTGTTTATAAAAGACTACGTTATAGCGAGTGTGTAGACGCCTCGTACGCGAGACGAGGCGCGAGGCGAGCCGCGAGCGTTATAAGACCGCGCGCCTCTACATCTGAAATTGTGTTTGTTATCTGTGGCGGTGACTAGAGACATGGGTCTATGGTTCTTGTTGCTGACGTTTGGGAAGGTTCGATAGTGAAATTTAGCAAAGTCAAAAAAATAGAGACATTACAGATCCACCAACAATCTGTAGAATGAAATGTATGTAGATGATAGAAAACTACATACACTTCATTCTACAGATAAGTTGGTGGATCTCTACATTGTTATTTAGATTTTGGTTGAAAAATACGCTGTAATGTAATCTCAACACGTGGTGTTATTTCGGGCCGTCTCAACCCACTCATAACAAGAGATATCCCGTTAGGGAAACTTTTACAATTACGTCGAGAAAACTGTCTTGAAAACGGAACTACACCGCGTATTCGCCGCACACGCATTTAGCCCATTTAGGTCTATTGGCTAATTGTCTACAAGACACTACTTTTTGAGACACCCTGTACGACGTAAATGAAAATATTTGATATTATATTTTAAAGTACCTATACATTGTTCAAATCACTGCAAATTTTATATCTATTTTTTGTGACTAACTTTTGCTATACCAAATTAGGTTGAGTAATTCAAAATTGTAAGTTTTTTTATATATTACCAAAAGTTTCGTTTTTTGAGTTTCATTATTATGTAAAATCAAGTCTATTTTCATTGTAAATTGATTTTTAAATCGAAGCCCTATTGTCCACTGTATTGTATAGTCTGTGAAATTACAGGCACATGAGACTTTTCAACTTTATGTCTCAGGGTGGCGGGCGCAGTGCAATGCTACATAGGGCGCGTCCTAGGTGGACGTGACATATGGGGTAATGCATTGTGAAAGGCAGAGGTTACTGCTTAACATTATCTGCTTGTAAAGTATTTTTTAACCTATATTGTCCCACTGCTGGGCAAAGGTCTCCCCCAAATTCTCTCATTTGTCCCTGTCCTTGGCAGTCTCCCACCACTTCTCAAAATTAACAAGATCGTCCCGTCAACGCGTTCTTGGCGACCCCGAGGTCGCCATCCTGCACGTATCCAGGTTGTGCTGATATTCGCCCACCTGTTGGGAACAAAGACTTCTATTGAACCTCAGTTTTAATAGAAGTCTTTGGTTGGGAAGCATTCGACTGACGTGCCCCGCCCAGAAAAGTCATTGAAGAGAATTAAAAAAAAACTGTATTGGGGAGCCACAGGCAAAACTAATCTCAGATGGCGCCACCATCGCTGGTGCTTGTCATTTAGTGGTCTTGTCATTTTCTCATCAGAAGGGAAACGGTGTGTACCTTTATTTGTACACTGAAATGCACTACACAGAGGCATGTTTTATACCAGACTATTATTTAATGTTTATTTACTAAAATTATCCATTGATATTTGACACTTTTGTCAGTTTTTTTTTTAACATTGATAGACCTTTGTTTGCTATGAAATAACACCAGCGATGATGCGCCACCTAGCGTGTATAAATAAGCAGTGTGTCTCTCCATAGCCGGGCACATTATTTCCCTGGTGTACTGTTTTTCTTTTGAAAATAGTATTCACAGACTTCATTTATTTATTAACTAGTGGAATGCCCGCGACTTCGTCCGCGTGTACTTGTCCATACAAACTTAAACACCCCGCTGCACCCCCTTAGGGGTTGAAATTCTGGAATTCCTTTCTTAGTGCACCCCTAGACCATAAAAAGAACGTACCCTCCAAATTTCAGGTTTCTAGGACTTATGGTTTAGGCTGTGCGTTGATAGTCAGTCACAACGATTTTATATATATTGATGATATTTAACTAACTGTCCAACTTCAATTGGATGTCTCGTACCAAATTGTACATAATTCTTCCATTAATTTGTTGATTAAGTTTTGTTATCAACTCAAACTAAATTATATTAATTAATAACTATTTTTATTTTATTATTGTTAGTATTTTTACTCGTAATTGAGAACTCATTAGTTATATTGGTTCACTAGTAAAGCCAGTTATTAAGATTGGTTCACTAGTAGAGACAGTTATTAAGATTGGTTCACTAGTAAAGTCAGTCATTAAGATTGGTTCACTAGTAAAGCCGGTTATTAAGATTGGTTCACTAGTAAAGCCAGTCATTAAGATTGGTTCACTAGTAAAGCCAGTTATTAAGATTGGTTCACTAGTAAATCCAGTTATTAAGATTGGTTCACTAGTAAAGCCGAGGGTGTGTTATGAAGTCGATTTAAATTAAATTATAAATATTTAAGAAAATAATTGTTTTATTACCCAACTATGAAAAAGTTTAGGTCTGTGCCGTAAGAAGTCCACTGCTGGACATAGGACTAATGCCACGTCGAACGATCTAGAGCTGCCTCCATCCACCGAGCCTTCGCGACCGCCACGGTGTCTTGAATGCATCGAGGGCCCGTCTACACTTAATAAATAAATACATAAATAATGCAGGACAGTCCACACAACATTATCTAGCCCCAAGCTAAGCAGAGCTTGTGTTATGTTTACTAGATAACTGATATACTTAATACAATACATTCATATATTTTTTTTATTATGCGTAGAAAATACACTCAACAAATATCTGCAGATCGTACAAATATTTGTTCCGAGGCGGGAATCGAACCCGCAACCTCCCGAATCGCAGGCGAACCTTCGCCCGTCGCGCCACAGAGGTCGTCTTTCTTATCTTTATTTTTGAAATAGGAAGAACTAATAAAACCACAGAGTTACAAAATATTGTTCATTTTTGAAGTAAAAAAACAATAATTTTATTAGATTCAATAAATTCAAAAAAGTCAATTTATATTACATTTGTGCCATTCACATCTCGATTGAAGGCGCGTTTACACTGTTCTAGTGACTATCCAGTAAGTGATGCACAGTAACTAGACGAGTGCAAGCCGCCTGCAAACATGTCAAATTCTAACAAGTCACAACAAGTGCACCAATAAATAAAAAATGATAACATTGGAATGATAATATGATACATTCTCGATGGCGTCGATTCTGAGCAACGTCAGGGCGTGATTCTCAGAAAAACCTCGAGCACGAGATTACGTCATATCTCGCATGAAACCATAATTTCGTAATGGCGTCAATACGGGCCCAGAGCCCATGAAATCAACTGAATGTCGTACATGAGATGACGTCACACCTCGGATGACGTCCACGTGATGACGTCACACCTCGGATGTCGTCCACGTGATGACGTCCAAACGAAAGTATGGTTATCAGAGATTTGACGTAGCATATTTCATAGCATCCACGAGGTTCCAAGAACAAAATGGCGTTAAATTATCGCTGAACTTTTCTAATAGAACGAAATAAAATGAACGCGATACTTTATATATTTAACGCGAATGACTAAAATTAACGATGACGTCACATCTCAAATTTTTACGTTATTTCAGAAGATTTAAAGCGTGCTCGAGATTTTTTCGATAATCACCTCCTGGATCGCTCTAAATTATCGCTGTCCTTTTCTAATAAACTGGAATGAACAGGACAGCGACATTTTTAGCACGACTCGGCTATAGAGAACGCTGCACCGAATATACACCACTATGGACTTATTTACACTAGTAGCCGTATTTCATAGTTAAATGACGTCAAAGTTATATTCTTAAGCCAATGTGCATGAAAGCAAGCCTTTCCTCAAACTGGTTGTTTCACCATCGGCAACTAGGACCTTTTTCAGAGGCAATATACTTCAAGCTGGTCACTGCCAACGCGTAACCAAGAAAGAACTGGTGATACGAACGAACAGTTAATTTTCTAGTCACAGTGCATAAACTCGTGCAGTGTAAATAAGCCCTAACGGTCAACAACTATTGCACGCTGTGCGTATCAAATGAGAATAGGACTGTCAACGCGCCACCATCTTGTTTTAGGTAAGAATAAAATGGCCCCTTATGTTTTTATTAAAGAATAAAATTGCCCCTCGTGTTTATTGTGTAGCCGTGGTGTGTCTGGTCGAAGTATAGACCCCTCCGTCTCCCGTGGATGTCGTAAAAGCTTGTCGTAGGGACTTGATAAGATTCGTTGGTTTAAGATTTTTCCAGGCTGCTAGCTTATAAAGGAATGTGTTATTACTGGAAGAAAGCGTTAGTAGAGTCAGTTGTGGGAACCAATGGCGGCGATTAGCTCACCACTTGTCATGTCTATATTCCACTATGGTGCAACCCACAGTGAAAATAGGCCATTGAGGCTCAGTCTACCCCTTCGGGGAAAAAGGCGTGTGTCTATGTATGTGTTTATCGGAGAACATTATTTACGTCAAAATAAAAACACCCTGTTTGTGTTTTATAAAATCGTCTCTTTTAGACACTTTGTTTATATTTTTATTCGCAAATAAAGTTACTTGTAACAAAATAATCCTTTATGTTAGAATAAAATCAACCCTTGTTTATTACGTGAGAATAAAATGTTCGTTCTATTGGAGAATAATATCGACCCATGCATTTCATCGGAGATTCCTTTGTGTCAAATCGAATAAAATTACCCCTATGGAAGAATAAAATAGCCCCGTGTGTTTTAAGAGGATACAATCAAGGCGCGTGTGTCCTATCATCATTTGAAAGCACAGTAACCACCCTTAAGAATTATTATGTTCTATTTGCACTATCCTGCCTACCTCGCTAACGACTAGGCGCGATGACGCGCTGTACGTAAGCTTGATTCCTTATATATAACATTTATTCTTAACTACCCCCTATATATATAACTAAATAAATTATACCTTTTATAGTGGACATCGAGGCATTTGTTATTAACTAAGTATGTACGTTTTATGAGTACAAACAAACAATCAGTTATTTATTTATTATGAGTTTTGTGACCGGTTCCGGGATCGTAGTGGCAACGGATCACGTATGTAGAATCTGACACCGGGATCCGTTGCTACTTGGTTAAAGGTTGAGTATCGATAGATCACGCTGGTTTCGTAACCACTTTTGGAGCGACAACAGCTAATTTATTTTAATTTCTTCTCTCGTAACTGGGTTTCTAACAAATAAAAAAAATAACAAGCGACGTGGAGACTAACTTTACTATGAGGACAAACTTGTTTCGCCCCAGGATATTCAACTAAAGGCTATCTTATCGATCCATAGCCTGGTTACGAAAGAAGACATTAAATTGAGTTAATTATTATTGTTCCGTAACCCAGTTACGAATGAGGACATTCAATTGAATAATCTGTTTTCGTTTCGTAACCTTCTACTAAAGAGAAAATCAAATTAAAATAATAATAATAATTTGATTGATCAAATTAATATAAAGAGGACGTTAAATTGAATAATTTGAATTCGTTTCGTAACCTGGTTAATAAAGAAGAAATTAAATCGAATAAACTATTATCTATTTGTAACCCGTTTAAGAGAGACAACATCACATTGAATAATCTAGTTTCGTTCCATACCCCGGTTACGAAAGTAGACATTAAATTGAATAAACTGTTATTATTTCGTAACCCGGTTACGAACAAAGAAAAAAAATCCTCGTAGATCTATCGTGAGTAAGTCTTACTAGGGCAAGTAAGTCACTTGTGTTGCCTGGAAGAGAGCGCCTTCAGCGACAAGGCCGCCCGCTGCACCTGCTATGGTAGCCTGGTAGTGTTGATGCGTCATTAGAAACGGTACACGCTCGCGGCGCGAGAGTAGCCTAGTTGTTGTCGTCCCACGGGTGGCGGTACAGAGGTCGCTTCATGTGGTATCCTGGTAGTGTTGGTGCGTCAGAACCGGTTCACGCTCGCGGCGCAAGAGTAGCCTAGTTGTTGGGGCTCATGTAGGTGATGTCGTCCCACGGGTGGCGGTACAGAGGTTGCTTCATGCGCTTCTGGTCGAGGTAGTGGCCCACCAGCCCGATGGTGCGGCCCAGCACGAACAGCGCGTTGATGCTGCCCATGCTGATGTAACTGTTGCCTTCCTCTCTGCACAACAAACAAACATATTAAGATGTGTATAGTACACTAGTGTCCACCCACGGCTTTGCACGCGTTTTATAGATAACTAGCGACTCGTCCCGGCTTCGCACGGGTACTTTCAGGATGAAAAATAGCCCCCCCCCCCCCCTTCTCCCCCCCCCGTAGTAGCCTAATTTCGAATAGAGGTAGCTGAACACCTGGAATACACCTTCTTGAACTTTTTTCCGTACCTGAAAAATATCTTCTCCCTACCACCTGCATGCTGACGACCTTCAAATCTATTCTCAAGCCCACATTCATATCCTCAATCAAGCCATCTCTGATATAAATAACTAGCGATTCATCCCGGCTTCGCTCGGGTACTTTCAGGATGAAAAACAGCCCCACCCCTCCCTCCTATCCCCTGGTAGCCTATGTCACTCAGGGCGAATGTAGCTTTCCAATGGTGAAAGAATTTTTGAAATCGGTACTTTAGTTTTTGAGTTTATTCATTACAAACATACACACACACAAAAATACAAATCTTTCCTCTTTATAATATTAGTGTAGAAGTGTAGATGTAGAAAAGTAGCCTATACCTCAGTCCACGTCATAATCCATGTGTGAGTGAACAAAATTTCATCGAAATCGGTTCAGTCGTTTCGGTGTGATCGAGTAACAAACATCCAAACAGCGTAACTTTGACATTTAGGATATTACTGGGATTGTGTTCATAATAACAATTTAGTCTACTTTCGATTCATGGCATCCGTAGATTAGAGCAGGACAGTGCTATATGTCATTGGAAAGAGTGAAAGAGTCGAGAAGAATGGTGCTAAAACTCTAGCCAAACTTCTCGGAAAAACTTTGGTACGGAATCAATGACAGTTTCAAAAGAGGAAGACGACGCTCTAACATAGCAGTCATTATACGTGGGCTCCGCTCTAGAAAGATGTACTACATGGAACTAAGGCTATAAACAAACCGGATTCGATTATACCAGTCTCATTCTTTTATATGAATGTATTCATGTGTTGGAATGAGACAAGCATATATCTAAATTTAAATGTAACCCAAAAATTCCGTTCCAGCGGGACCCGAACCAGCAACCAACAGAGCAACAAACATCGCCGAGTTGATAGTGCCCACAAATTTCGTCTTCAGCGTCATGGTGTTCTATGGCCGAACTGGTAAAGGCATTGCCGATCACAGGCAAGGTTGCGGGTTCGAGTCCCGCTGGAACGGAATTTTTGGGTTACATTTAAATTTAATGTTATCCATAAAGTGTGGTTTACACTTGAAAAATAATAAACTAAGCATATATCTATCTGTTCTTATTTGTGTAACTCGTACCAGGCCAAATGTCACAATTACTACTACATTCATGGTAACAATCTAGGAAGATGTACATTCATGTTACCAATATTCAGGGTACGGAACGGAAAAATGACTGTCGTGTGACAATATATTTGTTTCTCTCTAACATAGGATAGCAAGCTATCTTCTAGGATAGGAGTAAGAAGGAACACTCTATGCTATTTTAGCACTCACTCCATACTATTATACATCCATGCATAGCAGTCATTACACGCGGGCTCCGGTTGAGTCGGGCCGGCTCAGCGTCGCACGAATGTCTGGTTCGGTTCTCTCCATGAATAAAGTACTACATATTATGTGTTTTTTTATTGTTTCTGTGTGCAGTTTTGGTCAAAATAAATACCTTTCTTTCTTTCTTTCTTTCTTTACATGGATCGAGTGCTAAAATAGCATAGAGTGTTCCTTCTTACTCCTATCCTAGAAGATAGCTTGCTATCCTATGTTAGAGAGAAACAAATATATTGTCACACGACAGTCGTTTTTCCGTTCCGTACCCTGAATATTGGTACCATGAATGTACATCTCCCTAGATTGCTACCATGAATGTAGTAGTAATTGGTACCAAGTATGACATGGCCTGGTACAAGTTACACAAATAAGAACAGATAGATATATGCTTGTCTCATTCCAACACATGAATACATTCATATAAAAGAATGAGACTGGTATAATCAATACCGGTTTGTTTTTAGCCTTAGTTCCATGCTTTAGTTCTTCTTCTGAGGTTACGATAGGAGTAAGAAGGAACACTCTATGCTATTTTAGCACTCACTCCATACTATTATACATCAAAACAGGTGAATCATATCGGCACTTAGATACTACTTATGTTATGCAACCTTTTTGTTGAGAGAAATAAATGTATTATTTCGTTACGTTACATCCATGGTTCACGACTATTCGTATTGTCTATCTCGCTCTCTCAAATATGGCGATGTGGTCGGTATTTAATCAACAGAGTCTATATTTTTTAGCTAAATACCGTTTTTAACCATACGTACGAGTGGAAAGTAACTCCATAAGATTTATTTTTCTTTGCGGAGTGATTGAAACACTTTTTAAATGCACAAGAAGGCATTTTGATGCGTTTTAGGTCTATACTAGAACACAAGCGTTCTCGACGAAGTTCCAAGTGCGACTAAAGTAAGGGTGTGTCAGCAGACTCAGTTGAGTAGGACCAGCCCAGAAAGTTTGACACTTTTTTTTTTACTCGTCTTCCTATTTTGAAACTGTCATTGCACAGAATACATAATAGTATAGGTACAGAAGGTTAAAGGTGTTGTGTTGTGTACTGACTGCGTGAACAGCTGGCAGTGCCGGAACAGGTCGACACAGGCGGCACGATGCCGTCCACGTTGAGGATGAGGTTGGTTCTTGTAGGTGTGTGTTGTGTCAGTGCGGTGTACTCACTGCGTGAACAGCTGGCAGTGCCGGAACAGGTCAACGCAGGCGGCGGCCACGATGCCGTCCACGTTGAGGATGAGGTTTGTTCTTGTAGGTGTGTGTTGTGTTAGTGCGGTGTACTGACTGCGTGAACAGCTGGCAGTGCCGGAACAGGTCAACGCAGGCGGCGGCCACGATGCCGTCCACGTTGAGGATGAGGTTTGTTCTTGTAGGTGTGTGTTGTGTTAGTGCGGTGTACTGACTGCGTGAACAGCTGGCAGTGCCGGAACAGGTCGACGCAGGCGGCGGCCACGATGCCGTCCACGTTGAGGATGAGGTTGGGCTTCTTGCGCGTGGTGATGGCCTCCACGTCGAGCGCGTAGCGCGTCACGGGCCACGCGGGCCACCGTGACGTCACGTACGCCTTCAGCTCGCGCACGCGTGAGTCCGGGTTGTTGATCGACTTCACTCTGTGGAACGACTCGGGGTCAATAATGCCGGGTTCTTTTTAGAAGCATTCAGTACAATCATGGAGTTATCATAAAGGGATTTGCTCATTATAATGAGTTGTACCTGTGTCCGATGCCCATGATGAGCTCCCCGCGCGCCCTCTTCTCGTTGACAAACTCCTGGGGATGCTGCCCCTTGTCGTGCGCCGCACAGAAGTCCGCGGCCGCGCGGTCCAACGCGCCGCCGAACCGGTCGCCCTGCGGAGAAACACACCGGTCATCACACTGTCCACACTCTACACCGCCAACAAGCAACTAAACGTTTCAGTTCTACGTTCTACCTTTATAATGCGAACTGCTAAGGAGTGGAATACACTACCGTCACAACTATAATCTGGGTCTCTTCAAGTCTAGAGTGAAGGTGCCTTCTAGACCTTTGTGCTCCATCTTCGGCCACATCGTCACTTACCAACAGGTGAGATCGAGCTCAAACAAAGGACTATCAACGTTTATAAAAAAAAAATAACAGCCGCGACCAACTGCCGCGACTTATACAGTGTGACGTGTCACGACGCGAGTCTAAGGTCGAAAATAATAATTGTTACTTTATCCGTGCATTTGCAGATGGGTTGCAGTCTGAGTTTTAAAAAGCAATGACACGAACGTATGGCACCTATAAACGTATGGCGACCTCTGTGGCGCGGCGGGCGTAGGTTTGCCTTTGACGCAGGAGGTTGCGGGTTCGATTCCCGCCTCGGAACAACTATTTGTACGATCTGCAGATATTTTTGTTCAGTGTATTCTGGGTATTTTATGCATAATAAAAAATATCTATCTATATCAGTTATCTAGTACCAATAACACAAGCTCTGCTTAGCTTGGGGCTAGATAATGTTGTGTGAACTGTCCAGCATTATTTATCTTTTTTATTTTAAAGGTGTAGTGTAACGCGGATTTTGTATGGCAGTTGAGGTTCCCAAAGTGTACGGTAGAGTCACGAGTGTCTCCATTCAATGTAATTCTACACCATACCGCCGTGTCAGATGCTTGTCACATCAAGGTCACGTGCGCGACTTATTGCTGATCACAGCTGATCGCGCCTTTAGGTCGCGGCCGACAGTTTATATCTTAACAACTTTTTTTTGATGGATAATTCACACAACATTTTGTAGCCCCAAGCTAAGCAGAGCTTGTGTTATGGGTACTAGATAACTGATATACTTAATACAATACATTACATGGATAGATATTTTTTATTATACATAGAAAATACCCAGAACACGCTGAACAAATATCTGCAGATCGCACAAATATTAGTTCCAAGGCAGGAATCAAACCCGTAACCTTGTGCGTCGCAGGCGAACCGTCGCCCACGTCAGATGGTGCACTTACGATGGTGAGCAGCCCGCTGACGACGGAGGAGATGAGGTCCTTGCCGGCGCGCGCCGTCACCATGGTGTTGTGCGCGCCCGACACCGCCGGCCCGTGGTCCGCCGTCACGATCAGCACCAGCTCGAAGAACTTGCACGCCCACTCGGGCAGCTCGCGCTGGAACCTGCAACCAGCACCACGTCACCATCAAGACAACTTCCAACCACGACCATGTTACCATCAAGTTATGGCACGCCCAGCCCGCGTTCCAGCACGCTGCTGACGGCACGGCTCAATAGCACAGCTCCCTAAACTAGAAACACGCCCCGGCTTCGCACGGGTAGTTTACCCTCTAACACAGGTATTTTTCTTACTTAAAAGAGGGTCCCCACCAATGTTATTGATCCTAGATTAAGTTTAATGAAATAAAATATTTGTATTTGTATTTATATTTGTAGTATCGGGACCCCGGCTGTAAGGTGTGCGGATGAATCCTCTGCCGGTGGCGAGCGGTGCGGTAAAAAAAGGTTGTCGTAGGCATCATGTCAAACAATTCCTTGGAACAAAACCCATTATACAATATACAAGCAGAGAGAGAAGCAAAGTCTCTCCTCAGACTTAAGGCCTCAATACCGTTCGTGAGCTTGGGATTGTCGACAATTCTAATTGCACGCCTTTGAACCGAGTCAAAAGGTCCAAGCTGGTAGCCAGGTGCTCCTGCCCAGAGGTGACAGCAGTACTGGGGCCGGACTTGCGACTTATAAAGAAGCAGCCTTTGCCCCGCAGTGAAGTACAGCTTCGCTGTGTTAAGGACGCCAAGCTTTTTGTCAGTCAGCTTGACCTTATGTTCTAAGTGACTACGGTACTGGACGTCGCTAGAGATGTCGACGCCTAGAATCCCAATGCTCGTAGAGATGGTGAGGGGAATATCCTGGAATTACGGAGCCACAGTAACAACTTGTGTCTTTGTAGGGTTAAACTGAATTAGGTTTTGCCCTCCCCAATCGGAGACTCTGGTTATTATACCCTCAATGCCTGACACAAGTTGCCTTCGGCTTTCCTCTACAATTAGACGAGTGTTGGCACGGCCTGTGTAAAAAGTGTCACCAGTACTCTTGTCTTCATAGCAATGAACGTCGTCAATGGCCAGCATATCATTGATATGCGGCAAAATCAGCGATCTTGCGGGACGCCAGCATTGATGTCCATGCGATCAGAGCTGCCACCGTCAACAACGGCTCTTATGCTTCTGCCGGACAAAAAGTTAGAGAAAAATTTGCACAACCCCTCGGACAGTCCGTAAGATGGCAACTTCGATAAAAGACCCCGGTGCCAGACCCGATCAAAGGCCTTAGCTATATCCAGGCTTACAGCCAATGCCTCACATTGACTCTCAATGGCAAGGGCCCACCGATAGAAGCTACGCTAGAAGGTCACCGGTCGAGCGACAATGGCGAAGCCGTTTTGACGGTCGCTCAGCACGCTGCTGATGGGCACGCCGCAGTAGGACAGCTCGTGTCCTCGCTCGTCGCAGATGTAATGGGTCCCCGGTACATACCACAGTAAGCTGATGGTCCCTCCGACGCCCAGCCCGCGCTCCAGCACGCTGCTGATGGGCACGCCGCAGTAGGATAGCTCCTGACCTCGCTCGTCGCAGATGTAATGGGTCCCCGGTACATACCACAGTAAGCTGATGGTCCCTCCGACGCCCAGCCCGCGCTCCAGCACGCTGCTGATGGGCACGCCGCAGTAGGATAGCTCCTGACCTCGCTCGTCGCAGATGTAATGGGTCCCCGGTACATACCACAGTAAGCTGATGGTCCCTCCGACGCCCAGCCCGCGCTCCAGCACGCTGCTGATGGGCACGCCGCAGTAGGATAGCTCCTGACCTCGCTCGTCGCAGATGGTGCTGATGAAGGCGGCCGGCTTCCGGATCAAACCCAGTTTCTGTCAAACGAACATGATATCTGTTAGATGTGTTAGGTCTGGTGTGTGTACTTTGGTTCAACTTTAGAGGAAATACCAATAACTATGGTTCAACTTTAGAGGAAGTGACCACATGTGAATGACATCCTTAAAGTAAATGGGCACCTCAGACACAGCCAAGGTAGATTTCATTATTAATCAAAACAATATTTGATATTTTTGAATCGTCATCGGCACCCATTTGACTCACAGCTTGAAGACAGGATAGGTCACTGGGGAATATCTTTTTGTACGAAAATAATTGAATTTTCATTATTATTTGATGTGTACACGACAAAAGCTTTTAATGAAGAGAGTGGTGTAGGGATGTAGACTAGTAAAAAATTCTAAAAAACGGCTTCGTTTTCGTTTCAACGGCTTTTTGTGAGCTATTTTGGCAACATGACTTTTCCGATGTAAAAAAGCCTGCTGAATTCAGTTCTGAATGATGCCAAGCCGAATTTTGTCTCCGCTCCCCCGTATCCCCCTTTTTTCCTCGAAATATGTCTCTAACCGGGGTTTTTACGATTTTAACCAAAAAGTATTGCTGTTAGAAAAAAAGTGTCAAGGACAGAAAGGATCTCTATAAAATTTTCTATAATATGGTGTATAAGCTTTTTTGGTAGGACTTAAGGTTTGTTAGCAATATCTTCCGTTGAATTAGAAAATGTTTTTGTTTATGAAAATTATAAAAAAAAAACATGAAGTTCCGGAAGATATTGCTAACAAACCTTAAGCCCTACCAAAAAAGCTTATACACCATATTATAGAAAATTTTATAGAGATCCTTTCTGTCCTTGGCTTTTTTATTCTAACAACAATACTTTTTAGATAAAATCGTAAAAACCGTGGTTAGAGACATATTTCGAGGAAAATAGAGGGGTAGGGGGGAGGGGAGCCAAAATTCGGCTTGGCAACATTCAGAACCGAATTCAGCAGGCATCTCTACATCGTAAAAGTCATGTTGCCAAAATGGCTCACAAAATGCCGTTGAACTTGAAAATTTTAATATTAGTTACCAGTCTAATGGGGCGGGTGTAGGAAAAAGAGGAACCTAGTGTTGGACCATAATCAAACAAAACTGCAAACCTTTGTTCTATACTATTGCGGTGTGACAAATGAAGTAATCTTTTTATGCTGTGAATACGTAATTTCCCGCGATTTCTCTTGAGATTCATCAGATCCTGACTTGGTGAATATGGGTCCACCTCGGGAAAAATATGTCCTACCCCAGCATGCGGGCTATCATTTGCTAGAGACGTGAAGAGTACGTTCGGGAGACGCATTGGAAATAAAAAACATAAAAAAAGGCATTTATTCTTTACAATAAACTTAAAAATAACAAATGATATAGGTACAAAAATAACATATTTAGTCTAGTGCAAGAGAAAAGGTCGAGGGCTCAGCCACGCTGTTTTTCAGCCTCGACTTAGAATGCTGCTGTCGTCACAGCAGCCATGATACTCGGTAGCTATCCGCTGTTCCCAAACAAAAGAGAAACTATGTAACAATGATTGAAAAATCAAGGAACAGCAAGACAACCACCGTAAGAGATAGAAAAAAAAAGAAAAAAAAAAGATGTTGGTGGAAGGATCTAGATTTTTCTCAGACTTTTTCTTTGACGTGATTCTTCATATCACTGGCTTTTTTTTTGTAGTAGCATTTCACTATTGGTTAACATTTATAGCAGTGCAAAAAAAACAATGAAACCTCTTTTAAAACACAGATTTGCATTTTACAGACAAACGGGACCGAGTAAAGCCTCAACAAGTTTATTATAATTATATTTTTAAGGTATTTAGTGGTGTGTTCGGCCTAAGAATAGACCCCTCCGTCTCCTCCCGTGGAAGTCGTAAAAGCCGACTCAGGAATTACCCGGACTTGTTGATAAAATTCTTTGGTATAAGATTTGTCCTTGCTGCTAGCTTATTATGGAGTGTTATTACTCTAAGAAAGAGTTAGCCGAGTCAGTAGTGGGAAGCAATGGCAGCGATGAGCTCACCACTTGTCACGTCCACTATATTCCACGATGGTGCAAACCACAGCGAAAAGAGGCTCATTGAGGCTCTGCCTACCCCTTCGGGGAAAACGACGCATGCACATGTACGGGACCGATTTAAGCCTCTAAATATTCTAGGTAGATTCATCCAAACACTTTAATACTGTAGGTTTTTTTTTAATTGATCGTCGTGTTGATTTTAAAGTAAAAACCCGTTTTTCTCGCCTTAAACAAAGTAATCCGAAGTTTTTTTTTTTTTTTTTTATACTACTGGAATGGCGGAGCAAGCAGATGGCCCACCTGATGTTAAGCGGTAACCTCTGCCTATGAACAGTGCATTACCTCATAGGTCACGTCCACCTAGGACGCGCCCTATGTGGCATTGCACTGCGCCCGCCACCCTGTGACATAAAGATGAAAAGTCTCATGTGCCTGTAATTTCACCGGCACCCTTATCCTTCAAACCGGAACACAGCAATGCGAGCACTACTGCTTTGCGGCAGAAATAGGTACGGTGATAGTACTTCCCCGGACGGACTCTTTCACAAAAAAGCTCTACTACTACTAAACCACCGCTTAGTAGAAGTTTAGTACAGGCATAACTTACTCTCGCCCAATCGTAGTCCATGGGAACCTTGGGCGGTTCCTGTTCCTCCTTGACGATGATCTTGCCGCTCTTGACGAGCTGCTGGTAGACCTTGCTGACGGCGTCTCCGAGGCTGTCGAAGGAGGCGGGCACGATGACGCCGCTGGCCGCCAGCCCCGCGTTCTTGGCGGCGGCCTGCTCGAGGGCGGAGCCCGCCAGCGAGCCGGCGTGACCGAACTGCACCTCCGACGTGAACATGTCTGCAACAAGAATGGAATAAAATGATTTCTGTATTTAGAATAGAATAGAATAGATAGATAGATTAACTCTTTATTGTACACAAATAACGCACAGAAATACAAAACATAACTCAATAACAAAAAAATAACAGATATGTACAATGGTCGGTCTTATCGCTTATAGCGATTTTTTCCAGACAACCTTAGGATGGAGAGGACCATATGGAAGAATGGGACAGTGGTGTTATCACCTTGACAAATACACATATCATTAAATATATACAAACCTACATTATAATACATAAAATAAATACATAATAATATAAACACAACATAAAAACAGACAAGAACAATGAAACTCAACAGGACGAAGAAGACGATTGGAGATAAAACAGTTTGACACGATCTTTAAAAGAATACAACGACGGAGCAAGCCGAATCGACAACGGTAATGAATGAGTAGTAGTAGAGCTTTTTTGTGAAAGAGTTCGTCCGGGGAAGTACTACCACCATACCTATTTCTGCCGCAAAGCAGTAGTGCTCGCATTGCTGTGTTCCGGTTTGAAGGGTAAGGGTGCCGGTGAAATTACAGGCACATGAGACTTTTCATGTTTATGTCTCAGGGTGGCGGGCGCAGTGCAATGCCACATAGGGCGCGTCCTAGGTGGACGTGACCTTTGAGGTAATGCACTGTTCATAGGCAGAGATTACCGCTTAACATCAGGTGGGCCTCTTGCTTGTTCAGTAATCCAAGTAGTAAAAAAAAAAAAAAAAAAAAAAACAATAGAATATAATTATTTTTATTTGTAACAACACAGATATCAACAAAATAAAACATGAAAATACACAAAATTTCAGTTAGATTTGCTGTTACAAAAAGGTCTCTAACTCAGCATATGCAGCTTGTAAACAACCTGCGCTGGTCTTCCGTTAGAGCCTTTTTCTAACCAAGAGAAACATAAAAAACAGCAGACATGTACCTGAATGATACAAACAATAACAATATATTAATTTAGCAGTAGACCTTAAATACCTTTAGTTTTTTTTTTTTTTTTATACTACTGGAATGGCGGAGCAAGCTGATGGCCCACCTGATGTTAAGCGGTAACCTCTGCCTATGAAGAGTGCATTACCTCATAGGTCACGTCCACCTAGGACGCGCCCTATGTGGCATTGCACTGCGCCCGCCACCCTGAGACATAAAGATGAAAAGTGTCATGTGCCTGTAATTTCACCGGCACCCTTACCCTTCAAACCGGAACACAGCAATGCGAGCACTACTGCTTACCCTTCAAACCGGAACACAGCAATGCGAGCACTACTGCTTTGCGGCAGAAATAGGTATGGTGGTAGTACTTCCCCGGACGAACTCTTTCACAAAAAGCTCTACTACTACTAGTAGAGCTTAGTTGATTAATCCTTGCCTATTACATTAAACCCGTAAGGTTTTGTCATTTCAGAATTTAATAACAGGTACCACTACGATTACTTTACTTAACTTCGTAGTTAACGTACAATTAACCCAGAATATCACCCCGTATCTTAGCACTGACGCGACATATCCGTAGTATGCTGTTGGTGCTGTATTATTACCGCTAGGGCGCTTGAGCCCTTGGGAATCGAACCCGCACCTCTCGCGTCTCAGCCGCGCCTCAGACGTCGTCACATAAATAATGGCAAACTTTCAGCGCTATCATAATACTTTGTAGTCAAAAACCACTTTGTTATATTGATTTGTAATATAGATAGATAGATAGAAAATACTTGATTGCACACCATAATCTAAAACAATATACAAATAATAAAACTAAAACTAACTATGTTGTACAATATAGGGACAATTGTTAGGATAGTAGTTTACTATACTGAATTCTTGACGGCGCAGACGGCGCCGCACTCGTCATCATCATCATCAGCCGGTAGAAGGATTCTGGACGAGGCCTCCATCAAATGCAATGGGATTGAATATAACCACCACGATAGGTATGCAGGTTGGTGTCGAGTACTCCGCTTGATACTGCCCATCCCGTGGTGTAATCCCTTAGTCTGCTTTCACGACATCCACGGGAGGACAGAGTCTACGCCCCTGGTGTTGCAGATGTCAATAGGCGACGGTAACCGCTTACCATCAGGCGGGCCGTATGCCAGTTTGTCGAGCCATTACATAAGAAAAAAAAAAAAAAAATACGGCCAGACTTGATTTTATTTATGAAGCAAAGCAGTAGTGCTCGCATTACTGTGTTCCAGTTTGAAGGTGAAATTAGAGGCATATGAGACTTTTCATCTTTGTCTCAGGGTGGAGAGCGCAGTGCATTTCCACATAGGGTGCGTCCTAGGTGGACGTGACCTATGAGGTAATTTACTGTTCATAGGCAGAGCGTACCGCTTAATATCAGGTGGGCCATCTGCTTGATCCGTCATACCAAGTTGTATAAAAAAGCCATGGATTTATCATAACCACGATAGGTAGGCAGGTTGGTGTCGAGTACTCAGGTTGATACTGCCCATCCCCTGGTGTAATCCCTCAGTCTGCTTTCACGATATCCCCGGGAGGCCAGAGTCTATACTTAGGCCAGACTCATAGCTTCTCCGAGGAGTACTAGCTATGTCCTCACCTGAGCACGTGCCAATGCACCACGCCACCATGGGCTTCTTGATGAGTCCGTCCCGGATGGCGCGACACACGTGGTATTCCTCAACACCCCCCACTTCCCCGAGGAGTACTAGCATTTTGACATTGGGGTCCGCTTCGAACCTGGAACAGAAAACATCAAATTGAGTCAAGTATAAGTATTAAGTATATCAATTGTCTAGTACCCATAACACAAGCTCTGCTTAGCTTGGGCCTAGACAATGTTGTGTGAACTGCCATAATTAATTGAAATAAAAAATAAAATAAGTACCCTCACCTGAGTAGATGGTCGATGAAGGTGGTTCCCGGGTATCTGTCTCCGCCGATCGCGACTCCTTCGCAGACGCCGTCCGCGTTCTTGCAGATGATGTTGTTCAGCTCGTTGGACATGCCGCCGGAGCGAGAGACATAAGCCACGCTGGAAGTGAATAATAATTATGGTTATTGACACATTGACATAATATAATCACAGGTCAGGTCATCGTCTAACTGAGTCAGTCCCTGAGGTATGGGAGCGGTGCGAGAGGGTGTTTTCGTCTCTCAAATTATCAGATGACATGAAGCCACGCTTCATTTTGACGTAACGAAAACACCCCTCCCGGACCGCTCCCATACCTCAGGAACTGACTCAGTTGAGCGCTAGACTGTAGGTCACAAAACCTTTACCTGACCCAGACCTGTACATCGGGTCTAGCAAAATTCACGAGAGCTTACATTATATACGTGCACAAACTAAAACATTTAAATTTATATCTTACGCCATTACTATACAGCCTAATTTTCTTTCAACAATGACTATGCGGCCGACGATGGAGCACAAAGGTCTAGAAGGCACCTATTCACTCTAGCCTTGAAGAGACCCATATTATAGTTTTCAGGAAAGACAGACGACGGTAGTGTATTCCAATCCTTAGCAGTTCGCATTATAAAGGTAGAACTGAAATGTTTAGTGCGAATAGAAGGTATACTAATGAGGTAAAGATGGTACCGAGACGTGCGTCTGCTCGTCCTATGATGAAAAGGAGATGGTGGGATCAGATCATGAGCTTCCTGGGAGCATTCCCTGAACGCGAAGACGCGGGAAGCGGGGTGAGAGCCGGGAGTGGCGAAACAGAGCGGGAGGTTGGCATACGCCAAACTCACCAACGTTGTCTGTATCAGCTCCATCACAATGCCTGAAGACAAACGTCTTCAATCAGTGCGTCCTACCCCTAATGCCCTACGGTGCCGAAACGTGGACACACACGGTGCGCCTGCTCCATCAGTTCAAGGTCGAACAGCGTGCTATGGAATGAGCTATGCTCGGAGTTTCCCTGAGGGATAAAATCCGCAACGAAGTTATCCGACAGAGAACTAAGGTCATCGACATAGCTCAGAGAATTAGCAAGCTGAAATGGCAGTGGGCTGGGCATATATGCCGAAGAACCGACAACCGCTGGGGTAGGAGACCACGTCTTGGTAAACACAGTGTGGGGCGCCCACTGGCGAGGTGGAGCAACGAGCTGCGCAAGGAGGCTGGTAGAAAGTGGATGGGAAGAGCTGGAAATCGGTCTAATCGGCCGCCTCTATAAAGGGGTATGCTCTGACGAGCTTTTAGATCGCAACCCCGCATCGATATTTTACCATAGCTCTTCCCGGCACCGTGACAAAGCTCATCCACAGATCATAGAGCCCTGGGTTTCTCGTACGACTCGTTTCTCGAGATTGTTTCTTCCTCATATCTACAGGCTATGGAATGAGCTTCCATCTGAGGTTTTCCCGCTTGGTTACGACATGTGTTACTTAAAGGCAAACTTTTTTTTTTTTTTTTTTTTATTTAACTTTGTTAGACCTTTGTTTGACCACGATCTCACCTGTTGGTAAGTGACGATGTGGCCGACCATGGAGCACATAGGTCTAGAAGGCACCTATTCACTCTAGCCTTGAAGAGACCCAGATTATAGTTTTCAGGAAAGACAGACGACGGTAGTGTATTCCACTTCCATTTTACATCAGATGGCGCCATACGTGCAAATTGTGGAATGGGCTCCCTTCTGAGGTGTTTCCGCTAAATAACAACACGAGCCGCTTCAAAAAAAATTAAAAAAAGAGTCCTTCAGGGCAGGCAACGCATTGGTAATACCTCTGGTGTTGCAGATGTCAATAGGCGATATAATACCGCTTACCATCAGGCGGGCCGTAACCCAGTTTGTAGAGCCATAACATCAAAAAAATAAAAAAGTTTGTGTATTTGTTTCATAAAATGGCGCGCATTATGAGAGGCCTATATCCAGCAGAGGACTGATAGGCTGGTGATGGTGATGAGCTAGTGGTGTACGGTACCTGCCCGGGCGGTACAGC
Organism: Operophtera brumata; assembly: GCA_932527175.1. Classification (NCBI taxonomy): domain Eukaryota; kingdom Metazoa; phylum Arthropoda; class Insecta; order Lepidoptera; family Geometridae; genus Operophtera; species Operophtera brumata. Next base: position 32,376,004 of record OW052232.1, on the reverse strand, counting down.
TTGCTGTCGATGATGTTGTCGATCATGCCGGCCGTGTTGCCGATCTTGAAGCCGCCGGGCCGGATGCCGCCCACCGTCGCCGGGCCGATCACGTTCACCTGACGACATCACCAAGATCTCTCAACATTATATTCTTCAGACAACATTTGTTCTGATGATGGAGACGGAAGGAGCTCCTCCTCCAAAATTAATAGTAGACTGGCAGTGTCTGGGCTCATTTTGATCAGCTCACGGTTCAGAGGACTAATTTCAGCTTGTTCTAAGCCCCTCCCAACCACAGAATATTGCCCCAACGCAAAAAGAGGGGTGTTATAAGTTTGCCCGCTATGTTTGTGTGTGTGGCAGCGTAGCTCTTAAACGGGTAGCCCGACTTGAATGCGTTTTTTTAAAATTTGAAAGCATGTTTTCTTGCTATCGTTCTTAGACGTGTTTTATCAAAATCGCTACAGCCGTTTCATTGCGTAGGGCATTTTTAAATTTGTTTTAAAATATTTCACTTAAAGTAAACGAGTAGGTACTCACGCTTCTGGCATCAGCTAGTTTGATGATCTTCCGCGTCATGTTCTCTGGGATACCTTCAGCGATGATCACTATGGTGTTTATCTGAGGGTGTTGCATCGCCTGCAAACACAAATAAACGTCATGAGCTATTGTTAAACGGCCATATGATGACAAGTAATAAGGGAAAATGGGCTAAGGATGTTACTGAATGGTGTCAAAATTAAAGAAAGCAAGGAAGACAGCGTCTTAGAGGGGACATCGAAGTACGGAGGCCTGCAATGCTCGAAGGCGTCTCCCCTCCGGTACGGAGGCCTGCGTTGCTCGATGAGATGGGAGGACGATATTCAGAAAATTGATGGGGTTACTTTTTTTTTTTTTTACTTCCCCCATACGTACTCTTTCACAAAAACAGCTCAACTACTACTAACTACTACATTTATGACGCATTATTGTATTCCAGTTTGAAGGGATGGGTGCCGGTGAAATTACAGGCGCCTTGAGACGTGCCGGTGAAATTACAAGCGCATGAGACGTGCCGGTTAAATTACAGGCGCATGAGACTTCTCATGTTCATGTCTCAGGGTGGCGGGCGCAGTGCAATGCCACATAGGGCGCGTCCTAGGTGGACGGGACTTATGAGGTAATGCATTGTTAAAGGCAGAGGTTACCGCTTAACATCAGGTGGGCCATTTGCTTGTTCCGTCATACATGAAGATTCACTATTTAAAGCACTTTACAACGATACCTCATTTATAACTGTAGCACAATATTTAACAAAGTTATCTGCGTTAGAAATTTTATTCACAACGATTTTTATCTAAAAATTCAGTTGTATGTTATGTCTAATAATTTGTGACGTAACCATCGTATACGAACTCAATTAGTCTTTGTGTGATTGCGCAAATTTCCTCTAGCGATAGACACCTTTTTTTTTTTTTTTTTTTTTTTTTTTATACTACTGAATGATGGAACAAGCGGATGGCCCACCTGATGTTAAGCGGTAACCTCTGCCTATGAACAGTGCATTACCCCATAGGTCACGTCCACTAAGGGCGCAACCTATGTGGCATTGCCCTGCGCCCGCCACCCTGAGACATAAAGATGAAAAGTCTCATGTGCCTGTAATTTCACCGGCACCCTTACCCTTCAAACCGGAACACAGCAATGCGAGCACTACTGCTTTGCGGCAGAAATAAGTATGGTGGTAGTACTTCCCCAGACGAACTCTTTCACAAAAAAGCTCTACTACTACTAAAAACCTGTGTAAACACCTGTGGCTCGGCGCTCGGCCCGCGGGCGACTGAAAGGGACGCGGTCGCGCGGCGTACATGTTCGGTGTCAGTTTTCGTCAGCGATCCGGCCGACCGGGCGTGGGAGACAGGGATGTCACAAAATTATGTACCTGCATAGAACTGTCGTAGGCTGATCTTAGCGACGCAAAGTTGACGAGCACGGTCGCTTCCTGGTGCTTGCGCATCGCCACATCCATGTCGGAGAATACTGAAAAGACCAGACACCTAGATAAGACAAGTTTGTGTTCTTAGTTAGTAGATAGGTATTTTGTAAATAATTATTTTTTCACTTCTTTTGTACCTATAATATACATACACCCCCGGCCATTCTTCCTAACTTATAAATTTACCTCCATCCAAAGGTTGTGTGGAAGAAATCGCTGCTAAGCGATAAGACCGCCCATTGTACTTATAATTATATAGTTAAGTTTGTTTCTTTTTTTTTCGTATTATTAGCTATTAAGGTGTACAATAAAGTATTTTCTATCTTTCTATCTAAGACCTTTTCATCATAGGACGAGCAGACGCACGGCTCGGTACCATCCTTACCTCATTAGTATACCCTCTATTCGTACTAAACGTTTCAGTTCCACCTTTATAATGCGAACTGCTAAGGAGTGGAATACACTACCGTCGTCTGTCTTTCCTGAAAACTATAATCTGGGTCTCTTCAAGTCTAGAGTGAATAGGTGCCTTCTAGAACTTTGTGCTCCATCGTCGGCCAGATCGTCACTTACCAACAGGCGAGATCGTGGTAAAACGAAGGCGTATTAATGTAAAAAAAAAAAAAAAAAAAACTGATATCCCGTACAGTATGTAATATGCAGAATTAGGAACATAGAGTAACACTATATGATCCCACTCATATCATAAATGTCAAAGTTACGATGTTTGTATGTTTGTCTGTCACTCATCAACTGGAATATTTCGCGTACTGCTATATCAGTATAGACATCTCAAATTTTGTCTTTTTGGGGTTCCGTACCCAAAGGGTAAAATGGGACCCTATTACTAAGACTCCGCTGTCCGTCTGTCTGTCTGTCTGTCCGTCTGTCACCAGGAACCGTGACAGTTAGTCAGTTTAAAATCGGGCGTTTTCATAATAGCGAAGCCGTTGCGTTTTCCCTCTGCACCCCATATTCGCGCATCTTATACTGAACTGGACTGGAGTAAACTCTAAGCGCACGTCGCGGAGATGACAGACGCCTTTTTTTTCTTTGTCAATACAGAATTTTATGACACTTTCAACCACCTACGATTACTTTACATAGCTTAACTTACTTAGCATAGTCTTAACTGTAGTTTACGCCCAATTAACCCAGAATGTTACTCCGTATCTTAGCACTGACGCGACATATCCTTAGTACGCTGTGTGTTCTGTTTTAATATATTTAAGAGGAAACTCACCGGGTATGAACACCTCTTTGTTCCCGAAGTAGTATTTCTGCTTATGGTCGGCGGTGAAGGGGTACACGATAGCCACCACCGATGGCTCTGGTCGCCGGCTTATGTAGTCGAAGTCAAGCATTCCCTGGACAACGAGATTTAGTTACAAACTTTTGCATTTAAACACCTTGTGTTTAAACACCGCCCAAAAAAGTACTAAACGGTTACCAAAATGGATAAATGGTCACCAAAAAATATTATGAAATAAATTCATTTTTTCGTATTATTGACTGCCATAAAAAATATATGGACGCCTTTAAAATACACTTTAAACTAAATATTATATATTTAACCTAACCTAACAGAATTTGGCCGTAAATCCATCGTAATTTGGTGACCATTTATCCATTTTGGTAACCGTTTAGTACTTTTTTGGGCGGTGTTTATTTTATATGGTGCCTAGGCTAAGAGTCTTTAAAATATTTTTTGGTGACAGTCTAAATTATACCATTTTTAATATAAGTGGGTTACATCAACATCATCATCAGCACCATTTAGACGTCCACTGCTGGACGAGACCTCCCCCAAAGAATGCAAGGGGGGGATTTGCCATAATCACCACGCTTGGCAGGGGGCTTGGTGATCGAAGTATTGCTGTTGAGTATTCGGGTGGATGCCGCTTAGTCGGCTTTTGTAACATCCACGGGAGGAGACAGAGGGTTTATTCTTAACCCGGACACGAAACGGCCGATTATGCTACACAGCTGACGTAAAAATATAGTGACTCCTGGGTTTTTGGACTGGTCTCTTCGTTTGGTGGTGATTTTAAACACAACGGCAATGAAGTGCCAGCTAAGGCAAGACGTTGCGGGTTCAATTCCCGCTGCGGCACAAATGTTTATGATCTGCTAATATTAGTTCCATGTCTGTGTTGTGTCATGGTGCTCGTAATTCCTGATACACACGACACAGGGGATCCTAGTTTGGGGTCAGGACTATGTATGTGACTGTCGAGTGTCGTTGGTTACCTGGATGGCTCGGTTCTGCATGCCCCATATGATGGCCTTGGTCTTCTCGCTGAAGAGTGGCACAGCCGTGGAGACCCCCTGACCGAGGTCCAGCTTGGTGGGAGCTTGCGAACAGACCAGGTTGAGGAGTTTAGGAGTCAACTCTGGGATGTCCAGGATTGGTTTTGGCTGGAATTTAAGGCATAAGATATGAGCATAGAAAAAATAACGATTCATAAATTACGGAGATATAAGGTAACAAACATAAAAAACATACAGACGAACATAGAAACCGCCTCCTTTTCAAAAGTCGGTTAAAAAGTGAAAAAGACACACCTTGCTGAGCAAACCCCGCGTGCGGGGGGCGGCGCGGCGTTGGTACATTTGTATGCCTATACGCGGAGTGCGCCAGACGTGGTCTTACTTACAGCGGCCTGAGGTTTGGGTAGCTGATGCGGTGCGTAGTCAAGCCTGTGCTCCGCGGGGATGGGCTTCTGTCCTAAGGCGAGGCCGACGATGGCTGTCATGTTGGCCTCCGGGCCGAAGACGTACAGGGGGATGCGGAGACGGTGGCCGACTTCACGCATTTGCCTGAAAAAATATCAAGTTTTAAAATTACAAATCCTAGATTTGATTTTTAACAGACTAAGGCCACTGTTCACCAACACATAAACGGACGTTTAAACGACTGTTTAGCTTAGACAACTCTTTTTGACAGATGTTTTTTCATACGTTATCTGTCACTTAGACGATTGGTCGTCCTGGTAGTTGGGGCCGCCTCTCCTCTCGAAGATGGTGATGTTGTACTTCTGTGGTATGGTAGCCTGATTACCTGAGTCCCTCCTGGTAGTTGGGGCCGCCTCTCCTCACGAAGATGGTGATGTTGTACTTCTGTGGTATGGTAGCCTGATTACCTGAGTCCCTCCTGGTAGTTGGGGCCGCCTCTCCTCACGAAGATGGTGATGTTGTCCTTCTGTGGTATGGTAGCCTGATTACCTGAGTCCCTCCTGGTAGTTGGGGCCGCCTCTCCTCACGAAGATGGTGATGTTGTCCTTCTGTGGTATGGTAGCCTGATTACCTGAGTCCCTCCTGGTAGTTGGGGCCGCCTCTCCTCACGAAGATGGTGATGTTGTCCTTCTGTGGTATGGTAGCCTGATTACCTGAGTCCCTCCTGGTAGTTGGGGCCGCCTCTCCTCACGAAGATGGTGATGTTGTCCTTCTGTGGTATGGTAGCCTGATTACCTGAGTCCCTCCTGGTAGTTGGGGCCGCCTCTCCTCACGAAGATGGTGATGTTGTACTGTATGAGCGCGTCCTTGTAGGTCTCGATCGCGGTGATGATGCCGCGGAACGTGTCCGCGACATTCGTGAAGTTCGCGATGCCGCCGCCGATTATCAGGACCTGCAGAGAGAGAGGGACAGATAATTATCAGGACCTGCAGAGAGAGAGGGACAGATAATTATCAGGACCTGTAGAGAGAGAGGGACAGCTAATTATCAGGACCTGCAGAGAGAGAGGGACAGATAATTATCAGGACCTGCAGAGAGAGAGTGGGACAGATAATTATCAGGACCTGCAGAGAGAGAGGGACAGATAATTATCAGGACCTGCAGAGAGAGCGGGACAGATAATTATCAGGACCTGCAGAGAGATAGGGACAGATAATTATCAGTACCTGTAGAGAGAGAGGGACAGAGAATTATCAGGACCTGTAGAGAGAGAGGGACAGATAATTATCAGGACGTGCAGAGAGAGAGGGACAGAGAATTATCAGGATCTGCACAGAGAGAGAGGGACAGATAATTATCAGGACCTGCAGAGAGAGAGAGGGACAGATAATTATCAGGACCTGCAGAGAGAGAGGGACAGATAATTATCAGGACCTGCAGAGGAAGAGGGACAGATAATTATCAGTTAACTCCACGTCTAGAGGCAGACAGCATCAGTTAACTCCAAGTCTAGAGGCAGATAGCGTCAGTTAACTCTAAGTCTAGAGGCAGATAGTATACATGAGACTCACCTTGCCCTGAGGATGTTTCTCCCGGCACATGAGACTGAAGATAGTCTTGGCGTAGTCTGCCGTCTGACTCTCCGTGGGCGCTCCGCTTGTACTCGCCGTAGTTGGCGAGCTCTGAAGCGCCACCCAGTTCACAGGTAGTATACATGACACTCACCTTGCCCTGAGGATGTTTCTCCCGGCACATGAGACTGAAGATAGTCTTGGCGTAGTCTGCCGTCTGGCTCTCCGTGGGCGCTCCGCTGTACTCGCCGTAGTTGGCGAGCTCTGAGGCGCCACCCAGCTCACAGATGGTGTCTGTGTAGACGACAGACGCACCGCCTCCGGCCACCATCGTCCAAATGCGGCCGGATTTGTTTAGGATTGTTAGCTGTGGACGAAATAACAGTTGAATGTTAATCATCACTATCATCGTCATCGTCATCTTCATCATCGTCATCGTCATCATCGTCATCATCATTTTCGTCATCATCATCATCGTCATCGTCATCACTATCATCGTCATCGTCATCATCGTCATCGTCATCGTCATCTTCGTCATCGTCAACTTCATCATCGTCATCTTCATCATCGTCATCTTCATCATCATCATCATCATCATTTTCGTCATCATCATCATCGTCATCGTCATCATCATCATCATCGCCTTCGTCATCATCATCACCATTATCAGCCGCAACCCTAAGACTTTTTTTTGTGCAATACAAATAAGTACAAAAATATTTATTTTGCAAACACAACACAGAAACTTACAATTAAAACATATCCAATTAATGAATAGCAATAAGTTTAAATGGGTGCCGGTGAAATTACAGGCACATGAGACTTTTCATCTTTATGTCTCAGGGTGGCGGGCGCAGTGCAATGCCACATAGGGTGCGTCCTAGGTGGACGTGACCTATGAGGTAATGCACTGTTCATAGGCAGAGGTTACCGCTTAACATCAGGTGGGCCATCTGCTTGTTCCGTCATTCAAGAAATATTAAAAAAAAAAGTGTTCAACAAAATTTAAAAAAAAAAAGATTTTATAAAATTAGTGATCGTAACCGTGTGCTGATCAAAATGAGCCTAAACACGGCCAGTCTACTATTATCTATCGAGGAGTGCCGCTGTCCACCTTCAGTCTCCATCATCAGATCAGCTCGCTGTCACCATCATATTGTATTGTCATCGGAACTTGACAGGTATGCCAAAGTTCATCTCAATCGGTTGAGGATAACTGCTTTAAAATTCAGTTGCAAGATTCCATCCGGACAAACATACATACATACATAGACACACGCCTTTTTAAAATACGTAGACAAAGCCACTTTTCAGTGGGTTACACCATCGTGGAATATATACGTGACAAGTGGTGAGCTCATCGCCGCCATTGCTTCCCACGACTGACTCTGCTAACGCTTTCTTCCAGTAATAACACATTCCTCATAAGCTAGCAGCCAGGACAAATCTTATACCAACGAATCTTACAAACAAATCCGGGTTCAGCCTGTTCTCTCTTTTAATGTATCCTAATGTTAATGTAATGTTAATGTTTTAATGTAGCCTAACGGTTCAATAGTGCAACTCAGAATCCAACGATACCGGGTTCGATCCTAGGCTCCGCACCAATGACTTTTCTAAGTTATGTGCGGATTTCCATCGCTCTGTGCTTCGGAGGGGACGTTAAGCTGTCGGTCCCGGCTGTTATTGATTAATAGCAGTCGATAAGCCATGTCAGAGGCCCTCGGGCGGCTTGACAAACTCTGACACCAGAGGCCAGCACTACCTCATACGAAACGAAACGAAACGATGTAATTTTTTTTTTTTTTTTTTTATACTACTTTGATGACGGATCAAGCAAGAGGCCCCACCTGATGTTAAGCGGTGTTCCTGGTGCTGATGTATCTATTATTATTTCTAAACGTGAAAACCTTTTAATAGCCTTCTGCTTTAACTTCTTTTATTTATTTTGTATGCATGTGCTGCTGGTCTTCCTTATACATACATACATACATACATACATACATACATACATACATACATACATACATACATACATACATACATAGACACACGCCTTTTTCCCCGAAAGGGTAGGCAGAGCCTCAATGGGCCGCTTTTCACAGTGGGTTGCACCATCGTGGAATATAGACGTGACAAGTGGTGAGCTCATCGCCGCCATTGCTTCCCACGACTGACTCAGCTAACGCTTTCTTCCAGTAATAACACATTCCATAATAAGCTAGCAGCCAGGACAAATCTTATACCAACGAATCTTATCAACAAGTCCGGGTAATCCCTTAGTCGGCTTTTACGACATCCATGGGAGGAGATGGAGGGGTCTATTCTTAGGCCGGACACACCACGACATTAATAAATATAATATAATAAACATACATACATTGCAAGTTAAATAAAAGCTTGTAGAATTACCTTAAGACTCGCGCCACTCTTCGCGTCCAAATCCGCTATATGCGCCTCCTCCGGGTACGCGTCCCTTCCAAAGGGAGGGGGGAACTGTATACCCCCCCAGTTCTTGGCGCATATGAACTCCGCGGTCTGGTCCAGCTTGGCCGCCAGGTCCAGTAGGTAGATGCGCTCGTTGCTCACCACTATGGGGTTGATCTCCATATACGTGAAGTAAAGGTCTACGTACACCCGGTATAGGGATAATATAAAGGTGGTCAGAATTCTGTGGATAAAATAAATAAATACACGTAATTAATTTGGTATTAATTTAAAAAAAAAACCTCAACTCAATGAAACGGCTGAACCGATTTTGATCAAACATAGCTAAGAACACGCCCGACAAATTCACCTTTAAAACAAAACAAAAAAAAACGGTTCATCCGTTCGGGAGCTACGACGCCACAGATAGACACACACCTAGACACACACAACACACACACAGACATGTCAAACTTATAACACTCAGTCGTTTTTGCGTCGGGAATTAAAAATAAACTTATGTTACTAATAACTTTTCTCGATAGCTTTATTTTTGACGACCTCTGTGGTGCGGCGGGCGAAGGTTCGCCTTCGACGCAGGAGGCTGCGGGTTCGATTCCCGCCTCGGAACAAATATTTGTGCGTTCACAGATATATGTTCAGGGTGTTCTGGGTATTTTCTATGCATAATAAAAATATCTATCTATGTCATATATTCTATTAAGTATATCAGTTATCTAGTACCCATAACACAAGCTCTGCTTAGCTTGGGGCTAGATAATGTTGTGTGAACTGTCCAGAATTATTTATTTATTTATTTAATAACTTTACTCAATATTTGTTTTTTTTTTAAATTGGCCCTCCTAAAACCCGTTTTAGGTCCCTCCTTCGACTAGAGAAAATATTAAGCGTAAATTTGTATACTATTCAGTTGCTAATCACATAACTTAGATTAATTAAAGATAATTTATTTCTATATTTGATACGTTTTTTTTTAATGTACGCCAAATAAGGCGCCTCACATGAAAAAAAATATATCAAATATAGGTTACCATAAAAAGAATGAAATAAAAAAATAAGTTATTTATTTCTTTTTTTTTTTTAGTATTTGCTGTTAATAGCGTCAACAGAAATAAAGTTTAAAGTTTATTTATCTGGGAGTATAAAAACATAAACAAAAACGATGGGAAACGATGATGTCTGCAGAGAAGTAATAAATACTGTACTTTAGAAGCAAAACGAACTTTTATCATTTGTCGCTTACGTCAGTTACTTCCGAGCGGCAGAAATGTATACCTCATCTAATCCCGGGTTCATGCGAGTAATAGCGCTGTCACGTTCTTGCAGCTATTGTTTTCTTGCTAGACTCCGCCCATTCGATATTTAAACATGTCGTCTTAAGGTGAATGCTCACGCTTGCGGCGCGAGATTCAATTTTTTTAGTGTTTTTTGCCGATTACAGCTCATCAACACTTCTTCAGATAGCGAAAGTTGAGTTCGCGAGAACTAGGAGACTTAACACACATGTTTTAATTGATAGTATCTCATAAATATCATCAGTTTAGCGACGATACTCATAAACAAAAAAAAAACACTGTAAAAATATGTTTAGGGGTATCGTAGCTAAACTGATGATATTTATGAGATACTATCAATTAAAACATGTGTGTTAAGTCTCCTAGTTCTCGCGAACTCAACTTTCGCTATCAGAAGACGTGTTGATGAGCTGTAATGGGCAAAAAACACCAAAAAAATTGAATTTGGCGCCGCAAGCGTGTGCATCCACCTTAAGGTCGTCAGGTCGTATCGTAGTTACCTTTTAGTGGATGCTGACTTGATGTTCTTCAAGAGAATGCGGTCGACATCTTCGCCGGCCGGGAATGTGTCTACGGGGATCTTTAAAAAAAAACATTCATTAAAAAGTACAAAACCTAAAAATTAAAAAACATATTTTGCGTTTAATTTAATTTAATATAAGTTAAATTTTCTAAACAAGCTTTAGTTCAGATGTATGTAATTTTTTTAATTTATTTTTTATACAACTTCGATTAATGGATCAAGCAGATGGCCCACCCGATGTTAAGCGGTACCCTCTGCCTATGAACAGTGCATTACCACATAGGTCACGTCCACCTAGGACGCGCCCTATGTGGCTTTGCACTGCGCCCACCACCCTGAGACATAAAGATGAAAGTCTCATGCGCCTGTAATTTCACCGGCAACCTCCTTCAAATCGGAACACATCACTGCTTTGCGGCAGAAATCGGTATGGAGGTAGTACTTCCCCGGACGTACTCTTTCATAAAAAAGCTCTGCTACTACTAAAAAGGGGGAAGAAAGAAAGTAGCTTACTTCAAGTCGGGCCGCCAACGCGTCCACATCGCCCACGTCCACGCCTCCCTGGTGGTGGAACAGGATGGTGTCAGAGCGACGGCCGGACTGGATGCACAGGTACATCTCCTCATTCTGGAAACACAACATCACTTCATTTAGACCAGACTTTAATATTTGTATAATATAGCCTCAACGTGCGGTTGATTGTAGGCGCGGGTGCTTGCTATAAATATGGCTGACACTACGGAGGGGAGAACTCCCTCCGTAGACCAAGACACGTTCTTGGTGATCCCGATGACCCTATCACTGCCGCTAATGCGGTAGTGACGTCATCCAGTCAAGACAGAGAAAACACTACACCCTTACACCGACCTCGCCGGCGAGGTCGAAGAACCTTCTAAGTACCTTCTGTACCTTCGCCTAAACCGGTACAAGCATGTTCCGGGGCATTCTGTTCGATCCTCCAGACCTGGCAACAGCCCAAGCCGAGGTCCGTACCTAAGTGGTGCCCTTGTGCTAGTTGCCCCAACCTAACTTTACAGGTTGAGCGCCATCTTCGCTCACCAAAAGCCCGGTAAAGCAGTCATGGCCCCAGGCGGTCAACTGCAATAAAATCCATTCGAAAAAAAAAAAAAAAGAGGGTAACATTCGAGTTCCGACCGCCGAGCAGACAACATCTACGTATTTATACGCAATTATATTGAGTATATGTAACTTGGATTGTAAGCCAATATTTTAAAGTGTATTGCGTGATTTATGTGTATACTACAATATTATTATACTAATTCATTTAGAACAATTAAATTATCTGTGGGAACCAACACACGAAGAAGAAGAATCGTCAGTTCTATAAGAAAGGTTTCTGTTTTTATAAGATTTATTTATTATTAACAAAATGTTAATTTTGTTAATAATAAATATCATGAGTTAAATCTGAAATAAACAAATTATCTTACCTTATCTTACTTTTCACTAGAAAAGGGATATTTACAAATAAAAATAAAATCGTAATAAAAGAGTGAGAAAGAGGGTAGATCGATATATCTGCCAATAACATCTACTCGCAAAGACTTTAGTCAGTTCTCCCGTGATCATGGCGCATGCAACTGTGCCGAAATATCGGGAACAATAAAAACTCAAAAATCATGGTAAAAATCCCGTTTCTAGTGCAAAGTATGTACTTAACCATGATAGTATCTAAAGTTATATCCTTATCTATCTTATAAACCATTGAGCTTCGTTTTTGCTCATTGCGTAAAACGGCGGATTGCTGATCACATAGCAAAGGAAGTTAGGGGAACCATCCACTAAAGCACTTACCGCTTCATGTCTCACGAAGGGTTATGTTAGGGGAACCATACACTAAAGCACTTACCGCCTCATGTCTCACGAAGGGTTAAGTTAGGGGAACCATCCACTAAAGCACTTACCACCTCATGTCTCACGAAGGGTTAAGTTAGGGGAACCATCCACTAAAGCACTTACCGCCTCATGTCTCACGAAGGGTTAAGTTAGGGGAACCATCCACTAAAGCACTTACCGCCTCATGTCTCACGAAGGGTTAAGTTAGGGGAACCATCCACTAAAGCACTTACCGCCTCATGTCTCACGAAGTGTTAAGTTAGGGGAACCATCCACTAAAGCACTTACCGCTTCATGTCTCACGAAGGGTTAAGTTAGGGGAACCATCCACTAAAGCACTTACCGCTTCATGTCTCACGAAGGGCTCCACAACGAAATGCCTCAGTTTACCAGCAGCCGCGCCCACCTTAAAGAGAAACAACACGTGGAAGTTATTAAGGCGATATAGGTTCAACCAGTTTCAACAAACATTTTTGTATGAGGCTCGAAGGCGAGCGCAAGATCTCATACAGTGTTTTTGTGTATAAAAAAAAACATATAAAAAAGCCCTTTAGAGTTTTGTTAAATTTTGTTGATGAACTCTCTAACTCTAATAATAATTAATAAATTACCAAATGTTTCAAAAATTAAGACGTGTAAGAAGTTAGTCTAAAATTGTATTTTAATTTTAAAAAGGTAGTATTTTTAATATATTTTTTTGTCGTGTGAAGTAATTCAAATAGTGTATTGAATTTATGATTTCACTAGATAAAAAGCTTAGGTATACCATATATTTTTTTCTTGTTGAAAACTGTACGAACTCTTGTCAAAAACTTAAAAATTCTAGAGCTCCTTATAGACATGTGTGAACCTATTGCTCCTTAAGGTGATATGTTAAAATATCGAATGGGCGGAGTAACAAATAAGGAAGGAAGAAAACAATAGCTGCAAGAAAGTGACAGCGCTATTACCCGGGAAGAGAGGCGGTATAGATTTTTGCTAGTCGGAAGTAACTGACGTAAGCGACAAATGATAAATCTTCGTTTTGCTTCTAAAGTTGCAAATATAAAAATTATCTTCTATTAATCTAAGCTAAAACCATTACCAACTGAATAGTATAAAAATTTACGCTTAATATTTTTATAATTTTTCTTGTCTATGATTTATTTAGATTACATCCTCAAGTAATTACTGTATTAACATCAAGTTTGTAACCTTTACTGTTACTGAGTGAGCGTGTAACGAAACTACTCCAACATTTTAACATATCGCCTTAATGAAAAGATGCTGTGTGCGTGTGTACCTGTTGCTCTTTGTTCATATGGTCCGAGAGCCATCTCCTGACTTCGACAGCGGTTTTGTTCACGCCGACGAGTCCAAGCTTTCCACGCCTTTTGATCAGCTGGTCCGGTTTCACCACCAATTGCTGGAAAACAAGAACGTAATTATTATTATTGCATAACTATATATTGCGTATCCGTGGTGTGTCCAGCCAAAGAATAGACCCCTCCATCTAATCCCACGGATGTCGTAAAAGCCGACTAAGGGATTACCCGGACTTGTTAGTAAGATTTGTTGGTATAAGATTTGTCCTGGCTGCTAGCTTATTAGGAAATGTGTTATTACTGGAAGAAAGCGTTAGTTGAGTCAGTCGTGGGAAGCAATGGCGGCGATGAGCTCACCACATGTCACGTCTATATTCCACGACGGTGCGACCTACTGTGAAAAACGGCCCATTGAGGCTCTGCCTACCCCTTCGGGGAAAAAGGCGTGTATCTATGTATGTATGTATAACTATAGATTGGAAAGAAGAGTACAATTATTATCATTGACTACCTATTGCTGGGAAAGAAGAATACAGTTTCATCATTGACTGATTATGGATGGGGAAAATAATACTATAAATGAGACAATCGCATCAAGTGGGTTGTCATATGAAAGAGCTCGTTTAGGATATTTAAATCATTTTTTTATTAAGGCTATAAGATTAACGATAAAGTTAAAAGTAAAAAAAATACTCTTGGGTACTCTCTTATAATCCCACAATGCTTTTTGGCAAGCTCGTTACTTTTGTGAGCGTCTCAGGAAATACCTATGCAAAAAAACGCCTCGCGCCGCTTGAAAAAAAAAAAGCCGTTTTATTGAATATCTTCTAAAATATAGATAATTTTACAAAACCCCTGCATCAAGCCCTCGACTTTATTGTATTGATTTTATTTATCTAATTTTTGATCAAATAATCAATAATCAATTATCTGCACCATATTAAGAAACAGTCGAATCTAGCCAAAAGTTAGAGGTAACTTTGTGATTCTTTTCTATCGAGAAAATATTGTCCTATCGTGTTTCTGGTACAGTGATCCCTCGGAATTATAATGTAGTATCTTTGCCTATTTTTACCCCCGTAAAAACGAAGGGGTGTTATAAGTTTGACGTGTCTGTGTGTGTGTGTGTGTGTGTGTGTGTGTGTGTCTCTGTTTGTCTGTCCCATCGTAGCTCCCGAACGGAAGAACCGATTTCGTTTTTTTTTTTGTTTGAAAGGTTAATTTGTCGGGAGTGTTCTTAGCTATGTTTGATCAAAATCTGTTCAGCCGTTTCATTGCGTTGGGGTTTTTTTTTAATTTTTACAAAATTAATTACTCGTTAATTTGAATATATTACTTGATTTAGTCTGATAAAATGAAATCTACGGAATTTGGTCCCCCTCCGTCCTATATACTAAAAACTTATTCGATGTAGTAAGTAAATACTTACCTCTTTAGTCAGCCAAGGGTTCTTCCCGATTTCGTCTTCCCAGACCGTGCTCTGCTCGAAGCTGGCGACCCGACAAGGCACTAGCGCCGTCCCGGGTGCTATATGCCTTAAAAAAAACACATTATAGTCAATGGCATAGTCCTGTGACGCGATTACGCAATATTATTGACATCAGTTTCAAAGCTTTTCTATTTGAATGGACGCCCTCTGCGGCGAGCTGGGCGAGTAGCCTGCTGTGATGCGAGAGGTTGCGGGTTCATTCCCTCTGTGGCACTAATGTTTTTTTGGACACAGGAGATCTTAGTGTTATGAATCTGTGGCTATTCAAAGCTGTTTCTATTCAAAATGACGCTCTTTGCAAATATTTGTATCGTGGCCGGAATCGAACCTACACCAATCGTGTCCCAGCCGGCTACTGAATCGCCACAAAACATTAAAGTAAATAAACTTCTGAAGTTTACAAATTAAAAAAGTTAAACCGTATTGTGTTTAGAATCACACAGTGTTCCGTATTAACAAAACATAACACTCAACAGTCACATACATAGTCCTGATCCCACACTAGGATTCCCTATGTAGTAGGTATCAGAAACAACGAGTACCATGGTACCATAACACCCAGACCCGGAACAAATATTTGCAGATCATACAAACATACAAACGCAGCAATCGAACCCGCAACCTTTCGCATCTCAGCCGACTACTCGCCCGACGCGCTACAGAGATCGTCAAGAGGTCGTATTGATCTGTCCTCCTGTGACCCAGTGACATACTCACCTATTTATAAGGTCCTTGCCAGCCGCTTCGTATATAGCTTTCGACGACATGATTGCGATTGATTGTAACTCGACTTACGTCATATGGATGACGATTTTATCTGGAAATAAGGAAAGCACACGTGAAAATCTATATATTTTTGGACAAACGGTATTGGCAGGGCCCCAAGGCAGTGTCCTGAACTTGGCTGGCGCACTGCCGGGCTTTACTGGCATATAATATAATGCCACAGGGTGTTTCTAATAGACTTTTAAAATAAACAAAATATAATTCTAAAATAAATACATTTTTTCATATATTTTTTATACTACTTGCAATGACTGATCAAGCAGATGGCCCGCCTGATGTTAAGCGGTACCCACCCTCTGCCTATGAACAGTGCACTACCTCATAGGTCACGTCCACCTAGGACGCGCCCTATGTGGCATTGCACTGCGCCCGCCACCCTGAGACATAAAGATGAAAAGTCTCACATGCCTGTAATTTCACCTGCACCCATCATACCCTTCAAACCGGAACATAGCAATGCGAGCACTACTGCTTTGCAGCAGAAATAGGTATGGTGGTAGTACTTCCCCGGACGAAATCTTTCACAAAAAAGCTCTACTACTAACAAAACATAAACACACCCTTTTTTCCTCCTCCTCAATGGGCCTCTTTTCACAGCGGGTTGCGCCATCGTGACCAATTCACGCATAATGGACCGCCCATAGAGTTCGAATGCGGAAAAGGGAGTTCTTTAACATTAACCATCGTGGAATATAGACGTGACATATGGAGAGCTCATAAATAAAGTTTTTTTTTTTTTTTCTATTATGGCCACTCACGCTTTCTTCCAGTAATAACACATTCCATAATAAGCTAGCAGCCAGGACAAATCTATCAACAAGTCCGGGTAATCCCTTAGTCGGCTTTTACGACATCCACGGGAGGAGACGGAGAAGACGAATTCAAAACATACAATAAACGAGACAATACACGCACTAAACGTTTCAGTTCTACCTTTACAACGCGAACTGCCAAGGAGTGGTATACACTACCGTCGTCTGTCTTTCCTGAAAACTATAATCTGGGTCTCTTCAAGGCTAGAGTGAATAGGTGCCATCTAGCTAGAACCTTCGTGTTTCATCGTCGGCAGCATCGTCACTTACCAATAGAAGAGATCGCGGCCCCAAGCGAAGGTCTACGAATATTTAAAAAACCGGCAAAGTGCGAGGCGGGACTCGCGCACGAAAGGTCCCGTACCATTATGTATAAAAAAGCCAAAAAAACACGTTTGTTGAGCCCCCTTAAATATTTATTTCATTCTGTTTTTTAGTATTTGTTGTTATAGCGGCAACAGAAATACATCATCTGTGAAAATTTAATCTGTCTAACTATCACGGTTCATGAGTTACAGACTGGTGACTGACGGACAGACGGACAGCGGAGTCTTAGCAATAGGGTCCCGTTTTAACCTTCAGGTACGGAACCCTAAAAAGGTATACAACATAGCATTCCTGCACGCGCGCAAATAACGAGTTAGCATGTCTGTGGGCGCGCAAAAAACGGCTAGCCCAACAGCTGATCGTCGGCTTGTTTGTCGGAACTGGGAGCTAGCGCGCTTCGATTGGCCGAGCGCGCATGGCGAGGCGTCGCGTGATGCTTGAGCCACAAAACGGGTAAACTACGTCACTATGTAACTCAGTAGAGTTAAGGTGGTTGCTTTCGCTCGTGGCGCGAAATTCAAATTTTTTCGTGTTTTTTGCTCATTACAGCTCATCAACACTTCTTCAGATAGCGAAAGTTGAGTTCGCGAGAACTAAGAGAGACACACATATTTGATTTGAACAAAAAAAAACAAAAAAAAAAAATGAATTTGGCGCCGCTAGCGTGCGCATCCACATCACCTTGTAGGTTACAAAAAGAGTTAGCGCAACGAAAAGTGAAAGAAATCTTCATACAATGTTTTTTGTGAAAAATATATTTTTCAACACAAGATTTTATAAAATTAGTTATCCTAACCGTGTGCTGATCACGAGGAGTACCTTCCGTCTCCATCATCAGATCAGCTCGCTGTCACCATCATATTGTATTGTCATCGGAACTTGACAGGTATGCCAAATTTAATCTCAATCGGTTGAGGATAACTGCTTTAAAATTCAGTTGCAAGATTCCACCCGGGCAAACATACATACATTACAAGCTTTTATTTAAAAAGCTTGTAAAAAACGCATCGCGCGGCTCGAAAAATCTGTTTTTATTGAATATCTCGTAAAATATAGAGAATTTTACAAAACCCCTACAGTAAACCCTCGGCTTTGTTGAATTGATTTTATTTATCAAATTTTTTACCCAATAATATGCACAATTTTAATAAACAATCGAATCTAGGCAATAAATAGACGTAACTTTGCTTTTTTTTTCTATCGAGAAAATATTGTCCTATCGTGTTTCTGGTACAGGGATCCCTCGGAATTATAATGTAGTATCTTTGCATATTTATAATTTGAATATTGTACTTGATTTAGTCAATTAAAACTCAAATCTAAGATTGGTAATTTTGCGTTATAACCTTAAACAAATATTTGCTGCGTAACAGAAAATATAAATCGACTATGCCCTCTAAAATAATATTATACGTTACTCTTATAAATTTTATCAATGTACGCTGATAGAGATATTTACGTTATAAGCTCATTGTAGAGGTAAATTCACGATTTTTTGTTATCAAAAAAAATTATCGAAATCTTGTTTTGGGCTCGATTATGCCCTTGGATATATGATGAAGATTAACATATATTTTTTTCGTTTCCATAAACTGTGTAGACTTTGCTATAAACACGTTTAAGAGAAGCCTATTCGAATCTAAAGAATCGAATCTAGCCATAAGTTAGAAGTTACTTTGTTTTTTTATTCTATCGAGAAAATGTTGTCCCATCGTGTTTCTGGTACAGTGATCTCTCGGAATTATAATGTAGTAGATCGATGTTTAAAGCAGTGTCCGGTGCGCCATGTTTTGAACAGAACATTGTTCGAAAACATAAAATAGGGGCGTGGCCTAAATGTTTTGTCGAGCTAATACACTTGAACGTGTTTGCCAGAGTTTGTGGAAAACATCCCCCGCGTTCGTGTGCGGGCGGGGGGAATTGTTCATTTTATGTTAGATTTTGACGCATGAAGACGTTTCGCGCGGAATATTATTGAAAGTGTTTTGATGTTAGGATGTGACTATGGAGTGCATTGTGGAGTGGAACCGTAGCGAAAATTCTAAGTCTATGAGTGGAACCCAGAGACAATACTAGAATTAATCATGTTGATACGTGAAAGACCCGTGATTTGGGACGCAAATTCAAAATAAAATAAAAATAAAACAAAAAAAAGCAGATGCCTTCGCGGAAGTGGCGGAGATTATGGGTACTTCTGTGAACTCTGTGATCTCAATCTCAGATTGAGAATCAATCTCGATCTGTGTGATGTGAAGTTTTGAACTTTGTTTTACTGAACATTGTTAAATATTGTCTAGTAGTAGTAGAGCTTTTTTGTGAAAGAGTTCGTCCGGGGAAGTACTACCACCATACCTATTTCTGCCGCAAAGCAGTAGTGCTCGCATTGCTGTGTTCCGGTTTGAAGGGTAAGGGTGCCGGTGAAATTACAGGCACATGAGACTTTCCGTCTTTATGCCTCAGGGTTGCGGGTGCAGTGCAATGCCACATAGGGCGCGTCCTAGGTGGACGTGACCTATGAGGTAATGCACTGATCATAAGCAGAGGTTACCGCTTAACATCAGGTCGGCCATCTGCTTGTTCCGTCATCAAAGAAGTAGAAAAAAAAAAAAAAAAAAAAAAACGCACGCAGCGGACGGGAAATGTTTTGAACAAACAATGTTCAAGAACAATGTTTGTTCAAAACATGGCGCAGCGGACACGCCTTAATTGAAAACGCATTGACCTGCTAATTTTGGGTTACTTATCCGGACATTCAAGTTACTGTTCTGACGTGTACTACGTTCTTATAATAAGTGGGATTTTGTGGTGTGACGTCTAAATAGACGTCACACCACAAAACCTCACTTTTACGTCACTACAATAATTACACTATTTGTGTGTATCGTGGCCTTGTTTGTTTGCTACATCACAGATTGGATAATAGTTACTACGTAAGCCATATCTTCAGCATGTTCCATAGATACCTAACAAACTAGCATCTAGCCCCGGCTTCGCACGGGTAATCGTCGTCATGGTCTTGTTTGTTTATATCACAGATTGGATAATAGTTACTACGTAAGCCATATCTCCAACATGTTCCATAGACACCTAACAAACTAGCATCCAGCCCCGGCTTCGCACGGGTAATCGTGGTCTTGATCTTGTTTGCTACATCACAGATTGGATAATAGTTACTACGTCAGCCATATCTCCAACATGTTCCATAGATACCTAACCAACTAGCATCTAGCCCCGGCTTCGCACGGGTAATCGTGGTCTTGATCTTGTTTGCTACATCACAGATTGGATAATAGTTACTACGTAAGCCATATCTCCAACAAGTTCCATAGATACCTAACCAACTAGCATCTAGCCCCGGCTTCGCGCGGGTAATCGTGGTCTTGATCTTGTTTGCTACATCACAGATTGGATAATAGTAACTCCGTCAGCCATATCTCCAACATGTTCCATAGAAACCTAACAAACTAGCATCTAGCCCCGGCTTGGCATGGGTAGTATCGGGTTTGATGACATACATACAAACAAACGCGCGACGCATGACCTATCAGTCAGCCGAGAATTAGGTATTTGTCGCCTGATGGTGCTTGCAAAAGTTCGGGTCACGCTTATTTTTTTATAGGTTTTTAGGACCTTAACTAATATTAAAAAACCAGATTTGCAATTTTCCAAGTGCTGTGAAAAAACCAGATCTGCAATTTTCCAAGTGCTGTGAAAAACCAGATTTGCAATTTTCCAAGTGCGTTCGGCGGTGTGCCCAAAAAACAAATCTGCAAATCTGTTTTTTTTTTATATTAGTTAAGGTCCTAACTACATATAAAAAATTCAGCGTGACCGGAACTTTTGCAAGCATTCATTTTTAACTTAACTGGACTAAAAAGTTAATTTTTTTAAATACGTGTGTGACGGAACTAGCATATGCCCCACCTGATGTTAAGCGGTAACCTCTGCCTTTAACAATGCATTACCACATAGGTCACGTCCACCTAGGACGCGCCCTATGTGGCATTGCCCGGCACCCGAGACATAAAGATGAAAGTCGCAGGTCCCTGCAATTTCACCGGCACCCTTTAAACCGGAACAGAGCAATGCAAGCACTACTGCTTTGCATCAGAAACAGGTATGGACTTTGACCGAGTTTTTTTTTAATTTCGCTATTTCTGGTACGTACGAACTTAACTGATAAAATTATCAAAGTAATTGTTTACGATGACTTCACAAAGTAGGTATAAATAATTATTAATCAATTGATATTATTGGGCACGCATAACTCATGCGTGAGATAGTGATTTATCGGACGTCCGATGATGATGATGATGATGATGGGGATGATGATACAATCCGTAGAAGCTAAGTTAAGTTAAGGCTTTTAAGTTTTCTTTTTTACCTTGAATCAGATTCCACTTGTTCTCGAGGCCCCACACAGGCGCTCCCCACCTAGTCAAAGTCAAAGTCAAAAGTATTTTATTCATTGAAATCACAAGGATCATTTTGAATCGTCTTAAAAAATAAATTTACATTTACTCCTGTTCCAACGCAACCAGACCTAGAAGAATCAGGCAACAAACACGGTCTGTTTTTCTTTTGATGATCCTTCTTACTACTAGGTGGAGAGCGCCTGTGTGGTGCCCCGAGAACAAGTGGAAGCTGATTCAAGGAAAAAAGGAAAACCAACTTAAAAGCCTTACTCAGGTAGGCAGTCAAAAGTAAGATGATAGAGAGAATCAGCAAAAGTTCATAAGGCAGCACACACTACGCTTGATATACTCATAAATAACACATCAGTAATAAATTATATGCAGGTACAGACATTGCAAATTGACAAATTAGGTGTCGAGGGGCAGAGCGACATCAGGCCACGCGGCTTTATCATTAAGTAGTAGTTAGAAGGATCATCTAATAAAGCCGAGCCGTGTTTGTTGCCTGATTCTTCTAGGTTTGGTCGCGTTGGAACACGAGTCAATTTATTTTATAAAACGATTCAATATTATCCTTGTGATTTCAATGAATAAAATACTTTTTTTTTACGCAAAGCCAAAAGTCCCCTTACTAAGATTCCTCCAACCGATACCGCGATACCGCGTTCTATTCTACAAGTGGCGACATCTGGTTATGAGTTGAGTAAACTTTGAACCCTACATTATGCAAGATCCGAGAGGAGCTATGGATGTCTGGATTAGTTTATATAGTAGTCCTAAATACTTATATTAAATTTTTATATATATATATATATATATATATTTTACACTACTTGGATGACGGAACAAGCAAGAGGCCCACCTGATGTTAAGCGGTAACCCCTGCCTATGAACAGTGCATTATCTCATAGGTCACGTCCACCTAGGACGCACCCTATGTGGCATTACACTGCGCCCGCCACCCTGAGACATAAAGATGAAAAGTCTCATGTGCCTGTAATTTCACTGGCACCCTTATACCCTTCAAACCGGAACACAGCAATGCGAGCACTACTGCTTTGCGGCAGAAATAGGTATGGTGGTAGTACTTCCCCGGACGAACTATTTCACAAAAAAGCTCTACTACTACTACGTAGATATTAAATCAATTCAATCATTATCCATTTAATCTCAGTCTTCCGATACTTGATATCACAATAATTTGGCCAATTACTGTGATAATATTTATCTAATTCGATAATACTTATTCATAGGAAATATATTTGTAAATATTTATGAGGCGCGAAGTGGCGACTCGGCGAAACGAACCAAAGATAATTCTTTTCGAAAAAAAAACTACTTCGATGCTAGGAATATATCTCCAATACAAGATTTTATAATATTATTAGTGATTGGAACCGTGTGCTGATCAAAAAGAGCCTAAACACGGCCAGTCTACTATTATCCAGTACGACTATTATCCAGCTGTACGACTGTGGAATGCTTTACCTGAGAATGTCAGGCGGGCGAAATCCCTTCCTATCTTTAAAAAACTGCTTCATAGTCACTTTCTGTCCTAGTTCCATATGTGATTATATTTATTTTATATTTATTTATTTTTATTTGGTAGGTATAGTATGTATAAATTTATGTATAAGTATTATATTTTATCAAGTTATGATATTCCTTTTTTTAGTTGCATATTTTAATAATATAAATTGTATAAATACTTAGGTAGGTATATATAAATTTGTGTAGCCATAGTATAAATTTATAAATTAGGTAGTAATTTGTTATATTTATTTATTTTTAATTTAAGAGATTGTATTCCAGATTTTAAGCCACCGTTCTATGTCGTGCAAATAATTCCAGTCCATCCCAAGGTTGTCTGGCAGAGATCGCTTATAGCGATAAGACCGCCCATTATACTTCCGTGTTTAGTTTAATATTAATTCTTAATTAGCTTATTTTCTGTGTTGTGCAATAAAGTGTTTTCTATCTATCTATCTATCTATCCATCGAAGAGTGCCGTTGTCCACCTTCCGTCTCCATCATCAGACGACGCTAGTGTATTCCACTCCTTAGCAGTTCGCATTATAAAGATTAACCGACACGTTTACTACGACGAATAGAGGGTATACTAATGAGGTAAGTATGGTACCGATTATAGTTTTAGAAGGAATTCCGTTTTGGTCATAAAATTACAAATAAATAATGCTGGACGTTTCACACAACATTATCTAGCCCCAAGCTAAGCAGAGCTTGCGTTATGGGTACTAGACAACTGATATACTTAATACAATATATTACATTAGATATTTTTTATTATACATAGAAAATACCCAGAACACGCTAAACAAATATCTGCAAATCGCACAAATATTTGTTCCGAGGCGGGAATCGAACCCGCAACCTCCTGCGTCGCAGGCGAACGTTCGCCAGCCGCGCCACAGAGGTCGCCAACAAGCCTAATGTTTATTCTGAGGAAAGCGGAATGTGACCTGAGTGAACCAAATCTTCTCAATAGACACTGAGAAAGTGAAAACTCGTATCCACGAGCTGGTGGGTTACTATGAGCTCTTATTGCCATGCAGTTGTTAAACTATTCAGTACAAAATATTGGTTCCGTGATGTCCGCAACTATATTTAAAGGCACAATCGCAGAGGGTCTACAGACTTCTGCGATTAAAGTTATTCAACGATGAAAAATGTCAACGATGAACCGATATTTTGTACTGAATAGTTTTTGAACTGAATGGATATAAGAGCTCATAGAAACCCCCCTGGAAGTCCGCAGAATAAGCAATAATATAGAGTACGGTTACAATTACCAGTTTAATATATTCGACGTGTAGGTAACACGCGTGCCGACAATAATGTCAAAAGGTTACATACGTATATTGCTTGGCGGTCGTCAATTGAAATGTTTTGTACACGTGGCGCAAATATAGTGCTGTGTTCCGTTCTGAAGGTGCCGGTGAAATTACAGGCACATCGTCGTCGTTTCGTATGAGGTAGTGCTGGCCTCTGGTGTCAGAGTTTGTCAAGCCGCCCGAGGGCCTCTGACATGGCTTTATCGACTGCTATTAATCAATAACAGCCGGGACCGACAGCTTAACGTGCCCTCCGAAGCACAGAGCGATGGAAATCCGCACATAACTTAGAAAAGTCATTGGTGCGGAGCCTAGGATCGAACCCGGTATCGTTGGATTCTGAGTTGCACTATTGAACCGTTAGGCTACCATCGCTCCAGGCACATGAGACTTTACGAAATGTCTCAGGGTGGCGCAGTGCAGTTCAATAAATTACCTTTTTTTTAAATTGTGTCAAGCACTTTATTGAAACACTAGCGACTCGTCCCGGCTTCGCACTAGTAGTTTCAGGATGAAAAACAGCCCATCCTATTCCTCCCGCAGCTGGTAGCCTATGTCACTCAGGGTGAATGTAGCTGTCCAATGGTGAAATATTTTTTGAAATCGGCACAGTAGTTTTTGTGTTTATTCATTACAAACATACAAAAATACAAATCTTTCCTCTTTATAATATTAGTGTAGATGTAGATGAGCATACCTTACTTTTAGTATTATCCTTATTAATAGTTTTCTTTGTGTTAGTGTGTTTTTTGTTGTATAGTCGTCGTGAGTAGTTAGGCCAACAAGTGGTTCTGACGGAAGACCAGCGTTGGTTGCTAGCTTGCTGTGAACCAACTCATGCTGAGGCAGAGCCATTTTGTTACTAGAGTTACACTTCGAATTAAATAGAATTAAATATATATTCTTTCGTTACTTTTCTTTCAATGTCACATAGGGTGTGTCCTAGGGGACGTGACCTATGCATTGTTAAAGACACGAGGTTACCGCTTAACATCAGACGCTGACGGGAGTCACATAGGCTAACATATTTTTACAAAAATTACAACAAAAAATATGTTAATCTCTGTTAATTGGCCAAGGGCATACACAATTTCAATAAATTTTCCTCTACAATGAGCTTATAACGTAAATATTTCTATATGTTTTTAAATACAAACAATTGAATAAATTATGTCACAAATTAGGATAGGTCATATTATAAATGTAATTGCGTTTAGAATAAATAATTTAGTTTATTATTAAAACGTTTTTTGTGAAATATATATTTTTCAATACAAGCTTTTATAAAATTAGTGATCGGGACCATGTGCTGATCAAAATGATCCTAAACACGGCCAGTCTACTATTATCCATCGATGAGTTCCGTTGTCCACCTTCCGTCTCCATCATCAGATCAGGTCGCTGTCAGCATCATATTGTATTGTCATCGGAACTTGACAGGTATGCAACATTTCAGCTCAATCGGTCGAGGTTAACTGGTTCAAAGATCAGTTGTAGAAGTAACAAGGAAAATTTCGTACAAATTCCTTTTTTTTGTTTTTTACTTGTTATGACGGGTCAAGCAGATGGCCCATCTGATGTTAAGCGGTACCCTCTGCCTATGAACAGTGCATTATCACATAGGTCACGTCCAACTATGACGCGCCCTATGTTGCATTGCACTGCGCCCGCCACCCTGAGACATAAAGATGATAAGTCGGAACACAGCAGTGCGAGCACTACTGCTATGCGGCAGAGATAAGTATGGAGGTAGTACTTCCCCGGACGAACTCTTTTCACAAAAAAGCTCTACTACTACTAAAACTTAGTAGGTTTGACTTGAATCAAAAGTCAAAGTCAAAGTCAAAAGTATTTTATTCATTGAAATCACAAGGATCGAACGCGACCAAACCTAGCAGAATCAGGCAACAAACACGGTTGTTTTTTTTTGTTGATAATCCTTCTTACTACTAGGTGGGGAGCGCCTGTGGGGTGCCTCGAGAACAAGTGGAAGCAGATTCAAAGAAAAAAAGGAAAAAGCCTCAGGTAGTCAGTCAAAAGTAAGATGCTACAGAGAATCAGCAAAACTTCATCAAAAAGAAAAAGAATCTAAAGGTTGCCTCGAGAACAAGTGGAAGCTGATTCAAAGAAAAAAAGGAAAAAGCCTGAGGTAGGCAGTCAAAAGTAAGATGCTACAGAGAATCAATTAAAAAAAAAAATATCTAAAGGTAATCTTAACTTAACCTTCGGCTTAACGAAGGGTCAACGTTAGCGATCGTCGATTCAATAGAAATCGCGAAGGCCACCTTCGCTTTCTTGTCATTGTGAGGTTGTAGGCCCCTTG
The DNA here is from genome assembly GCA_932527175.1 of Operophtera brumata. Classification (NCBI taxonomy): domain Eukaryota; kingdom Metazoa; phylum Arthropoda; class Insecta; order Lepidoptera; family Geometridae; genus Operophtera; species Operophtera brumata. The sequence goes on along the minus strand of OW052232.1, from coordinate 32,349,368 downwards.
TTATGTCATTAGAGATTTGCCATTCAAGATTTTCAATTCAAGATATTCCATTCAAGACTTTTAATTTAAGATTTTCCATTCGAGATTTTTCATTCTGGATGTTTCATTTGAGATTTTTCATTCTAGATTTTTAATTCTAGATTTTTTATATGAGATTTTTCGTTCAAAATTTTCATTTGAGATTTTCATTTAAGATTTTCCATTCCTTCTGATGTCCGCGTATATTAATGTTACCGAGTTGACTGTACATAGGCAAGCGATGACGAATTTACCCTACATTTTTTCGGTGACGAATTTACCCGATGACGAAAGAACCCTAACCCATTGAGGCCACTCGCTAGCGCTCTGGCCTCTTCAAGGATGCCTACAGGTCTGAAAACCAGCGCTGCACTAAACCTAGGTCTAGTGCAGTATATTCTGAGACAGGGACCTGTTTGACCCCACACAATACACACAACCTATCAACTTTCCTACCAAAGTTTATAACAGTTTTTTTTTTTTTGTTTCTCATGATATTGTAGTGTCTATACCTATATACTTAATGGGATTTTTGTTTTTGTCTTCTTGTTTTATGTGTGTGTTGTGCGTGTGGAAAAATAAATAAATTTTCTTTCTTTTACAGGTGTGAAAGACTTCTGAGATATTTTCGATTCAGGAAGTCGTTCATTTTGCTGAACAATTTACTGTGAACGGCCTAGAATAGAGCCCTCCGTCTCCTCCCGTTGATGTCGTAAAGGCCGCCTAAGAGACTACCCGGACTTGTTGGTATCACTTGCCATCGTAACACTTGTCATGTGTACAGGGATGGATTGTTGAGACGGGACAGTAAGGGCAGGTACGCCCGCGGCCTCAGCTATATCTGTTTGATGTCACTCCCCCAGAAATCCCTCGTCCTTTTTCCTCTAAATCCCTTTTATCCCTTGTATATACTCGCTTTATATGTATATTGTGTAAATTTATCAGTAGAAACAACATAAAATTGTAGGATCATGTACAATATAAATGTATATTATGCGTATAGTTTTGTATGTATATTGATTGTGTGATTATTTTGTTTTGTTGTTATGTGTATTCGTTTTTTTTTACAGTTAAGTGTGTATCAATTTGTATTACGTAATCACGTACGATTCTCCCTTTAAACCGTACCTTTATCTTTCCTCAAACTCCCAGCACTTTTTTGGTTTTATGTCAAGTTAATCACCTGTCTCTCCAAACTCCAAACCAAACTCTTGTGGCACCACTTCCGGTCCGCTGAACACGCCAAAAAAAAGAAGAAGAAGAAAGGCAGGTACCTTAACCGTTATAGTTACAGGAAAACGTTCCTAGGAGACCATCCATAACTTTTTGAGATATTCTAATCTGCGCTTACAGATTTTGGAAAAAAAATACAGTCAGCAAGAAAAAGGTAATTTTACACAAAAACTTTTTTTGATGCCATTCGTTCCTGTTTCTTATAAGGATCTATTGGACCGAATGAGGTTTGAGTATTAGAAATGTCAGAAATCGCGAAAAAGTTTTCCCATACGTTTGGTAAGGAAATACACGAGTTTTTTTTTTTTTTTGTTTGACAGAGTGTACCTACTTCCCACTTTCTATGGTCATCAGGCTAGGATCTGACGATGGGATCCTGGAGGAACAGATGGGGTTTATTAAATTATTGAAATCTTTGAAGCCAACTAGCTCATCAATTAAATCCGTCTTTTTCATTCGTTTATATCTTGCTATGATATTTGAAATAAAAAAGTAAGCGATACTAAGATGAATCAACGCTTTTTATTAACAAATTTACTTGACTAGTTACTCGCTAGACCAGGAGTCGGCAACTGCGGCTCGCGAGCCACATGCGGCTCTTTGCATGAGAAGCTGCGGCTCTTTGGTTACATACGCAAATATTATTTGATTTATAAAAGAAAAAAAACATTTAAAAATAGTTCTGAGTCGATTAACGAGGATTAGGCACAATTCCTATCTCTCGGCCACTTGTACTCGCTTTTCACCGCACCTCTCCCTTATGCAAGTACTATTCATTGTCGGCAAGTTTATTTTTTGTGGCTCTTTAAAAACTTTTATAAATTGTAATTTTTGACTCTTCCTACTCAAAAGGTTGCCGACCCCTGGCGCTAGACCAACCAGTAGTGAGAGGTACTTCTTATTAGCGAAACCGACGTCAATGACCACAGACCGGTTTCTTCCACATTCCATAATTATTTGATTTACCAAAATCACATTTTGTACCTGTTCATAATTAGTTAACACAGTTTCGCTCAGCAACATGCTTCCTATATTCAAATAATTAGTAATATATACATTTTTAAATGCAAACTGAACTCACTTTAAATATCCGCTTGCGTCGCAAGTAATTTAAAATCCAAATTTAAATTCACAAATATTCCATGCAGAAAAACACTAGCGTATTTTTAAGCAAACACGTCCGGTCTCTGCAGCGGTGCGAGAGCGACTGATTAATAATTGATCAATTCAAGTACGGCGAATTGAATGCGTATACGACTGTCCTGCTCTACTTCCGCTAAGCAACTGATACGATAAAGCTGATAATGTCAAAAATAGGTGAAACGCGACTCGCGAGCGACACAACCTCTTCACTCAGAGTCCTGCCTGTGACTGATAGTTTGATAAAGCAAGCCAATAGGTGAACTGTGGCCATGCGCGCGCGCATACATTCAGTGTCACACGTTGCGTTCCATTCGCGTGCACCAGTAGCATGATGGGTACATGAACCGTTATCTACTTTCGGTCTTAATAATTTGATGATCCCTAATAGTCACACGAAGAACATTTATTTGCAACATTGTTGATATAGTTTTTTTAGTAACGATAAATTACAGCTTGGTACGTTTGTGGAACGGATGGAGACTTGCGATTTCTACTAATTATTGATAGAATTACACAATTATTCATACAACTTGTATGAAATTACAAACAATGCAAGGGCATCGAGTAATAGAAACGAGGTAAGTATTGTACCTATTTTAGTTTTGGTATAAGTAGAAGCGATGGTAGCCAAACGGTTCAATAGTGCAACTCAGAATCCAACGATACCGGGTTCGATCCTAGGCTCCGCACCAATTACTTTTCTAAGTTATGTGCGGATTTCCATCGCTCTGTGCTTCGGAGGGCACGTTAAGCTGTCGGTCCCGGCTGTTATTGATTAATAGCAGTCGATAAGCCATGTCAGAGGCCCTCGGGCGGCTTGACAAACTCTGACACCAGAGGCCAGCACTACCTCATACGAAACGAAACGAAACGAGTTTTGGTATAGGGAAAATATTTTCTTCACTTCATAGTGTATCATTTTAGCTAATCGTAGGCGAACTGAAGTGTATTAGTTAGCCTCTAGGGGCTAAAGTATTTATATTTTATTTATGTCATTACTAGCAACGGTCTACAAAATTAATGAATAAATACTCTACTTTTTGATGTTCCGCTTTTGAAAGATTTTTACTTATTTGAATTTATTTTTGAATATATGTAACTGAAAGCGACCTACACACATTAATGTATGTAGTAGTACATCTTCTGTGCCTACACGGCCTCTCTTGGCGATCGTTGGATGTACAAACGCACTGTGAAGTTGGACTCTCGTCATAACGTGAGCTTTGGCTCATTTATGGTGAGGGTCCCTACGGAAAATGTGATGACTTACTTGAGCCCTGACTTCTGGCCGAAAGGGGTGAAGTTCCGGCGGTTCAAGAGACGCCTGTCCCGTGATCCCCCGGGCCGCGACGCGTCGGCGATCACACGTGTGTTAGATTAAGTAATAAATAAAGTGTTTTTTTTATGTGTATGTTAGTTTCTAAGGTATTTATGTTGATATGGGCTTACTGTTTAGGTTTAGTGCATTTCTCAGTAAGCCTGAAATAAAGAATTTGAATTTTTGACTGCCGCATACGTAACGTAAGTAACTAAGTAACATAAAAAAACACGAATTGATAACCTCCTTTTTTTGAAGTCGGTTAAAAATGTAGCCCATGCCACCCGGACCATAATAACAAATCGATTGACACCTCATTCATAAAAATCGGATGTTTCCAGCTCGTTCACCGTAAGATGGCACCTGTAAATACTCCATGGCAGGTGCCATCTTACGGTGAACGGTCCGGCTCGTTCACCGTAATATGGCACCTGTAAATACTCCATGGCAGGTGCCAACTTACGGTGAACGGTCCGGCTCGTTCACCGTAAGATGGCACCTGTAAATACTCCATGGCAGGTGCCAACTTACGGTGAACGGTCCGGCTCGTTCACCGTAAGATGGCACCTGTAAATACTCCATGTCAGGTGTCAACTTACGGTGAACGGTCCGGCTCGTTTACTGTGAGATGGCACCTGTAAATACTCCATGGCAGGTGCCAACTTACGGTGAACGGTCCGGCACGTTCACCGTAAGATGGCACCTGTAAATACTCCATGGCAGGTGTCAACTTACGGTGAACGGTCCGGCTCGTTCACCGTAAGATGGCACCTGTAAATACTCCATGGCAGGTGTCAACTTACGGTGAACGGTCCGGCTCGTTTACCGTAAGATGGCACCTGTAAATACTCCATGGCAGGTGCCAACATACGGTGAATGGTCCAGCTCGTTCACCGTAAGTTGGCACCTGTAAATACTCCTTGGCAGGTGTCAACTTACGGTGAACTGTCCAGCTCGTTCAACGTAAGATGGCACCTGTAAATACTCCATGGCAGGTGCCAACTTACGGTGAACGGTCTGTAGTTTCGGCGCTACGGTAAACATACGCAAATACACACAGAGACTGCTAAAAACATAACCCTTCTTTCTGGCTTTGCCGTAGTCGGGTAAAACGGAAGTATCTGACATAAATATTATGTAAATCTTGGCCATTGTCTTTCCCTCGTTATCACAAGTTAATTATAAAAACTTAGCAAAGTTTTAACAGATATTTTGATGAGAAATAATAAGAAGAGTAAAATTTGAAAATAACTTTAGTTTTTTTGTTTTTAACTCGCTTTTAGCCGTGGTGTGTCCAGCCTAAGAATATACCCCTCCGTCTCCTCCCGTGGATGTCGTAAAAGCCGACTAAGGGATTACCCGGACTTGTTGATAAGATTCGTTGGTATAAGATTTGTCCTGGCTGCTAGCTTATTATGGAATGTGTTATTACTGGAAGAAAGCGTTAGCCGAGTCAGTCGTGGGTGGCAATGGCGGCGATGAGCTCACCACTTGTCACGTCTATATTCCACGATGGTGCGACCCACTGTGAAAAGAGGCCTATTGATGCTCTGCCTACCCCTTCGGGGAAAGAATCGTGTGTCTATTTATGTATGTATGTATGTATGTATGTAACTCGCTTTTATTAGCTTCACGTATAACTAACAAACAATGTGAAATCTTGGAATATAATTTTCGACCACATCCCAATATCGGATTGAACTGAAATTGTGCATACCTGTCAAGCTGTGACGACAATATAATATGATGGTGACAGCGAGCTGATCTGATGATGGAGACGGAAGGTGGACAACGGAACTCCTCGATGGATAATAGTAGACTGGCCGTGGTTTAGGCTTATTTTGACCAGCACACGGTTACAATCACTAATTTTATAAAAGCTTGTATTTTAAAATATATTTTTCAAAAAACTTATAACAAAATAAATTTCAGCTCAATCGGTTGAGGATAACTGCTTTAAAATTCAGTTGCAAGATTCCACCCGGACAAACATTGCAAGTTAAATGAAAGCTTGTAAAAAAGTATACTTGTACAATTTGACAAATTCATAATATTTTAACACCACTAAGGATCGCTTCGCTCGCGTACGTGTCACGTTCGAGATTGCCTTGTATCCGGTACCCTGAGACTAGACTAAGGTCTACAAAGTAAAAGTTGTTTCATGGGCACACAGCCGGCTAGATACGCCGTGTTGTGACATGACAAAGGTATTGCTATATAACTCCAACTAATCTATGCATGTTGATCTAATTGCGTCAAGACAATAGTAGTAGTAGAGCTTTTTTGTGAAAGAGTTCGTCCGGGGAAGTACTACCACCATACCTATTTCTGCCGCTAAGCAGTAGTGCTCGCATTGCTGTGTTGCGGGTGAAATTACAGGCACATTCAATGAGACTTTACATCTTTATGTCTCAGGGTGGCGGGCGCAGTGCAATGCCACATAGGGCGCGTCCTAGGTGGACGTGACCTATGAGGTAATGCACTGTTCATAGGCAGAGGTTACCGCTTAACATCAGGTGGGCCATCAGCTTGTTCCGTCATTCAAGTAGCATAAAAAAAAAAAAAGACAGAATATTTTAAACTTACTTAAAATAAAAGGAGGAGGTTCTCAATTAGTGTTTTTTTTAATGTTTGTTACCTCATATCTCAGTCATTTATGAACCGAATTGTTTTTTTTTTGTTGATACGATATACTTTTAAATTGGTCCCATTTTCATAAAAATCTGGTTCTGATTATGGGATCCATGAGGAATTGAGGGAACTCCTCAAATATTATAGGCCACACATATAGCGATTTCGGTATTTTCAGCAACAAGTCAAGCATGTGCATTCGGAAAATGCCATTTGGTGAAGTGTAACTGATGAAGAGTCCAGAGATGGCAAAATCTTGTAGCGGGGTTAAATTCCTAGCATATATAAAAGCATATAGCATATAAAAATATATATATATATAAGGGGATAAATTATAGCATTCTATATAGAAGTCGTTTTTTTTTTCGAAAATAATTATCTATTATATAAAAATAAGTCGGGTTTTCCTTCCTGACGCTATAACTCCAGAACGCACGAACCGATTTCCACGGTTTTGCATTCGTTGGAAACGTCTCGGGCTCCGTGAGGTTTATACGTTTTTTTTTAAAAAAACTGGGTGTAACTAACACGACTTGAAAAAAAAAAAAACAAAAAAAAACGTATAAACCTCACGGAGCCCGAGACCTTTCCAACGAATGCAAAACCGTGGCGATTTCCACGGTTTTGCATTCGTTGGAAAGGTCTCGGGCTCCGTGAGGTTTATACGTTTTTTTTTGTTTTTTTTTTTTTCAAGTCGTGTTAGTTACACCCCTTATAACTCAAGAATGGGTGAACCGATTTGGCTGAAAATTGGTAGGAAGGTAGCTTAGAACCAGGAGATAGGACATAGTGGGAGGGGTAGGACCGGGGGGGGTTCACCGGGGGCTACCCGTGCGAAGCCGGGGCGAGTCGCTAGTGTAGATATAAAGATTTATAGATCTAAAATACAAATACAAAATATTTATTTTGCCAACACTAACACAAACTTAATAACAGCAAAAAGGGTCGCCACTCAGCGTATGCTGCAACAACGCAAGCGCTGCTGCAGCGCTGGTATTATGTGACGCCGGTGTGGGTGTGAGACGAAGTGGGTGTGTCGAGGGAATGGACCGATGTGGCGGCAATGCTATAAATAGCTGACTATTTCTACATTCTGGCGTTGATAAGGCCAGCAGGTTTTATAAATTCCAAGACTAAAGCACGTCGACTGCGGGCCGTATTCGTGAAACGCGTGTGTAAGTAAAAATTATATGTTTTTTTTTTAAAAACCAAAATTAGGCTTGCATTTGTCTACATCTCACCTGATGGGAAGCGACGATGAGGCCTATTTAAGCACGCTCGCCTAGAAGATGCCTATTCACTCTTCGTTTGAAGATGCTAAGTTGTATGATAAAGGGAACAAAGAAGCCGGAAGAGAGTTCCAGGCCTTTGCTGTCCGCATGATGAAAGAGCTCGAGAAACGGTTTGTTCGCGACGGTGGTATGTCGACCACAAAAGGGTGAAACGCCTCTCCACGTCTGGTCGTCAGGTGGCGGAATGGAGACGAGGGAATTAAATCGTGCAGCTCATACAATGGTTTTCATTCCTTTTCACTCTAAGGGGTTGAATTTACAAAAATCCCTTCTTAGTGGGTGGTTTAGCTATAAAAGGAAGCTACGCTCCAAGTTTCAGCTTTCTAGATCCAGCGATTTCGAGTCGGCGATGATGAATCAAAAAGTCAGTCAGTCAGTCAGTCAGTTATATAGGTATATAGATATAAGTTACATTAGTACCTAATGTTGCGATTCGCGCTCGTTTACTTGTATTTGTATAAGTTGAAATAAAATGTTTTAATGGACTTAACGCCGATTTAGTTTTGAAAATGATTGAAAATGTTTTAAGGCCCAAGTTTACGAACAAATAAATCGTTAGTTACTGTAACCAATCGTCCAAGTGACAGATAATGTATGAAAATATCTATCAAAAAGATTGAGTTAAGCTAAGCAGACGTTTTAACGTCCGTTAATGTGTTGGTGAACAGTGGCCTTAATGTATTAGATGCAGATTTCTGGCTTGAAATCCTCATCATCATCATCATCATCAGCCCACACTAGTCCACTGCTGGACATAGGCCTCTCCCAATACGCGCCACTGAGCGCGGTTTTCGGCTCTTCAGATCCACTTCGCCGCCTTCCGTAGGTAATCGCTCCACCTACCCAGAGGGCGCCCCACGCTACGTTTGCCAAGACGCGTTCTCCACTCAACAACTCGCTTACCCCAACGGTTGTCGGTTCTTCGGCATATGTGACCAGCCCATTGCCACTTCAGCTTGCTAATCCGATGGGCTATGTCAATGACTTTAGTTCTCTGTCGGATAATCTCACTTTGGATTTTATCTTTCAGAGAAACTCCGAGCATAGCCCGTTCCATAGCCCGATGTGCAACCTTGAACTGGTGGATTAGTCCTACCGTGAGTGTCCACGTCTTGGCACCAAAAGTATGTGGCGGCTAAAAGTGTGTGGTGTGGTTTTTCTTAGGCGTACAAAGTTCAGCAGCCTTGGCATTGGCGTGTTACCTTATACTATTATTTATTTTGTGTCTCCGCTTAACTTGCGAAGTAGCCTTGTATAGGCTCCATATTGACGTAGCTTGAATAAACATAACTATATTTGCATAAGGTATTGTTGGGTTTTAAATCATTAATTCATTACGTAATAAGCAGTACAAGCTGTGCGGCTGTGGAACGACTTACTTCTAATTAGACAAGCATTTTCACAAACTGAAAGTGTTTTAAGGCGATAATAGACCCATAAATGCTATATAGACCTTTTTTTAGGGTTCCGTAATTTTGTTACGGAACCCTTATGGATTCGTCATGTCTGCCTGTCTGTCCGTGTATTTCACAGCCACTTTTTTCCGAAACTGTAAGAGCTAGGCTGTTGAAACTTGCTAAGTAGATGTATTCTGTGAACCGCATTAAGATTTTCACACTGAGATAGAAAATAGAAATGAAATTTTTGGGGTTCCACATACTTAGAACTTAAATATTTGTTTTTTCATCAAAACCCTTACTTGTGGAGTATCTATGGATAGGTCTATAAATGTTAAAAAAAAAAAAAAAAAACTATGTGTAATAAAATATATCTATCTATGTAATTATTCACCTTTAATTACGGAAAGAATAATACTACTAATACAAGTAAATACAAGTAGGTATGTATGAATGAAACAGCTGTGTAATGTTTAAGTAAGTAATGTTTAAGTATATCAGTTATACCCATAACACAACCTCTGCTTAGCTTGGGGCTAGATATTGTGTGAACTGTCCAGCATTATTGATTTTATTATTTTTTATTTTTCTCATGGTTCATGAACAGGTCTTCATGCCTGAAGACGAAAGTCTTCAATCAGTGTGTCCTACCCGTAATGACCTGCGGTGCCGAGACGTGGACACTCACGGTGCGCCTGGTCCATCAGTTCAAGGCCGCACAGCGTGCTATGGAACGAGCTATGCTCGGAGTTTCTCTGAGGGATAAAATCCGCAACGAAGTTATCCGACAGAGAACTAAGGTCATCGACATAGCTCAGAGAATTAGCAAGCTGAAATGGCAATGGGCTGGGCATATATGCCGAAGAACCGACAACCGCTGGGGTAAACGTGTTCTAGAGTGGAGACCACGTCTTGGTAAACGTAGTGTGGGGCGCCCCCTGGCTAGGTGGTGCGACGATCTGCGTAAGGCGGCTGGTAGAAAGTGGATGGGAAGAGCTGGAAATCTGTCTAAATGGCGAGCATTGGGAGAGGCCTATGTCCAGCAGTGGACTGATACAGGCTGATGATGATGATGAATGAACAGGTAGAACATTGTTGTACGTTGTGTAGTAGTAGTAGAGCTTTTTTGTGAAAGAGTTCGTCCGGGGAAGTACTACCACCATACCTATTTCTGCCGCAAAGCAGTAGTGCTCACATTGCTGTGTTCCGGTTTAAAGGGTAAGGGTGCCGGTGAAATTACAAGCACATGAGACTTTTCATCTTTATGTCTCAGGGTGGCGGGCGCAGTGCAATGCTACATAGGGCGCGTCCTAGGTGGACGTGACCTATGAGGTAATGCCCTGTTCATAGGCAGAGGTTACCGCTTAACATCAGGTGGGCCATCAGCTTGTTCCGTCAATCAAGTAGTATAAAAAAAAAAACGTTCACTTTACAGATAAAAAGTCTCCAAATAAGACCAATCAGCTGCTGTAAACGCCTCAATAAAAACCCCTATTCTTAGTCAGGGTTGATCTAACAATCGGAGCCTGAAGCATCTCGAGGTTGAAACGGACGGCGCGCCTTTCACACGACATTGAGGGGTCAATCGATAACCTGCGCCGACCTCGCTATCAGGGGCTGGAGCTATCAGGAAGGATTGCATAACCGGTGAGCGCGAGATCAGCTGAGGATCACTCGACGAAATGTTACCTTCATCACAAAAAATACGTCTTACCGCAAAATTCCTAATTGTAGTTTTTTTTTTTTTAAGTATAAATAAAATAAATAATGCTGGACAGTTCACACAACATTATTTAGACCCAAGCTAAGCAGAGCTTGTGTTATGGGTACTAGATAACTGATATACTTAATACAATACATACATTACAATTTACAATACATGTATTTACAGAAACAATAATACAACTAATACAAGGTATGTACAAAATACATATGAAACAGTTGTGCTTCCTGAAGACCGCTGCTAGCGATCTAAAGGTAGCTCAACTGATCCAAATCACTACCAGACGGAAGCGTCCCTAAGATACATTACATAGATAGATATTTTTTATTATACATATAAAATACCCAGAACACCCTGAACAAATATCTGCAGATCGTACAAATATTTGTTCCGAAGCGTGAATCGAACCCGCAACCTCTTGCGTCGGAGGCGAAGCTTCGCCCGCCGCGCCACAGAGTTCGTCAAGTGGGTCAAAAATTAGGTAATTTCATTTTAAATATGCATTTTATTTAAAAACTGAATAAATCAAGTACAATATTCAAATTATAAATATGCATTATAATTCCGAGGGATCACTGTACCAGAAACATGATAGGACAATATTTTCTCGATAGAAAAAGCAAAGTTACCTCTAGCTTTGACAGACGACCTCTGTGGCGCGGCGGGCCCAGGTTGGCCTGCGACGCAGGAGGTTGCGGGTTCGATTCCCGCCTCGGAACAAATATTTGTGCGATCGCAGATATTTGTTCAGGGTGTTCTGGGTGTTTTCTATGTATAATAAAAAATATCTATCTATGTATTATATTATATTAAGTATATCAGTTATCTAGTACCCATAACACAAGCTCTGCTTAGCTTGGGGCTAGATAATGTTGTGTAAAACTGTCCAGTTTTATTTATTTATTTATTTATTTAGCTTTTGGCTAGTTTATTTTGATTGGTTATTTGGCTTTTAGATTGTTTATTAAAATGGTGCATAATATGGAGCTTGCCACTTGTCACATCTATATTCCTACGATGGTTCAAACCACAGTGAGACAACACACATTGAGGTTCTGCCTACCCTGTGGGAGGAAAAAGGCGCATGTCTACTTATGTATGTATGTATTATTGGGTAAAAAATAAAATAAATAAAATCAGTACAACAAAGCAGAGGGTTCACTGTAGGGATTTTATAAAATTATCTATATTTTACCATATATTTGATAAAAACGGCTTTTCCGAGCGACGCGGCCAGTTTTTTTTGTATGAAGATTTCAGCCTGTGGTTGGCGTAGCCTTAACAAGCTTTTAAGAAGGGGCAGGCAGCAAAAATCCAAATCATAGATTTGATTTTTATCCGAGTAAATCAAATATTATTCAGATCGACCACTTTTTTGTTGAAGAATATATAGTTTTCAATACAAGCTTTTATTAAATTAGTGATCGGAACCATGTGCTGATCGAAATGAGCCTAAACACGGCCAGTCTACTATTATACATTGAGGAGTTAAATTGACCAACTTCAGTCTCCATCATAAGATCAGCTCGCTGTCAGCATCATATTGTATTGTCATCGAAACTTGACAGGTATGCAACATTTCAGCTCAATCGGATTTCGAGAAGTGGTTCTAATTCAGCTTCCAAGATTTAACCCAAACATACATTGTAAGTTGAATAAATGCGTTTCAAAATAGTGGTTTACAGAACTCCAAAGGTCCTAAGCCACAGATAGCTTGCACACATTTTGTTTGAGCAATAAAGACTCAATCAGTATTCATACTGTATCCCTATCCCCGTTGAACGCAGACCGGTGCTCTAGGGTGGCCGGAAAAGAAAAGTCAGGCTCTCTTTTTTAAGGGAAGTCCAATATTATCGACTTATTTTACTCTATGGTACTACCTACCTATCTATCCACAAAAGTCTAATAGTTATTTTGATAATTCTGCAATATGTACATCAATATAGTAAATTTGTTGAAAAGAAGGAACTTCCTTATTTATTATTATATTAAGTATATCAGTTATCTAGTACCCATAACACAAGCTCTGGCTTAGCTTGGGGCTAGATAATGTTGTGTGAACTGTCCAGCATTATTTATTTATTTTATTTTATTAGGTCTAGAAATGCTGCTAAATATATTTTCAGGAAAAACCATGAATCAGAATAGACTAAAACTAGCTGAAAATATTACGAAAACTTATGCAAAATTGAAAGAAAGAAAGAAAGAAGAAAGAAATAGCATTTATTTGTGTCAACAACATGAGTACAACAATATTGCAATTGCATACAGTTAGTGAGGTAGAAAGTAGGCTAACGAAAGTAATTCAAAGAAAGCCAACGTTACACATACACATATTATTTACATGTATACTAAACTATCTAATGTAAACTATATTCAATAATATGTGAGTCCCACGACCCAGTAGAACAGCGGCATCAGTCCGCTAATCAAATCAAATCGTTTTAAATAGTATATATCTGCATTCATTTTATGACCGATACGGCGATATGGAATTGCGATAATATATGATTCATAGATACAATTCGGCACAAATACTCACAGTTATCTCCGGCCCGGAGTCCTGTGTTGTTTAATCGTCACGAAATATCACTGCGATTGTAATAATTGATAAAAATCCACGAGTAAATACGACCACCCGTTAAGCCGATGTCACCAGAATGACGTCTGCATGGAAGCCATTTTCATTGTAATGCCAACTGGGCCCGACGCATGTGGCTAGTTTCAATCAAATATGTTAAAGGTTTTGGTTGACCAAACATTTCAGGAATAGAAATAGGCATAGTGGAAAATGGATCTAGCAATATTCATATGTTTATTTTGCTTATTGCTATCAACACCAGCCATTAAAAATACTATTTTAAAAATGATTAGATTCTATTTATTAATACCTACTTAGTAGGATCTTGTCTGTCACAGACTAGATGGGAGATGTCCTACATATTACGGTAAATATTTAATTAATACTCTAGCTAGACGAACTGTATGTACTCTAACTGAAATAGACCATCTCAAAAGTACAAAAGATGCTAGATCTGCCAGTAAATTAGACAAGTTGGCAGCATTAGCCTTTTTTGAGAGACGTTCAAAAACTGTTATTTTACCTAATGCCATATTAAAGAATTCATCGTTATAAGAAAATCATACTAATATAATCGTGCAGCATAACAAGAATTATAGAAGATAAATGCGTAGTTGTATTAAGTAGTTGGCTTACCTTAGAGCACGAAAGCACGGAGCAGCAACGTCGTTATTACTCTGTGACGACGTCGTCTTACGGGATTTTACGATATAACTTAGGTTTCTGAACTAAAAAAACGTTTAGTTATTGCATAAGCACAGAAGAAGACAGTACGTATTGTTTATCAGTGTTCCTCAGAAGCCATCATAGTTTTTTTTTTACAATGAAGCATTTGTTATAAAGAAGAGAAGAAGGAATGAAAAAGACGCCGGTTTTGTCGACTTCTTTTCTCATCATACGACCACTGAACTGAGCATGTACAGAGCGAATACGTTTACATTACATACAAGCTTAGAACTTCATAGATCGTAATTCGTAAATCTTCTTTCTAAAAAAGTTCGTTGGGTTTTCTACTGCTATGATGAGATTGTTGCAATGGTTTGAAATATAAACAAAGAACAAACAACTAGTGACTTCTTTCAGCCACATGCACATGTAATAAGGTATGCATCTGGGGAATTTAAACTCGGAACCATCTTCACGCAAAGTTCAATCAAAACTATCGCTCAGCAAGCAATACACACGTTCATGCTTTCTCAAGTTCCTTTTTATATTTTCTATTATTACTTTCAGGAAACCTTCAAGATGAACAGCTCGCAAAGGATACTTGTGCTTCTCATCGCGACGTTCTCTGCTTACTTCACAACTTCTAAATACATCTTCGACCAAGTGTACGATACCTTGCCGGTTGTGATCGATGAACAGTTCCACGTGCCGCAAGGCCTGGCGTATTGTAACGAGAACTATTCATACTGGGACCCCAAGATAACCACCCTCCCTGGACTATATCTCGTTTCTGCAACAGCAATAAGGTTTTATTTCGAGTGCAATCTATATAATTTACGCTTCGTGAATCTCATAGCGTCATGTGTGAATCTGGTATTGTTTGTGTCGATTCTAAAATATGTCTATTTTATGGAAATAAGAAAATCTAAGATTGTATTGCAAGCGTTAAGTTTAACAATATTACCGCCTCTTTACTTTTTCTCTCATGTTTACTACACAGACACACTATCGTTGACGTTCTTGTTAGCGTTTTCTCGATTGTGTTTTACGAGTAAATACAAATCTCTGATGCTGATATTCGGTTTTTTGAGTGTACTGATGCGGCAGACCAACATAGCTTGGATAGCGATGGTCTTCGGCCACAAAGCTCTCGATATCCTCGTTAAAAGTTCCCGAGTCTTTGGCAACCAGTATCTAACAAATGTCACATTCGGTAAGAATTCTTTAATTGCTCGGGATATCGATAAATCGAAGCTGAAACGTTACTACAATCTGTCAGATGTGTTTATCGCTCTGAAATATCATATAAGAACATGTTTCACTTCATTCTTTAGTTTCTTGTCGTTGCAAGATTGGCTTGTTTTAATCACACACACCATTTTGCTGGTATTGTTTGTTGTATTTGTGTATATAAACGGGTCTATCGTAGTTGGTGATAAGAAGGCACACGAGGCTTCCTTACACGTGCCTCAGTTGTTGTACTTCTTGCTGTTCTATGGAGTGTTCGGGTTTCCGTACGTGCTGGCCAAGCTGCCGTCTACGATACATCTAATTAAAATAAATAAGGTCAATATTCTGCTGTTAGCGTTGGTTATGGGAGTCATAGTACATTTTAATACAGTAGTTCATCCGTACCTGCTTGCGGATAACAGACACTTTACGTTCTATGTTTGGAACCGTTGGTTTGGCAAGTACGACTTTGCGGTATACGCTACCATTCCTGTGTACATATTTTTGCTTTTCAGTTTGTATGACAATTTAAAGGATCAAAACTGCATATCTTTTCTTCTACCGTACTCTGTTTGTCTGTTCCTGGTACTAGGGTTGCAGAAGATGATAGAAGTTAGATATTTTTTGATTCCATACATAATTTTGAGATTGCGTTTTATCCGGCCTTCTTACTACATAGTTTTGATTGAATTTTTCTGGTATCTTGCTATAAATACGTGTGCTTTTTATGTTTTTTTCAATAAGGAAGTGATTTGGAGTGATTTTGATTATGCACAGAGAATTATTTGGTAAATTAAATTAAATTCTTCGACAACGAAGTTTGTACCTAATTTGGGTATTAATGGGAAACTGATAAACCAGATACCTAGATATTAGGGTCGACATTGTGTCTGAAAATTGTAATTTAGTTTGATTTTTTTATATCCAAAATATGAGCAAACTACGTTTGTATGGAGCGTTTTTAATCGGACTAGTATACCCTCTTACTTTAATGATAATTGCATTTAGCAGAAGTCTGATACCCAATAATGAGTGAAATAGTTAATGCATGTAAAATATGCCAAAAATAGATAAGAAATATTAATTATTGTAGTTGATTCCTATCAGTGTTTAGACATATATTAATTTTAATCAGTTTTATTTGTTTCTCAATCAGTTAAAAGTAATTAAGTTTTGTATGAAATGTAATTTCAAATCATGTCAATGTCAAAGTTTATTATTTTTCAAGTGTAAACCATACACTATAGATAACATTAAATTTAAATGTGAACGTAACGTACAGTTGAGATACTTTTGGTTATGTTAAGATAACGAAAAACCTAATTTAATTTCTTGCGTAGAAGTCGTGGGAAAGTTATGAAGCTTGTTTCGTTTTTTTTCACGCAAATGCAATGAGTTGATTTATCTAATTATTTAGAAATACAACTTTTGCTTCCTAACTTCTAAAAATATACATGTTCTGTAGAATTTTTTGACAAAAAACAACATTTAGAACCGTACTAATTACTTCCATGAAGGGGCCCTGGTTCATGTACCTTTGACCTGGGTCAGCAGTTGCCTGCCTCCTTTGTGGGCTCTATCAACTCAATGTTATAAAATATTTTATCTACACTCAAATCGAAAAATTCGAATTACGAATTCAAAGACGGTTCTATACAGACGCATTTTATAGACGCATATACATAAAATTAAGAATAAAACTCATTATAGTACTAGCTATCTTTTTTTTAATTAATTCATTAAACTAGTCTATGGCCTGAATATGAAAAAAAAAGGCGCACGCATGCTCAGTTAGTACTGTGAAACAATGGCGCACGCATGCGCAGTTTGAACTTAATTTCCCGCGCTTCCCATAAATTTTTTTGTTGTAACCTACCTACCTTGTTTAATTTCAATTTTTCCTATGAGTGAAGATAAAGTAGTGTATGAAACTGCACCTAATTAAAACACTCGAGTCAACCTATTATCGCATTCGGCTTCGCCTCATGCGATAAACAGACTCTCGTGTTTTAATACCCCTTCTTATATGACAGTTGCATAAACTACTATTTTTGTAATAATATATAATTGATTTCAATTTGTAAATAGTTGTTTTATTCACTAGAAGTATTATTTAGGCAGTAGTCATTCAGTTTTTAGTTGTATATTCATAGAGACTGCGCTTAGAATCGCTTGCTGAGATGTCGCTCCAGTCTTCAGGTGTGTATTTCATATAGATGACAGGTATACGGGCGCCTTCGTGTGTTTTGAAGTCCTGAAGCTCCCAAAACTGGAAAAAAAATAAGATAGTTGGGTAGAAATATAAAATAATGTAGACAGGGGTTGATTCCGTTCATACATTTGTTTTCAATACAAAAACGGGGGGGGGGGGGGGGGGGGCATGGTAGGCGTGACAACATGCAAAGGGAGCGCCCACGGCGAGCTATGTGAATTTAAATTCTAATTCTAAATGGGGAGATAAGATCTGCACTGACGTCCCGCATTGGGGTGTATTGTGCATTGTCCCCCTGCTAACCCTAGCCCGCCAGCACAACTCCTTAAAGTAGCAGAGAAGGACTGGGCTGATGGCAGCACTGTTCCAGTATCCCCGAGGGAGCTATACATGAAGTGATACTAGACTTGATAAGCTCCTGGAGTGCGGTTGTTCTGTGGCTTCATTAGTGGCTGTGCAGTGTAGTATCACACGCTCCACTGTCTCCTAGTCTTGAAGACAGCCGCGACACAGACCACTATCCGTGGCCCCTGTCTTTAGCAATGTACCTTATGTAGGTCCCTAATAAAGTAATAATAACTAACTTAGGTACTAAGAAAATATCGGAGCCGTGTTCTGATCATAATAAGACTACACTGCCAGGCTACTTCTAAACATCGAGGAGTTCCGTTGTCCACCTTCCGTCTCCATCATCAGATCAGCTCGTTGTTACCATAATATTGTATTGTCATCGGAACTAGACAGGTATGCAACAGCTCAATCGAAATACAAACATAGCCACACGCCTTTTTCCCCGAACGTGTAGGCAGAGCCTCAATGGGCCTCTTTTCACAGTGGGTTGCACCATCGTAGAATATAGACGTGACAAGTGGTGAGCTCATCGCCGCCATTGCCTCCCACGACTGACACGGCTAACGCTTTCTTAAAGTAATAACACATTCCATAATAAGCTAGCAGCCAGGACAAACCATAAACCAACGAATCTTAACAACAAGTCCGGGTAATCCCTTATTCGGCTTAAACGACATCCACGGGAGGAGACGGAGGGGTCTATTCTTAGGCCAGACACACCATAGCTAAATGCTAACGAGCCTTACTGGTTCTAAATTCAGTTTTAAGATCTGACGGACACGTATACAAGTTAAATGAAACTTTTAAAATTAAATTCAGTTGCAAGATTTGTCCCACAGACAGACAAATAATGTTGATGCTGAATAACTCCCTTTACCGCATTCTAACTCTTTGCATACTTTATGCGTGAGAGTTGTCTGATTAGGTAGTTAGCTAAAAGAGTTAAATAGTTAAAAGAGCGATGGTAGCCTAACGGTTCAATAGTGCAACTCAGAATCCAACGATACCGGGTTCGATCCTAGGCTCCGCACCAATGACTTTTCTAAGTTATGTGCGGATTTCCATAGCTCTGTGCTTCGGAAGGCACGTTAAGCTGTCGGTCCCGGCTGTTATTGATTAATAGCAGTCGATAAGCCATGTCAGAGGCCCTCGGGCGGCTTGACAAACTCTGATACCAGAGGCCAGCACTACCTCATACGAAACGAAACGAGGTAGTTAGCCTAACTCCGTCCAGAAGCACACAAGTTTTGTGGGTCTTCGCAGGCTTGGCGGAGTGAACTCGGGTTGTAGAGGATTTATTCACGTTCCAGGACTACGAGGGCAGCCGATTGTTCTTCGGTCAGACACCCTCTTTAGAGTGGAGCCCCACCCCACAGACAGGAAAGCAAGTTAAATAAAAGCTAACTATTTAAATAGGTAGTTGATAGGCAAGATACCTGAGCATTGTCTGGTCCTCGCTTCTTCCGGAGGTAGTTGAAGCAGCAAGCTCTGAAGCGCCGCGAGCCACAAGATGGCGCGCACTCTTCACCGCACGACTCGCAGATCATTTTGGATGCGTTCAACATGCCTGGAAAACAATTGTTACAAGTTTACTGTACACCGGTATTGGGCTTAAACCGCGCTGAATTTGAATGTTATTACAGTTGACCACAGAGCCATCTGTTGGTCGTACTGTTATTAGGGGCTGATGTTGTTCGCCTGCCATTCGTGGACATCTTAGCTAGTGAATTCATACAGGTTTATCTACTAGTTTTAGATGGATAACTCACCAACAAGCATTACAAAAACCAGCGCAGTAAACTTTAACATTTTTTTAAAATAAAAGTTTTAGCGATAGACGCAAAGATGGCGGAGTATGAAATTGGAATGTCTTTCTTTGGTTTAACACCCCTTATATATGAAACCGAAGTTTACTTGAGTGGGTGGAGAGAGGCTGAATAAATACATATGTCTAGGCATGAATGAAACTTGATGGTTCTAAAGTGGCTGCCTTGTTAGTAGGTAGTTATACTTACATATTATTTTAATAAATTGATCATGTGTAGCGTGTGATGTGTAGTTTGAGGCGTTGATGGACGCCAAATTCTGTCACTATGTAACTTACCTGAACCTTAACGAGTTATAAAGTGACAGAACGTGGCTCTGTGATGTTTCTGGCATAGATTAATGGCTAGTTACTACGTGGGTAATAGGTACGTACACGCACGATCTTCCTTACGATGTGCTTACAATTATCGTTACGAGGGTGTTTGCAAAATTCTGACTTGGGGTACCTAGGTGAGTCGACGGTGTGCTTTTAGCTTGGCAAAAGTTTGATCAACGTTTGGGCCAGGCACTGCCCAACAGTTGGGCCAACATGCAAACGGTATTACCAATGCTGGGCCAACAATCAACGTGTATAAGGCCCTAAACACAAGCTCAAAGTCGCGCAGCGGGCTATGTGAGAGCTACGATCAGATCTATCACTACGTGATTTAAAACAAGATCCGGAGATTAATAAACAAATAAATAATGCTGGACAGTTCACACAACATTATCTAGCCCCAAGCTAAGCAGAGCTTGTGTTATGGGTAGGTACTAGATAACTGATATACTTAATACAATATATTACATAGATAGATATTTTTTATTATACATAGAAAATACCCAGAACACCCTGAACAAATATTTGTTCCGAGGCAGTAATCGAACCCGCAACCTCCTGCGTCGCAGGAGATGAACAAAGCTGGCGGAGATTATAGCTCTCAGAGTTAGTAAATTAAAGTGGCAATGGGCAGGCCATATAGCAAGCAGAACTGACAACCGTTGGGGAATAAAGACTAACTATAGTCAGTCGCAACCACAAACCGGACATAGCACTGTAGGAAGGTCTTTTTTTTAACTGCTTGAATAACTGAACCGACCATGTTACTAGGACGCGCCCTATGTGGCATTGCACAGCGCCCGCCATCCTGAAACACAGATGAAATCCTATGTGCCTTTAATTTCAAACCGGAACACAGCAATGCGAGCACTACTGCTTTGCGGCAGAAATAGGTATGGAAATAGTACCTACATAGTTTTCAGTAGAAACGATATTGTACAATGATTTTTGAGTTTTGTTTGTTCCCGATATGTCGGCACAGTTGCATGCGCCATGATCACGGGAGAACTTAAGTCTTTGCGAGTAGATGTTATTGGCAGATATATCGAAAAAATAGTGAGAAAGACGGTAGATCGATATATCTGTTTAGTATTAGTTATTATTTCAATGTTTAACCTTTTTGTTTACTGTACCAACTCGGTTCCAGCATAACAAAACCCCTTGGGCCACCAAGATACAGGCTTCGCCTACTTTGGGACCCGATGGAATTTCATTAGAGAGTAGATGTTATGAAACATTAGTTATATTATATTAGCATTAGTTTTAGTAGTATTAGAGCTTTTTTGTGAAAGAGTTCGTCCGGGGAAGTACTACCACCATACCTATTTCTGCCGCAAAGCAGTAGTGTTCGCATTGCTGTGTTCCGGTTTGAAGGGTAGGGTTGCCGGTGAAATTACAGGCACATGTGACTTTTCATCTTTATGTCTCAGGGTGGCGGCCGCAGTGCAATGCCACATAGGGTGCGTCCTAGGTGGACGTGACCTATGAGATAATGCACTGTTCATAGGCAGAAGTTACCGCTTATCATCAGTTATTGTAAACAGTACTTAGATTTAGGACATGCCCACTCATTGTTATATTTTAACTATGTTTACTGATGTCTTTTATAACAGTGTTTAGTTAAATCATAAATGTATCTTATCTTTATCTTATCATGTCGCATGCAACTGTGCCGAAATATCGGGAACAAACAAAACTCAATAATTATGGTAAATATCCCGTTTCTAGTCACAAAAAAGCTCTACTGTTTTACCCTCCGTAGGTAGAAAGGTCGCAGGAAGCCAGTGGATGGAGGCGGTTCAAGACCCTTCGTCGTGGCATTCTATGGGAGACTGCTGATGATTGGCAAATTAAACAATATCCTCAATTCTGATTCATTTATTAGGATTTTAAGATATTACATACCTTTTCTTACAACGAATGTATTAATTATATAAATAGATATGATCCAATCTCACTACTATAATACTCCTACCACATTTAAACAAACATTTCGTAAGCAACACGTATTTATATGTAGCAAAAACAAAAAAAAAAGAAATTCCCAATGTTTGGTATTTCTCAACATCTTTAATAGACACAAAACTCTTTAAAAAACACATACTAATGACTAAAGGCTTTCGCTATTGAAGCAAAATTAAAAAAAAAACATGATTTTGCTCTTCAGAGCTCATCATTTTCCGTATATAACAAAGTACTCTGTGCACATCATCACTTCTTCAGATAGCGAAAACTATGTTCATCTATGTTGGACCTAACACACAAGTTTTAATTTATAGTATCACATAAATATCATTAGTTTTGGGCTATGAATGTGCTTGAAACAAAAAAACACTGTAAAAACCATAGAAGTACAAAAATAACAATAATATTTAAAATTTTAAAAAATAAATACCTAAATAAAATTCCAAAAAATATACAAATCACTACAAAATAGTATCACAATCAAAAATAAAAAGGTTAAATGGGGAGAGCCAGCGACCATTGCAAACTATCCTTTTAAGGCGATATGGTAAAATACGGAATGGGCGGAGTCTAGCAAGAAAACAATAGCTGCAAGACAGTGACAGCGCTATTGCTCACTTGAACCCGATGAGATGAGGTATAGATTCCTTCAGCTCGGAAGTAACTGACGTAAGCGACAAATGATATACTTAACTTCGTTTTGCTTCTAAAGTAGCAAATATACAAAATGAATTATCTACTATTAATCTAAGTTATGTGATTACCTACTGAATAGTAAAAAAAAAATACGGTTCATATTTTCTCGAATCGAATGAGGGACCTGAAACGGGTTTTAGGAGGGCCAATTTAAAAAAAATAAACCTGTCGAGAAAAGTTTCACCAATCGTGTTTCTAGTCTATAATAATAATAATAAAATAAATAATGCTGGACAGTTCACACAACAATATCTAGCCCCAAGCTAAGCAGAGCCTGTGTTATGGGTACTAGATAACAGATATACTTAATACAATGCATTACATAGATAGATAATTTTTATTATACATAGAAAATAACCAGAACACACTGAACAAATATCTGCGATCGCGCAAATATTTGTTCCGAGGCGGAAATCGAACCCGCAACCTCCTGCGTCGCAGGCCAAGCTTCGCCCGCCGCGCCACAGAGGTCGTCATGATTTATTTAGATTACATCCTCAATTAATTACTGTGTTAACGTTAAAAGCGATGGTCGCCTAACGGTTCAATAGTGCAACTCAGAATCCAACGATACCGGGTTCGATCCTAGGCTCCGCACCAATGACTTTTCTAAGTTATGTGCGGATTTCCATCGCTCTGTGCTTCGGAGGGCACGTTAAGCTGTCGGTCCCGGCTGTTATTGATTAATAGCAGTCGATAAGCCATGTCAGAGGCCCTCGGGCGGCTTGACAAACTCCGACACCAGAGGCCAGCACTACCTCATACGAAACGAAACGAAACTGTGTTAACATCAAGTTTGTAACCTTTACTGTTACTGAGTGAGCGTGTAACGCAACGACTCCAATATTTTAACATATCGACTAACAATGTCAAATGCACCGCCAGCCGGCTCAATACAAAGCAACTATCTCCGCCTGTCTGTCTGTTTGTCCGTTTACTTCTTCAAAACTACACAATGAATAACATGAAAACCATTATGGGTCCCCGCGATCAAGTGCACTTGACAAGTCTACGTGCTTGACGATTTTCCTTGAAGATGGACTTGACGTGACTTGAAGGTGCCGTCAAGTCCACGTGCCGCAGTCTTTTACCGCCCTTTGCCCAGAAAAACGGTCGTCGCAAAAATTATGTTCTGAAAATTCGATGTTCCAGCCGCAAATGAATAAAAACTTGTCAAGTCGCGTCAGGTCGCATCAAGCCAAGGTGATTCAAGTGCCGTCAATCAAAATTTTTGTCAAGTATGGTCCAGCCCGTAGATACTTGACGGGACTTGTCAAGTCAACGCTGTAAACGATCAATATTCACTTCAAGCACGTAGAGTTGTCAAGTGCACTTGATCGTCTCGGGGACCCATTATTTGCGAAATAATACAAAAATATATCTTGAACCTACAGGGTGTCCGGGAATTAGTATGCTAAATAAAATTAATAATATTTTACGTATTTTGCGTGGCATGAAATACTGATTAAAACTAATGAATATTCTTAAAAACTACGCTATTAAGTACATGTCTTCTAAGAATAGACACCTCCGTCTCCTCCCGTGGATGTTGTAAAAGCGGGCTAAGGGAATACACCAGGCAAAAGGAAGCAGCAACAGCCTGAGTACTTGATACTAAAACTGCTATCTCCAATCCGCCTGCGAAGTGTGGGGATAATGGGACCCCCCTCCCCCCCATTGCATTATAGGGGGGAGGCATCGTCCAGCAGTGGACATCTAACGGCTGATAATGAATATAAAGTAAATGCCTTACACAACAAATATGCTGTTTCTTAAACTTAAAAGTCGTTAACTTCAGATTTGTGCTTTAAATTCAAGAAATTTTCGAAATTGTTTTCAGCAAAAACTGTTTTCTTTGGTAAATACAGTAAGTATTTTGTGAAAAATATATTTATCAATACAAGCTTTTATAAAATTAGTGATCGTAACTGTGTGCTGATCAAAATGAGCCTAAACACGGCCAGTCTACTATTATCCATCGAGGAGTTCCGTTATTCCGCTGACAAATCTTATACCAACGAATCTTATCAACAAGTCCGGATAATCCCTTAGTCGGCATTTACGACATCCACGGGAGGAGACGGAGGGGTATATTCTTAGGCCGGACGAAGCAAGTTAAATAAAAGATTGTAAAAATCTACTTTTGGGAAAGCATAACAATTTAGGAGCACCTTCTAGATGTAGTAACTTAACATTTTCTTATTCATAACCTAAAATAATTTTAGAAAATGGACATAAAAAAACTTACCCCACTTGTGAACCATGTTAATATTACATACATGCCTTTTACCCTGAAAGGGGTAGGCAGAGCCTCTTTACACTGGGTTGTAATATCGTGGGAATGTAGACATGACAAGTCACGAGCTCATCGCCGCCATTCCTTCCCACGACTGTCTCGGCTTATACTTCCAGTAATAAGCCAATACCACAGGTTAATAATCTAAAGAGAATATTTCACATTATATCAACACCCGGACTTGTTGGTATAAGATTTGTCCTGAATGCTAGCTTATTATGGAATGTGTTATTACTGGAGGAAAGCGTCAGCAGAGTCAGTCGTGGGAAGCAATGGCGGCAATGAGCTCACCACTTGTCACATCTATATTCCACGGTGGTGCAACCCACTGTGAAAAGAGGCCCATTTGAGGCTCTGCCTACCCCCCTTCGGGGGAAAAGACGTGTGTCTATGTATGTATGTACGTTACCTCACTTTACATATACCTTAATTCAAATCGAGAGCGAAAAGCAGACATTGACCTTTTTTTTTTTACAACTTTGAATGACGGAACTTGCTGTTTGCCCACCTGATGTTAAGCGGTACCCTCTGCCTATAAACAGTGCATTATCACATAGGTCACGTCCACCTAGGACGCGCCCTATGTGGCATTGCACTGCGCCCGTCACCCTGAGACATAAAGATGGAATGTCTCATGCTCCTGTAATTTCACCGGCACCTTTATCCTTCAAACCGGAATACAGTAATGAGAGCACTACTGCTTTGCGGCAGAAATATGTATGGTGGTAGTACTTCCCCGGACGAACTCTTTCACAAAAAAGCTCTACTACTAACAAAACTTGGACATACTCGTACCTTAAGGATTATAAATTAATTAATTTCGTAAAAAATAAAAAAACCCTCAACGGAAAACGGCTGAACCAAAATCGGTTCAGCCGTTTTCCGTTGAGGGTTTTTTTATTAAAAAAAGCTAAGAACACTCCCGACAAATACACCTTTCAAACAAAAAAAAGAAAAATCGGAATCGGTTCATCCGTTCGGGAGCTACGATGGGAGACACAGACACACACACACACTAACACAGACACGTCAAACTTATAACACCCCTTCGTTTTTACGTCGGGGGCTAAAAAGCACCTATCAAACAAAAATAAAAGAAATCGGTTCATCCGTTCGGGAGCTACGAGGCGACAGACAGACACACACACACACACACACACACACACACACACACACACACACACATACACACACAGACACGTCAAACTTATAACACCCCGTCGTTTTTGCGTTGGGGTTTAAAACATAAATGTATGGAAAGCATTCTATCCTTTTGCGCTGTCATAATACTTTGGGGTCAATGACCGCTTTTCACTCTCAAATATTAAAATAGCAATTTCATAAACAATTCTAAGTATTTTTTGCTATGATTTTCTAAAATCTTTGGTAACTTTAATTTGAGTTACAATTTGACTAAGCGAATATTAAAATATCTTACAAAATTTTCTATAAACCATTAAATTTGTATAAAGCTAAGTATGTATATCTATTTAAAATAATTTATTTAAATCGTATGCCGGGCGTAAACGATCAAGTTTACGGTACAATTTGCATGAGGCTTGATGCTTGATCCAATTTGCAGCACTCACAATCAATTTATATATATTTTTATTTTTTTTATACTACTTGGATGACGGAACAAGCATGAGGCCCACCTGATGTTAAGCGGTAACCTCTGCCTATGCACAGTGCATTACCTCAAAGGTCACGTCCCCTACCCGTCACCCTATGTGGCATTGCACTGCGCCCGCCACCCTGAGACATAAAGATGAAAAGTCTCATGTGCCTGTAATTTCATATATATATATATATATATATATATATAATCAATTTATGTACCTATATAAATTGATTGTGAGTGCTGATTTTTTTTGTTGAATTTTTATTAAAAAAAAAGGTATTTTATCAACTTAGACACATAGTTATCATACATTTATTTATTTAATATCAAACAAAAATACAAAATAAAAAAATAAATGCATTTCAAAAACTGACTTTTTCTGAAAACTAAAACTAAATTTCAACTTTTTTAAATGAAGAACTTATTATTTTCAAAATGGAGCCCGTAACTCCTAACTTCACTTGACAACCTGCAAATTGGATCAAGCAAATTGGTCAGTATACTTGATCGTGAATGGCTGTCATTAGAAAGTAGATAAAAAAATAAAATTAAAAAAGCAAAATGACAATTGGAATTATACGTCTAAAAAATACTACATTTTAGAAAAATTACGCCTATACGCCACGTAATTTACTATACTCCTGCTGACGTTTCGTTGACGCTCTAGTAAAGTTGATAGTAAAGTAGATAGATAGATAGATAGATAACACTTTAAAACACACCACAAAAATAAAAATAACATTAAAAACAATCAGAAAAATAAGTACCTATGGAAGTACAATGGGCGGTCTTATCGCTGAGAGCGATCTCTTCCAGACAACCTTGGGATGGACTGGAATTAACGAGAACGTGGCGTGACAGTACGTGGCGTATAGTCGTAATTTTTCTAAAATGATACCAAGCCACGGTAATTTCAATTCTATAAATATACTACATTATACTAATTACGTCATCTCAATACTGTTACGCCGGCTTACTGGCGCAAACGCATTTAGTGCCATCTATTGACGAATAGACGCACTAGTAAATGCAGAGTTGCTAGCGCCATCTATTGACGAGTAGCGTAGAATTAGTAGCAGCAGCAGCAGCAGCGTAGCAGTAGTGCTCGCATTGCTGTGTTCCGGTTTGAAGGGTACGGGTGCCGGTGAAATTACAGGCACATGAGACTTTTCATCTTTATGTCTCAGGGTGCGCAGTGCAATGCCACATAGGGTGCGTCCTAGGTGGACGTGACCTATGAGGTAATGCACTGTTCATAGGCAGAGGTTACCGCTTAACATCAGGTGGGCCTCTAGCTTGATCCGTCATCCAAGTAGTATAAAAAAAAAAAAAAAATGCTATCTCTATCTGTTGTTAGAGCGGTAGCCAATAAACTTGCAGTCTGTGTTTTTATGGAATGACAGAATGGTGTGATAGAACGCCGTAGATGAGCTAGCTAGAAGAGGGTCGGGAACAACCACAGCAAGACCATCTCCATTCTCTGCCCTTCTCTCAGCTAAGCACATGGATGCGGCTCCGCACCATTAACCAACACAATGAACTCTGGGCACGGATCACGGAATGCAGACAGTCAAGAGCAGCCCTACCGGCTGCCTTACCACAACTGACACGTCCCCTGCTCAACCTTCAAAGAATAGACCTTCGCACCATCGTGGCGACACTCACAGGACACTGTCTCCTGAACAACATCGGAGCCACAGACAGTCTCTGCAGAGGGTGTCTGACCGAAGAATCGGCTGCCCACGTAGTCTTGGAATGTGTGGGAGTAGCAGCTCAATGTAAACAAATCCTCAACAACCCAAGGTCACTCCGCCAAGCCTGCGAAGACCCCAGGAAACTTCTGTGCTTCTGGACGGAGTTAGGCTAACTACCTTATCAGACAACTCTGAACACAATGGACCACCCATAGAGTTTGAATGCGGAAAAGGGAGTTCTTTAACATTAACATTAACATTAACATTATGGTGTGATAGAATCCGAAATGAGGAGATCCGTACAAGAACGAAATGCTTTTAGAATTCGCAAGTGGAAATGGCAATGGGCAGGCCATATAGCTCACAGAACTGACAACCGTTAGGGAATTAAGGTTCTCGAGTGGCGACCACGTACAGACGACGCAGTAGGGTAAGTCCGCCCCTTCTCGATGGAGCAAATAAATTTGAAAGGTCGCAGGCAGTCGGTGGATTGAAGCGGCTCAAGACCGTCCATCTAGGAAGACTTCTGCTGATCGATGACGTTACGGTCGCCGGAAACCAGTGATTGGAAGCGGCTGAAGACCGTTCATCTATGAAGACTTCTGCTGATCGATGACGTAACGGTCGCCGGAAACCGGTGATTGGAAGCGGCTGAAGACCGTTCATCTATGAAGACTTCTGCTGATCGATGACGTAACGGTCGCCGGAAACCGGTGATTGGAAGCGGCTGAAGACCGTTCATCTATGAAGACATCTGCTGATCGATGACGTTACGGTCGCCGGAAACCGGTGATTGGAAGCGGCTGAAGACCGTTCATCTATGAAGACTTCTGCTGATCGATGACGTTACGGTCGCCGGAAACCGGTGATTGGAAGCGGCTAAGGACCGTTCATCTATGAAGACTTCTGCTGATTGATGACGTAACGGTCGCCGGAAACCGGTGATTGGAAGCGGCTGAAGACCGTTCATCTATGAAGACTTCTGCTGATCGAAGACGTAACGGTCGCCGGAAACCGGTGATTGGAAGCGGCTAAGGACCGTTCATCTATGAAGACTTCTGCTGATTGATGACTTAACGGTCGCCGGTGATTGGAAGCGGCTAAAGACCGTTAATCTATGAAGACTTCTGCTGATTGATGACTTAACGGTCGCCGGTGATTGGAAGCGGCTAAAGACCGTTAATCTATGAAGACTTCTGCTGATTGATGACGTAACGGTCGCCGGAAACCGGTGATTGGAAGCGGCTAAAGACCGTTCATCTAAGAAGACTTCTGCTGATTGATAACGTAACGGTCGCCGGAAACCGGTGATTGGAAGCGGCTTAAGACCGTCCCTATATCCATTTAACGTCTTTCTTAGCTCCGATGAGTAGTGGAATCCGTTGCAGTAAGAGGCCTCTATCTAGGAAGTGTTCGGCTGGTGATGGTCGCAGAAAGCCGGTGGGTGGAAGCGGCAGAAGACCGTCTATATCCACTTATCGTCCTTCTTAGCTCCGTTGAGTAGCGGTGTGGTCTCCTCTCTCTCCCGCACGGGGCTGATGTCTGGTTTCCCGCTGCAGTAGGAGACTATCTAGGAAGTGTTCAGCTGGTGATGGTCGCAGAAGGCCGGTGGATGGAAGCGGCAGAAGACCGTCTATATCCACTTATCGTCCTTCTTGGCTCCGTTGAGTAGTGGGGTGCTTTCCTCCTTCTCCCGCACGGGGCTGATGTCTGGTTTCCCGCTGCAGTAGGATGCGTGCTGTGACACCACGTAGGGCGTCCCGGCGAGGTCGGACGACAGCGGGTTGTAGTACTGCCGATAGCAGAATATGGCCGTCGTGAAGCCTATCACTGAGCCCACTAGTATATCTGGAATATAATAGAAATAGAATTAGAAATAGAATTAGAAATGGAAATAGAAGTTTAGAAGTTTTTTTTTTTAACCCCCGACGAAAAACGAATAGGTATTATAAGTTTGTCGTGTCTGTGTGTGTCTGTCTGTCCCATCGTAGCTCCCGAACGGATGAACCGATTTCGTTTTTTTTTGTTTGAAAGGTGTATTTGTCGGGAGTGTTCTTAGCTTTGTTTGATCTAAATCGGTTCAGCCGTTTCAAAGATTTGGGGTTTTTTTTTAAATTTTTACAAAATGAATGACTAGTGGTAGTACTTCCCCGGACGAACTCTTTCACAAAAAACCTGTAATACTACTAAAACGTCTTCTTTAATTAAAAATGGTTGAATCGTAACCCACCTTGCCAGTGGTGGTGGTAGTCGGCCGAGCGCGACAAGGCCACGCAGCCGGCGCCCACGAGCGGCGCCAGCGCCGTGACCACGCGCAAGCCGTGTCCACGCCGGCGCGAGACCACGCGCAGACGCCCGCACAGCCACGCCGCGCCCACGCCCAGCGAGCAGAACGATACTGGAATCATTCAAAAACAAGTCATTCATTTTGTAAAAATTAAAAAGACCCTCAACTTAATGAAACGGCTGAACTCATATTGATCAAACATAGGTAAGAAAAATCACCTTTCAAACAAAAAAAAAACTAAATCGTTTCATCCGTTCGGGAGCTACGATGCCACAGACACACACACACACACACACAAACACGTCAAACTTATAACACTCCGTCGTTTTTGCGTCGGGGGTTAAAAACATTCGGTATCCGTCATCAGAAGACAAATTCTGGTAACAAATAAGTTTTTTGTGTAAAATATCATCCATCATCAGATCCTTCTTCGCACGGGTAGTGTCGGCAAGCAACCCCCCCCCCCCCCCTCCCCCCCTTCACCAATACCCCCACCCGATACCACTCCCAACTCTACACTCTTCACGAAGACTGTATTGCACTACACTGTTCACTATTTATCACTCTAAAGTCACTAGCACACGTTTATACGAATAGATAAATAAATAAATAAATAATGCTGGACAGTTCACACAACATTATCTAGCCCCAAGCTAAGCAGAGCTTGTGTTATGAGTACTAGATAACTGATATACTTAATACAATAAATTACATAGATAGATATTCTTGATTATACATAGAAAATACCCACCCTGAACAAATATTTGCAGATCGTTTAAATATTTGTTCCGAGGCGGGATTCGAACCCGCAACCTCCTGCGTAGCCTTCACCTTCGCCCGCCGTGCCACAGAGGCCATCAGGAGAGAGCAGGAGGATGTATACTAATTATTATTAATCATTTTTTTCAGATAAGTAATACAAATCCATATTTTACAAATTAAATTACAAATAACATATTATAACATAATACAAATAAATACAAGTCATCATAAAATTACATAGAAAAAAAAAAATAAAAAAAAATTACAATACATACTAATAAAATAATTTAAATACAAAAACATGTCATCTACATTACGAAAGAACCTATCATGATATTCATCCATCTATTTAATACTAGCAGCGCCCCGCGGTTTCACCCGCGTAAGTCTCGATCCCGTTGGAATATCGGGATAAAAATGTGCCTATGTGTTATTCCGGGAGTTCAGTTATCTCCATTCCAAATTTCATGCAGATCCGTCCAGCCGTTTCAGCGTGAAGAAGTAACAAACACACTACACACACACAAACTTTCGCCTTTATAATGTTATATATATATATATATATATATATATATATAGTGTGATTCCAAATTTCATGCAAATCCGTCCAGCCGTTTCAGCGTGAAGAAGTAACAAACACACTACACACACACACACACACACACACACACACACACAAACTTTCACCTTTATAATATTAGTGTGATGTGATTGGGCAATCTAAACGTGAGACAACTATCCGCAGGATGCTGTTCCTGCTGCCTCGCGTACGCTGTAGTAAGGAAGCGACTTTCTTGCGAACAATCGCGTGAAAGCCGTCCACGCGCGCCTCCGCAAACATCCCAGATGCACTGCAATAGCGAGGCAGACGCATCATCATCCTGAAGATATTGTTATACTGGATACGCAGAGTGTTGCCAGCCCGGCGAGTGTGGATTACCCACAGGCTGCTCGAGTAGAATGATTGACAGTAAGCCTTAAGAGCCGTCAAGTCCAGTACTTTTGATAAAAAAACTGGTGCTCAGCTCGTACGTGATTATGAAGTTGTAACAATTTTGTACCAATATGTATCTTGAAGAATATATCTACGTACGTGATGTTTTTTTGTTTTTTTTTGTTTACCTCTAAGTTCTGTATAAGCCTTAAAAAACAGCTTATTTGTAACTCAACTTTGGATGTTCATAATGTACTTATAAACAATAAAAGTAAAAAAAAAACTTATCAGATATCTTGCCCATGTTGTCTAGAATCTAAATTATAAGCATTTTATTCACAAACTTGTGAGACTTTCACAAAAAAACGTACGTGCTGGAACAAGTTTTAGAATATTTTGCGCGTTTATTGCCGTTTCGCAAGTAAGTAGCGGAATTTTCCGAATTCCAACCAAAGGA
Source organism: Operophtera brumata (assembly GCA_932527175.1). Lineage (NCBI taxonomy): Eukaryota > Metazoa > Arthropoda > Insecta > Lepidoptera > Geometridae > Operophtera > Operophtera brumata. The sequence continues at coordinate 32,316,718 of OW052232.1, read as the reverse complement.
TCTGGCATTAGCTCTCATTTTACACAGTGCCTCTCTTTCAAAAATTGAATTGTACGAACCTACAAGATTTTAGTTCAAATAGACATGGGGCCCCTTAAAAAGGGTGACTTTCACTTCTCTCGAGCAGCGCGCAAACCGTCTTACGACCATATTTCCCCGGACTGCCAGCGCCCTGCGTTCCCTTTCTATACCAGGCGTCGTCATTAAGTTCCTCTGTAACAATATGTCCCAAATATTTAAAACTACTAACCACCTGTAAAGGCGCACCATTAAGCATAATAGGCGGAACATACAGGGGTTTCATATTTTTACTTTTAAAAACAAGGACCTCTCTCTTTTTTAGTTATAGCTCAGTGACTCAGTCCATATTCCGCCGCGTATACCTCACAAATTGAGACTAGTTTGCGGACTGCACCCATTGACGGCCCCAACACCACCATATCGTCCGCATTTTAGTAGTAGTAGAGCTTTTTTGTGAAAGAGTTCGTCCGAGGAAGTACTACCACCATACCTATTTCTGCCGCAAAGCAGTAGTGCTCGCATTGCTGTGTTCCGGTTTGAAGGGTACGGGTGCCGGTGAAATTACAGGCACATGAGACTTTTCATCTTTACGTCTCAGGGTGGCGGGCGCAGTGCAATGCCACATAGGGCGCGTCCTAGGTGGACGTGACCTATGAGGTAATGCACTGTTCATAGGCAGAGGTTACCGCTTAACATCAGGTGGGCCATCTGCTTGTACAGTCATTCAAGTAGTATAAAAAAAAAAAAAAAAAAAAAAACTGATGTTGTTGACGCAAACTCCATCCACAAAACAACCCGAATGAGTACTGCTGAGCTCACCGATGAGGTCACTAACATACAAGTTAAATAACAAAGGAGATGTTATTCCGCCCCGCCGCACCCCGCACTCCATACCATATGCATCGGACAATGCCCCCGCCCATCGCACCTGGTTTCGCTGGCAACGATACCAATGGCCCAATGGCTCAGAATAGAGATAATTTTTGCCGGTACACCCGCAGCTCTCAATAATGATAACCTTAAAACACGTATAGTTCATTGGTTTGATAGGACAGCTCATGACTTACGACTGCTATGCCCGCTCGGGAGACTTGGACAGCTCATATGACTTACGACTGCTATGCCCGCTCGGGAGACTTGGACAGCTCATATGACTTACGACTGCTATGCCCGCTCGGGAGACTTGGACAGCTCATATGACTTACGACTGCTATGCCCGCTCGGGAAGGACTTCCGTCCATCCATGATATCCTGGGTGTCTCCCGTGCACACGAGGTCTGCCGTCTCGACACCGTCCGGGAAGCAACGGTAGAAGAAATCTGGCCTGGGTCGACCTGAACACAACATAAGTTATTTGCGAAAAATATATTTTTTAATAAATATTTTATAAAATTTACATCTAACTGAACGTCGAGAAAACTAAATAATAATAAATATAATACGTAATAAATATACATCTGACTGACTGATGATGATGATGTAATTAGTAAGCAGAACCGTGAGCTGATCAAAATGAGCCAGTCACGGCCAGTCTACTATTAACTATCCAGGAGTTCCGTTATCTCCATCATCAGATCAGCTCACTGTCACTATCATATTATATTGTCATCGGAACTTGACAGGTATGCCAAATTTCAGCTCAATCGAACGAGTCTAACTGGTTCAAATTTCACGGACACACACTGTTCAGGTTTTAACCGAACACAGCAAATGTGTATTAAGCAACGTCTGCATTTAATACGCATTTGCCAAAACCGGGCCAGTTCGCGATCACCAGCCTTTCAGGCATCGCGTGCACACATCAAACCATACCATTAATGTACCTACTACAAACCACATACCATTAATATACCGTAAAATCATAGTTATACAATTATTAGTGAGTTAAGTAATATTGTGACTCTTAATACAAACCATTTACCATCTTATACAAGACTTTTAAATACCTCAACCATACCACAAACTATACAGCTAGAAAGAGTGTCCTAGGGTCACCATACCACCCCAAAAAGGACCCCTCAATTTACATGGTCCTTCGAACATTACCTACCAGTGCCTACCAAGTGAAACAGTGAACCAGAACCAGTTGGATTAACCAGGTCTAAGCTAAACATTTACATTTACTTACCTACCAATTTTTACACCAAACCAAAATGGAGAAGATTGAGAAGCAAACGATTAATTTTAAAGCTCTCATGAGAACCGTGAGTAGAATAAATGTAGACCAGTATGAGAGCAAGTGGCAGTTTGAGAATGCCCTTAAATCTCTTGACAGTCGTTGGAGTACCATTGATACCCTCCATTGGGAGATAGAAGGAGTGCTTGGTGGAGGTGACAGCCGATGCCAGGCAGAATTCACCAAGCATGAAAAGCTCCACGACGAATTGACCAACACCATAAATACCAAGATGTGGTCGGTGTCGCACCGAGAGACATATACACCAAAAATGGAGATTCCAGTATTCGATGGTAATTATAACCAATGGACTTCTTTCAAGGATCTATTCAATGAGGTCATCCACAAGAGTCCATCACTGTCGAATGCCCAAAAGATGCAGTTTTTAAAGGGAAAGGTAACAGGAGAAGCTGAGCGTCTGATCCACCATCTTCAGATCAGCTCTGACAACTACGAGGTGTGTTGGGAGATACTGAAACATCGCTACGATAACCAGAAGCGGATCTTCACATCACATATCAATATTCTACTCGGCCTTCCCAGCATGCAGCAAAAGTCTTTGTGCATGATTAAAAAACTGCACGATACTACCAAGGAATGTCTCCATGCAATTCAAAACATGGGAGTGGATACAACCACATGGGATCCTCTCCTAGTACATTTATTAGCCCAAAAACTCGACAATGAGTCGTTTGAGGACTACATGAAGTCCATCAGAAAGCCCATTTTACAGGAGTTCCTGGACTTTTTAGAAAGAAAATTTACCGCATTAGAAGCTTCTCAGCGCAAACCAGAACGCGCTTTCCAAAGGATGAGCAATACAACTCAACCACAACCAATCCACGAGAACCCAAGGAGTTTCATCCAGCCAAGTAATCACCATGCAGAGGAAGAGAATTCAAATATATATAAGTCGTTCCATGTTTCGCGGCATTTCAATTGTGCAATGTGTAATGCTGACCACGAACTATGGCGATGCCCTAGATTTCGACACATGAAAGCCGAGCAGAAACTGAAAAACATTAACCAGCTGAATTATTGCAAAAACTGCCTTATTAACCACGAACATAAAGAATGCTTCTCAACAAAGCGATGTGGCAAATGCCTAAGTAGACATAATACTTTGTTACACGAGGCATTTATGAAGCAAAGTCCAAAATTAAATACAAATCCATTGTATTATTGCAACATTGCTCTTCACAACCCTAGAAGAATGTCAGAGAAAAGTATAGGTATTAACCAGAAACCAAGATACCATCAACCAAAAACCAATACCAACAACCAGGAGAAAAAGATTGATAAACATAACCAAAACCATGAGTTATGGTGGAGAGGCCCGTTGTTACGGCCTACATCATTTGAAAACCAACAGAAACCAAACCAATACAGAAGCAACCAAATATTATTCAAATTGTAAATTATACGTACTACTTCTTTAATAACAAGAATCAAGTTCGTCAACCCGAAGTAGGTAGGTATATCATGTGGCACAAATCGGTCGCCACGCAAAAATGCTGACCAGTGCACTGTCGATTACACAATACCTACCTAACTACCAGTGACCATCATCAAAATGATTCAAATTAACATTGAATTTGTTAAAAAAAACCATACGAGAAGTAGAAGATATAACCAGAAGACAAAGCAGGATAAAGAAGACTGCCATCTCTTTGAAACCATCAAAGGAAAAATTAAACGGCACAAAAAAAAAAAAAAAAAAAAAAAAAAACTATCATCGACCAACAATAACTACCATTGAAACAAGATCATGGGTACCACAGTGACGGCAAGAGTTATATCTACTAAGAACTTGCAGGATAGAACACTGCGATGCATTTGTGCTGTCGCATCGTGTTAGTGTCTACGTAGGTACCAACGAGTACTCTAGACGTGTCGGCGCCAATCTCGTCTTACAAACGGGATAGGTACCAGCTGACAGTTGCTTGCGCATTACCAATAAAAAACACCACAACAGATCTTCAGTAGTCTTACAAGCTACTGCAAGTCAACGAGCTGCTTCTATGTGATGGAGTAGCCGTAGTCTTTCCGCTCCCGAGTCACTCTCGGTGCCGCGGGGAGGCTCACCGCCGCGCGTGCCGCGGTGCCATGCCTGTGTCAGCGGAAACGCTTGCGCGCGCCGGCGCCGGCGCCACCCGCGTCATGACCCGCACGGCCAACCAACGAACCAATAGTGAAGTGCGCGAAAACACAGCTGATCGTAAGCTGAGTGTTTAAGTGAACCAAGTTTGTGTGTGTGTGTGTGCTTAGTGCGTTTAATCGGCTAAACATATAGGATCAATTGACTTTACTTTTGAGAAACCTTTAATTTAACTATGTTATCATTTTACCATGTACCATATACCATACCATGTTTAATCTACGTATGCAAGTACGATCTTAAACCATTATTAGATTATAATTTTACCATTGTTTTATACCAAGTTTGACCATAATGATGTTGTAGATTTAGATGATTGTATCATATTTTCATCTCATGCATCTTCATCTCGTGCTCGGGAGTATGTTCAGGTTTTAACCGAACACAGCAAATGTGTATTAAGCAACGTCTGCATTTAATACGCATTTGCCAAAACCGGGCCAGTTCGCGATCACCAGCCTTTCAGGCATCGCGTGCACACATCAAACCATACCATTAATGTACCTACTACAAACCACATACCATTAATATACCGTAAAATCATAGTTATACAATTATTAGTGAGTTAAGTAATATTGTGACTCTTAATACAAACCATTTACCATCTTATACAAGACTTTTAAATACCTCAACCATACCACAAACTATACAGCTAGAAAGAGTGTCCTAGGGTCACCATACCACCCCAAAAAGGACCCCTCTTTTTACACACACATTGAAAGTTAAAAAAAAGCTTTTAAAATAGGTGTCTTACTCATTTTCACAAACTAGTTACCGAGGGGGGATTGGGGGAGGGGGGAGGGGGAAAGGGGGTTTACTGTTTTGAAGCCGAGGCGAATTGCTAGTAACAAATATATTTTTAAAGAGACAAATTTATCAGTAACTTATTAATAATATTACCTGCTATAAGTTTTATGGTATCCGTCAAAACTCCATTGATTCCTAGCGCCAGTGACCACGCAAGGAGTATCTGAAACCGTACATAAAAAAGTTTTAGGTACATATTAGGAAGAGCTCTGAGGAGGTACTTCTTATTTTAAACTAGCGGCTCGCCCCGGCTTCGCACGGGTAGCCCCTGGTTGCTGGCCCAATATTATAAATGCGAAAGTAAGTTTGTTTGTTTGTTACCCTTATCATCATTAAATTTTGTACACATATTTTTAACCCCCGACGCAAAAACGACGGGGTGTTATAAGTTCGACGTGTCTGTGTGTGTGTCTGTCTGTGGCATCGTAGCTCCCGAACGGATGAACCATTTTTATTTTTATTTTAATGTGAATTAGTCTGGAGTGTTCTTAGCTATGTTTGATCAAAATTGGTTCAGCCGTTTCATAGCATTGAGGGTTTTAGAATTTTTACAAAATTAATTACTAATAAGTAATTAATTTTAGAGTATAGTCGTGGACAGAGGATCAAACGAACGGTGCAAAGCCGTGTGTGAAAGCTAGCTATGAATAAAAATTTGGCCTCGATACTGGTCTTCATCTCTTACCTCATGATCAAATAAAATGATTATAAGGTATTACGGAGCTGTGGTGTGTCCGGCTTATGCCCCTCCATCTCCTCCCGTGGATGTCGTAAAAGCCAACTAAGGGATTACCCGGACTTGATAAGATTCGTTTGTATAAGATTTGTCGAGGCTGCTAGCTTATTATGGAATGTATTATTGCTGGAAGAAAGCGTTAGCCGAGTCAGTCGTGAGAGGCAATGGCGGCGATGAGCTCACCACTTGTCACGTCTATATTCCACGATGGTGCAACCCACTGTGAAAAGATACCCATTGAGGCTCTGCCTACCTCCTTTCGGGGAAAAAGGGGTGTCTATGTATGTTATTTATTTTATAAAAACGGGAAATTCTCACGTACCGTTATATCGATGTAAGCACTAAGCACCGACATTGTTTCAACCCGTTTCGAGAGTCTTCTTCAAGGTGAGTCATCGCGACGCACTTCCGCCGCGTCCCGTTTAGCACACCGTTACCGTTTGTCTATGTATGTATGTATATTACCTCAAGTGCATCATTGCAGTCGTTGAGAATTGCCCAGGCGAGCAGAGACACCGCACACGGCACCGAGAGGACTATGTATGTATATTACCTCAAGTGCATCATTGCAGTCGTTGAGAACCGCCCAGGCGAGCAGAGACACCGCACACGGCACCGAGAGGACTATGTATGTATATTACCTCAAGTGCATCATTGCAGTCGTTGAGAACCGCCCAGGCGAGCAGAGACACCGCACACGGCACCGAGAGGACTATGTATGTATATTACCTCAAGTGCATCATTGCAGTCGTTGAGAACCGCCCAGGCGAGCAGAGACAGCGCACACGGCACCGAGAGGACTATGTATGTATATTACCTCAAGTGCATCATTGCAGTCGTTGAGAACCGCCCAGGCGAGCAGAGACAGCGCACACGGCACAGAGAGGACTATGGCCCAGAGCATGCCGCCTGGGACGTAGGACTCCTTCCGAGGGTATTTGTACTCCGTTTGTAGATCCGTCTGGTGGATCACGCGGACAAACGGAGACATTGTCTCCATGTAACTGTGGATTTAGACAATATGTTAAAATTATGGAGTTGTTGCGTTACACGCTCACTCAGTAACAGTAAAGGTTACAAACTTGATGCTAATGATGTTGTTGATGTAATTACTCGAGGATGTGATCTAAATAAATCATAGACAAGAAACACGATTGGTGATTCTTTTTTCGATAGCTTTATTTTTAGAAATTTGCCCTCCTAAAACCCGTGTTAGGTCCCTCCTTCGATTAGAGAAAATATTAAGCGTAGTATACTATTCAGTAGGTAATCACATTACTTACATTAATTATAGATACCTAGTTATTTTTTTTTATATTTGCTACTTTAGAAGAAAAACGAAGTTTTACGGGTTGGGTTTAGAATCGTGCCGCACGAATTAAGGGGGGAGAGTGGGAGGGAGGGGTGGAGTGTGGTAGGGGACGCCCCCCCCTAGAGTGGGGATGTGCGGAAACTTATAGTTTTGGAGAAAAAAAATAAAGAAGTTTTGAGGTTAAGTATGAATTTTTTGTGAGGTTAAGTATGAAGTTTTATAATTGGAAGTGTCGGACTCCGGTATGAGACTCAGAATCGACTCAGGGCATTCCGACATGAGTAGGTTAGGTTCAAAATAAGTGACAGAACCGACACGGAGCACCCCGACTCCACGTGGTCTTGTGCGTCACGCCCCTAGAGTGTATATAAAAACGCGGAGCCAGTAGCTCGCGTGGGAGGTCCTGAGCGGAGCAAGCCCGTGAGGCCGAGCGGAGCGAAGGGGGGAGGTGGCGAGCGAAGCGAGCCGGCGACCTCCGTAGTGTAGCGAAGGTCGAATGGGTGAAGCGACACTCAGGGGCAACCTCGCGAGAGTACTGGCGAGAGCCCATACCGGAGTCCGACACTTCCAATTATATAACTTCAAACTTAACCTCACAAAAAAAAAAAAAAAAATATCTCAAAACTTCTTTATTTTTTTTCTCCAAAACTATAAGTTTCCGCACATCCCCACTCTAGGGAAGGGCGTCCCCTAAGACTCTCCCCCCTCCCCCCCACCCTCCCCCCTTAATTCGTGCGGCACGATTCTAAACAATACCCAAAAACATACTTAACCTCAAAACTTCTTTATTTTTTTTCTCCAAAACTATAAGTTTCCGCACATCCCCACTCTAGGGGGGGGGCGTCCCCTAAGACCCTCCTCCCTCCCCCCCATCCTCCCCCCTTAATTCGTGCGGCACGATTCTAAACAATACCCAGTTTTACTTCTGAGCTGAAGAAATGTATACCTCATCTCTTCCCGGGTTCAAGTGAGCGGGTCGCGCTATCACTTTCTTGCAGCTATTGTTTTCTTGCTAGACATCGGTATTTTAACATATCGCCTTAATAATACTTTTATTTATTTCGTTAACAAATTCACCATACAAAAGGTTTCATCGGATTGGCCACTTAATTACCCCTCTGCCACCATCATTGGGCTCTTTCACCGAATCTGTCCAATTCAGAATCTGTCGAGTAGCGAATCTGCCAAATTACCAATCTGTCCTATCCAGAATCTGTCGAGTAGCGAAACTGCCGAATTACGAATCTGTCCTATCCAGAATCTGCCAAATTACGAATCTGTCCTATCCAGAATCTGTCGAGTAGCGAATCTGCCGAATTACAAATCTGTCCTATCCAGAATCTGCCGAATTACGAATCTGTCCTATCCAGAATCTGTCGAGTAGCGAATCTGCCGAATTACGAATCTGTCCTATCCAGAATCTGTCAAGTAGCGAATCTACCGAATTACGAATCTGTCCTATCCACAATCAGTCGAGTAGAGAATCTTCCGAATTACAAATCTGTACTATCCAGAATCTGTCGAGTAGCGAATCTGCCGAATTACGAATCTGTCCTATCCAGAATCTGTCGAGCGAGTAGCGAATCTGCCGAATTACGAATCTGTCCTATCCAGAATCTGTCGAGTAGCGAATTTGCCGAATTACTAATCTGTCCTACACCAAACAAAGGTATAATTATATGATATTTATTATAGTTTTTTTTATTATTGTTTTGTTTTGTTTGTCCAAAACTACTGTACCTACCTACATATGTCACATTTGTTTTATGTGGTGTCTTGTGAATAAATTATTATTCTTTCTTTTTTCTTTACTTTATTTTCTTTCTTTTACGATTCTGGGTAAATGACATAGGTAGGTACTACGAAAACCTGTAAGATGGCGTACCTATACCCTCCGCAGGACCTTGAGTTTATGAGACTGTCTGAGTCAAATATGTAATGTGTGTTTTGTTAGTAGTAGACCTTTTTATTGTGAAAGAGTTTGTCCAGGGAAGTACTACCACAATACCTAATTCTACTGCAAAGCAGTAGTGTTCGCACTGCTGTGTTCCGGTCTGAAGGGTGGTTGCCAGTGAAATTACAGGCACATGAGACTTCATCTTTACGTCTCAGGGTGGCGGGCGCAGTGCAATGCCACATAGGGTGTGTCCTAGGTGGACGCAACCTGTGAGGTTATGCATTGTTAAAGGTAGAGGTTACCGCTTAACATCAGGTGGGCCATGTTAACCAACTCAACTGGCCAACAACCAAGCTTAGAATAAGTAGGTAATACCTAATGAGGACGCAAAAAGGGCCCATTGGCGGCCTAGTTGCGGAGAAGAGTCTGCACTACAGGTACAAGTACAAGTACCTAATGAGGATATACCAACAATATTACTATCACCACCTACTTACATTCAGTGCTCTCTAAAACAAGCTGCACATACCATGAGTTTCAGCAGGTTGTGACGAAAAATGACAACATATTTGTTCTCTATATACAAAACAATGAAGGTAAATCTAACTAATAATATAATTCTTAGCTTCTTCAATGAAATTTTTAACTAAAAGAAAACAGCATAAGCTCTAATAAACGGCAATAATTATCTAACATTAGAATAAACTTATAACATGGTTGAAAATAATAGATAAATCAGGTAGATTTTCAAGATTCTGAGATAAACTTCTACTAGACTTATTTTATGTGTAACACTTTAATATTCCTATAAAAAAGTCGGTAATTCATGAAAAATATTTTCTAGAGACTAAGTAAACTAAATGATGTTAACTTATTGCAATATTTAATTGATAAATATTCGTAAAACATAATCTAGCTACAGTCCACGTAGGAAGCAAACTTACCAAAAAGTCGATAATAACAGTATGCGAACAAGAATTTCAATAAATAGATTGAAGCTGGCTGAACGAATTAGAGGCATTTTTGTTGTAATTAAACTAGGTTTTCACAATAAAATTAATTTCCTAAGCTTCCGCGAGCCACGGAGAATTTAGATTCGATAGATGACGTTGTGGGTTTCGTTCAGAAATGTCTATCAAAATATTGCAAATTGTTAAGTCCTTGTTATGTTTTTGAACGAAATTTGCGTTTCGATACTGCTGAAACAAAACCTTCACACCGGTGCAAAGAAGTTTTATGAAAGAACCACCGGTGCTTCCAAGTTCACAATTAAATTCACCCAATTTCTCTGATTCACATTGTAAAACACGGTAAAACGGGATTCATTTAATGTTATTAGCCCAGCCTACCGTAAGCAATGATAGTACGACTAGTAAATTTCCTACACAGCACAAATAACTTACTTCTTGATTGTTACCTTTTCCCCTCGAATGTTTAACGATTGACCTATAACGTACGGAGCCTAGTTACTTTCTGTACCATTTTAACTAACTTCTATAACATTTACTTACTGAGATAAAATTGAAATCCTTCAAAATCAAATCAAAAATTAAATCAAACATCTTTATTTACAAAATATAGTAAAGTTATGGATAGGTAGTAGTACATAATTCAGCTAACTCCTAATGCATAAATCGCAACCGAACACGTTAAAAGGTAAAGAGAAATCCGAAAATGTGAATCCTTCCCAACCAAACATGAAGAGAAATAGCTTCGCTCGTTCAATTATTCTCTTTGGATTATCCATACTGGATGGATTAATCGTAGGTAGGTACTTGGTTGGATGGCGTGAATAAAATTTACGTGGTGAAATCATCAATACAAAATGATGTCATTATCATTGACTGATAAGGTCACCACGGCATCTCCTGTCGCCGCTTCGCAGCGCTGGCCGCCATGTCCGTCCCGCCACGCCTGCCTCAACGATATCATTCATCACGCGTAGCGCCCTTGCAACCGACGATGTTACCTCGGTCAGAAATTCAGTGTTGCCATCCAAGGTAACGTCACCAGTCTATTGGGTAACCTGCCTGCGGTCAGTGACCTGCACTCTGTTTTTTATATCTCGATCAATTTTGTATAAGTTTGTCATATCGAATGGGCGGAGTCCATCAAGAAAACAATAGCTGCTAGACAATGACAGCGTTGTTACTCACTTGAACCCGGAAAGAGATGAGGTATACATTTCTGCCGCTCGGAAGTAACTGACGTAAGCGACAAATGATAAAACGTCATTTTGCTTCTAAAGTAGCAAATATAAAAATAAATTATCTATAATTAATCTAAGTAATGTGATTACCTACTGAATAGTATAAAAAAACGCTTAATATTTTCTTTAGTCTATGGAGGGACTTAGGTATTAGGAGGGCCAACTTCAAAAATAAAGCTATCCAGAAAACTTTCACCAATCGTGTTTCTAGTCTATGATTTATTTAGATTACATCCTCAAGTAATTACTTTAATAACATCAAGTTTGTAACCTTTACTGTTACTGAGTGAGCAATGTGAGCATGTAACGCAACGACTCCAAAATTTTAACATAGCGTCCTAAATAGTTCTCATTCAAGTTGAATTATACTTTCAATAACAAAAAAAAGCAAAAAAAAAAAAATTAGCTAAGTAACTACCTAATTCAAATTAGTTCTAGTAAGGTATTTGGATTAGTAGGAGTATTATCTATGTAGGATTTATAGGATATGTACAATGCACAAAGGATTTTAATAAATTACCAATTCAGATTATTTTTGAATGTTTTATTTTATAATAACAGTGTTTTATACCGACCTACCGGTACGAGTTACAGTGACTGTAAAATAATCTGCTATTAGAAAATAATACCATGTATCCCATGTTTTTTTCCATGCTCCTCCAATAATGAGGAAACTAAAATGAAATAAAACATTGTTAAAAAGTGATGACAAAGTTCATTACTATCAAATAAAAACAAAAAAACTTACGCCAAACCCAAACAGCAAAAAATGCTTAATTTAGAATTTTGTGATACATTTTAGAGTATTTATATATTTACCAGATCAAACATTAAGCAGCTGACTCACATCACAACCACAAGCAAAATAATATACCTATATTTAAAAATTAAAATATCTACTTAAGTACCAATATCTACAGCGATACAAAATTTAAAGACAGAAAAATTATGACAAGTTTTAAAATTATTTGATGGTAACTTCGCCATCTAACGATTCAAACCCAACACGAAGACACTTTCCATATTCTTATATATAAATATACAAACAGACATAATTTACCAATTTCCTTGGTTTTATTGATGTGTAACATCTTTCCTCTCGCTTTCCTGTAATCTGTGGGAGTGATTTCGTGAAAGAAACGGAAGTGTGTAACAGGAAGCGCGCATTTTTCTGACAGGTTGTTACAATCAGCCATGTTGCTTATTACCAAGGAGGTGAGATGTCAGATGTTACACATCATATGCTACCTTCTGTAAGACTTGCTCGTTTTTTTTACATAGTTACTTAGAGAGAGTACAACTAATAAGAAAATATGTGCCTCGGCAATCGTATTAGTTCGTGTCTAACTGTCGCTTTTTCGAAAAGACGATGATTGCCCAGGCCCATTACTTTCGCAGTAGTACTTCGCAACCTACCTCTTAGTAGGTGTAAACAGAATATAATAAGTACCTAAAAGAATTAATTTCAAATAAAATAAATGCCAAAAAATAAAATGCATTTATGAAATGTTTTAGTAAGATATTTAAACCGTAAATAAAATTTATATTTACGCACAAAATAAATAAATGCGAAGATACCGAGTTCCCTTTAACCTACCAACGTAAAATATAGGTAATTAATAATTGTTAGAATTAATTTCAACAAACGTAAAATGGTAGGTAATTAAAAATAGAAGCATGTAAAGCTTGGCCAAAAAGATTAACCGGAACTAATTTGACATGCGGATGTTTTGCACAGGTGCGAGCAAGACAACGTCTGAGTGAACGATGAAAATGCATAGAAAGTAGCGCCACTATAATTCAATAACTTTTGCCAAACTCTAAGGTACCTAGATACAAAAATAGATTATAAACTATTTGATTTATTAAAATTATCATCTGATTTTAGATTATTTTATTTTATTATTAATTTAATGAATTCTTTCAGTAAAATTACTAGCTGATTTCAGAACTTTTTATTTTATTTATTGAAAGTTTTCATTAAATGATTACCTAATTATTATGAACTTATCGTTTTTTTTTTGTTTAGTTAACTGTTTTATTTTGCTATAGGTTTATCTTAACTAGACAAGGTCAGGTACTGCCGACTTGACAAGTACCTACTTCGAAATATAACACACAAGCAGCGCCCCGCAGTTTCACCCGCGTAAGTCGCGATCCCGTGGGAATATCGGGATAAAAATGTGTCTATGTGTTATTCTGGGAGTCCAGTTATCTCCATTCCAAATTTCATCCAAATCCATCCAGTAGTTTTTACGTGAAAGAGTAAAAAAGATACATCCATACAAACTTTCGCGTTTATAATATTAGTAGGATTACAGGTTCTACGAATGTACTGAGCATTGGCAATCTTCGTTTATGACTGACTTAAACTCACTTGCAAATATAACTAAGTTTCGAATACACGAACATTGCCGAGAAAAATTACATCAATACATATAAAATCGTTGCGTGACTTGCTGACTAACTATCAAAGCACTGCCTAAACCGTAAAATTCCAGTGTACATTTTGCGAAGTGGTCATTTTGAGAAAACGTACAGTGTACATTTTGCGAAGTGGTAATTTTGAGAAAACGTACAGTGTACATTTTGCGAAGTTGTAATATTGAGAAAAAGTGCGGTTTACATTATGTAATTGTGTATGTATACACCGTAATTCCTAGGGATCTCAAATTTGGAGGTTATGTTCCTTTTGTGGTCTAGGGGAGCACTAAGAAAGGAATGAGGGCTTTTAAGTTTCGAATAAAAAAAAAGTAATTCCATTTGGCTCGATAGATGGCGCTTACTCAAATGTGGTTGCCAAAACTAACAAATGCATTGTCTGTGCTTTTGTGTGATAGCGTGTAGTGTTCATATCTATGTGGGCAAAAGCCGATTGCGAATTACTTAATTCGTACTTAGTCATTTTGCCTTCAAACTTTATTCATTTATTACCTTTTTTTTATTGCATTTTTCTTGTGCTCTCAGTATTGGTATCAAAAGCAGCGCCATTTAATGTAATTTATAAGTAATATCCCATAGAATGCGCTCTAGCATTCTTGTAATAGTCGAAATACTCCGATGGCGAAGTTGAATGTTTCTTCACAACATCGTCTAGCTGCATTTGATCACCCCAGTCAGCCTGTAAAATAATAACATTTAATAAGTTTTTTGAGAAAAATATGTTTTTCAATACAAGCTTTTATAAAATTAGTGATCGTAACCGTGTGATTAAAATGAGCCTAAACACGGCCAGGCTACTATTATCCCTCGAGGAGTTCCGCTGTCCATCTTCCGTCTCCATCATCAGATCAGCTCGCTGTCACCATAATATTGCATTGTCATCTGAACTTGACAGGTATGCAAAATATCATCTCAATCGGTTGAGGATAACTGCTTTAAAATTCAGTTGCAAGATTCCACCCGGACAAACAAACATACATTGCAAGTTAAATAAAAGCTTGTAAAAAGGGACTATCCCATTTATCAGCCACTATTAGTAATTATTCATTTTATTATTATTTTCTACACAAATATTATAAAGAGGAAAGATTTGTGATGAATAAACTCAAAAACTACGGCGCCGATTTTAAAAATTATTTCTTCATTTGAAAGCTATATTCACCTTGAGTGACATAGGCTACTTTGGGGTATAGGAGGGGGAGGGCAGTTTTTCATCCTGAAAGTACCCGTGCCAAGCCGGGACGAGTCGCTAAATTTGTAAATAAAGATAAACATTGAGGTATAAGCAGCTAGTAACTTACGAAGTTAGGGAAGAGTGATCGTTTCTGGTCGAATTTATTCTGATGGACGCAGCGCAGTAGGTAGAGGCGCTCCACCCACGGCCAGATCATGTAGTCCAGCATGCCGGGCCGGCTGCCGCCGAAGTAGTTTGTACCTGCAATTATTACAAAATAATATTTAAAGTATCTACTCAATAATAAATTACAAGTTAATATAATACAATTTTAATTATTTTAATTTTCAAGGAACTTGCGGAGCGTCTTTTTGAGTCCACGCGTGACGGAATGCTGGGTTTTATTTTGGTCAACGAATAAGCATTGCCATTTTGCGTGGCAATGCAGCCAGCATTCTGGGCACGCTGCCGTCAGGTGACGGCTTGCTGACTGGATTGGTAGGTTTTTATTTTAGTTTTGGTGTATTGTCTTAGTCTTAATATATTACCGTGGTACCCCACGGAACCAGAGTCTCGAGTAGTCTCGACCCCGAAAGGCTCAAATAAGTAAGCTCTGTCGAGATTTGCATATTTGCGTCTTTTGAGGTCCTCAGCGGAATCTGCTTCAAGTTAATTAGCAGTAATAGTAATATATTTCTTACCTCTAGAAACTAACTCCTTCTCTAAAATATCCAAAGTCTGCATAATTTGTTCGCTGCCAAACGCAAAGTTTGTGTCGAAGCATTCTAGACTGCCTTTTATCAACTGAAAACACGAAAAAGTAATGTCTAAACGCTGATAAAACAATTAGAGCATAGCTGGAGATTGTAAGTTAGGTACTGGTTAGCAAAAGAACCGCCTAATTGTGATCGTAATTTTGTAATTGTTGTCGTGTAATAAATTAAAGTCAAAAATTAAGTAAATAAAATCAATACCACAAAGCCTAGGGTTTTTTGCAGGGGTTTTGTAAAATTATCTATATTTTAGGAGATATTCAATAAAAACCACTTTTTCGAGCGGCGCGAGGTGTTTTTGTTTTGTATGAAGATGTCTGCATGGGGTTGGCGCATGTATGAAGAATGTGATGAGAGTGAATGAGGCAAAAGAGGTATGTTAGGATCGTTGCAAGTGGAAATCCGTGATCTCTGCCTACCCCTCTGGGAAACAGGCGTGAGTTCATGTTCGTATGAATTAAAAAAAACTAATTAATTCCGCTTTTTCGAGCGGCGAGGCTTTTTTTTGTATGAAGATTTCTGCCTGGGGCAGGTTCCTGAAGGTGTAAAGAAAGTGTTTGCTCACCTCATTGAACCTCTCTATAAGCAGGCGGTCCTGCGCCTTCACGAACGGATCCCTAGAATGCAGCGGGTTCCGCGCGTACTTCTCGTCCAAGTAGTCGCATATCACCACGCTCTCGAACAGGTACTTGTCTCCTTGCTCGGTCGGTATTTCCAGCACTGGGATTTTTACTGAAAAAAGGGTGCATTCATCAAGACGACATGTTAAAATTTTGGAGTAGTTGCGTTACATGCTCAATAAACAGTAAAGGCTACAAACTTGATGTTATTACAGTAATTACTTTATTAATCTAAATAAATCATAGACAAAAAACACGATTGGTGATACTTTTCATAAGAGAAATGCACCCCTTTTGATGGACCAAAGACATTATAGAGGTCACAGGAAGGCGTTGGATGGAGGCGGCACAAGACCGTCCATCTTGGCATTCTATAGGCCTATGCCCAGTAGTGGGCTTCAGTGAGCTGTTGATGATGATGATTTCGGATTATTTATGAAGCCACCAAATCAAAACGCTGCCTTGATTTGCACCAGATTCAGGTTTTTATATAAAAGCGAACAATCACTCATACATACATATACACACGCCTTTTTCCCCGAAAGGGTAGGCAGAGCCTCAAATGGGCCCCTTTTCACTGTGGGTTGCACCATCGTGGGAAATAGACGTGAAAAAAAGTGAGCTCATCGCCGCCATTGCTTCCCACGACTGACTCTGCTAACACTTTCTTCCAGTATTAACACATTCTTTAAATAAGCTAGCAGCCAGGACAAATCGCTCGTATAGGTCATTAAACCCATCATATATTTAATACTGCACGCTCGAGTTAGAACTCACGCCTCTTGAGAGTAATGGCTGCAAACCCCGTTACTCTAAGCTTACGTAGTTAGGTACATATTAGTAACAAACGCAGTGTCATATGAATAGCCTGAACGCGTTGAAATTATCCTTGAACTGTGGTTACAACAATAAATAAATAAATAAAAATAAATAAATAAATAATGCTGGACACAGTTCACACAACATTATCTAGCCCCAAGCTAAGCAGAGCTTGTGTTATGAGTACTAGATAACTGATATACTTAATACGATATAATACATAGATAGATATTTTTTATTATACATAGAAAATACCCAGAACACCCTGAACAAATATCTGCGATACCACAAATATTTGTTCCGAGGCGGGAATCGAACCCGCAACCTCCTGCGTCGCAGGCCAAGCTTCGCCCGCCGCGCCACAGAGGTCGTCATAAAATAAACCAAATAAACCAAATAAATAAACCAGTAGATTATTTATAAGGGAACGCATTTTTGTTGTCAAGTTACATTTTCCCGTGGTGTGTCCCGCCTAAGAATAGACCCCTCCGTCTCCTCCCGTGGATGTTGTAAAAGCCGACTAAGGGTTTACCCGGACTTGAAGATAAGATTCGTTGCTATAAGATTTGTCCTGGCTACTAGCTTATTATGGAATGTGTTATTAGAGAAACCGTTAGCAGAGTAAGTCGTGGGAAGCAATGGCAGCGATGAGCTCACCACTCGTCACTTCTATATTCCACGATGGTGCAACCCACTATGAAAAGAGGCCCACCGAGGGTCTGCCTACCCCTTCGGGGAAAAAGGCGTGTGTCTATGTATGTATGTATAATATTTGCTCAGATTTAAAGAAGATATGAGTTATGTAAGTATTTCAATATTTATTTATAGACGAGCAGCTTTCACTGATATGTCTACGACCAAACAGTGTGGAATGTCTGACTACTTATCCAGCATTATTAATTTATATTATTTTATTTTAATTTTGGGTCACTTTTTTAAGTTCTGAGTTGTGCTTTTGTATCCAGTTGTCGAGCTTGTTTTTGAATGCATTCACAGACGTGGCAGAAACAACATCGTCTGGTAGTATGTTCCGATTGTGGACCACTCTGTTACTGAAGAAGTGATGTGCAACAAGAGCGTTAGCATGATCTGCAGCCATTTTAAATTGGTGGCCACGAGATGATCTTTATTTCTTCACAAAGATATCATGTAGATATGGCTGGTCTGGTATATAAAAGGTTTTAAAAAGTGTTCAAACAGTTTTTTGTTTTTGTATACTACTTGAATGATGGAACAAGCAGATGGCCCACCTGATGTTAAGCTGTAACCTCTGCCTATGAACAGTGCATTACCTCACAGGTCACGTCCACCTAGGACGCACCCTATGTGGCATTGCACTGCGCCCACCACCCTGAGACATAGATGAAAAGTATCATGTGCCTGTAATTTCACTGGCACCCTAACCCTTCAAACCGGAACACAGCAATGCGAGCACTACTGCTTTGCGGCAGAAATAGGTATGGTGGTAGTACTTCCCCGGACGAACTCTTTCACAAAAAAGCTCTACTACTACGGATTAAGGTGCAACATACGTCTAGGATTGTTATCGCGGAACCACTCCGGCAGCCTCAGCGGGTCCAGTTTGTACACCTCGTACTTGACCTTCTTGGCTTCCAGGATCAAGAGGACCCTGTGCCCGTACGGATTCATCTCCACATGGTACAGACGAATTTTATCTGTGAGTGGATGAGGCGGGACAGCACCTGGAATTTAACAAATATATAAAGTATTAAAAAAAAACAATCTCGTGGCTGACCGCGGCGAAGATGGAGAGACGAACTAGAGGATTGTAGGACCTCTTGGATCCCGTAGCTCAAAAAGCCCTGTACCGATTAAGCTAATGTTGAAACCTAAAAATTATATCCACTTAAGTAACCCTACGTTTTTTTTAGTACTTTAAAATCATGGCAGTCGTTTTTTAACCTCCCGATGCAAAAACGACGGGGTGTTATAAGTTTGACGTTTCTGTGTGTGTGTGTGTGTGTGTGTGTGTGTGTGTCTCCGTCTGTCTGTGGCATCGTAGCTCCCGAACGGATAAACCCTTTTTTTTTTGTAAGGTGGATTAGTCGTGAGTGTTCTTAGCTATGTTTGATCAAAATCGGTTCAGCCGTTTCATTGCGTCGACGGTTTTTTAATTTTTACAAAATTATATTCTTGTTCTACACTATATTATAATTATAATAATATTATAAAGAGGAAAGATTTATTTTTGTGTGTATGATTGTAATGAATAAACTCAAAAACTACTGTGCCGATTTCAAAAATTATTTTACCACTATAGAAGCTATGAATAATAAATAAATAAATATATAATTCTGGACAGTTCACACAACATTATCTAGCCCCAAGCTAAGCAGAGCTTGTGTTATGGGTACTAGATAACTGATATAATTAATACAATATATTACATAGATAGATATTTTTTACTATACATAGAAAATACCCAGAACAACCTGAACAAATATATGCGATCGCACAAATATTTGTTCCGAGGCGGGAATCGAACTCGCAACCTCCTGCGTCGCAGACCAACCTTCGCCCGACGCGCGACAGGGGTCGTCAAAGGGCTACATTCTCCCTGAGTGACATAGGCCACCAGGGGGGGGGGGGGGGGGGGTAAATGAGGGGGGGGGGCAGTTTTTAATCCTGAAACTACCCGTGCGAAGCCGGGACGAGTCGCTAGATATAAATAAGTTACCTTGTGTGTAATACAAATATGGTTATGTAGGTACCTACTTCAATTCGAGCATTGTTATCCACTTCTACCAATAGAGTTATGAATAACTCTATACCTACCTAGGTACTTATTACTTATACTGTTAGTCTATAACTACCTAGGTACTTATTACTTTGACTGTTATTCTATAACTACCTACGCCACCACAAAATTGTGGGCATCAATGTTTTAGTTGAATCGTTGCTCTTCGTGGAATGCTTTAAAACTACCTACCTATAATCTAAACCTACTCTTTTCTGAAGTCTAGGTACACAAATTCTTATCGATCGAAAGCAGGCATACTGGTCATTATTGGAAAGTTGACTTTTTTGGGAAAGTGGTCATTATGGGAAAGTAGACATTTGGGGAAGTGGTAAGTAAACATTATGTACCTAGTAGGTACTACCTACGTACCTAATCGGTATAGGTATAGATAGAGCTGTTCTGTGAAAGCAGACAGCGTCAAAAATACTCACCTACTTCGCAAGTAGGCCAAGGATCAAGTATCATCAAAATATTTACAAACTACATTAGCAGGTGTTGAGTAGGATTTAACTCTTTACATTTAACAGAGAATACCTAGTCTGCCGAAAACTAATTTAAAAGAAAGAAAAAGTTAGTTCAAACAAAATATAATTTTAGTGCAAAGACAGACAGCCTTGACTTTGCAGTGTTCTCAACAACTGTACAAACTCCATTCATTCATTGTTTTGAATTTAAAAGAACTTGAATGCAGTTTTAAGACAATTAACTAGAGGTTTTAGAGAACAATTCGAAACCAGATTTTATCTGAATTTCAAAGAACCTCTAAAGGTACCCAATAAAATTAAATGAAGTACCTACCTAAGTTTAAAAAAAAATGGTATAACCCTACCACAGATTAGATAATAGTCGCTCCTGTTTTTAAACTGGACATAGAACGTAACAGGCTTTTAATAGGTACTTACACGAGTAGGTAATCATAGAATGCTACTATACCTAATATGTACCAAATTGCATAAAAAGAGGTCACACAACTGCACTAACGAAACGTCGCCGCTTGGTCACTAACATGATGTCATTCGTAAACAGCTGTTTTTGCGCTTTAATTTCATCAATTGGATATGGTTAACAGTTGTTTATTTACCATAGATTAAGTTGATAATATTGACTGACGCAAGCATCATAATTCCTTTACTAACTACTTGTAAGTAGGTACACACCTACAAAAGATTTTTGAAAGGAAAGCGTAAAATTCATTAAATTTGATTTGTTGTTATTTCAGTAAATAGGTACTTACGTAGGTACCTAGAAATAGATATAGGTACCTACCTACATATCAAGAAATGCCTGAATAAATCAATAAAATACCTATTTTCATAAACTAGTAAAAGTTTTTTCCTCGAAAGCAATAAGTAGGTATTAAAAAAATAGATTTTAAAATAGATCAAATGATTATATTATATTATATAAGTACGTACCAGCTGTCCTTTGATGATAATATGACATTTTTCTAAACAATTTCTCTGTTTTATCACTAATACTTTGCTAATCCACGTGTAACCGTATTCACGCTTTCGTTGATACCGGGTCGGTCGGCTTGCTATATTAAGGTAGGTGTAGTGTAGAGTAGCTATGGCAACTAGTGTTGGCTGAACTACATCGAACTGAAACTATGGATCACTAGTCGGAATCAACAAACGAACATTGATCTCTTGCTTGTTAAAAAAGAGGTCTTTTATAACGTAGGTAAAATAAACTCAGCTTTTTATAATCAGAATTTCCGAAGAGGGATTCGAAAGATAATTCAAATTTTATTATAGCCGTTCTAAATCAAAATAACAACAAAATTCAGATAAAAAATATGCATGGATTTACATTGATAAGTACATTAAAATAGTTTTATTAGATAAATACATTTATATACAGAAATAATAATACAACTAATACGAGGTATGTAAAATAGAGGGCTGACTAACTCTATTTATCAAATACAATGTACCTATATACTTAACAAAATTTTCTAGATATAAAATTAACAAAAAGTTTCCTCTAACTGTTTAGTGCACGTTACCTATTAGTTATTTTTTTTGTAACTCACTTGCTTGCTTTACATGAGGATATCGAGAAATGGTGTACCTACCTACCTATTTATTTTACGCGATAATATATTTAAATTAAACTTTTTCGCATGGCGTGGAGCGTATTTATACCGTATGAAGTATTGTTCACCTTGGCACAGAATAGATAATATGACCGAAATGATTTATGTTCTGAAATCATATTCAAATGACTAAAAATATGTTTGTTCTGTATAAACAGAACTGTTGTTACTCAAGCGTAGTAGTACCTACTCCTTCCGAAGCATAATACCAGATTCACCTGCATTACCTGCAAAAATGCATTTAAACTTTATGATTAAGTAGGTACCTAGTGCAATATTTGGATGCTTGTTGTGATAAAGTTTTTGTTCTATCATTAGGTGCATCTAAATTCTAAAAAAAACACGTTTCATTTCATGGTCGTTCACACGGACCTGTCCCATCACTAGTGTCTATGTTGAAACAGCGCCGGTCGGCGGGAGCGACGTCACTTTTAAAATTATAGCATCAACTAATGACATCATTCTTTGGGTTTGACCCGATTATCAGCAACCCAGCCAATTTCGATATCCTTATACATATCTCACATTCAGACTCAAGACAATACCTTTTCAAATGGACTAGGTTTTAACAAGAAGGCCATAACTCTAAAGCTTACCTACTTTGCATAAATAAAAATAATGTTGGTTGGATGGGTTGAATAGAGATAATGAATGAGTCATTGACATATTTAGTAATAACATACATACTTAAGTAGGTAAATAATATGATACCTAGATGATTGTCTTCTAAAATATCATTTATTTATGTTTATTAGCAATAGATTTATGTATGGACATAGCTACACTTCTATAACTTAGTTATCAATATAATATATATATAAATACACTAATAGTAGGTAGGTACCTTGAATGGATTGTACATTAGTATGAGTACAATCCATTCCATCCAAATATTGTCTGTTTAGAGATTCCCTTGCTACATGCAGGCCCAGACTCCAGAGTAAAAGAAACAACTCTTTTTCAGGTATCATGTCCCTAGCTGCATGCAGGACCATTAAAAGTACACTGCTGGCTGTTTAAAGCTTTTTGTAAATTAGTTTACACGAGCAGTCGATCTGTAAATATCTATTACAGCAGAAATAAATCTATATCTATACCTAGTAATGCTTGCTGGCTGAGTGAGCAGCACAATTCCCCTGCGTTTTAATGACTTCCTGAATTTTCGGGTTATTTTTTATTTGTGTATATCATTATCCAAACGTTTTTTTAGGGGCCAGTCAGTGAAATGGTGGGTGATGCCAGTATGCTGAAAAATAATACTAAATTGAATGTTTTATATAGCAACACTATAGTCTGTCAAAAGTCATTAGCAATACTAAATAATCTTATTTTTTTTACAATTCATTTTTTTTTCGCTTTTTCTTTCACTATCATTATTTTTGTATATTTTCACGTCACTCTGATGGTTTTTTCCATAGAATAAATTACTAGAGATTTTACGAAAAGTATTGAAATTAGGTAATTCGGTCGGCTTTTCGGATGGAAAATATAATTATTGCCATCCTAGTAGTCTGTGAATTATTGTTAGTTTGTTTTTTGATGGTTTCGTGTATTAATAAAAGATCGATCAAAATCTATAATACACAGAATAACATTCCAAATGAATTCTACGTCTGACCAATAATA
Organism: Operophtera brumata; assembly: GCA_932527175.1. Lineage (NCBI taxonomy): Eukaryota > Metazoa > Arthropoda > Insecta > Lepidoptera > Geometridae > Operophtera > Operophtera brumata. The sequence continues at coordinate 32,293,089 of OW052232.1, read as the reverse complement.
AGTTATAGGTACTATATTTAGAGTTAAATAATTAATAATGATGATCTTTCGCTAATCGCCATCGGATAATCAATGTTATCTACCTATTATGGATTTTTCCGTTTCAGTAATTATGGAAGATCCCTCAGGAGAAATTGAGGTAAAATGTGAAATCATTGAAATCTCTGATGAAGAGGTAGATCTCGGCCCCAATTCTAAAGCAAAAAGAAAGTAAGTTGTACATCATAGCAGAATTGTAATATCATCACGGAAGAGCCGTGGTGAGTCGAAACCTAGATCATTTGGCGGCCTCACGTGGATGTAAAAGTCGGTTATAAGATTTCACCCTGGGGATGGGCAGTTTCCACCTGGGTATTAACACCAATGCTGTGATCTCCAAGCGATTTGGTACTTCTTTGACACAATTTTTTATAAAATTTCAATCTAAGTATCAAGTATACATGGATATCAAACTGAAAACAGTAAAACAGGAAATAGAATCTAGTGAGAGATGAATAGATGCCGTACTGGACCCATCTTTCTCCAACAACATAAAAAATGGATTGAATCGGCCAGCTAATAGAATTATTGTTCCTAAAATAGACTGCCAAGAATAAAATACAGGATAGAAAATACTTACTAATATATTTGAACCTAGTCAGTGTTCGTTAAAAAACGCATTTGTTCAACAATTTTTTTTGTCATCTTTAGTTACAAAATACTTCACCATGAAAAGCCCTTTATTTTGGTATAATAATGTAGTCTAATGTACCTAGTCAGTGTTCGTTAAAAAACGCATTTGTTCAACAATTTTTTTTGTCATCTTTAGTTACAAAATACTTCACCACGAAAAGCCCTTTATTTTGGTATAATAATGTAGTCCCTGGATTAAAGATTTAAGTTCATGAATTTTGTATTGAATTGTTAACCGTTCAGTTAAGATGTAATTTTGATATTAGTCCCATTTAGGTCATGTTGCTACTAGGTCATGTTGCTAATATATATATATATTTTTTTTTTTTTTTTTTTAATATTTATCCGCATTCAGTTGGTGTACTATAGGCGGATGCGTGGAGTGGTATATGGCGTTTGGGATCCAGACTCATTCGTCCTTCTTCCCTCGTTATAGCAGGTTATCCAGAACATGGGTTCTCTTCAGCCGCTTTGTGTCACATGGATTTTCAATAAGCGCTCTCGCTAGCGGATTGGCGTGACATTTAAGACGGTCCAAGTAACGTTTTCCTGTTTGCTTTATTTCTTCATCAACTGTAGGGACCTCCAGGTATTCGTGGAGTTCATTGGTGGTTGTGAACCAACGAGTATTAGCCAGAGAGCGCAATATCTTGTTTTGGCATCGTTGGATGATAGCACGGTTGGATTTACTGGTTGTACTCCAAATTTGTAAACCATATGTCCAAACAGGTTTGAGAATGCTATTATATACTAGTAGCTTGTTGAGTAGAGACAATCGGGAGTGTCGCCCAAGTAACCAGTGCAAGCTCTTGAACCGAATGTCGAGTTCAGCTCGTTTAGCTCTAATATGGTCCTTCCAGGTTAATAAATAATGTTGCTAATATGCCATTTTGTTTTTAGGATGTTCTGCTAATAGGGTGTTCATGTCCTTTCGATACGAAACTTTCGATACGAAGTACTGGGTGGTTTTGGGGAAATGTTTTTATAAATCCAATATGGTTTCGGAGATTCCTCCTACATACAAACTTACGAAAAAACTTACTAGAGTAGATAACAAACTTGAGCTGCCTTCATTCACAGACTTCCCACAACTTTAACAATGTTGCCGATAAGTGGAGTGGAGCCCTACATACCTACTGGGTCGTCCGGTTCATTGTCTTCATAGATCCTTTTAGAGATACTAATTAAAACTTTGTTAATTAACTTCCAGACGAGTCAAGAAAAAGCCGGACCCATCGAAGCACGTGAAATGCGATCAATGCTCTAAAACATTCGAAAATAACTACCTCCTGAAGAGGCACACTCGGTCACACCTCGGTGAGCGACCGTACATGTGTATGGAATGCGGGAAAACATACACACAACTTGGACACCTCAGCACTCACGAGTTAAAACACAACGGTAAAAGCATTGCCCTATCTAATCCTGATAGATAAGATCTTATCTCTGCATTGACATCCCGCATCGGAGTTTATTGTGCATTGTCCCCCTGCTAACCTAATTCCATGAAGCCGTGCATCTCGCTGGCAACAGATCACATTGGCGCAATTTCCGGCAGAAAGTGATCCATGGAGGGGGTCACGACCCTCAGCATTGAGGAATAAATAAATAAATACTATATGATAGTCGTATTAGTATTGTAGTAGTAGAGCTTTTTAGTGAATGAGTTCGACCGGAGAAGTCCTACGAACATGCCTATTTTTGCCGCAAAGCAGTAGTGCTTGCATTGCTGTGATCCAGTGTGAAGGGTATTGGTGCGGGTGACATTACAGTCACATGAGACTTTTCAACTTTATGTCTTACATTTTCAAGACTGAAAAGACACAGTATACCAAGTCTAGTGGAAAGATTCACAGAGAAAGATTGAGAGATGACTCACTGGACTTATCTCCCTCCATTCAACACAAAAAACGGATCAAATCGGACAGCAAATTGGATTATTGTTATTAAAACAGATCGCCAAGAAGCAGGATACAAAATAAAAAAAAAAAAATGTATCATGGTGGCGGATGCAGTGCAATGCCACATCCTGTTGATAGGCAGAGGGTACCGCTTAACATCGGGTAGGCTATCTGCTTGATCTATGTCATTCCAAGAAGTATACAAAAAAAAGGGTTATTTTTATGCATTCTGTTTCTCGTTTGATTCAGCCCAAAGTCCATTTACTTTGAGGTCTGTGATATGGGCCTAAGTAATGGCCAGAGTCAGACTGCGTTTCCACCAATGATGTGCGAGGTAGATGAGCGGTGCGAGGATGCGTAGCGAGGCTGTGGAGCGGTGCGCAGATTAGCGGTGCGAGGATGTGTAGCGGGCTCTTTTCAGATGCGAGTGAAATCTTCAAACGCGAAAGCTCGCGTTCATCCTTTGCACACATCCCTCGCTTGTTTTGTACGTATAAAAATCTCGCTCTGGTAAGCCGTGTTTCCACCAGTGCTGCGCGGAACGAGGCTAGGTAAATTAATTGATTCTATTGGTTCTTAACAAACACATCCCTCGCTACGCATCCTCGCTCATCTCTGGTGGAAACGCAGCCTCAATATTCACGCAGCTATCAGCCAACCAATAGAAAGTGTGCCTAGCAAATTGTTTATTTTTCTCAGGTGTGAAGAACTTTAACTGCACGGAATGTGATGCAGCGTTCTACCGGAAGGCAGACCTCGACAGGCACCAGAAAATACACACCGGAGAGAAGAATTACACCTGTGAATTCTGCCCGAAAAGCTTCGTCCAGAAAAACAACCTGGTTATGCACGTCAAGATGCATATAGGAGACAGAAGATTCGAATGTGATGTGTGTAATAAAAAGTTTATAACAAATAGTAAGTTAGTGCAGCACTACAAACGGCATACGAAGGAAAAAACGAAGAAAGGAAGGACCTTTATGATGATGCCTGATGATGATTCGATAATCAGTGATAGGAATTAGTGTAACGGTTTTGGGCGTCCACTGGTGGGGTATTCATGCCTGTTTGCCTGTTGCTGAGATCCTAGCTTCAGTGTAGTTATTAAGTAGTGAAGGGTCCGTCTTTGACTCATTCTTTTGTGACCAACTTAAGGTGGATGTAATCTCTCGTTTGAGGCCCTTGAGGCTACGATCCCCCTAAACAATGTGTTAAGGGGATCATAGCTATACTGATGATATTAATGATATACTATCAATTAAAACATGTGTGTTAAGTCTAGTTCTCGCGAAATCAACTTTCGTTATCTGAAGAAGTGTTCATGAGCTGTAATGAGCAAAAACACCAAAAAAATTAATTTCTCTCCTCAAGCGAGAGCCAGACAACCTCTGTGGCGCGGCGGGCGAAGGTTGGCCTGCGACGCAGGAGGTTGCGGGTTCGATTCCCGCCTTGGAACAAATATTTCTGAAATCGCAGATATTTGTTCTGGGTTTTCTGGGTATTTTCTATGTATAATAAAAAATATCTATCTATTTAATATATTGTATTAAGTATATCAGTTATCTAGTACCCATAACACAAGCTCTGCTTAGCTTGGGGCTAGATAATGGTGTGTGAACTGTCCAGCATTATTTATTTATTTATACATTTTGTTGGCAAAATATTGCCTATAAGAGCAGCTGTTTATACCCCACTGGTGGGGTATTCATACCTGTTGTTGAGATACCCCACTAGTGGGGTATTCATGCCTGTTGCTGGGATCCTAGCTTCAGTGTAGTTATTGAGCAGTGAAGGTTCAGTTTGACCATTCTGTTGTGACCGAACTAACAACATTTTGTTAGCAAAAGATTGCCTATAAGAGCAGCTGTTTAGTTTCAATTTAGGTTTAACGCAAATGTGATGATAGTAACATAATATTTGATCAATTGGTATATAAATACAATCGTAGCGTGACTGACTGACTGACCGACTCACTCGCTGACTAATTATCAGTGTAAGTCCTAGAAACCTGAAGTTTTAAGGGTACATTCCGTTTGAGGTCAAGGGGTGCACTGAGGAAGGAATTTCTGGAATTCCTTTCTTAGTTAGTGTGATTGCCGCGTCGCGTCGGCAATCACACGTGTGTTAGATTAAGTAAAAAATATATATATGCTAGTTTCTAAGGTATTTATGTTTATATGGGCATGTTGTTTAAGTTTAGTACAATTCTCAATAAGCCTGAAATAAAGATTTGAATTTGTTTTTTGTTTTTTTATTGCACCCCTAGACCATAAAAGAAAGCCAGATACCTTCAAAATCCAGGTTTCTAGGACTTGTAGTTTCGGCTGTGCGTTGATAGTCTGTGGGTCATACATTGATTTTATATAGGTATATTAATAACTTTTCGTGAGAAGACGGGGCGGGTCGCTTGTATTACTATACAATCTTGCAGTATTCATACCGACCGGTTGAACGATTCCTACTGGTGGTAGAAAAAATAGCTTAAATAACATGATTAGTAGTATTATTTATTAATTACTAGCGACTCGCCCCGGCTTCGCACGGGTAGCCCCCGGTGAACCCCCTCCCCCCCCCCTACCCCTCCCACTATGTCCTATCTCCTGGTTCTAAGCTACCTCCCTACCCATTTTCAGCCAAATAGGTTCACCCATTCTTGAGTTATAAAAAAAAAAAAGTATTAACCTCACGGAGCCCGAGAACTTTCCAACGAATGCACTTATTCCGACTTATTTTTTTTTATATATTAGATATTTGGTATTTGGTGATTGTTAGGTTTAGCTATAAGGCACAATATACATAGGTCACAGATAAAATAATACATAGGTATAGAAGGCCGGCTTCGAAGGCGATATGTTAAAATGCCGAATGGGCGGAGTTTAGCAAGAAAGTGACAGCGCTATTGCTGACTTGAACCCGGGAAGAGACGAGGTATAGATTTCTTCAGCTCGGAAGTAACTGATGTAAGCGAAAAATGATAAAACATCGTTTTGCTTCTAAAGTAGCAAAATAAAAAATAAATTATCTTTTATTAATCTAAGTAAGTACATAATGTGATTACCTACTGAATAGTATAAAAATTTACGCTTCTTATTTTCTCTAATCGAAGGATGGACCTAAAACGGGCTTTAGAAGGGCCGATTACAAAAAATAAATCTATCGAGAAATGTTTCACAAATCGTGTTTCTTGTCTATGATTTATTTAGATTACATCCTCAAGTAATTACTGTATTAACATCAAGTTTGTAACTGAGTGAGCGTGTAACGCAACAGCGCCATAATTTTAACATATTGTCTTAAGTACGCTCTCTACAGTAACGCTAGTACTGCCACCTACAATTATTAGTGAAAAGTTTTGATTTGAAGTGACAAAAAGAGACCCTTTTTTATTTGGAGAATGGGCCCACTACAATTCTTGTTTGTGACATAGAACAATGAAGAAACTGTAAAAAATATTTATTCGGAGTAAGTTTACATCAGTCTTGAGCCGCCTCCATCCACCGCCTTCCTGCGACCTCTATAATTTCTTAAAGAGGGCATTCTTGCTTCGTCCGCTTTGTGGTCGCCACTCGAGAACCTTTTTTCCACAATGGGGAATTTCTTCCTTTTCCTTATCAATGGGGGGGGGGGGGGGCTGATGATCATGATGGTAGTATAATAATTGTTACGTATTATTGTAGCCGTAGACAGTAATTAATATGAATTTAATAAAATTTATTTCAATTTAATTTGAGTTTATTCAGATATCCCAATGACATCCCAGTAAATAAATAAATAAATAATGCTGGACAGTTCACACAACATTATCTAGCCCCAAGCTAAGCAAAGCTTGTGTTATGGGTACTAGATAACTGATATAGGTACCTACATAATACAATAATTACATGGCTAGATATTTTTTATTATACGTAGAAAATACCCAGAACTCCTTGAACAAATATCTACAGATCGTACTAAATTTGTACGATCTGCAGATATTTGTTCGGAGGCTGGAATCAAACCCGCAACCTCCTGTGTCACAGGCGAACCTTCGCCCGCCGCACCAGAGAGGTAGTGAAATATCAGTAACAAAGTTACGATGTTTGTATGTTTACTTATTTTATTAATATTAAAATATGCTACTTTATATCCTGGTTAAAGGCGTGCGAAGCCGCGTATGGATAGAACACTAGTATAATAATATTATTATGTTCTTCCGTCGTTCTTCAAAGCCTTTTCAGAGCTGGTTTTCCAATTTTCGAGTGTTTTCCTTCTTCATCTTGTTGTAGTTCCAGTCTCCAGTACTAGGCGGCGCTAAGTTCAGGCAGCATTTTTACCAGTAGTGCGCGCGCATTTGTCATCATTGGCGTCCTGAGGGTGAGTCTGAGTTTTGCAAACACCATCGTAACGGTGAACGTAACACGATCGTACGTGTATAACATAATAACTAGCTATTAATCTGTGCCAAAAACGTCACAGATTAATGGCTAGTTACTACGCAATACACGTACACTCGCCGTTACGATCATCGTTACGATGGTGTGTGTAAACTCGGACTTGCCCCTCTGGTTCTCATCACGTTTCCTCTTAGAGCATTGCAGGCCTCTCTCGATGCGTTTCCTATTTGATCCTTTGCAAGCATGGATGTCTGCATGGCTTTGGTATCCCACACAGAGAAACAGGTATCCCAAATAATTCAAATTGTACCTGTTTGCGGCACTCAATCAACGCCATCTCTTGGAGTAGAGAGAGGATTTTTTTACGCTGTCGTCTCTTGGACTTTGTAGGAATAGTCTACAGTAAAACAAGGATAATTTGGCACATGGCCGCTATAAGAACTATTAACCCGCGCCATGCCATCTTGTAATAAGGGCTTTTCATTTTCTAATTTAAAAAAAAGTAGTTCCATTTGGCTCGATAGATGGCGCTGACTCAACCATGGTTGCCAAATTTAACAAAGGCATTGTCTGTGCTTCTGTGTGATGTAACAAAATACCACGAATATATATCACTACTTCGTTGACTTTGACATTACACTTTATTTTGACAGTTAAGTACGGAGCTGGCGCCATCTATTTTCAAAGCTTTAAGCATGATGTGAAAATGAAAGCCCCTCATTAATATCAAACAGCGGCCACAAGTTATGCCAAATGATCTTTGTGGCACTGTTATCTTTGTTATCTGAAAGCATAATACGGAGGCCTGCAATGCTCTAAGCATAAAATACACAAAGTTTTATAGAAATTCAAAGGTAGGCGTGAGATGTTCTCACATGAAGGGATGTATTATTTCTACTTCCATGAGACGAACCTAGGAAGAAGACGAACCCAGTGGACAAGGAGTATTGTTTTCTATTCTTTTTTTTTTTCTTTGGTGTGATGTATAATAGTGGTACATCCATGAAGTTATAGGTAACTTCATGGGTTCATCTTCCTATGTAGTGGCATCTGTGGTAGTGGCAGCCGCCGCGCAAGACAGAATGATCCTTAAAGGTCTGTACCATACCAAGTCTTTCACAGATAATAATTAATATTGTTGTGTGAAAATATCCACTGCCTTTTTCTTTGTTATTTATTATTATTTTCAGTTTTTGACTTTCACTAGCTCATTTGTTTGTTGTTTTGTTTAATGGTTATAGGAAATTAGTTCTTAGACTAATATATTACCTACTTTTTCTTTAATAAATACGCATTGGATAGGCAGGCACTCTTTATTAGACGAATTCAGCGCAGCATTGGTGTTGAGTGGTGTTAACGTAAATGGTAATTCTATCTAAACTTAATTTAAGCTATAATTTTCCATTTCTTTACTACAAACGTTACAAAATGATTATTTATTTCCAGATGATATTACTAATACGATAAACGGTGATTCTTCTTAAACATGGAGAAGAAAAGTGAACTTGAAATATCTGATCAATCTGATGAAGTTAGTGTTAGTCTCAAATCCACAGGAAAGTGAGTTGTTCATCAGCATCAGTAGTTGTATACGAACACTGCTAGACCGACAAAAGGTCCTGAACGAATTTGATCCACCTCACATCTTACTTTACTTCTAGGGAGGGTACCTATGTCACAACATGAGTTTCATTGTGCGTTGTCTCTTTTGGTCAGCATTAAAAATAGGCCTCTAGATTTTATGGCGGAGGGAGGAGAGGGGCACTCCTCAACCTAGGACGTGTTTAGTTTTAAAAGAAAAAATAAAGAAAATTATGAGAATAAGTGAAATTTTAAAAATGAAAGTTCTACTCTCCCATTTTTAGGGTTCCGTAGTCAAAGACAAGGAACCCTTATAGATTCGTCATGTCTGTCTGTCTGTCCGTGTATGTCACAGCCTTTTTTTTCCGAAACTATAAGAGCTATACTGTTGAAACTTGGTAGGTAGATGTATTCTATGAACCGCATTAAGATTTTTACACAAAAATTGAAAAAAAAAAACATTTATTTTTGGCCGCTTTTTTAAATTTCACTCAATATCATTTTCAATTGGTGTTTGTTTTGTCCTTAGAAAAAAGTATTTTTGATTCTTATTTTATAAATGTATAGTGATTTATCAAAATTAAAATTTGTGTACTTAGTATATGTATAAATAGGTTAAACATAGCTGGTATGTTAAAATACCAGGCATGTTATAGCTATTGGGAAATTGGCACATAAAAAGTGCTATTTTCCATATTTACTAAGGTGCAATTGTTCACAGCAAGTCTTTTTTTTTTTGTTTTTTTTTATACTAATTGGATGACGGAACAAGCAAGAGGCCCACCTGATGTTAAGAGGTAACCTCTGCCTATGAACAGTGCATTACCTCATAGGGCACGTCCACACAGGGACGCACCCTATGTGGCATTGCACTGCGCCCGCCACCCTGAGACATAGATGAAAAGTCTCATGTGCCTGTAATTTCACCGGCACCCTTACCCTTCAAACCGGAACACAGCAATGCGAGCATTACTGCTTTGCGGCAGAAATAGGTATGGTGGTAGTACTTCCCCGGACGAACTCTTTCACAAAAAAGCTCTACTACTACTAAAGTCTATAATGAGCTCTATAATTTTTAAGTGTTTGATAAGAGTTCTTACAGTTTTCAAGAAGAAAACAATATGCGGTATTCTTAAGCTTTTTGTGATATCATAAATTCAATACAACATTTGAATTACTTCACTCAACTAATACACGGTTACCTGGTAGAGTATGCTCAGCATTAACTTCGCCTATGTAGGTACATTGTTTTTTTTTTTTTTTTTTTTTTTAAATAATATCTTTAAATTGCAATCAATCATCTCGCCTAGCGTCTCTGTAACTAACTACTGAGTTATAGCTATATGTTATGTGACACTACAGTTACTGATCTAAACTTTCAGGGGAGTAAGAAAACGCGACCCAATCAAATGCCCACAATGCTCCAAGATGTTTAGCAAGCCCTACAACTTAAAGATCCATATATGCACTCACATGGGGGAACCACTACCAAAGAGTTTCCAATGCAATGTGTGCGCCACAATGTTTTTAGACAAGAGTGTGTTGAAGAGGCATTTAAGTTCACATGTGGAGAAGAGCCATGAACATCACGAGTGTGTGAAATGTAATAAGGAGTACACTCAACTCGCTGATCTGAGGGAACACGAGTTGGAGCAACATGGAAAAGGTATATTTAGTCATCGTTAGCAGCCTTTGGATGAGGCCTCTCCGATAGAATTCAATTTGGGGGGGGATTTATCCACCCGGACCAAATATTTGTACGATCTGCAGTTATTTGTTCATGGTGTTCTGGGTATTTTCAATGTATAATACAAAATATCTATCTATGTAATGTATTGTATTAAGTATATCAGTTATCTAGTACCCATAACACAAGCTCTGATTAGTTTGGGGCTAGATAATGTTGTGTGAATTGTCCTGTGGAATCGAACCGGCAACCCCCTGCGTCGCAGGTGAATCTTCGTCCGCCGCGCCACAGAGCTCGTCAATATGTGCCAACAACAGTAATTTCAGTGTAAAATTATACTCTTCACCCATATATGGAATAATACATTAGTATGAAAAAGCAACCACCTGCTCTCTGGACCTCCAGCTGACCTAATCTCTGCTTATCTGCTCTGCTCTGGTGGATTCTCTCGGTATTCATTCGATACTATCAATTTTCGCTGTCTGAACAAGTGTTGATGAGCTGTGATGAGCAAAAAAACAAGCTAGGGCGTCCACCGTGAGAGTGTGAGAGGTGGTTGCTTTCGCTTGTGGCGTGAAATTAAATTGTTTTCGTGTTTTTTGCTCATCACAGCTCAACAACACTTATTCAGATAGTGAAAACTGGTTTGCCGGTAATTATATGACCTAACACACAAGTTTGAATTTATAGTATCACATAAATATCATCAGTTTAGCTACGAATAACCTAAACAAAAAAAAACACAAAAAAATTGTATTACGGTATTCTTAGCTATTTATGAGATACTATCAATTACAACATGTGTGTTAGTTAAGTCTCCTGGTTCTCGCAAAACCAACTTTATTATTTTTTATTATGCTGGATAGTTCACACAACATTATCTAGCCCCGAGCCAAGCAGAGCTTGTGTTATGGGTACTAGATAACTGATATACTTAATACAATACATTACATAGATAGATATGTTTTATTATACATAGAAAATACCCAGAACACCCTGAACAAATATCTGCGATCGCACAAATATTTGTTCCGAGGCGGGAATCGAACCCGCAACCTCCTGCGTCACAGGCGAACCTTCGCCCGCCGCGCCACAGAGGTCGTCGCTATCTGAAGAAGTGTTGATGAGCTGCAATGAGCAAAAAACACCCAAAAATAAGAATTTTGCGCCTCAAACGAGAGGAATCGCCTAAAAATAATAACTTTATAAAATATTGTACCTACTTACTCATATATTTGTGGTTCACTGTAGTTGGGCTGTAGTTTAACTTTTTACTTAAATCTGTTTCAGTAATTATGGAAGACCAACCTCCGGAAGAAATTGAGATTAAATGTGAAATAATTGAAATATCTGATGGAGGCGTAGATCTCGGCCCCAATTCCAAAGCAAAAAGAAAGTAAGTTGCACTTAACTTTAAGTTTGTGGCACGAAATTCAAATTTTATTGTGTTTTTTGCTCATCACAGCTCATCAACACATACTGAGATATTGAAACCTGATTTTGCGGAAATTAAGAGAACTAATACACATGTTTTGATTGATAGTGTCTCATAAATTTCATTAGTTTAGCTACGAATGTCATTCAATGGTTTTTACAGTGTTTTTTTATTGACTTTCGTACCTACACTAATATTTATTCTGTGCCTACACTAATGATATTTATGGGACATTTTCAATCAAAATGCGTCTTAAGTCGCATAGTTTCAGAAAAACAGGTTTTGCTACTTCAAGATGTGTTGATGAGCTGTGATTAGCAAAACACAATAAAATTTAAATTTCGCGCCACAAGCAAAACGTTTTACCTTGAATGAATGAATGAATGAATGAATGAATGAATGATTTATTTCGCAGAAAAAGGGTTTACAAATTTAGATATTTAACCAGTTCCACTAATTCAACCTATATTAGGTATGCGAATTTTTATGATTTAACATATTAAAATTAAAATTATTGATTATCTATTCAGTTGGTTTGGTACACACACATTGATCAATTGCTTAAAATTATGTCATAATTAAATACATTCCAAATTAATATTAATAGTAATAATGTCAAAGTCAGTAGTGACAAATTTAGATTTGCAAAAACTCATTCACGGAATAAAAAGCCTTATGGCGCTATAGCGCCTATAGGTTCACTAAATGTCTATAATGAGGTCTAGAATTTTTAAGTTTTTGACAAGAGTTCTTATAGTTTCCAAGAAGAAAAGAATAAATGGTATTCTAAAGCATTTTATTCAGTATAATCATAAATTCAATACACTATTTGAAAAACAACCACCTTTTTATAATTTAAATCAAATTTTAGACTTTCTTCTTACACGTTTTAATTTTTGTAACATTTGGTAATTTATTAATTGAGTAATTAATTGAGTTAGTGAATTTATCAACAAAATTTAATAAAAATTTAAAGGGAATTTTTATATGATATTTTTATACTCAAAAACGGTATCAGGGTGGTTACTATGAGCTCTTATATCCATTCAGTTCAAAAACTATTCAGTGCAAAATATCGGTTCATCGTTGACATTTTTCATCGTTGAATAACTTTAATCGCAGAAGTCTGTAGACCCTCTGCGATTGTGCCTTTAAATATAGTTGCGGACATCACGGAACCAATATTTTGTACTGAATAGCTTAACAACTGCATGGCAATAAGAGCTCATAGTAATCCACCAGATCATGCGCTCGCCTTCGCTTCATACAAACGTATTCGTTGAACTGGCGTCTTAAATCATCGCAGAATAATGTGGAAGAATATCAAAAACTATTCCGGCAGAGGGCGCTGTGTGTTTGTTACCTGACAAAATATCTTGGTAAAAAAACATTGCTTTTAAGATTTTCTATGAATTGGTTTGGTTTTTGGCGAGCTTCTTAATAGGTTTTGTGTGGTATTCGACCTGGCGTATCGCGCAGTTGAATGAGGAGTTGAAAATAAGAGGCGCATCGCTCCAAGGAAAGAAAGCCGAACTAGTCGAAACTTACATTTTAATTACCATTTTACTAAGTTTAAGCTAATTAAGGTAATTAGCCGTTTATCTTTTAATATGATTCCCATCCACGATAGTTTCAATTCTAAGTTTAAGCTGTTTTCAGGACAACATTTTGGCTAAATTTGATTTTTTTAATTCTAACATACACTTATTCGTCAAATGTTAGTGAAATTTAGTAATAAAATTGATTTAAAAAAAATATCCTGAAACTACCCTTGCGAAGCCGGGACGAGTCGGTAGTTAGTTATAATTTGATGATTACCTAGCAGTTTGAAATTGTTGTTTTTCGAAGAAAAATGCCTATTCGTCCAACGCTCATACAAATTGAAGCTTTGGTTGAGTTCTTGGAGCACAACCCGGGAATAGCGAAAGGTTTTCTTCGGACGCACCAAGCGAAGATGGAGACGAAGAGGAAATGGAAATCTGTCTCTACAGTCCTGAACTCCTTAGGAGGAGCTAATAAAGATGGTCGAGGCTGGGCTAAAGTAAGTACCGAGGTACCTTTTTTTATGCTGGACAGTTCCCACAACATTATCTAGCCCCAAGCTAAGCATCAGAGCTTGTGTTATGGGTACTAGATAACTGATATACTTAATACAATATTTATATGATAGATATTTTTTATTATACATAGAAAATACCGAGAACATCCTGAACAAATATCTGCAGATCGTACAAATATTTGTTCCGAGGCGGGAATCGAACCCGCAACCTCCTGCGTCGCAGACGAACCTTAGCCCGCCGCGCCACAGAGGTCGTCAACATTCATGTACTGTTTGGCATAAGGTACAGTAAGTGAAAGACATTGGTAGGGTTCGGTCCAAATGCTGCCCTGAAATGACAATACCTTAAAATGGGTACTTTGTATTATTTTATATCATCATCCCGAATATTTAAAAAAACTACTTCAGGGTTTACTAAAAAAATACATATATATTTTTATGAATTATAAGGATGATATTTGTAATTCTTCAGTACATTCAGTAGTTGCTAAGGAGCGGAATACACTCACGTAGTCTGTCTTTCCTGTAAACTATAATCTGGGTCTCTTCAAGGCTGGAGTGAAGGTGCCTTCTAGACCTTTGTGCTCCATCTTCGGCCACATTGTCACTTACCAACAGGTGACATCGTGGTCAAACAAAGGTCTATTAATATTTAAAAAAAAAAAAAAATGTACCGGACTGTTTGAGTTTCTAAAGGTTTTTAAGTATATCTTGAATTTTTAAAAGATTTGGGTTAATGACTTGTTAGTAAGATTCGTTGGTATAAGATTTGTCCTGGCTGCTAGCCTGCATGGTATGTTTTACTGGAAGAAAGCGTTAGCCGAGTCAGTCGTGGGAAGCAATGGCGGCGATGAGCTCACCACTTGTCACGTATATATTCCACGATGGTGCAACCCATTTTGAAGAGAGGCCCATTGAGGCTCTGCCTACCCCGTCGGGGAAGAAAGGCGTGTGACTATCTATGTATGTAATGATATAATATAATACAAGGAAGTCCATTGCTGTTGATTTGATTTCTGGGCAGGATTTGGACCAAATACCTTGCAAAGACTGGCAATGTCCTTTTTAGGGTTCCGTACCCAAAGGGTAAAACGGGACCCTATTACTAAGGCTCCCCTGTCCGTCCGTCTGTCACCAGGCTGTATCTCATGAACCGTGATAGTTAGACTGTTGTTTTCACAGATGATGTATTTCTGTTGCCGCTATATACTAATGGTTAATACTACTAAACAACAAATACTAAAAAACAATAAAATAAATATAAAATGGGGCTCCTATACAACAGACATGTTTTTTTTGCCGTTTTTATAGATAACAAGCAGCGCCCCGCGGTTTCACCCGCGAAAGTCTCGATCCCGTGGGAATATCGGGATAAAAATGTGCCTATGTGTTAAGCCGGGAGTTCAGTTATCTCCATTCCAAATTTCATACAAATCCATCCAGTAGTTTTTACGTGAAAGAGTAACAAAGATACGTCTATCCATACTTTTGCGTTTATAATATTAGTAGGAAATTAAAAAATGAAATGAAAATCATTTATTTGGCACACAACGAAAAACAAACAGAACAAACAGAATACTAGGAATACAGTAGGACAAAAGCAGAAAAAAAATTACAACAAAAACATAAAAAAATAACAACAAAAACATAATTTAGACACTAAATAGGATTACAAACTTTTGCGTTTATAATATTAGTAGGATGGTACGGAACCATTCGTGCGCGAGTCCGACTCGCACTTGGCCGGTTTTATAATAAATTTATTTGTAAACTAACATTTATGGTTTTAGTATTGGACTGAGAAGAAGTGTGCCTTGAAGAAGCTCTGGGCGCAGCACAGGGAGTCGATGAGACGCTCTGGTGCTGATAATCTGCCCGAGTTGTCTGAGCTGGACAAGAGACTGGAGGCGGTGTTGGGTGGACAAGAGATAGCCCCTGGAGACTATCAGCTCACTGTTGACCCGTTTCCCCAGCCGGTAATCCCACTAATATTAGAAATGCGAAAGTTTGTGTGTGTGTTTGTTACATCTTCACGCTGAAACAGCTGGATGAATTTGCATGAAATTTGGAATAGAGATAACTGGACTCCCGGAATAACACATAGGCACATTTTTATCCCGATATTCCCACGGGATCGAGACTTAAGCGGGTGAAACCGCGGAGCGCTGCTAGTACTACATAATGGTACAAGTGTGTATGGTACATAGAATTAGATTAGAATTTAAATACACCACGTACTTTATATTCTCTATTCTTATTTTCTATTTCATTATTGTTGCAGCAGGAGAATAGTCTAGTGTGTAATGTTGGTGATTACCGCTGAGGCGCCATAGGTGAGGGTCTTAAGAGAGCCGAGGACGGTAATCATCAATGCACACGTGTATCATACGACGCTTTTCAGCACACTAGTGAAGAAAATAATAATAAAACAGAAATACACACTCTGTGTAAATGTTCAACAGTCTCTATAACTCACTTGTGAATAATAGCAATGAAAAAGTCACAGTTTGATTACAAGTGTCATTATGCGCTGAAATTAGAGCTACTTTATGAGCAAGTGTGTTGAAAAGATTATAAATTGGTCCGCCCCAAACTGAGACCCCTTATCGCACAGTTGACTCAGAGAACTAGCTTCGCTATTTTTTAAATTATTTGTTAGTAGTAGAGCTTTTTATTTGTAAGAGTTCGTCCGGGGAAGTACTACCACCATACCTATTTCTGCCGCAAAGCTGTAGTGCTCGCATTTCTGTGTTCCGGTTTGAAGGGTATGTGGGTGCCGGTGAAATTACAGGCACATGATAAATCAATAATGCTGGACAGTTCACACAACATTATACTTTCATCTTTGTGACTCAGGGTGGCGGGCGCAGTGCAATGCCACATAGGGCGCGTCCTAGGTGGACGTGGCCTGTGAGGTAATGCACTGTTCATAGGCAGAGGGTACCGCTTAACATCAGGTAGGCCATCTGCTTGTTCCGTTAGATAAAAGATAGAAAACACTTTATTGCACAACACAGAAAATAAGCTATTTAAAAATGAATATTAAACTAAACACGGAAGTACAATGGGCGGTCTTAATCTCTGTGGCGGGGCGGGCGAACGTTCGCCTGCGGCGCCGGAGGTTGCGGGTTTGATTCCCGCCTCGGAACAAATATTTGTGAGATCGCAGATATTTGTTCAGGGTGTTCTGGGTATTTTCTATGTATAATAAAAAATATCTATCTATGTTATATATTGTATTAAGTATATCAGTTATCTAGTACCCATAACACAAGCTCTGCTTAGCTTGGGGCTAGATAATGTTGTGTAAACTGTCCAGCATTATTTATTTATTTTTTATTTATTTATTTATCGCTATAAGCTATCTCTGCCAGACAACCTTGGGATGGACTGGAATTATTTGCACGACATAGAACGGTGGCTAAAAATATGCAATACAATCACTTAAATTAAAATAAATAAATATAACAAATGACTACCTAATTTATAAATTTGAACCATGGCTACACCAATTTATGTATACCTAAGTATTTATACAATTTATATTATTAAAATAAATTCCGTTATTCGCAAAGTTAGAAAAAAATACAACTTTCAGAGTCAAGAGGCTCATATGCCGGCACCGCCCTCTTTGGATCCTCTAGCAGAGGATATAAAAAAGGAGTCAGAGGAGGAACATGAAGCTCGGTACGGGAGTTCCTCCCCCTCAATTGCTGGCCCCTCCCGAGGTACACAATTGCAAACACCACCTCCAAATACAAGTAAGTGTTGCTCAATGGGGAGCCACAGGCAAAACTAATCTCAGATGGCGCCACCATCGCTGGTGCTTGTCATTTAGTGGTCTTGTCTTTTTCTCATCAGAATGTAAACGGTGTGTACCTTTATTTGTACACTGAAATGCACTACACAGAGGCATGTTTTATACCAGACTATTATTTAATGTTTATTTACTAAAATTATCCATTGATATTTGACTCTTTTGAAAGTTTTTTTTTTAACATTGATAGACCTTTGTTTGCTACGAAACAACACCAGCGATAATGCGCCACCTAGCGTGATAAATAAGCAGTGTCCCCATTGCCATAACATAAGATAAATGCTTGCGGCGCGAAATTCAAATTTTTTGCTGTTTTTTTCCCATTACTGCTCATCAACACTTCTTCAGATCGCGAAAGTTGAGTTCGCGAGAACTAGGAGACTTAACACACATGTTTTAATTGATAGTATCTCATAAATATCATCAGTTTAGCTACGATACCCCTAACACATTATTAAAGTGTTTTTTTTAGTGGTATCGTACTGATGATATTTATGAGATACTATCAATTAAAACATGTGTGTTAAGGCTCCTAGTTAACGCGAACTCAACTTTCCCTATCTGAAGAAGTGTTGTTGAGATGTAATGGGCAAAAAACACTAAAAAATTTGAATGTCGCGCCGCAAGCTTGCCAACTCCGTACCGGAGTCCTCAACCAATTGAGCCGAAATTTGGCATACCTGTCAAGTAATGACGACAATACAATATGATGGTGACAGCGAGCTGATCTGATAATGGAGACGGAAGGTGGACAACGGAACTCCTCGATGGATAATTAAAAATGTACCTATTTTTATGTAGATACCCTTTAATTAGTGTAATTGATAACTGTTTGTCGTTTTAATTAAAGTAAATACAAATAAATAATAAATAAATAATAGTAGACTGGCCGTATTTAGGCTCATTTTGATCAGCACACGGTTACGATAACTAATTTTATAAAAACTTGTATTGAAAAATATATTTTTCACAAAAATCTTAATAGCTGGTTTAGATTGAATGGCACTTACAAACAACACGGTATTTATCGCCATTTTAACAAAAAAAGTTTCTACAAATAGTTTTGGTTCATACAATTTGAAACTATACGCGAGCAGTCCCGACCTGTGTATACTAGTAGTATGTTAGTAGTAGTAGAGCTTTTTTGTGAAAGAGCTCGTCCAGGGAAGTACTACCACCATACCTATTTCTGCCGCAAAGCAGCAGTGCTCGCATTGCTGTGTTCCGGTTTGAAGGGTAAGGGTGCCGGTGAAATTACAGGCACATGAGACTTTTCATCTTTATGTCTCAGGGTGGCGGGCGCAGTGCAATGCCACATAGGTTGCGTCCTAGGTGGACGTGATCTATGAGGTAATGCACTGTTCATAGGCAGAGGTTACCGCTTAACATCAGGTGGGCCTCTTGCTTGATCCGTCATCCAAGTAGTATAAAAAAATAATAAAAAAACTGTTCTTTTGTACGCTGAAAGGTACAGTTTTACCCAAAATATAAGTCGCCCCGATGTACCTGCGCCGTAGACCAATTTCTATAACGCGGGAACCATCTTTCTACCAATAGCAATCGCGCGCTAAAGTGTTGCGCTGTCACTGGTAATTGATTTCGCGGCAAAATCGCGGCCAGTCGACTCTTAGATGTGAGCGGGACAGAGCTATACAGCGGACAGAGCTATACTATACGTTCGGCTACCGTCGGATATCAGTCTGCGCTTTTCTGCGCAAACGAAAACAGTCGATCGGACTTATAGTTTGGGTAAAACTGTACCAAATTTCCTAAATTCAGTCGTTATTTTATTAAATTTTCAGAAACACAGCCACGACTAACTCTTCGTAGACGGCGTCGCGTCTCTGTTACCAGAAGAATTGAGGATATGGACCGACTGGTGCAAATTGAGGAGAGACGCGCCAATGCGGAGGCAGTCTCAGCTCAAGCATTGGCAGACGTGGCCTCTGCGTTGAGCAGAAACGCTGTGGCCGTCGAAAACATCGCGCATGCAATGAGCCAAATAGCAAGAGCGCTCGAGGGCTTCACATCGGCTATGTTATAAACCAACACAATCCTATATGGGATGGGACGATGGGCGGATGGTCCAACCCTCAGTCACTGGACCAAAACGCATGTCAGCCATGCCACTCAAAGCGTTGCGCTTAGGCGATTTGTTAAAATAAAATAAATAAATAAATAATGCTGGACAGTTCACCCTACATTATCTAGCCCCAAGCTAAGCAGAGCTTATGTTATGGGTACTAGATAACTGATATTCTTAATACATAGTTAGATATTTTTTATTATACATAAAAAATACCCAGAACACCCTGAGCAAATATCTGCGATCGCACAAATATTTGTTCCGAGGCGGGAATCGAACCAGCAACCTCCTGCGTCGCAGGCCAAGCTTCGCCGGCCGCGCCAGAGAGGTCGTCAAAAAATACCGAATGGGCGGAGTCTAGCAAGAAAACAGCGGAAAGAGAGGAGGTGTAGATTTCTTCAGCTCGGAAGTAACTGACCGCCCGATGACCTCGGCCCCTGGGATGACAAGAGTTCCCCTGCTTCACGACCTCGCCAGCAGAAGAAGAGTTGCGCGCATACCTATTTCTGCCGCAAAGCAGTAGTGCTCGCACTGCTGTGTTCCGGTTTGAAGGGTAAAAGTGCCGGTGAAATTACAGGCACATGAGACTTTTCATCTTTATGTCTCAGGGTGGCGGGCGCAGTGCAATGCCACATGGGGTGCGTCCTAGGTGGACGTGACCTATGAGGTAATGCACTGTTCATAGGCAGAGGTTACCGCTTAACATCAGGTGGGCCATCTGCTTGTTCCGTCATTCAGGTAGTATAAATAATTATTATTATGAGACTGTGGTGTCCCACTGCAGGGCAAAGGCCTCCCTTCCTTCCTTCCATTCGTCTCTATTGTTGGCTATTTGGGACCAATCCTTCAAGTAGGAGTCTAGCTCATCCCGCCATCTCCGTCTGGGCCTTCCACGTGGCCGTCGTCTGTTTGGGATCCTATCTGTCGTGGTCTTTGCCCATAGTTAGCTATGGGCAAATATAGCTGACGATAGATAGCTGACGTCGCTCAAAAAGCTGCTAAACTTAAATGGGACTGGGCTGGACATGTGTGCCGTATGTCAGAAGAACTATGGGCGAAGACCACTATGGGCAAAGTATAAATAAAAAAAAATAAAAAAGTGTCCCGCCAGTCTCAGCCGCTGAACGCCGAGCCTCGTCTGAGGAATGTGGCATTAGAAACCCGTTCTAAAAACGCAGAGAGTCAACGTGGAAGGCTTCACCATCGTGGAGAAGAGACGACGACCAATATCGTGCCGCAATCAACGCGGCACCGGTCAGATACTGGCTGAGTCGGCAACACTGCATGCAGTCGAGCCGACTATCACGATCTATCTCTACCGAATAAGCGAGAGTACATCAGGAGATGATGTACTCCGGTTCGTGAAGGAGAGGTGCCAGGGCCGGGTTCAGGGGGCGGCGATTCGACTGTCTCTCCAGCGGCTGCAGACCAACAGGGCCACTGACTTCAAGTCATATGCTCTCCAGGTCCAGGCGAAGTACAGGGATGTACTCCTTGATCCGGATTCCTGGCCAGCTGGCATTGTTAACCGACGCTATAGGGAAGCGTTATCTAAATCAAATCCCTCTATTGACGTAAAGTGACAGTTTTAAGTATACAAGTAATTAATTTTGTAAAAATTCAAAAACCCTCAACGCAATGAAACGGATAAACCGATTTTGATCAAACATAGCTAAGAAAACTCCCGACTAATTCAATTTTGAAAAAAAAAAAAAAAATATTTCTTCGGGAGCTACCATGCCACAGACAGACACACACACACACACAGACACGTCAAACTTATAACACCCCGTCGTTTTTGCGTCGGGGGTTAAAAATATGTATGTTAGCTTATAAGGTATATATATATATATATGGGTTTTAATGTTTAGGTATAATTTTACTGTACGTTTCCCAGGTAGCCTGAAATAAAGATTATATTATTATTTCTGTTTTTTATCTTTATCAACTCTGCTCAGCAGAACCGGAATTATAACAGTTGCATGTTGCCAAGTGCACATCAGTAGTTCGCGTCGACATAACTTAGCAAGAAAACAATAGCTGCAAGAACGTGACAGCGCTATTACTGACATAAACCCGGGAAGAGATGAGGTATACATTTCTGCCGCTCGGAAGTAACTGACGTAAGCGACAAATGATAAAACTTCGTTTTGCTTCTAAAGTTGCCAATATACAAAATTAATTGTCTTAAGTAATGTGATTTCCTACTGAATAGCATAAAAAATTTACGCTTAATTTTTTCTTTAATCGAAGGAATAGAGAAAAACGGGTTTTAGGAGGGCCAATTTCAAAAAATAAAGCTATCGAAAAAAGTTTTACCAATCGTGTTTCTTGTCTATGATTTATTTAGATTACATCCTCAAGTAGTTACTGTATTAACATCAAGTTTGTAACCTTTACTGTTACTGAGTGAGCATGTAACGCAACGACTCCAAAATTTTAGGATATACGTTATGGTATAGCATAGGTCACGTCCACCTAGGACGCACCCTATGTGGCATCGCACTGCGCCCGCCACCCTGAGACATAAAGATGAAAGTCTCATGTGCCTTTAATTTCACCGGCACCCATATCCTTCCAACCGAACACAGCAATGCGAGCACTACTTTGCGGCAGAAATAGGGGCTATTCCCAGTAGTTTTACCGAGTAGTCTTACATAGGTATGGTGGTAGTACTTCCCCGGACGAACTCTTTCACAAAAAGGCCCTTTTACACAAGGGTGGCTCTTTTTTGAAGGCCGCAGAAGTGGTGGAGTACGTCAAGAAGAAAGTCGGAGTGGGATTGAGAGTCGTGAAGTTGGACTCTCGTCATAATGTGGGCTTTAGCTCATTTATGGTGAGGGTCCCTACGGAGGATCTGAAGATCTACTTGAGCCCTGACTTCTGGCCGAAAGGGGTGAAGTTCCGGCGGCTCAAAGGCTGTCTGTCACGTGATCCCCCGGGCCGCGACGCGTCGGCGATCACACGTGTGTTAGATTAAGATTTATCTAAGAAGAGAAGAGATTATCTTTATATGTATGTTAGTTGTAAGGCATATATTACTATGGGCCTTTGTCTAGGTACAATGTACATTTTTCACTGTTGCCTGAAATAAATGTATTGAATTGAATTGAATTGAAAAAAGCTCTACTCTGTGTGTTTATTTATATTTACACTGTGATAGTATACTAGTATAGATGCTTTACTAATTAAAAACCTTGTTAACTTACAGGCGAGTGAAAAAAAAGCCGGACCCATCAAAGCGGGTGCAATGCGACCGCTGCCCAAAGCACTTCGAAAGTAACTACCTACTGAACAGGCACGTGCGGTTGTCGCACCTCGGCGAGCGGCCGCACATGTGTGTGGGCTGCGGGAAGACGTACACACAACTGGGACACCTCAGAACTCACGAGTTGAAACATAACGGTAAGAAAAGTATTTCTAATCAAGCTTTAAGGTGGTTGCTTTCGCTTTTGGCACGAAATTCTTTTTTTTTCGTGTTTTTTGCTCATCACATCTCATCAACATTTCTTCAGATAGCGAAAGTTGGTTTCGCGAGAACTAGGAGACTTAACACACATGTTTTAATTGATAGTATTAGTATATCATAAATAGATACGAATACCGTAAACAATTTTTAGTGTTTTTTTTTGTTTAGGGCATTTGTAGCTAAGCTGTTGATATTTATGTGGTACTATAAATTAAAACTTGTGTGTTAGGTCATATAATTACCAGAAAACCAGTTTTCACTATCTGAATAAGTGTTGATTGATGAAGGTAATAATATGACCTTAACACACTAGTTTTAATTTATAGTATCACATAAATATCATCAGGTCATATAATTACCGGCAAATTAGTTTTCGCTAACTGAAGAAGTGTTGATGAGCAGTGACGAGCAAAAAACACGGGGAAAAAAACGCGCCATAAGCGAAAAAAAACACCTTAACGGATCTATGCAATCTATGGACTAACTATACCTCTGTGGCGCGGCGGGCGAAGGTTGGCCTGCGACGCAGGAGGTTGCGGGTTCGATTCCCGCCTCGGAACAAATATTTGTGCGATCGCGCAGATATTTGTTCAGGGTGTTCTGGGTATTTTCTATGTATAATAAAAAATATCTATCTATTTAATGTATTGTATTAAGTATATCAGTTATCTAGTACCCATAACACAAGCTCTGCTTAGCTTGGGGCTAGATAATGTTGTGTGAACTGTGTCCAGCATTATTTATTTATTTTATTTATTTATTTATTTACTATACGCAGAAGACAATCAACGCCCTGCGTGTGCAATCTAACAACGCGTTTAGGGTTGTGTTGATGTTGCCGAGGTACTGCAGTGCTTCAGGCATGTTTGCTGACGCTCGAACTTGTAGCTTCCACGCCATCCATGCTGAGCCGTGTCCGCGGCAGCAACAACGCCGCGTAGTAGCCGCGTTTAGTAGTAGTAGAGCTTTTTTGTGAAAGAGTTCGTCCGGGGAAGTACTACCACCATCTATTTCTGCCGCAAAGCAGTAGTGTTCGCATTGCTGTGTTCCGGTTTGAAGGGTAAGGGTGCCGGTGAAATTACAGGCACATGAGACTTTTCATCTTTATGTCTCAGGGTGGCGGGCGCAGTGCAATGCCACATAGGGCGCGTCCTAGGTGGACGTGACCTATGAGGTAATGCACTGTTCATAGGCAGAGGTTACCGCTTATCATCAGGTAGGCCATCTGCTTATTCCGTCATTCAGTAGTGTAAAAAAAAAAAAAAACGCCTTCCTGCGCGTTGTGACCGATAGGGTTGATTGTCCCATACTGAGTAGTGGTGTGCACCGGTTGTCAAAAAACCGGATAATCACCGGTTAGGGTGAGTACCAGAGCCTAATCGGTGATTTTTTCTTAAGGTGGATGCGCACGCTTGCGGCTCCAAATTCTATTTTTTTGGTGTTTTTTGCCCATTACAGCTCATCAACACTTCTTCAGATAGCGAAAGTTAAGTTCGCGAGAACTAGTAGACTTAACACACATGTTTTAATTGATAGTATCTCATAAATATCATCAGTTTAGCTATGATACCCTTAAACACATTTTTACAGTGTTTTCTTTTTGTTTATGGGCATCGTAGCTAATCTGATGATATTTATGAGATACTATCAATTAAAACATGTGTGTTAAGTCTCTTGGCTCTCGCGAACTCAACTTTCGCTATCTGAAGAAGTGTTGAAGAGCAGTAATCGGCAAAAAACACTATAAAAATTGAATCTCGAGCCGCAAGCGTGAGCATTCACCTTAACTACCGGTTATTGGATTGGTAAACATATCTGAATGAATTTTCGATCGATACCAAGGTAGGTAATTAGGTTACATGGTTAGGTAGGTAATTTCTTTGCAAATTTTGTAATCGGAACTAAAAAGGTATAACAAGAATGATTCGTTACATCTTGTACCACTGGACAAGATTGCTCTCAAATATTTGTCCGTACCCGCTACTTCCGTACCTTCGGAAAGATTATTTTCCACAGCGGGCTACACAGTTAGTAGTCAAAGAACAAAACTAAAGCCTGGAGCAGTGGAGATGCTTTGTTTTTTAAACAAGAATAAAACATTACTTGAGTAATGTTAAACAGTTTTTATACATTACTCAAGTAATGTTTCTTTTGGTAAATTTAAATTTTATTATTTGTTTATCTAATAGGACACTAAGAAATTACTTTTTTAATAAAGGCAATTTATAATTCATATAGTATTAACTTTTGAAACTATCATGGTTATGTACATAATTTTCACTAGAAACGGGATATTTACCATGATTTTTGAGTTTTATATGTTCCCGATATTTCGGCACAGTTGCAGTTAAATCATGGTAAATATCCCGTTTCTAGTGAAAATCATATAGTATTGTTTATTTTTCTCTTAAACTATACTGATATAACGTATTTTGACTAACCGGAGAAAAACCGGAGAATCTCCGGTTGTTCAATAAAATCTCCGCATTATCTCCGGAGGCTTAAAATTGCCTCCGGTACAGTATACACCTCTAATACTGAGCCATTAGGTTAGACTTATTATTGTGCTATTATTTGTTAATTTTGTGTGTGCGTTTCCTGATTGTGTGTACTACTTTTAAAGTTTTATTTGGTCAATGTCTGAAATAAAATAAATAATTTAATTGAATTGGTAATCGGAACCGTGTTACGGATACTGTGTTTTTAGTATCGAGGTCCAGAAAAAAACACATAATAGGTACCTACTTACTAGTTGAAAACTTTTAATTTGACTAATATAAGGTAATTTCATAAAACACAAAAGCTATTCTTATAATTCCTTCCTTAAAAATTAATTAATTAAATCAATGCGAGAAATTACGCCTGAGGTCTCGAGCCAGATTTTTAAGTTTGTTTTACGCGTGGAACAGCTGATGCGATGACTGTCTTCAAGGTGGGCGTCCGTGAATCTTGAACAGTATTAGTTTTTCAAAAAATTCGTTGATTTTTTTATATTTATTAGTTGGGTAAGTAATTTAAAAATATTCGGCGGTCCAAGTTTCGACCTTCCGCGGTCTAGATAAGGACCGCGGTCCGCCAGTTGACGACCGATGATGTAGACCAGCCTTTCCCAAAGTGGGCGATAACGCACCCTTGTGGCCGCTGCAGGCCTAAAGGGTAAGAGAAGACCCAGAAAAAAAATGGGGGCGTCAAATCAGACACACTTTCGCATTTTAATAGTTATTAGTTGGTAATTTTCGTAGATAATAGACCGTGGGCAATCATGTTTTAGCAAGTTTTTGTTTAATAACCCGATTTATGAATTTAATCTCCGCTAATATAGCTCACAAAAAAATGGGGGCGCAAAAAAATAATTTATTCTCAAAGTGGGCAGTACACAAAATAAGTTTGGGAACCCCTGGTGGATCAAAATCATATCATCGTTCTTGAAAGTGATTAAAATCTTACCTTACAAATCGGGCTAAAGCAGTAGTGATTAGTGGATTTAGGTCGGACCTTATGGACAATTCCCTTAGGAATGCCTCAAGGATCCCATCTGGTGCCTCTCTTATATAATGCTTACTAACAAGATTTACTAACAAAATGTTTCTTTTTCACAGGTGTTAAGAACTTCAACTGTACAGAATGTGATGCAGCTTTCTACCGGAAGGTAGAGCTTGGCATGCACCAGAAAATACACACAGGAGAGAAGAACTACACCTGTGAACTGTGCCCGAAGAGCTTCGTCCAGAAAGGCAACTTGGTTATGCACGTCAAGACGCATGTTGGAGACAGACGATTCCAGTGTGATGTGTGTAATAAAATGTTTATAACGAATAGTAAGTTAAAGCAGCACTACAAACGGCATACGAAGGAAAAAACGGAGAAAGGAAGGACCTTTGTGATGATGCCTGATGATGATTCGATAATCAGTGATAGCAGAGACGAGTAAATGGTATCTGAGGTTCAAGGCCAAGTTAACATATGTTAAAATAACGAGGAGTCTAGCAAGAAAGCAATAGTTGCAAGAAAGTGACAGTGCTATAACTCACATGAACCCGGGAAGAGATGAGGTATAGATTTCTGCCGCTCGGAAGTAAATGACGTAAGCGACAAATGATAAAACTTCGTTTTGCTTCTAAAGCAGCAAATATCTAATATTTTTTTCTCCTATAATGATAAGTAATGTGATTACCTAGGATTTTAGGAGGGCCTATTTCAAAAAATAAATCTATTGAGAAAAGTTTCACCAATCATGTATCTTGTCTATGATTTATTTAGATTACATCCTTAAGTAATTACTGTGTTAATATCAAGTTTGTAACCTTTACCGTTATTGAGTGAGCATGTAACGCAACGACTTCAAAATTTTAACATAGCGCCTTAAGGTGGACGATCACGCTGGCGGCGCGAAATCAAATTTTTTGGTGTTTTTTGCCCATTACAGCTCATCAACACTTCTTCAGATAGCGAAAGTTGAGTTCGCGAGAACTAGGAGACTTAACACACATGTTTTAATTGATAGTATCTCATAAATATCATCAGTTTAGCTATGATACCCATAAACACATTTATACAGTGTTTTTATTTGTTTATGGGTACGCCGCAAGCGTGAGCATTCACCTTAATAACACTGCCAGCACACTGTGGTAGTGTTCAGAAAGAGACCCGTCGTAGGATTTGAGGGCGCAGCTGTGCTTAATTACCTATTTTATTTAGCGGGCAATACAATAGCGCGTCTGTTCAGTTGTGATCATTTTACAACTGTAACTATAAGACGACCTCTGTGGCGCGGCTGGCGATGGTTCGCCTGCGTCGCAGGAGGTTGCGGGTTCGATTCCCGCCTCGGAACAAATAATTTGTGCGATCTGCAGATATTTGTTCCGGGTGTTCTGGGTGTTTTCTATGTATAATAAAAAATATCTATCTGTGTAATGTATTGTATTATGTATATCAGTTACCTAGTACCCATAACACAAGCTCTGGCTTAGCTTGGGGCTAGATAATGTTGTGTGAACTTGTCCAGCATTATTTATTATTTATTATTATTTATTTATTTATTAAGTTTATGATTAAAATCACAAACTTTGCCTTTGACAAACATCCAGAAATCCAAACTCAAGGTTTGCCAAAGGGCGATAGAGCGCAGTATTTTGGGCGTTAAACTAACTGACCGCATCCGAAACACCATGCTGCGCTTCAAAACCAAAGTCGCCGATGTGGGAGAGAAGGCCGCGCGGCTGAAGTGGGATTGGGCCGGTCACATTTGCCGCATGCCCGACGAACTTTGGGCCAAAATCACCACGGCATGGAGCCCTAATACAGCCAGGTGGCCCCGCGGACCACGCATGAGGTGGCGGGATGAACTGGACGCCTATGAGAGGGAATGGGAAACGGTTGCACAAAACCGTAGTGACTGGCGGAAATGGGGGGCGGCCTTTGCCCAACAATGGGGCTAACAGTATGGGCTAATAGTAGTAATAGTAATAGTAACATCAGTAACAGTAGTATCCGTGGTCCACTCTGGGCCTCAACGGAAGATCAGCGCTGGGTTGCCAACGCGGCCTAGCAAACGCTGAGTTGAGGACCCTTTTGTGGCTTACGTCAGGCACACACACAAATTGCCTTATTTGTTACATCTGTTTTTTTTTTTTTTTTTTTTTTTTTTTAATCATGTTTGCTTTTGCGTGTTGCATGTGTGTGTCTTTGATTGTTTAGTCATAAATAAACGTTTCTTTCTTTCTTCTTTCTTCTTTCTTTCTTTCTAATAGTAATGATTCAAAATGCCGACAGTTTGAAAAAAATACTAAAGAAATACTAGTATAGTATTATTTTATTTGTGTATAATCTAAAGAAAACGTTAGTTCACAGTTTGGTCACGACGGCTCTCTTTCTGAACGGGCTATAACACGGTTAGAATAATTGAGGGAGTGAGAAAGTGTGTAGGTACACCTATACCTATACCTAGATATAAAGACACCATTGGTTTTTTAACGGCGTGAATGACGGAACTATCGGATGGCCCACCTGATGTTAAGCGGTAACCTCAGCAGCCTGCCTTTAACAGTGCATTACCTCATAGGTCACGTCCAGCTAGGACGCGCCCTTTGTAGCATTGCACTGCGCCCGCCACCTTGAGGCAAAGATGAAGTCTCATGTGCCTGTAATTTCACCGGCATCCATACCCTTCAAACTGGAACACAGCAATGTGAGCACTACTGCTTTGCGGCAAAACTAAGTATGGTGGTAGTACTTCCCCGGAAGAGCTCTTTAACAAAAAAAGCTCAACTGGGCTTATAGTTTTTATTTAAACTTTTTTCAAATTAGGTTGTCGAAACCTAACTTGTATTTGGTCCTGGTCATAGAGGTAAGTACAGTCCGACCAGAAAGAGTAGAAAATAAATGAGGGCGCCACTATCTTTTACATGGTATCACCATATAATATGGCGAAATGTTTTGATACTTGATATTTTTGAATATATAAAACACATTGCAGTTCTCATTTTAATAAATTTTACAACAAATATTTATGCTCATCACATAAAGGAATAAGAATCAAACCCACTATCTTAAAGTAAACTAAAGTAAAATTTAATTTTAATATACAATGCATTATTGGTATCCAAACTAGTCCTATGACACTAGGTACTTTCTTTCTACCTAGAAAGAAAGTAAAAATATTTTGTATACTCAGAGGGGAAAAACCACAGTAAACGATTTTGTTGAATAATAATATAATACTTAATCATACTTAAATCACTCTAATGACTCAAAATCAAGATACTCAGTGCCCGACATCGATTCTTCTTGTGGTAGAACATAATTAGAAGTTCCTGCCATACCATCATTTTCATCTTCACTCTCAGATTCCTCGCTAGAGCTTTCATCACCGAGTTGTATTACCAGCTGCTCAATGTGTTGGTACATTGTTCGACTTCGCTCATAGTATTCCTTTTCGATTTGTTTCACATGTTCACAGCATCGCTTCCAGTCAGTTTGAGTAATGGTGTTGAATGACTCCTCAGTCAATTCTTTGATATATGAAGCTCCTACATTGCGTGAGGCTACTTTAGATTTTACTTGAGCCCATATAAGCTCTATGGGGTCTAGTTCGCAGTAGTAGGGGGGGGGGGGGGGGGCAGCCTGACCACTGTGTGTCCATACTCCGAGAGCAACTCATTTATTTCATAGACAGGTATCTGTCTATGTTTCTCAGCCAAAGCAAGCAACATTAGTTTCCTTAAATTTTCATCAAAAGGAATATTATTTTCAGTTAACCATAGTTATTATTCTCACTAACAATCCTCCATAAAGTGCTTTCCGATTTTCCTGCAAAAACATAAGCAGATAAAGTATCAAAAATAAAGAATTGTACTACAAAATACGATTAAATGGGACAAAGATCAATAAAGACTAATTAGTATGATTCACAAGGATTTTGGATGGATTTACACGATTCTTTTAGTAAATTATAACAGTTTACGTCCAGTTTTATTCTTTTTACCAGCTACTTACCAGTTAAATAAGCTGTTCGTTTATAAACGTCTTCTAATTCAGCCAGCAGCGTCCCGGCTTGATACTCAGCCAAACATCTCATAAACACTTTGTAAATAATGTCACGAGCCCCACTGCGTATAGTTTTATTAATATTGCTAATATTTTACGATTTATGCGATTTATTTGCTTTTGTTTAGAGAAATAAAAACATCAAATCAAAACAAACAATTCGAATACAGGCGCTCGACTGAAGTTGCAGTGTTTCCGCTAGCGGAAAATTATTCTGGTTAGTCCAACAAATATTTAAATATGATTTCCAGAAATTACTTTAACATGTTTTTATTATAAAAAGAATAATACAAGGTATGTACAAAATACATATGAAACAGTTGTGCTACCTGAAGACCGCTACAAGCGATCTAAAGGTAGCTCAACTGATCCAAATCACTACCAGACGGAAGCGTCCCTAAAATGTTTATTTTTTTAAATTCTGTATATTCTATTGCAATAAAAATAAATCTACATACATAAATCACATCATACCTACCTATATAAATACCAATATGTGCATAATTTAATTTTGCATGTAAAAGCTGAATCTGGCGACAAATTCACTACAGCGGCCACACTGGCTTATCATAAAGAGTTGCCAGTTTATAGTAAATTTTAGTTCCTTGATAATTAATTTCTACTCTTTATGGTCGGACTGTAATATTGGTCCTCAGAAGAAGAAATGTATTGGTCCTGGTCTTGGGGGTGTCTCGAAGTTTCCATTCCATCTTTTTTTGCGATAGTGGCTTCCTTCTCTTTGAGCGATGGTAAAGATTGCAGTTCTTTATAAACTACGTACTCTTTGGTGCGTGTAGACTGCAGATTGTCAGTGTCATTCTGTCACTACTGTTGATAGTGCTGCCACCTTAATTGATACAATGCCAGATCTCGCAATAAAAACTTGCTAGCACTACACAAAGCACAATATCTTATCTAGCAAGAGGATAGTTAGTTATTGTACATCGGGGTAGTGACGGATTGCTTTTTAGAATTCTAGGAAATACTCGAAATATTCCAATGTTACAACAGAGATTAGTAAGATGGAAAATAATAGGTTCGATTTCAAACTTCGCTAGCTTTAATGTCCATCCTATTAGGGCTGCTGTCAATATTTTTGGAGAAACACTTTTGTAATCGTGATGGGGACAGAGAACTAATTATTTTATGTAAATAAATCATACAGATTTTAGTGAATTGTGTCGTACAGACTTTTACATTTTACGTCAGTTTTACAGTGCCGACCGATGGCAGCACTGATGGCAACCCGCTGCGCGCCTGCAAGCCACCGCCGCCGCCCCGGCACAGATTACTTAATAGTTACTTCGGCCCCGGTGTCTTTTACAGATGGGCAAGTGAAAAAAATATCGATATTTTTATACAGTTTCGATAACTATCGTAAAGAATATCGATATATCGTAATTTTTCCCAAAGCGTGGTTATCAATACAATATCATTATTAGTTTAGATAGCTTCGGGTCGACCACATGTATACATACCTGTGTGAATAAAATAGTAGCTTCAGAAGCAACTTGCGTAAACTTTTAAAAGATGCCACTGTCAATAAGGCTAAAACACAAAGCTCATCTCAGAAGATCAAGAAGAAATAAACAGACTTTTTGCGTGTACCTATTTGATCGACGAAGGCCTTACGTTTAAAAAATATTAGTTGATATGAATGAATTCGATCGATACTCTAAAATAGATATCGATTATCAGCATGGGGTGATTCGAAATATCGACGATATTTATCGATTTAATGAAAAAATATCGTAATTTTTGCTCACTTTTTTGTGTTTGTTTGTATACTTTGTACACACTTAGCTACATACAACCACTGAGCATATAATCACTAGCAGCGTGCAACTCAGTGCGGTCACCTTAGCGCTTTCGGAGTTAGATCAAGCTCTTTTTTGAGACACTTTGCGCTGAAATTTTTATATCAACTCTAGCTGAAAATATAGCGCTTTTTTATGACAGACCAAACTTAGTAGTAACCAAGTCGCAATCTCGGCAAAAAGTAGGAAGTAAGCAGCAACACCGCAATTCATTTAGCTTTCGTCCCGTTCCTTAGGTTTAGGTTCCCCAGTATATATTGTAGTTTTTGGGTTTAGGGTAGTGTCATTATACTTATTAAATATTATGACCATTTTAGATAAAAGATGATAAATACAATTTGTATTGAAATAAATAAAGACTAGCGCTATTTTGTTTATCAATCTAGCGCTATTTTCAAGAATTTCAAGCACTTTTAGCGCTGATTGGCCTCAGAGAGGTGGCAGCACTGATACAACTATATTTTTTGGTTGTCTGTCTACATCACAAAGTACCTTTATAATTTTATAAACAGTCTAGTCTTCATACTTGTTGTTTGATGAAAACATCGATTTAAAAAATCATTTATTGTTTCCAAAGAAACAAACTACCTGTAAAACCCTATAGGATTGTTTCAGTTGTTTACGTGAATGGAAATAACATAGCATGAAATACAAACCTTGACACAAATGAATCTATAACTTACTAGCCAAAGGTATTTATTTCGACCTATTATTTTATTACACCCCTATTTCCAGTAGGGTTGAGGCCTAATGGAAATAGTTCATAAGTACCTATCTGCAAACAGTTCCGAAAATGATTAGTTTGTTCCAGATTATATTACCCTAACTACGGTAAACTGATTATTCCAAAATTATGGAGGTGAGAAATGATACTATTGAGATATCTGATGGCTCTGATGATGAAGTTGATGTCGGTCCCAAACCCACACGAAAGTAAGTTTGGCATAAACAACATAACAGCCAACAGTCATTACATAGTTCTGACCCCACACTAGGATCCCGTGTTGTGTATCAGGAACTAAGAGTACCATGCTACCGGAACAAATATTTGTAGATCATGCAGCTGAGCTGGCTACTCGCCTGACATGCTACAGAGGCTGTCAAATAGGCTGTGGCAGGTGGACAGACGTTTTGAGGTACCCAGTAGAGCTTTTTTGTGAAAGAGTTCATCCGGGGAAGTACTACCATCATAACTATTTCTGCCGCAAAGCAGTAGTGTTCGCATTGCTGTGTTTCGGTTTGAAGGGTATGGTTGCCGGTGAAATTACAGGTACATGAGACTTTTCATCTTTATGTCTCAGGGTTTTGGACGCAGTGCAATGCCACATAGGGTGCGTCCTAGGTGGATGTGACCTATGTGGTAATGCACTGTTCATAGGCAGAGGTTACTGCTTGACATCAGGTGGGCCATCTGCTCATTCTGTCATTCACAAAGATAAAGAATAAATTACAGAACACTAAAAATGTTATAACTGCAGGGATTCCAATATAAAAGACTATTTACGATTTGGACATTGTTGTATTGACGCCATTTCACAATCAACTAGAGCTACTTTTAGTAGTAGTAGAGCTTTTTTGTGAAAGAGTTTGTCCGGGGAAGTACTACCACCATACCTATTTCTGCCGCAAAGCAGTAGTGTTCGCATTGCTGTGTTCCGGTTTGAAGGGTAAGGGTGCCGGTGAAATTACAGGCACATGAGACTTTTCATCTTTATGTCTCAGGGTGGCGGGCGCAGTGGGTGCGTCCTAGGTGGACGTGACCTATGAGGTAATGCACTGTTCATAGGCAGAGGTTACCGCTTAACATCGGGTGGGCCTCTTGCTTGTTCCATCATCCAAGTAGTATAAAAAAAAAAAAAAAAAAAAAAAAAACTAACACTCAGATAATCAAACCCACACATCATACATAACAAAAAATAAAAAGACAAGTCTTGTAAACAAGTCTTGTCCTAGGGGTTCTACATAGCAGTCTTCTTTGTGGCATCTTGCGCTGGTGATAGGCGAGGTAGCTCTACAGTTCCTGCTCTTAACTTCCAGGGGAGTAAGAAAACGCGACCCAATCAGATGCCCTCTGTGCCCCAAGATGTTTAGCAAGCCCTCCAACCTCAAGATCCATATGTGCATGCACACGGGGGAGCAACTACCAAAGAATTACCAATGCAATGTGTGCGCCAAGATGTTTCAAAACAACAGTCTCTTGAAAAGGCATTTGAACTCTCACCTGGGGAACGGCCGGGAACGACGGTACAAGTGTGTGGACTGTGAGAAGGCGTACACTCAGCTCACTCATCTTAGGGAACACGAGCTGAAGCAACATGGAAAAGGTACTTTTTACCCAAAGGGTAAAACGGGAACCTATTACTGAGGCTCGGCTGTCCATCTGTCACAATTCTCATGAACCGTAGTTAGAAAGTTGAAATTTTCACAGTTGATGTATTTCTGTTGCCACTATAACAACAAATATAGTGCGCGTCATGTGAAAAGAACGCTGGCGGTCAAGCTTCTACAGGCGTTCCAGCGTTCTTTTTACATGACGCGTACTATAATTGTACATTATTTGTAGTGAACTAGGTAGGCACTCATTCAAAGCATAGGTATACATCTCTTAAATAAGTAGAAAAGTAAGAAAGCCTGAAGAAGCTTGACCGCCAGCGTTCTTTTTACATGACGCGCATTATAATAAAAAACAATAAAATAAATATTTAAGGGGGCTCCCATACAACAAACGTGATTTTTTTGCTGTTTTTATAGATAATGGTACGGAACGCTTCGTGCGCGAGTCCAACTCGAACTTGGCCGGTTTATGTTTGTTACTTGATTGAGTGACGGACCAACATGTCCCTCCTGATGTTAAGCGATAACCTC
This sequence comes from Operophtera brumata, assembly GCA_932527175.1. Taxonomy (NCBI): domain Eukaryota; kingdom Metazoa; phylum Arthropoda; class Insecta; order Lepidoptera; family Geometridae; genus Operophtera; species Operophtera brumata. Next base: position 32,257,782 of record OW052232.1, on the reverse strand, counting down.
TGCCTCTGAAACATGATGAAGATTAACACATTTTGTTTTTGTTTTCATAAAAAGTGTATATTTACATAGACACACGCCTTTTACCCCGAAAGGATAGGCAGAGCCTCAATGGGCCTCTCTTCACCATCGTGATTATAGATGTGACAAGTGGTGAGCTTATCGCCGCCATTGCTTTCCACGACTGACTAGGCTAACGCTTTCTTCCAGTAATAACACATTCCATAATAAGCTAGCATCCAGGACGATCACTAACAAATCTTATCAACAAGTCTGGGTAATCCCTTAGTCAGCTTTTACGACATCCACGGGAGGAGAAGGGATCTATTCATAGGCTGGACACACCATTGTAGATTTTGCTAAACCTATTTTTAACCCCCGACGACGGGGTGTTATAAGTTTGACGTGTCTGTGTGTCTGTCTGTCTGTCCGTCGCATCGTAGCTCCCGAACGGATGAACCGATTTCCTTTTTTTTTTTTTTTTTTGCTTGAAAGTTGAATTTGTAGGGAGTGTTCTTAGCTATGATTCATCAAAATCGGTTCAGCCGTATCATTGTGTTGAGGGTTTTTTAATTTTTACAAAATTAATTACTTGTTTTCTTGTTTCTAAGTCGTGACTTGTGATTGTGAGTATAGTGCGCGTCATGTAAAAAGAACGCTGGCGGTCAAGCTTCTTCAGGCGTTCCAGCGTTCTTTTTACATGACGCGTACTATACCTACTTATTTAAGAGATGTATACCTATGCATTGAATGAGTGCCTGCCTAGTTTACTACAAATAATCTACAATTATAGTACGCGTCATGTAAAAAGAAAGCTGGAACGCCTGTAGAATCTTGACCGCCAGCGTTCTTATTACATGACGCGCACTATACCTCTATTTAATTAGATAACTTCCTACAGGTGAGAAGAGATTCTGCTGTACTGAGTGCGACTCCGCATTTTACCGGAAGGCGGACTACGAGCGACATTACAAAATTCACGTCGGAGAAAGGAACTTCTCCTGCCAAATATGTGACAGGAGTTTCATTCAAAAATGCAATCTCTTAATGCACATCAAAGTTCACACGGGCGAACGGAACTTTGCGTGTGACCAGTGCGGAAAAATGTTTATAGTCAAAAGCAAATTAGTCCGCCATTACAACAAACATGAGACGAAGAAAATTAAACAGAGAAAGAAAAAAGAAAAAGATTATGTGATGATTAAGACGATATGTTAAATATCGAATGGGCGGAGTCTCGCAAGAAAACAATAGCTGCAAGAGCGTGACAGCGCTATTACTCACTTGAACCCGGGAAGTGATGAGCTATACCCATGGACTTAAGTCCATGGGTATAGCTTTCTGCCGCTCGGAAGTAACTGACGTAAGCGACAAATGATAAAACTTCGTTTTGCTTCTAAGTAGGTAGCAAATATAAAAAATAAATTATCTACTATTAATGTGATTTCCTACTGAATAGTATACAAGTTTACGTTTAATATTTTCTCTAATCGAAGGAGGGACCTAAAACGGGTTTTAGGAGGGCCAATTTCAAAAAATAAAGCTGTAGATAAAAATTTCACCAATCGTGTTTCTTGTCTATGATTTATTTAGATTACATCCTCTTGTAATTACTGTATTAACATCAAGTTTGTAACCTTTACTGTTACTGAGTGAGCGTGTAACGCAACAAATCCTTTTTTTTTAAAGGACGTGATGAGATATCAGATTCGACGTCTGTTGAACACTAACCTCTATGGACTACAGGCACAGAATAAATAATAGTACAAGTACTACGGGGTTACAACAAAGTGTCCGAACCAAAAGAGAAACAAAACACATAAAAAATAATTCTGCCAAGTTTTATCCGTCCATTGCTGGTTGATTATTGAACACATTTGAGTGGACAGAGTTGCCGGTGGCTGCCCTATGCTTGGTTGGAAATGATCAGATGCAGATTGGACTGCGGGCCAGGTGCAGATGTTTTCAGCGCTGGTTGATTATTGAACACATTTGAGTGGACAGACTTGCCGGCGGCTGCCGATGCTTTGTTGGAAATGATCTGATGCAGAATGGACTGCGGGCCAGGTGCAGATGTTTTCAGCGCTGGTTGATTATTGAACACATTTGAGTGGACAGACTTGCCGGCGGCTGCCGATGCTTTGTTGGAAATGATCTGATGCAGATTGGACTGCTGGCCAGGTGCAATGTTTTCAGCGCTGGTTGATTATTGAACACATTTGAGTGGACAGACTTGCCGGTGGCTGCCGATGCTTGGTTGGAAATGATCAGATGCAGATTGGACTGCGGGCCCAGGTGCAGATGTTTTCAGCGCTGGTTGATTATAGAACCCATTTGAGTGGACAGACTTGCCGGTGGCTGCCGATGCTTGGTTGGAAATGATCAGATGCAGATTGGACTGCGGGCCCAGGTGCAGATGTTTTCAGCGCTGGTTGATTATAGAACCCATTTGAGTGGGCAGACTTGCCGGTGGCTGCCGATGCTTGGTTGTAAATGATCAGATGCAGATTGGACTGCGGGCCCAGGTGCAGATGTTTTCAGCGCTGGTTGATTATAGAACCCATTTGAGTGGGCAGACTTGCCGGTGGCTGCCGATGCTTGGTTGTAAATTATCAGATGCAGATTGGACTGCGGGCCCAGGTGCAGATGTTTTCAGCGCTGGTTGATTATTGAACACATTTGAGTGGACAGAGTTGCCGGCGGCTGCCGATGCTTGGTTGGAAATGATCAGGTGCAGATTGGACTGCGGGCCAGGTGCAGATGTTTTCAGCGGCAACTAAAGTGCACAGAGTTATGCGAAAGTGATGTAAAATGCATTAAATAAAATAAAAAATATACTTTACAAATTTATACATTATTTATACTTTATTGCACATAAAATAATGTAACAAAAAGGTGGGCTTAATGCTAACAGCATTTTCTACATTCATGCACCATACACACGGTTTAGCCAAAAATAGTTTTTTTTTTTAAACACACTTTTTACTAGCTACTTGTAACCTACCGTCTATAAGTGTCAATAATCACGAGATTTGTCAATAAACAAATAAATTATACTGGACATTTCACACAAAATTATCTAGCCCCAAGCTAAGCAGAGCTTGAATTATGGGTACTAGATAACTGATATACTTAATACAATATATTACATAGATATTTTTTATTATACATAGAAAATACCCAGAACACCCTGAAAAAATATCTGTGATCGCACAAATATTTGTTCCGAGGCGGGAATCGAACCCGCAACCTCCTGCGTCGCAGGCCTACCTTCGCCCGCTGCGCCACAGAGGTCGTCGATTCCACATAAAGCGAGCAGCGTCGGCATTTTCCACGCGAGGTTAACGTCCCCGAACGAGTGCGGCAGCCTCGGTGTCATCGCGAGGCTGCGCGCGGCAAGAGACATTTGTTCGTTCGTTCGTGCGTCCAGAGTGCGCGCGGCATCTACTGAGGCGCCTTTGAGCAAAACAAAAAGCCGACACTCGGTGGCACTCACAGGACACTGTCTCCTGAACAAACACCTCTTCAACATCGGAGCCACAGACAGTCTCTGCAGAGGGTGTCTGACCGAAGAATCGGCTGCCCACGTAGTCTTGGAATGTGTGGGAGTAGCAGCTCAATGTAAACAAATCCTCAACAACCCGAGGTCACTCCGCCAAGCCTGCGAAGACCACAGGAAACTTCTGTGCTTCTGGACGGAGTTAGGCTAACTACCTAGTCAGACAACTCTCACGCATAATGGACCACCCATAGAGATCGAATGCAGAAAAGTGAGTTCTTTAACATTAACTCTGTGGCTCGGCCGCTCGTCCGCGACGGCGCGCGCGCTTGCCTCGGCCATGTAAGGTTTGCATTGAGGGATCTATTCGTAGGCCAGACACACCATGGCAGGTTTGTATTGAGGGATCTATTCGAAGGCCAGACACACCATGGCAGGTTTGTGTTGAGGGATCTATTCGTAGGCCAGACACACCATGGCAGATTTGTATTGAGGGATCTATTCGTAGGCCAGACACACCATGGCAGATTTGTATTGAGGGATCTATTCGTAGGCCAGACACACCATGGTAGATTTATATAGCACTAGCGACTCGCCCCGGCTACGCACGGGTAGCCCCCGGTGACCCCCCCCCCCCCCCCTATGTCAATCTCCTGGTTCTAAGCTACCTCCCCACCAATTATCAGCCAAATCGGTTCGGCCGTTCTTGAGTTATAAGTGGTATAACTAACACGTCGAACACGACTTTGTTTTATATATATATAGCATTACGACTCGTGAACACTTCCTTCCGCAGATGACGATAATGAATCATCCTCTTCTCCAGGAGCCATTTGAATAAGAACGTAATCCTCTTTTTTGATTTTGTCCTTCAATCTCTTCTTTTCATGTCTCTTGTAGTGCTGCACCAATCTGCTATTGGTTATATACTTCTTATCACACTGCACACATTGGAACCTGCGGTCCCCGGTGTGGGTTCTTATGTGCATATCCAGGTTGCACTTCTGAACGAAGCTTCTGCCACATTGTGTGCACGAGAACTTCTTATCTCCTGTGTGGATTCTCATGTGTCGAGACAGGTCTGTGTTTCTGAAGAACGCGGAGTTACATTCAGAGCACTTGAAGTTTTTTCCAGCTGAAAGGACAGATAATATTTGTGATTAGAACAGTAATCCAGCTTAAACAGCTCAGCTCAGTGATCAGTGCCCCCTCGGTGAATATATCTATATACTTATAAAACAAAGTCGTGTAGTTACACCACTACTCAAGAATTCGAGAACGGCTGGACCGATGTTAGTTATCTCTATTTTGATGGATTCTTCTCCGATCTGAATAGCAGAATAAGTAATAAAATATCGGGGTGGGGGGCTGTTTTTCACCGGGGGCTACCCGTGCAAAGCCGGGGCAAGTCGCTAGTTCTTTATAAAATAGACTTGACAAACATTTAAAGTGCACTGATAAGGACTAAGATATACACGCATCAGCTCCGAGAGCTGCCTGTGTATTATAAATAAATAAATAAATAATAAAACAGCAGCTCAGTTAAGGGCACTAGTGAATTACGGAACATGCTGATGGTCTACAAGGCCCTCTATTCGCTATGACCAAACGTGACAAAGCGGACTTGTTACGATATCTGCGTGGGATCATCGTTCAGAAAACATTGTGACGTCACACGTTATTGGCAAGTAATCTTCTTTGGTCATAGCGAATAAGGGCAGTAAGCTCTGCCTTTAACAATGTACTGCCTCATAGGTCACGTCCACCTAGGACGCGCCCTATTTGGCATTGCACTGCGCCCGCCACCCTGAGACACAGATAAAAAGTCTCATGTGCCTGTAATTTCACCGGCACCCATACCCTTCAAACCGGTACACAGCAATGCGAGCACTACTGCTTTGCGGCAGAAATAGTAGTACTTGTAACTTGCAGTACGCTGGTAGTACTTGTCGCACGAACTGTATTATTATTATTATTTAAAATTATAGACGAGCAGCTTTTGCTGATGTGCCTATTTCAGAGTGTTGAAATGTCTTAGTTCCACTCGCTGCACTGAAACACTTTAATGTATTTAAATAAGTCTTTAAGGTAAAGTTTTAAAGTGTTTCTCACAAAAAAGCTCTACTACTAATAAAAACTTTACATACTTTGTTTTTGGTTTGCCTGAATGGGAATGGGGTTTTTTTTTTTTTTTTTTTTATACTACTTGGATGACGGATCAAGCATGAGGCCCACCTGATGTTAAGCGGTAACCTCTGCCTATGAACAGTGCATTACCTCATAGATCACGTCCACCTAGGACGCAACCTATGTGGCATTGCACTGCGCCCGCCACCCTGAGACATAAAGATGAAAAGTCTCATGTGCCTGTAATTTCACCGGCACCCTTACCCTTCAAACCGGAACACAGCAATGCGAGCACTACTGCTCTATTAAATAAATAATGCTCTATTATCTGTTTCTATTTAATATCCAATTGTTCAGGTGGTATATTAAATGACGTGCCCCACAATCAAAACTTAGTTACCTTCCCCGTGATGTTTCAACACGTGCTCCTTGAGATGTCCGGCCTGCGTGTACGTGAGGCCGCACTGCACACACGTGTGGTTCCGTTACTTAGTTACCTTCCCTGTGATGTTTCAACTCGTGCTCCTTGAGATGTCCGGCCTGCGTGTACGTGAGGCCGCACTGCACACACGTGTGGTTCCGTTACTTAGTTACCTTCGCCGTGATGTTTCAACACGTGCTCCTTGAGATGTTCGGCCTGCGTGTAAGTGAGGCCGCACTGCACACACGTGTGGTTCCGTTACTTAGTTACCTCCCCGTGATGTTTCAACTCGTGCTCCTTGAGATGTCCGGCCTGCGTGTACGTGAGGCCGCACTGCACACACGTGTGGTTCCGTTACTTAGTTACCTTCCCCGTGATGTTTCAACTCGTGCTCCTTGAGATGTCCGGCCTGCGTGTACGTGAGGCCGCACTGCACACACGTGTGGTTCCGTTACTTAGTTACCTTCGCCGTGATGTTTCAACACGTGCTCCTTGAGATGTCCGGCCTGCGTGTACGTGAGGCCTCACTGCACACACGTGTGGTTCCGTTACTTAGTTACCTTCGCCGTGATGTTTCAACACGTGCTCCTTGAGATGTCCGGCCTGCGTGTAAGTGAGGCCTCACTGCACACACGTGTGGTTCCGTTACTTAGTTACCTTCGCCGTGATGTTTCAACTCGTGCTCCTTGAGATGTCCGGCCTGCGTGTAAGTGAGGCCGCACTGCACACACGTGTGGTTCCGCTCTCCGTGCTCCGGCAAGTGACAGCGCATGTGTCTCTTAAGGAGGCCGTTACTTTGATACTTCTTGGGACATTCTGTGCAATTAAAAATCTTGGGAAGCTTCTCGCCTGTGTGCGTGCGCATGTGTCTAGTTAATTCCGTTTTCCTTTTAAACATTTTGGCGCACTCCTCGCATTGATAAGGTTTCGCTCTGCAAATTAAACAGCTGATTAGTTTATTTTATTTTATTATTATTATTATTTTTATAATACACTGGCAGGTCTTGGAGCTGATGCGTGTATATCTTAGTCCTTATCAGTGCACTTTAAATGTTTGTCAAGGCTATTTTTAACCCCCGACGCTAAAACGACAGGGTGTTATAAGTTTGACGTGTCTGTGTGTGTGTGTCTGTCTGTGGCATCGTAGCTCCCGAACGGATAAACCGATTTTGTTTTTTGTTTGAAAGGTGAATTAGTCGGGAGTGTTCTTGATCAAAATCGGTACAGCTGTTTCATTGCGTTGAGGGTTTTTTAATTTTTACAAAATTAATTACTTGTTGAAAGAATTCACTGAGGGGGCACTGATCACTGAGTCTTGGAACCGTCTACCAGACTCAGTGATCAGTGCCCTCTCAGTGAATACTTTCAAAAATAGTCTTACCATCAATTTAAAGTGCACTGATAAGGACTAAGAAATACACGCATCAGCTCAGAGCTGACTGTGATAAAACAAATAAATAAACAATTAAACAGCTGATTAGATGTCATACCTGTCAAGTTCCGATGGCAATACAATATTATGGTGACAGTGAGCTGATCTGATGATGGAGATGGAAGGTGGAAAATGGAACTCCTGATGATTAATAGTAGACTGGCTGTGTTTTGGTCATTTTGATTAGCACATGGTTCCAATCACTAATTTCATAAAAGCTTGGTTAGAAAAGGAGTTCCTTCAACTTAAAAATACGTGTTTATATAAATTAGTTTATTTTTTTAATTTAATGATTAACCAAACAAGCAGATATTAAGCGATAACCTTTGCCTTTAACAATGCATTACCTCCCAGGTCACGTTCTAGGACACACCCTGTGGCATTGCACTGCGCCCGCCACCCTGAGTCATAAAGATGAAAAGTCTCATGTGCCTGTAATTTCAAGGACCTCTATTCGCTATGACCAAACGTGACACAAAGCGGACTCGTTACGATAGATGCGTGGGATCATCGTTCAGAAAACATTGTGACGTCACACGTTATTGGCAAGTAATCTCCTTTGGCCATAGCGAATAAGGGCCCTGATGTTAAGAGGTAACCTCTGCCTTTAACAATGCACTGCCTCATAGGTCACGTCCACCTAGGACGCGCCCTATTTGGCATTGCACTGCGCCCGCCACCCTGAGACACAGATAAAGTCTCATGTGCCTGTAATTTCAACGGCACCCATACCCTTCAAACTGGAACACAACAATGCAAGCACTACTGCTTTGCAGTAGAAATAGTAGTACTTGTAACTTGTAGTACGCTGGTAGTACTTGTCGGACAACAAACTCTCTCACAAAAAAGCTTTACTACTACCATTGATAAATCATTTCGTTTCGTATGAGGTAGTGCTGGCCTCTGGTGTCAGAGTTTGTCAAGCCGCTCGAGGGCCTCTGACATGGCTTATCGACTGCTATTAATCAATAACAGCCGGGACCGACAGCTTAATGTGCCCTCCGAAGCACAGAGAGATGGAAATCCGCACATAACTTAGAAAAGTCATTGGTGCGGAGCCTAGGATCGAACCCGGTATCGTTGGATTCTGAGTTGCACTATTTAACCGTTAGGCTAACATCGCTTTTATATAAATAATAGCATCTGAATAAATAATAGGTAGTACAAGTACTACTCACAACTTAACATAGGTACTTACTTTATTTTTGGTTTGTCTTCTCTGTCAGATTCATCAGATACTTCAACTACTTCACATTTCACCACAATTTCTACCGTTTCGGTAGAGTCTTCCATTGCTGAAAAATAATGTAGAACAAAGGTGTCAGACTGGATTTAATAAACTGCCATTTACAAAGTTAAGTCTGTGATATCGAGCACATATAATGGATTGGTAATATCTTTATTAAAGGTCTCGCTTGAGGCTTTCTTTTGTGTTTTTTGCCCATTACAGCTCATGAACACTTCTTCAGATAGCGAAAGTTGATTTCGCGAGAACTAGGAGACTTAACACTCATGTTATAATTGATAGTATCTCATAAATAGCATCAGTTTAGCTACGATCACCCTAAACAAAACAAAAATACAAAAAATGTGTTTAGGGTGATCGTAGCTAAATTGATGATATTTATGAGATACTATGTTTTCTATGAGAACTTAAGTTCATAAGGGTATTTTTAAAATGCTTAAAACTTGGGTGACAATTATAGTTCATAGGTAGGTCCTGGTAGGTGATTGATTAAGTGGTATGTGGTTGTTCACATACCTACCTACCAGGTGAATTGAAACCCAAGGTAATTAGCTAAATTAACAACACATTTTAAAAATACCCATAGAAACATGAAGTCTATACTCCCCATAGAATACCACGACTCCCTAAAATAAAATAAGGGTTAGGCTTCCTACACAGGCGTCGTCCGGTATTAGTGTATTTTGTGTGTACAATAAAGTAAAATATACTCACTCTCGTAATGAGTATAATTACCTTTTGGAAATTGGAATAGTTGTTTTGTTTGTACGCAACGCACGACGCACGCAGAACAAATTTTTCACACAACACCAAAGAGGATAAATAAACAAATGACAAATAATGATATAGAGAAAAAAATACTACGTATTGTTATTATCATGGACTTAGTATACAAAAGTACATGGTTATTATTGCAAACACAGAAGATGTACTACTACCTACTACCATGAAGTTATAGGACCACTACCGTAGACAGAGTACCTTATTCTCGCTCTAAGGCCCAAGTTCACGAACAAATAAACGGGCCGTTACCGTAATCAATAGTCAAAGTGACAGATAACGTATGTAAACATCTATCAAAAAGAGTTTATTAAGCTAAACAGCCGTTTAAGCGTCCGTTAATGTGTTGGTGAAATTGAACCTAAGACTACTACATTCATGATCATGATTGCAATTGACCAATCAATAACCGTGGATGTAGTAGTACGTTGTTTTTTTTTTTTTTATTTATTTTTTGTAATTGGCGCCGCTAGGCTTGTGCATTTGCCATTTTCAAGTAAGTATCTGTATTTTCACTATATTGTATTTTCAATATATTTTGCAACGTTACACTCCTTCCAAGTCGTCAAAGTCACAGTCGAGTCATGATTTAGTAAAACGGTGGCAAATTTTACTAAAACTTTTTGTAGACAATTTCCACCAATTTCAAAAGTAACGCAATTCACTTCCATTTCATTTCACTACACTTGTGCTTTTTAAACGAGCTACATTAGTTAAAATGCCACCAAAATAACTCAAAATAACTCAAGAAAACACTAGGAAAATAAATAAAATAAAAGTAGACGACGTCTCTTTTCGAAAATGGCGGGAAGAGTCTCTAGTACGTTGTTCCTACTCAATAACACAGTGGTCAGTGGTGCCGGGAGTTCCGAAATGTGCTAAACGATCCGTCTTGAAGATTTTACTCTTTTTATATGATCTGAAATTCATACATTTTCTAAACATGTCAAATCATACTTTAATCGTTGTTTTTTTACTCGTCACGTAACATTTTTAAATGTGATATATTTAGCGGCGCGCCGCACCGGTTCAAAATAGATCACAACCGCCGCGGCGGCACTTAAACCCGCATGTTTCAGGTGCTAAGAATGACAGAAAGGATAAAGAACCGGCGAGAGGTTAATCAGTTGGGTCCTACCCCAGCTATAACTGGTTACATTTTTTTACAAATTATCCTCAACATTTTGGAATACATTACAAAAAACGTGCGGAAATATCCGATAGTAAATCAAGGTCCACAAGAGATCTGCTGAAGCACAAAAAAGTCCGAAATCTATCGATATAATATATGCCGAAATCGGATCAAAAGATCTGCACCGGCAACGGTAACATTGTCTGTCTTTATTTGCAGAGTCGATTACTTCTATTTTACCGAGAAAGATTGAGAGATGACTCACTGGACGCATCTCTCTCCATAATCGGACAGCAAATTGAATTATTGTTATTAAAACAGGCCGCCAAGAAGATGGATACCTAATAAAAAATAAAAAATAAAATAACCTCTATGGTTTCCGGCTTGTTCCTTATAGCCCTTGCACACGTACGCCAATTTGACAAACGGACGATCAATTGTCACCGTGTGCACGCGATTGTGCTTAGCAATTCGACAATACATTCGTTCAATTCAATAAAATCATTCAATCATCGATTGCCGCCAGCCATTTTCAAACAGGGATAATAGCTGTCATTAGCTGTGCACAAGAGGTTCCCCCACCACCAAAAATACAATGTTACCAACTCAAAAAGATGAGTTGGTTGGTCACAATTTCCCAAAGGTAATGTGAGACCGCTAGAAATCGATTATAATTTACCCACATTTTAGGCACACCACATAGCCCACTTCCATTTAATTTTCTAGTTTGTAATTTGTTAATTTGTTATAACTTAGTACCCCATAGTAGTCTAAGAATGTGATTAGATGCGTGTCCAGTTCACCCCACAAAGTATATTTATAATGATCACCCTTAGAGCGTTCGTTTACGCATTATTATCGAAGGAAGGAAGCTGCCATAAAGTGCCATGGTAGGTACACTAAAACATAATTAATTATATGGAATCATGGAATGGAAGCCCCATCGCCATGCACCACCACAATGAACAGAACAGGCAGGCAGGGTAGGAGACACTGGACTGATAGACCTCTCCTGAAGCAAAGCAAGGCTAGCTCATCACAATAATGCTTTTCAAAAAAAAAACAACTTCAAAGCTAGGAATTTATCCCTAATATAAGATTTTAAGTGATCGGAACCATGTGTTGATGAAAGTGAGCCTAAACACGGCCAGTCTACTATTATCCACTGAGGAGTTCCGTTGTCCACCTTCCGTATCCATCATCAGACCAGCTAGTTGTAAAATTTGTGATCGGAACCATGTGCTGATCAAAATGAGCCTAAACACGGCCAGTCTATTATTATCCATCAAGAAGTTCCGTTCGCCACCTTCCGTCTCCATCATCAGACCAGCTAGTTGTAAAATAAGTGATCGGATCCATGTGCTGATTAAAATGAGCCTAAGCACGGCCAGTCTACTATTATCTACTGAGGAGTTCAGTTGTCCACCTTCCGTCTCCATCATCATATTAGCTCGCTGTCTTTTTCTTTCTTTAAGTTGAAGTCGCACGGCTAGAGCATTTGCCATTTTCAATTATATTTATTGTATTTTCACTATCATGGTGTGTCTGGCCCAAGAATAGACCCCTCCATCTCCTGCCGTGGATGTCGTAAAAGCCGACTAAGGGATTACCCGGACTTGTTAGTAATATTCGTTGGTATACAATTTGTCCTTGCTTACTGGAAGACGCGTTAGAAGAGTCAGTCGTGGGAAGCAATGGCGACGATGAGCTCACCACTTGTCATGTCTTTTTCCCACGACGGTGCAACCCACAGTGAAAAGAGGCCCATTTGATGCTCTGCCTACCCTTCCGGGGTTAAGGCGTGTGTCTATGTATGTATGTATGTATGTACTTGCAGCTTTACACTCCTTCCAAGTCGTCAAAGTAATAGTCAAGTCATGTTTTAGTAAAACGGTGGCCGTTTTACTAAAACGTTGGTACAATATTTCCACCAACTTTAAAATCCCATAGATCTAGTAGCAAAAATTCTACGTCTATGGAAAATCCCGAACGCTGATCTATCAATAATCGTTTTTATTTAATGACGTCCTAAGACAACTTAATACAAAATTTTATGGACTTTATTAGTTTATGTCAAAATGATAACAAGCAAACTTTGAATATCTATATAGAGCTACCATAACGCATGTTTAAATTAATGAAATAAAATATATTTATTTCTACGAGTTATTTTGACTTTAAGGCCTTAATTATTGGAACTTCTATAAAATAGTAGGTAAAACAAATGAAAAAAAATATATACAAAAACAAACAAAAACAAGAAAGTAATAATTAAACCAAATGAAAATTGTATACCATTCTACGAATCATTGTATAATCAAAATCATGTTTTGGTTTTGGGTCACTCATATCTTTTTTCTTAGACTCATCTTCTCTCAGTATTTTGTTAACAGTTGTTCGAGAAATTCCAGTTATGTATTTTATTAATATATTCAGCCTAGACTTTTTTCAGACCAGATCGGAGACGTTCTGGAAAAAGGCCAGGTCAAGAGTACCCTTAACTGACGAGCATGTATAAAGAATGTGATGAGAGTGAATGAAGCAAAAGAAGTGTGTCAGGATCGTAGCAAGTGGAAATCCGTGGTCTCTGCCTACCCCTCCGGGAAACAGGCGTGAGTTTATGTATGTATGTATGTAGTTTTTTTTTATTATTGACTTTCGGATAAAAAGTACAGGAAGAGATTGAATACGATTTCGCGGGCTTGGAGCGCAATGCGTTTATCATTTCCGAACGTTTTTGGCATGGCTATTAAACTTTAGTAATTTGTCTAAAAAAAATATTGTCAAATATGGCGTAGGTACCTATATGAAAATTGGTATTATCCACTCTATATAAATATGATGATATTATTCGATGCGATCAAGACATATAGATCCACCAACTTATCTGTAGAACCATTTACCTAACTTTTTCTATCATCTACATACATTTCATTCTACATATAAGTTGGTGGATCTCTACACTGTCTTCCGAGGTACTGGTCAATAATCTATGGATGTAGTAGCACTGAGCATAGAGTTTTTTTTAATATAGAATTCACTGATGACGCAAAAGAGAAGCAAAGAAAACCATGGACTTAGTGTAGTCCATGGAGAAACAGAGAGAGAAGAAGACAAGAGTATTCTCTGTCTACGGTCGCAGGCCTAGTCAAAGAATAGAGGTAGTAGGCTGTTGCAGCTGCCATACCCTCTCGGCATGCTAACAAACAGGTACACCAAAAACTACAATATTATGTAATAGTAATACTACACTACGTATTATGTTCTTTGTGCCGAATTCCCAAAAATAAGTTAATTATATTTCCAACGAAATAGAACTTAAGGTACTTCGAAGTTGGCCACTGCTGCTCGTGGCCGGAAGGCAGATGTTCTACGGATGAAATAAAATCAGAGGGGGCTGGGTGTTGGGAAGACCACAACTCACATCTTGCGTCTGTTGGGCTCTTTATCAGTGGGCTTCGTTGATCGTAGGAAGCTCTTGCGGCTCTTTAAGCGGACGGGAGGTAGCTTGTGGCCGTGAAGAGGATGCCAGTTATCAGCTTCCTGCTTGCTCGTTTCAACGCTGCAACCAACCTCACGGCGAACGCTTGGTGGCTGCCAGCAAGCTGCCAGTGGATAGGTATAGCATTTTAAGGGGGGTGCGTTTTAGGCAGCCTGTAATAATTTTGCATGTGTCGTTGAGGGCGATATCTAATACCTCCTTCGCGTGGGCAGACTGGTGCCACACTGGACTTGCAAATTCACCCGCCGAAAAGGAGAGTGACAAGCCAGTTGTCCGTAGCACATGAGGTGATGCCTCCCAAGTTAGGCGCCCAAGTTAGGTAGAAGTTAGGCGCCGCAGTAAGGCCCTATCGAGCGTAATACCCAGGTAGCAAGGGAACGAGCAGTGGTCAATGCTTTCACCTTTCCAAGTATATAGGTAGTAATATAGAGGGTCCGTTTAGAGTGCCGGTTGCGAAGGTGCAAGATGCAAGATTTTGTCGAAGGGAATTTTCGTCGATAGTACTTCCCTAGTTCTTCTAGTGCCACCGACACTCTCGTCCGTCTCTTCGGCCCCTTCAAAACTATCGGTTGAGGCGGCCAGTGCTAGGTCGTCAGCATCGACAGAGGTAGCGATGTGTTAGCGAAGTGCTGGGCTGATCATTTGTGTACCTACCTAAATTTTAAAAAGTGCCGGAGCCAGTATGTACTTTTCCATATGTGCGACCTCTGTGGCGCAGCGGGCGAAGTTTCGTCTGCGACGCAGGAGGTTGCGGGTTCGATTCCCGCCTCGGAACAAATATTTGTGCGATCTGCAGATATTTGTTCAGGGTGTTCTGGGTATTTTCTATAAAAAAATAAAAAATAAACTATCTATTACCGACCCACAATTACACAAGTAACCATTACACAAGCTCTGCTTAGCTTGGGACTAAATAATGTTTTATTTTTTTTACTTCTAGAATGACGGATCAAGCAGATGTAAGCGGTAACCTCTGCCTCTGAACAGTGCATTACCTCATAGGTCACATCCACCTAGGACGCGCCCTATGTGGCATTGCACTGCGCCCGCCACCCTGAGACATAAATATGAAAAGTCTCATTTGCCTGTAATTTCACCGGCACCCTTACCCTTCAAACCGGAACACAGCAATGCGAGCACTACTGCTTTGCGGCAGAAATAGGTATTGTAGTAGTACTTCCCCGGACGAACTCTTTCACAAAAAAGCTCTACTACTGCTAATGTTGTGTGAACTATCCAGCATTAATTTATTATTAGGTATTCGTAAAATTTCAAGTGTAGCCCTACCAGCGTTCTTGTCTTCCTTCCGTCTATAGCACTTGTTCTTTGGTTAATAAAATTCTATCTCCTTCTCTTGTGGCTCTTTCTGGCAACACTCTCAAAATTTCATACTTAGACGAGGCTCGAAATGCTTGGCATAGTGCTTGCCCCAATACTACTCCCCCCAAATCTCTTTCGTCTCAACGGCAATGGGACGGGCCTCTGTGCGAGCTGACGCGGAATTGTCTGTTACAAACGTGCTCAAGCTCCACAGATCGTGCTCGTCTCCTGGCCGTTTCCAAATGGGAGTCAGGGTTTTGGTTGCAAGCACTTCCATCACATAATACTGGTACTTTAATGGATCCAGTTTCTTTCCGTATTGCAACTTCTTTACGGTTGGGTGCAGGGTGCTGTGCCCCTCATCACTGCAAGTGCGGTACTGCTGTTGATCAGCTTGGTCACCACGGATTATCGTGCACCAGGGCTGCCAGTAGGATTTCCCGCCACGCTAGCCTTAATGATATCATTCGCCGGGCCCTTAACAGCGTTAACATTCCAGCCATTCTAGAACCGAATGGTCTGTTACGTGACGATGGTAAGCGGCCTGACGGCATGACTCTTGTTCCGTGGGAGAAGGGTAGGCCTTTGGTGTGGGACGCTACATTTATGTTGATACCCTTGCGCCATCTCATCTGTCCGGGACATCAGTTAGGGCCGGTGCGGCGGCAGATTCCGCTGAGGACCTCAAAAGACGCAAATATTCAAGTCTCGATAGAGCTTACTTATTTAAGCCTTTCGGGGTCGAGACTCTGGGTCCGTGGGGTTCCGGGGCCCTTCACGTTTTCAAAATTCTTTCAGGGCATCTGGTCGAAGCGACGCGTGACCCGAGAGCTGGCTCTTATCTGGCTCAACGCATTAGTATTGCCATTCAGCGTGGCAATGCAGCCAGCATCTTAGGGACGCTTCCGTCTGGTAGTGATTTGGATCACTGTGAACTGTTTCATATGTATTTTGTACATACCCTGTATTATTCTTTCTGTAAATAAATGTTTATTATTTATTTATATAGCTATCCTGCTACCTACCTTGCACCGACCCGCGCGCCGCGCCACGGAAGTCATATTCGTTTGGTCCTCTGTCTACGGGTTGGTCATTTGGCTCTCACGTGGGTGGATTGTGCTTTGATTGTACACAGTACATTGTGTCGGCTAGGCAACTCATGGCGCCAATCGGGATTATAGAATTGTCTTTGGAAAATTGGAATTCCATAGACAATTCTATGGAATTGATGGCAATTGGTGTCCGTGTGAACGCCTACACACAATAGGTAGTTTGCTGGGCACAATTCGACAATCAGTTCGTTCATAGAGTTTCGTGGTTCATTCATATAACGTAAGACAGAGAAATGGGAAACTCATAGCAAGATAGAAAGAGGCGCATATATCATAGAATGACGTGGCTTTCGGAAAGTTAGTAGTGTCTTTTTGTTTAAGCTGAATTAAAATATAAGCTAGAAGAGGAACTGATTTAATGTAAATACATTCCATGAATTGATTGGCATTTTTCATTAAATTTCTTCATGCTTTCTTCGTTATTAAGAATTTCCAAAGTACTAAGTAGAACTAATCAGATGGTCAAGCAGATGTCTGAAATCGGGCTGCCAGCAAAAGACAAATATTTTACCGTTATTACTACCAGCATGCGTGTTCGTATATTTTTTGAATAATAAATTTAAAAGAAAACCGGTCAAATGCGTGTCAGATTCGCGTGGAGAGGGTTCCGTACAAGTAGGCTACTATAGTAGCCAATAGACTAGTTGAACTTATTAGTCTTCGGTGAAATTAAGGAAAACTTTTCCCTTCAAGAATATTCACTGTTTTCCGTAGGAATTTAAAGACGTGGGATTTTGGGTTTGGTGAACAAACGACTTTAAAAAAATTAGGTAATCGGTTAGGTACGTATGCAAGTTGTTGGAATTGCACAATATTCTGATATGATGTTGGCCTCTAAACAGGTTTTCCAAATGTAGGTACGTATGCAATATTGTTTGAATTGCACAATATTCTGATATGTGTTAGTATGTTGGCCTCTAAACAGGTTTGCCAAATGTATTAAGTATAAACTTAATTTCGTTTCTGATAATTGGTCGTTGCGCTCTATCAGTTCTGCACTTCTCTATCACAATCACAAAACTGCAGCCTTCAGAGGAAGTTTTAGATATTCGGCAACAAAGTGCTGGAACATTATATTCCTCCCCCGATCCGTAAAGTTAAAACCAAGTACACCTTTAAAATACATTTTAAGTAGTTTTTGTAACAGATACAAATAGCAGGTATTCATAGAAGAAAGAAAGAAAGAAAAAAAGAAAGAAACGTTTATTTATGACTAAACAATCAAAGACACACACATGCAACATGCAAAAGCAAAAATGATATAAAAATAAATACAAAAAAAAACAGATATAAAAAATAAGGCAATTTGTGTGGGTGCCTGACGTAAGCCACAAAAGGGTCTTCAACTCAGCCTTTATAGTTACGTTTAGCGTCATAGGCACTTCGTTTGCCAAAAATAATACTACCGTCTGTTATCGCTTGCATTCGCATGTGTTGTCATGTATGTACATCACCTAGGTAGCAAACTCCAATATTATAAGGACTCCTGTATTACTGCACAAGCACCAACATTTTGTAGCCTAGGTACACATTACACATTGTTTTGTAACTCGTTCTGCTTGCTATCGATGGATTATGGCTGAAAACCAGTGTTTTTGCTTCATGAGCAAAATATCTCGCTGAGCCATGGCCTTTTTGACGTACTGCAGCACACACAGACATTTTACTTGGATTTTGTATATATTATTGTTTTTTTTTATTAGTATATTATATTTTATTGTTTATTTTTACTTGTGCATAGTACAATTTGTTGTAATTTGTATGTGTGTGTGTGTCTGAATTTGCAAATAAAGACTTTTTCTGTCTATCTATCTATATGTATGTACTCCGTCCAGGAGGTTCAGAGAAAATCAGCTGTGACCTACAGACACGAGAGTCATCCTATCGTGAGCATCCACCATAACTATCTAAGTTTAGGTTAAGCAATGATCTGCGAGGTAGGTATTTAGATGGGTGACCACTTGGTCTTAACAAATGTCTACCTCAAATATTAATGCAAACATTTTTCATTTTTTTCTTGTTTTTTTTAAAAGAACATACTTTGACTGTCACCACTCCCACTCTTTCCACGCATACGTTAGCTTGGTAAATATGTTTGAAATAGAAATGGTTTTTTTTTTTCATACTGAATATTTTGTGTAAGATAATATAAGTAGTAAAAACGTGGTAGATTTAACAAGAAAACTGTTAATTGGAAACACTGCACATTTTAACCATCCTATTGCCGTAGGCCAATCGGCATGTGTGTGCACGCGAATTGTGCTCAAAATCGAACTGCCCAACTTCCCGACTGTCGAATCGGCGTACGTGTGCAAGCGGCATTAGATAGTGGGCGCTTTCACATTGGACGATAACGACACGACACGATTTCGTGACGATATCGTCGACTTTTTATATGTTCATATTTTTTTATGGCATAGTACATTTTAAACTTTCCCGAATCTCCCGATTTTACGGGAGTTCTACTGATTTTGAACTTCTACTGATAACGACATTCTCCCGATAAAAGCAATTCTCGCGCTCCGAGTGTAGGCGTTGAACGTAACCCGCATAAAATGCCAACCGCCCTAATCGCCAAACTTGTACTATTATTTGTTCTGTGGCCTTACTGAGAAATTTTGGTCCGGGATTTCCCTGTAAGACTAATCTACTTCTTCAATCGAAGGTCCTGAGGTCTACCACAGGTTTGTAATTTGTTACAACTCGGATAGAATAACGAAAACCGAATTGCGAGTCGAAATGTCGTTTTTGTATGGAGAAAATGATAAGAGCCCCTAGCGGACTTGTTGAGAAACTCCTAAAAACCATACATAAAAACAAATATCGACTCGGAATTCGATAGTCGGGATACCGAATGCAAAACTTAGACAAACCTGTGGTAGGCCCTCATCCTCCATTCATACAAAACAATATCTTGACAAGACCTGTTGCTATGAATTTAAATGTAGAACAAAAAAACTGCCATGTCGAAATAACGTTGGTACGAATAAAATAATGTAAACTTTCTTTGCTAACTACGAAAATAATACAATAAATTGAATATGCTAAATGCTAACATGTCTTTGATTTTCGAACAATAACTTTGTTCCCGATTTTCGACTGTATTTTAAATTTTCCGTTTGGTAACACTGATTTATCGTTATCAAAGAATATTTCAGCAAGTTATTTACAAGCTACATAAACAAAAACACCGACAAGCTATCAACAGTCAGGTCTACCAGTGTACTAAAAAACTGGTCGTCCGTGCAGCAGCAGTGCAGTGTACAACTAAAAAAAGGTCAAGTGTAATTGGGTAAGGTACTCGTTATTTATAAATTTTGTTCTTATCATAGACTTATCATATCTTATCTTATCATAGCTAGATAGTTTGTTCACTTCATTTAATCCAAAAACTACAATATATTTGATTTAATCATCAAATCAATAGCTGATCGAAGATCTCAAGTGCACTCAAGTGCAAGTGAGTAAACCACAGACTACTAGTATGCTAACGCATGAGTAAGCTCTTGGTTTTCTTGTTTGTCTGCAGTAAAGGCAACTTCAAAATCGGCAAAAATTCACCATAGAAACTAGGTAAGTACTTAAATATATTAGCAACTTAGCAAGTAGGTATAGTATATCTAAGTTCTGTTTTCTCAGTCGTGTTTAATTAATGTAATGTAAAAAATAAATAAATAAATAAATAATAAAACTGCTATAAAGCTCTAAAGTTAAGACTTATAAAATTCGCAAGTAAAGACAGCCCAAGACAGGAAAAGTGGAGAAAGATGTAGGAGGCATATACTCGTAGAGAGGTCCTTAATAAATAGAGTGAAAAATATAATATAAAAAAAAACTACAACAAAAAACTAATGTTAAGAGATACCTAATATTTAGATGTACAATATTATTTATTATTAAGGAAATTAAGCTGAAGCTAATAATTAATTATTATTTATTATTACTAGTTACTTCAGCTTAATTATTTGAAACGTTAATATAATAATAATAATGTTTTATTACAAGCTTTTATTGATTCTTTTATTTACCCATGTGTATGTTTGTCTGGGTGGAATCCGAGTGGAATCTTGCAGCTGAATTTTAAAGCAGTTATCCTCAACCGATTGAGCTGAAATTTGGCATACCGGTCAAGTTCCGATGACAATACAATATGATGGTGACAGCGAGCTGATCTGACGATAGAGATGGAAGGTGGACAACGGAACTCCTCGAGGGATAATAGTAGACTGCCCGTGTTTAGGCTCATTTTGATCAGTACACTGATCCGATCAGTAATTTTATAAAAGCTTGTATTAAAAATATATTTTTCACAAAAAACTTATATTATAATATGGAAGCTAACAAATATGCAAAGAATGATTAATGGAGGAAATAGCTTCACAATTCTATTACAATTACCTCAATTTAAATGACACGATTTTGAATGACTTCACAGCTCACCATGGACCGATGGGAATCTGCCATAGATGGCTACCAAAGGTCCCAGACCCTGGATAGCTTCAGTTCCGTTCTACATATGGCCGGGAGTATTCTGAAGGAAGATTTAGCGCCATTTGAGTTGGGTAAGCTCTCACAGGATATCGGTTTTAATTTTCAATGCAAATTTCCACCATAGGTACCATACTTAGACACACACCTTTTTCCTCGAATGGGTAGGCAGATCCTCAATGGAACTCTTTCCACTGTGGATTGTACCATCGTGGGAATATAGACGTGACCAGTGGTGAGCTCATCGCTGCCATTGCTTCGCATGACTGGCTCGGCTAATGCTTTCTTCCAGTATTATCATATTCCTTAATGTACCGTAAAACCGGTTTAATTAGGCCAACATTTTCAGGTATTCTTTGGGATCTTTTTTATTATTTATTGTTTTTTGAAGGTGGTCCAATCTTGCTCTAAGAAGGCTGGTTATCTACTTTTAACCAATTTAAAAAAGGAGGTTCTCAATTTTTGTGTATTTTTTTTCCAGGTTAGTCCCATTTTCATCAAAATCTAGTTCTAAAAATGGGATCCATGAGGAATTATGGTAACTCCTCAAATATTATAGGCACACATATAGCGATTTCGGTATTTTCAGCAACATGTCAAGCATGTGCATTTAGAAAGTGTCATAGCAGTCACCGCCGCCTATGGACATCTGCAACACCCACGGTATTGCAAACGCGCTGCCTACACTGTGCGAGACCTCCACGCATCCAAAATGTGCGGGTGAGCTCGCTCACGATGGCGGGATGTGCGATTTGGTGAAGTGGAACTGATGAAGACTAGAGATGCCCATTGGAACTACTCAATGATAAGTATTTCACGGGTGGCGATAAGGGTGACTTTCCGATATCCGATTGAGCTGAAATTTGGCATACCTGTCTATTTCCGAAGATAGTACAATATGATAGTAGTTTTAGTAATAGTAGAGCTTTTTTGTGAAAGAGTTCGTCCGAGGAAGTACTACTACCATACCTATTTCTGCCGCAAAGCAGTAGTGTTCGTATTGCTGTGTTCCGGTTTAAAGGGTATGGTTGCCGGTGAAATTACAGGCTCATGAGACTTTTCATCTTTATGTCTCAGAGTGGCGGGCGCAGTGCAATGCCACATAGGGCGCGTACTTGGTGGACGTGACCTATGTGATAATGCGCTGTTCATAGGCAGAGGGTACCGCTTATTATCAGGTGGGCCACCTGCTTGCTCTGTCATTCTAAGTAGTACACACAAAAAAAAGTGACAGCGAGCTGATCTGATGATCTGATGGAGACGGTGGACAACGGAACTCCTCGATGGATAATAGTAGACTAGGGTACTTGTATAGTATTATTTTATCTGTGACTAGGGTTGAGGTACCCTAGAGTACACCTTAGAGCCAGGGTGGTCCCGGACTGTGCGGTTTCAGAGGAACTTCCTCCCGCGAACACTCAGGTTGTGGAATTGATCTCCCAGCAGAGGTTTTCCCAAGTGATTACAGTATGGGTTTCTTCAAAAGGGGTTTATGGAATTTTTTAAAGGGTCGGCAACGCGCGTGTGATGCCTCTTGTATTGCAGGCGTCCATAGGCTACGGTAACCGCTTAATAACAGGTGGGCCGTATGCTTGTTAGCTACCTTGGTAGTATTTAAAAAAAACAAAAAACAAAGAACATGCGCAACTCCCAATACATTGTTTGACCCAACTTTTTTGGCTATCGTAATGTACAGTTGAGATACTTTTGGTTATTGATAATATATGTTAAGATAATTAAAAAGCAAATTTAATTTCTTGCGTAGAAGTTGTGGGAAAGTAATGAAGCTTGTTGCGTTTTGTTTCACGCAAATGCAATGAGTTGCTTCCTCGGAACAAATATTTGTGGTATCGCAGATATTTGTTCAGGGTGTTCTGGGTATTTTCTATGTATAATAAAAAATATCTATCTATGTATTATATCGTATTAAGTATATCAGTTATCTAGTACTCATAACACAAGCTCTGCTTAGCTTGGGGCTAGATAATGTTGTGTGAACTGTGTCCAGCATTATTTTTTTTTTTTTTTTTTTTTTTATCTAACTATTTAGAAATACAACTTTTGCTTCCCAACTTCTAAAAATATACAAGTTCTCTAGAAATTTTTGACAAAAAACAACATTTAGAACCGTGCGAATTACTTCCACGAACGGGTCCTGGTTTATTTATTTTTGACCTGGGTAAGCGGTTGCCCACATCCTTTTTTTTAACATTGATAGACCTTTGTTTGACCACGATCTCACCTGTTGGTAAGTGACGATGCGGCCGAAGATGGAGCACAAAGGTCTAGAAGGCACCTATTCACTCTAAACTTGAAGAGACCCAGATTATAGTTTTCAGGAAAGACAGACGACGGTAGTGTATTCC
Source organism: Operophtera brumata (assembly GCA_932527175.1). Taxonomy (NCBI): domain Eukaryota; kingdom Metazoa; phylum Arthropoda; class Insecta; order Lepidoptera; family Geometridae; genus Operophtera; species Operophtera brumata. The sequence goes on along the minus strand of OW052232.1, from coordinate 32,234,360 downwards.
ACTCCTTAGCAGTTCGCATGTATTTGTATGTAAAGACTCGACAAACTAGCATACGGCCCGCCTGATGGTAAGCGGTTACCGTCGCCTATTGACATCTGCAACACCAGGGGCATTGCCAATGCGTTGCCTGCCCTGAAGGACTGTACATATTTTTTGAAGCGGCTCATGTTGTAGTTTAGCGGAAACACCTCAGGAGAGATATATTTTTCCTTTTATAATATTTCAGATTGGTTCATTGGAACCCTGCTCTCCCAGCCGGTGTCGCTGATAGACACCGTATCGCGCAGACTGTCAGACGACGCCTGGTCCAAGCTCATCAAGGATGCATACAAGTTGCTCTCGGAGCTAGTCGAGAACCACCATGATGGAGTCTGTCAGTACATCGATGCTATTGTAATGGTAAGAATAACTGATATAAAAAAATAAAAAATAAAAACGACCAAGTGCGAGTTGGTCTCGCGCAAGATTGGTTTCGTACCATTATCTTTAAAAACGACAAAAAATCACGTTTGTTGTATGGGAGCCCCCCTTTTTTTTATACTACTTGGATGACTGATCAAGCAAGAGGCCCAACTGATGTTAAGCGGTAACCTCTGCCTATGAACAGTGCATTACCTCATAGATCACGTCCACCTACGACGCAACCTATGTGGCATTGCACTGCGCCCGCCACCCTGAGACATAAAGATGAAAAGTCTCATGTGCCTGTAATTTCACCGGCACCCTTACCCTTCAAACCAGAACAGAGCAATGCGAATACTGCTTTGCGGCAGAAATAGGTATGGTGGTAGTACTTCCCCGGATGAACTCTTTCACAAAAAAGCTCTACTACTACTAAAATTACCCCTTAAATTATTATTATTTTGCCCCTATTTTGTAGTAATTTGTTGTTATAGCGGCAACAGAAATACATCATGTGTGAAAATTTTAACTGTTACTATCACGGTTCATGAGATACAGACTGGTGACAGCCGGACAGACTGACAGACGGACAGCTGAGCCGACTGACAGACGGACAGCTGAGCCTTAGTAATAGGGTCCCGTTTTACCCTTTGGGAACGTAACCCTAATAACGGCAAAAAAACACGTTTGTTGTGGGGGGGATTTATTTTATTATATTTTTTAGTATTTGTTGTTATAGCGGCAACAGAAATACATCATCTGTGAAAATTTTAACTGTCTTACTATCACGGTTATGAGATACAGCCTGGTGACAGACGTACAGTGGAGCCTTAGTAATAGGGTCCCGTTTTACCCTTTGGGTACGGAACCCTTAAAATTTAGTTTTTAGACGTTCGCTCTTGGAGCGCGCTCTCGAGATGTCAGAATGTACGACAAATTCCACTGCTGCTAAAAGTGTACGGTACACTCGCAGTCAGGGTTGGCAATGTTTAAAACGTTAAAACACTGGGAAAAATGCATATACTTGTTTGAACATGTTTAAAACACGCCAATATGCGATAATATATTTTTTGTTCTTTTCTTAAGGTGAATGCTCACCCTTGCGGCGCGAAATTCTAATTTTTTGGTGTTTTTTGCGGGTACGTATCAAAATGTATAAATTCAAAACACATACGTTTAGAATTCATAAGTTCAAAACACATAAATTTAAAAAACTTAATTGTTTAAAATTTATAATTTCATTTGATATAAGTTTAGAATAACGAAGTTCGAAATACCGAAGTTTGAAAAACATAATGTCAACAACACATAACAGCTGTAATTAATAATGGCTAAATAGCATAATAGTGGCCACAACGCGTTCATTCCTCGTCATTCGCGTTCATTGGCGTCTCTAGCCGCATCCATCCACCGCGTTCCTTGTCTTTGATCCATCGAAAGGTTGATTTTGGAACCTCACCTCTGACACAGTTTGAATAGAACCTGCATAGTTCACCTACTTCTGATATAAATAAAATATTCTCCCTCCAATCTTTCTCACCCACTTTCAAAAACCTTGCAATAAGGATATTGAATTTATTTTCGGTATTCTAAACGTATACATTGTAATCATTATGTATTTTGATTTCAGGCATTTCGACCTTTATAAATAAAAAACTTCAAGGGTTTTAAATTTATTTATTTTCACTATTAGGTTTTTTAAATTTATGTGTTTTGAACTTATATGTTTTGATACGTACCCTAACTGTATACGTTTAAAATACCGAAAATCAAAATACCGTATGGTTCAAATAAATAAATCGAATATCCCTATTGTACGGTTTTTATAATGTTTGAAATACGTCAAAGTGTCAAATTTGAAGGCTCCAGTACAAACTTGAAATTTGGCATGCATATTTGTTTGAGATTATGGCTTTAGGCATTTCGACCATTATACATATAGAACTTTATCGATTATAAAACTTATTGATTTTCACCATTAGGTTTTTTAAATTTATGGATTTTGAACTTATGTATTCTAAACGTATGTATTTTGAATTTATGAATTTTAATACGTACCCGTTTTTTGCCCATTACAGCTCATCAACACTTCTTCATATAGCAAAAAAGAAGTTCGCGAAACCTAGGAGACTTAACACACATGTTTTAATTGATAGTATCTCATAAATATCATCAGTTTAGCTATGATAGCCCTAAACACATTTATACAGTGTTTTTTTTTGTTTAAGGGGTATCGTAGCTAAACTGATGACATTTATGAGATACTATCAATTAAAACATGTATGTTAGGTCTCCTTGTTCTCGCGAACTCAACTTTTGCTATTAAGAAGTGTTGATGAGCTGTAATGGGCAAAAAACACCAAAAAATTTGAATTTCGCGCCGCGAGCGTGAGCATCCACCTTAAACTGTTCAACACTGTCAATTGGTAGTAAATTATAACACTTTTTATGGCAACACAGAAGGTAAAGATCGGGGATTACCCTAAAGTCGCAGTCAGCCAAAGGTCAACCAGCCTTCTGGTTCAAAAACAAATAATTCAAACTCACAGCGGGCTACCTTCCCCCTTTTTCGCTATGACCAAACGTAACATAACGTGGGCTCGTTACGATTTCTACGTGGAATATAGAAGTGACAAGTGGTGAGCTCATCGCCGCCATTGCCTCCCACGACTGACTCGGATAACGCTTTCTTCCAGTAATAACACATTCCGTTATAAGCTAGCAGCCAGGACAAATCTTATACGAATCTTACCAACAAGACCGTTGCACCTTAAGACGATATGTTAAAATTTTGTAGTCGTTGCGTTACATGCTCACTCAGTAACAGTAAAGGTTACAAACTTGATGTTAATACAGTAACTACCTGAGGATGTAATCTAAATAAATCATAGACAAGAAACACGATTGGTGAAACATTTCTAGATACAATAGCTTTATTTTGTACATACAAACATACATAGACACACGCCTTTTTCCCCGAACGGGTAGGCAGAGCTTCAATGGGCCTCTTTTCACAGTGGGTTGCACCATCGTGGAATATAGACGTGACGAGTGGTGAGCTCATCGGACTCAGCTAATGCTTTGTTCCAGTATTTTTGTAAAAATTTCTAAAACGCTTTTTAGGTCCCTCCTTCGATTAGAGAAAATATTAAGCGTAAATTTTTACACTATTCAGTAGGTAATCACATAACTTAGATTAGTATAAGAGTTTTTTTGTTATATTTGCTACTTTAGAAGCAAAACGAAGTTTTATAATTTGTCGCTTACGTCAATTATTTCCGAGCTGAAGAAATCCATACCTCATCTTTTCCCGTGTTCAAGTTAGCAATAGCGCTGTCACTTTCTTACAGCTATTGTTTTCTTGCTAGACTTCGCCCATTCGGTATTTTAACATATCGCCTTAAGGTGGATGCTCACGCTTCAGGCGCGAAATTATTATTTTTTGGTGTTTTTTGCTCATCAGCTCCTGAACACTTCTTCAGATAGCGAAAGTTGATTTCGCGACAACTAGGAGACTTAACACACATGTTTTAATTGATAGTATCTCATAAATATCATCAGTTTAGCTACGATACCCATAAACACATTTTTACAGTGTTTTTTTTTGTTTAGGGGTATCGTAGATAAACTGATGATATATATGAGATACTATCAACTAAAACATGTGTGTTATGTCTCCTAGTTCTCGTGAAATCAGCTTTCGCAAACTGAAGAAGTGTTCATGAGCTGTAATGAGCAAGAAACACCAAAAAATTAGAATTTCGCGCCACAAGCGTTAGCATCCACCTCAATACTCGTTCTTAACAGGTGTGCCAGAAGCCGCAAGACGCCCGTACAAGAAGCCACGCGCTTCAGTGTCTGACGGCTTGCTTGAAGCGGTCCATGTCAGTCGTGCGCGCTAGTCAGTACACCGCGGAGGTGGCACAAGCTAACACTTGCAAGGCGCCCCTGGCTTTGCTTGTCGGTAAGACACTTCAGACGTCACACGCCTATCATCACCTGCCTATCATCACCTGCATATCATAACCTGCCTATCATCACCTGCCTATCATCACCTGTCGATCATCACCTGCCTCACCCCTAACTTTAGAAAATCACTAGAAACTCTATCTATCTGAGTAACGCCAGGCGTGGCGCACTCCGCACTTTAGGTATGAAGCTATAAGTAACAGGCGGGCTCCACTTGTCGAGTTAATGCTGTGCTTCAGACAGACCAGATAAGAGTTACGCGATAGAAAGAGAGGTAACTACTAGCACAGAATAAATGATAATACAAGAACAGAAGGCAAACTTCTCAAATTATATAAATAGCGACTCTTGCTAGGAAGCAACAAAGTGCACTTCAGCTCGCATAAGCGCTTAGTGCCTAACGCGATATTCACCTATACATTGCCGCGCTCTTCTAACGCGTAACTCTGTCACTCTCTGGCGCGGAGTGACGCGGCTCGTAATGGTTGTTGACTTGTCGCATACGACAACGATTGTAGCCATATAGTAGGCATGGGTAGCATAACTATATAAAAGCATAAATATTCTAAGCGCTGGCTTTTGTTTTATTATGTAATATGTATTTGTGTTTCATGTACTCCCCGTTTTTATATTATTTTAAGTAGATAGTTGGGCAACAAATACCTGTTGGCTCTTAGTCTTCGATAAAAGATACAGAATATCGAAGCTCTCAGTCTACCATTTAGTTACCTATTATTTATTACCTTTTAATAATTTACTTACCATTTATAAAGTTGACCTAGCATCATCATCAGCCCACACTAGTCCACTGCTGGACATAGGCCTCTCCCAATACGCGCCACTGAGCCCGGTGTTCGGCTCTTCTCATCCACTTCCCGCCGCCTTCCGTAGGTCATCGCTCCACCTAGCCAGAGGGCGCCCCACGCTACGTTTGCCAAGACGCGGTCTCCACTCAACAACCCGCTTACCCCAACGGTTGTTGACTCTTCGGCATATATGACCAGCTCATACATTGACCTAGTAAATCGTATAATCTTCATTTTAGCAGAACTTGTACGTCTGGGTAATAAGGGGAAACATTTATAGTAGGTATCAAAGAAAATCAATAGTAAGTATAGGTACGCGTAAATAGTCGACCACTTCGACTTACCTATCGATACCTACTGAACTGAAACGCGATAAAAAAGAGGGTTTTTTTTTCTTTCTTTTTAACATTGATAGACCTTTGTTTGACCACGATCTCACCTGTTGGTAAGTGACGATGTGGCCGAAGATGGAGCACAAAGGTCTAGAAGGCACCTTCACTCTAGCCTTGAAGAGACCCAGATTATAGTTCATATCGCATAATGAAAACATCCTAAATGGTGCGTCCCGTTATGTACACTTCAACCTCACTTTCTAAGTACCTAACAGTTTTGTGGACTTTAGAGGATCACTAGCACACTTCTGAGTAACTGTTTTGTGATCTTTAGGATCAACATTACTATCACTTTCTGAGTAACAATTTTGTGAACTTTAGAGGATCACTACCTAACACATTTGTGTTTATTTTTAACTATGAAGGTTCACTAAAACTTTCTAATGATCACTAATATTGTCTGTGTTACAGTCTTAGTTTGTTGTTAATGATGGCGGTGGGCGGGATCTTTGCAGGTACCATATGCGAACACCATCCGGAAACAGTGACAGATCAGTGCAACACAATATGGAGAAACTATTTGAACCTGTTAAAGTCCAATAAAAACACTGTGAGTTTGTTTTTTTGTTTATGGTTTCTGTGCATTATTAGCAACTATTTAGCCAGTGTCAATTCAAATAACATACATACATAGACACACGCCTTTTTCCCCGAAAGGGTAGGAAGAGCCTCAATAGGCCTCTTTTCACAGTGGGTTGCATTGCACCATCGTGGAATATAGACGTGACAAGTGGTGAGCTCATCGCCGCCATTGCCTCCCACGACTGACTCGGCTAACGCTTTCTTCCAGTAATAACACATTCCATAATAAGCTAGCAGCCAGGACAAATCGTATACCAACGAATCTTATCAACAAGTCCGGGTAATCCCTTAGTCGGCTCTTACTACATCCACGGGAGGAGACGGAGGGTCTATTCTTAGGCCGGACGCACCATAGTACCACCACCAGTAGTAGTAGAGCTTTTTTGTGAAAGAGCTCGTCCGGGGAAGTACTACCACCATACCTATTTCTGCCGCAAAGCAGTAGTGCTCGCATTGCTGTGTTCCGGTTTGAAGGGTAAGGGTGCCGGTGAAATTACAGGCACATGAGTCTTTTCATCTTTATGTCTCAGGGTGGCGGGCGCAGTGAAATGCCACATAGGGTGCGTCCTAGGTGGACGTGACCTTTGAGGTAATGCACTGTTCATAGGCAGAGAATACCGCTTAACATCAGGTGGGCCTCTTGCTTGTTCCGTCATCCAAGTAGTATAAAAAAAAAAAAAAAAAAAAAAAAACATAATATGTAGTAAAAAATTCAAGTAAACGAGTCAAATAAAAAAATAAATAATTAAAATTTTCATGAATAACAAGTAATAATAAATAGTAAAACCGTCAAGAGTCTCCGTCAAGTCATAATCCAGTTTAAATTGTGGCAGAAAAACTAGATAGGCAAAAAAAAACCACCATTTCAAAAAGGTATTCTTACAAGCTCCTTTACATGATATTGTAACTCACATTGTAAAGGGTTTTTCAATAGGGACGTTTGAACTTCGACAGAAAGTGATTAAAAAAAGAAAGAAAGTGAAAGCAGAAAGTGGATGAGAAGAGCCGAACACCGGGCTCAGTGGCGCGTATTGGGAGAGGCCTATGTCCAGCAGTGGACTATGTGGGCTGATGATGATGATGTTGAACTTCGACAGCGTTTAGCGGCCATCTTGGTAAAGCAATAGCTGTCAAAGGAAGAAAACGCTGAACCCAAAAATTAAAAAAAAAAAGGTCAAAAATAAATGAACCCTTCACGGAAGTAATTAGTACGGTTCTAAATGTTGTTTTTTTGTACGCTTTTTACAACAAAAAAAGCACTGTACAAAATGGGTTTCGTAGCTAAACTGATGATATTTATGAGATAATATCAATTAAAACATGTGTGTTAGGTCTGCTAGTTCTCGCGAAATCAACTTTCGTTATCTGAAGAAGTGCTCTTGAGCTGTAATGGGCAAAAAACACCAAAAAAATATATAGATACAAGATATTTATTTGCATAAATAAGTGTTACAATTTGGTCTTATAAAATAGTGAGCACTTATATTTTGACGACCTCTGTGGCGCGGTTGGCGAAGCTTGGCATGCGAAGCAGGAGGTTGCGGGTTCGATTCCCGCCTCGGAACAAATATTTGTGCGATCGCAGATATTTATTCAGGGTGTTCTGGGTATTTTCTATGTATAATAAAAATATCTATCTATGTAATGTATTGTATTAAGTAGGTATATCAATTATCTAGTACCCATAACACAAGCTCTGCTTGGCTTGGGGCTAGATAATGTTGTGTGAACTGTCCAGCATTATTTATTATTTATTTAATTATATATTTCGCGCGTCAAGCGAGAGCAATCCACCTTAAGATGAATGCTCACGCTCGTGGCGCGAAATTCAAGTTTTTTGGTGTTTTTTGCTCATCAACAGTTCTTCAGATAGCAAAAGTTGATTTCGCGAGAACTAGGAGACTTAACACACATGTTTTAATTGATAGTATCTCATAAATATCATCAGTTTAGCTACGATACCCCTAAACACATTTTTACAGTGTTTTTTTTTGTTTATGGGTTTCGTAGCTAAACTGATGATATTTATGAGATAATATCAATTAAAACATGTGTGTTAGGTCTCCTAGTTCTCGCGAAATCAACTTTCGTTGTCTGAAGAAGTGTTCATGAGCTGTAATGAGCAAAAACACAAAAAAAAAAGATTTTCGCGCCACAAGCGCGTGCATCCACCTTGATCGACGGAGCGGAGTCCCCATAATATTTATCAAGTCTTTGTTTTGTTTCCGTAATAGTTTTGTTGCGCAAAACATAATGAACACACGAAATTCACTTATCTTCATCTTTGCAAAAAACTAACCATCGACACTGGCTATAGATTTGAATTAAGAGGAAACACAAGGGCCATTTTCCCATACAAACGTAGTCCCCTGTTTTCTCCCTGGATAATGCCAGTACAGCAACAATTTTTTTTCCAAAAAAATTATGCCCACCATTGCATGTCCCTATGTTTTCCTTTTTTTTATAAATTATTTATTATCCAACTCGCACATTGATAGCTTGGTTGTTCGGGCACTGCGCGACAGAAATAGATTTTACAAATACCTATTTTTTTATTCTCTAGCCCGTGGTGTTTCCTCTTAAGTCCTTCAAAAGAGTTGTGAACAAGGAAGTTACATTCAATTTGCGATAATTTTATTCCAAAATAGATTTATATCAGCCTTATCACTCCGCCCTCGTAGCTGGACTTATGCATATACATTTGTATTATTATAATAAGGAAATAAAGAGTTAGACGAGGAGTCCCTACGCCTAAACCGGTACAAGCATGTTCCGGGGCGTTTTGCCCGTTCCTCCCCAACCGGCAACAGCCCAAGCCGAGGTCCGTACCTAAGTGAAATGAAATGAAATGAAAAAAAAAATGAAATGAAAAACATTTATTTGGCACAAACAAAAAAAACAAACAGAACAAACAGAATGCTAGGAAAAAGTAGGACAAAAAACAGAAAAATAAATAAAAAATAACAACCAAAAACATACAAAAACAGAAGTGCTAAGTGGTGCCCTTGTGCTAGTTGCCCCAACCTAACTTTGCAGGTTGAGCGCCATCTGCGCTCACCAAAAGCCCGGTAACGCAGTCATGGCCCCAGGCGGTCAACTGCATTAAAATCCATTCGAAAAAAAAAAGAAAAAAGAAAGACGAGTCAGTCGTGGGAAGCTATGGCGGCGATGAGCTCACCACTTGTCACGTCGGGTGTTAAGGGTGCCGGTGAAATTACAGGCACATGACGCTTTTCATCTATGTCTCAGGGTGGCGGGCGCAGTGCAATGCCACATAGGGTGCGTCCTAGGTGGACGTGACCTATGAGGTAATGCACTGTTCATAGGCAGAGATTACCGCTTAACATCAGGTGGGCCTCTTGCTTGTTCCGTCATCCAAGTAGTATAAAAAAAAAACTGTATTCCTCGATGGTGCAACCCACTGTGAAAAGCGGCCCATTGAGGCTCTGCCTACCCCTTCGGGAATAAAGGCGTATCTTAGAAGCTCAGACCGCTTGGTGACTCACCTTGGCGCCGGAGTGCGAAACACACCTGTTTGCTCACCATCGACTTCTGGACGCGGCGTACCTACCTACTCTGAACGCGGACTGACGACCGTACCGCACGGCTAAGGGCTGTGGACGAGATCGCTAGGAGAGTGCGGTATTTCTCGGTCCAGAAACGGTGTGAAAAGTGACATTGGCCTGACCCCACGACCTCTTTCTTATCATTATATTTGTATGCATTTTAAACTATCTTTTACTTCTCTCTATAGCTTCGTTTCTTTACTTTTTTACTTTTGTCATATATTACGTGACAAATGGCGTAGGTATGTATGTATGTAATAAGGATATTAAATTGGGTTGGTTGATTGTTATTAACCATGTATGAACCAAGGATAATAAAAAAAAAAAAAACTTACATTTTTTTCCTGTTCTTAACTCTGTAGTGTGTCCGGTCCAAGAATAGACCCCTACAACTCCTCCCGTGGATGTCGTAACAGCCGACTAAGGTTGTTTGTAAGATTCGCTGGTATAAGATTTGTCCTGGCTGCTAGCTTTAGCAAAGTCAGTCGCGGGAAGCAATGGCGGCGATGCGCCTACCACTTGTCACGTCTGAATCCTACGATGGTGCAACCCACTGTAAAAAGAGGGCCATTTGAGGCTCTGCCTACCCTTTCGGAGGAAAAGCCGTGTGTCTATGTGCCTATAATTTTTTTTTCCAAATTAAATCCTTGATATTGAGTTAGTTTTTTTTGATGAACTCAAAATACGTCTAAAATGCTTAATTTCACTTAACTTCAATTGGTCTAGTTGTTATTATAGCCTTCTACAGAACCCTCTCCATGCGATAGTGACTCGCACTTGACCTGTTTTTTGGCATTTTTAGGATTTGGTGTGTAAATCTCTGCTCAAAGGTGTTTGGGGACTATTCAAACATTTCGGCACCGAGCTCCCCGTGACCGAGCTGAATGACTTATACGACAAGCTCGCCGGAGACTACTTGAGGACATGCCAGGATGGTGGGTATTTTTTTATTTTTTTTTATAACCTGTTTTGTCCCACTCAAATTCCCCCACTTGTCCCTGTCCCTGGCAGTCTCCCACCACTCCTTTTCAAAACCAACAAGATCGTCCCGCCAACGCTTTCTCGTCCGACCCCGAGGTTGCCGTCCTTTTTTTTAATTTTTATACTACTTGAATGACGGAACAAGCAGATGGCCCACCTGATGTTAAGCGGTAACCTCTGCCTATGAACAGTGCATTACCTCATAGGTCACATCCACCTAGGACGCACCCTATGTGGCATTGCACTGCGCCCGCCACCCTGAGACATAAAGATGAAAAGTCTCATGTGCCTGTAATTTCACCGGCACCCTTACCCTACAAACCGGAACACAGCAATGCGAGCACTACTGCTTTGCGGCAGAAATAGGTATGGTGGTAGTACTTCCCCGGACGAACTCTTTCACAAAAAAGCTCTACTACTACTGAAAAACATCCAGGTATCCAGGGTGTGCTGATGTTGGCCCACCTGTTGGGAAGCATTCGACTGACGTGCCCCGCGCAGTCCCATTTGATCCAATTGATGGTATTTAAATAAGTAACAATTATCTATATATATGACGACTAAGTTATGACGACCTCTGTGGCGCGGCGGGCGACGGTTCGCCTGCGACGCAGGAGGTTGCGGGTTCGATTCCCGCCTCGGAACAAATATTTGTGCGATCGGCAGATATTTGTTCAGGGTGTTCTGGGTATTTTCTATGTATAATAAAAAATATCTATCTATGTAATGTATTGTATTAAGTATATCAGTTGTCTAGTACCCATAACACAAGCTCTGCTTAGCTTGGGGCTAGATAATGTTGTGTGAACTGTCCAGCATTATTTATTTATTTATTAATAATAAATAGGAAAGATTTGATTGCTTGTTTGCATTGAATAGGCTCCGAAACTACTGAACCGATTTGAAAAATTCTTTCACTGTTGGGAAGCTACACTATCCCGGGTGGCATAGCCTATATTATATTTTCCAAAAAAATAGTGATCGTTGCTTAAACTCAAATAATGTATAATCCAAGGTGTAAAAAAAACCCCTTAAGGTGGATGCGCACGCTTGCGGCGCGGAATTATTTTTTTTTGGTGTTTTGTGCCCATTACAGCTCATGAACACTTCTTCAGATAGCGAAAGTTGAGTTCGCGAGAACTAGGAGACTTAACACACATGTTTTAATTGATGGTATCTCATAAATATTATCAGTTTAGCTACGATACCCCTAAACATATTTTTTGTTTTTTTTTTGTTTAGGGGTATTGTGCACGACGGCGAACACCGCAGACCAACCACGCAGCTAATAGTGTTATTTAATGAGGCAAATAAAGACATAAGCATTAGCATAAGTTAGAATAACAAGAAGTACTGTAGTAGGTAGTTAGGGCGTTCATTATTTTACCTAAACACAACAAGCCTAGATAGGAGCGTCTTAAAAATAAGCAGCAAAAATAAATAGAACTATAGGTAGTATAACAGATAAGAGCCGCTTTCTTAGTTAAGAAAATGTATAGAGAAATTGAGGCCCTGTGATTGGTTAAAAGTCCGGCCTTGCCATTGGTTGACCAATGACAAGCGGTTTTTAATCCTAGCAATTTTAGTATATATATTTGGCGAATCTGCGCATTCAGTCAGTCAGCAAGTTCCTTCGTATAAATCAAGAAAGAATAAACAGAAGAAGTCTGTAAGAAATGGTGTTTTCCTCTGCCCAGTAATTCCCAGTGGTAGGCAAGCACCCCTCCCGACACCCCTCCCCGCACCCCGCAACGCTCCCCGCGCTCCGCACCGCGCCACGCTCAGCACCCCGCGCCGCAGCACGTCAAGACGTCGGAGCAACCAGCAGCAGGCAGCAGCGCGTGCCCCCGAGCAGCACCTGCGACGCACCGAGCAGCCAGGCCAGCAAGCCGCGCCCCACCACGTCCCAGCCCGTAGCACCACCAGCGACCGCAGCACGACCAGCAACAGCACGGCACCATCGTACCTACTCATACCTACCCATACCTACTTCCTAGCAGCATCGTCGCTGAGTATCCACCCTGAACACCCCATCCTATCTACAGTCCACTTCATCATCATCCTGAACAGGTATCGAAGCTAAAGTAAACAGATTGGCAAAAAACACAAAAAAAAATGAATCTCGCGCCGCAAACGTGAACATTCACTTAAATATTATTTACATCTGGTGTGTGGATAAATGGGGGTTTGGGATGGGGGGAGGGTTAGGGGGGACGGGAGGGGGGGGGGATCCTGACACTACCAGCGCGAAGCCGGGGCGAGTTTCTAGTTGTTATTATAATTACAAGCTTTTATTTAACTTGTAATTTATGTTTGTCCGGGTGGAATCTTGCAACTGAATTTTAAAGCAGTTATCCTCAACCGATTGAGATGATATTTTGCATACATGTCGAGTTCCGATGACAATAAATTAAAAAATAAAAATATAAATGCTGGACACAGTTCACGCACATTATCTAGACCCAAGCTAAGCAGAGCTTGTGTTATGGGTACTAGATAACTGATATACTTAATACTATATAATACATAGATAGATATTTTTATTATACATAGAAAATACCCAGAACACACTGAACAAATATCTGCGATCGCACAAATATTTGTTCCGAGGCGGGAATCAAACCCGCAACCTCCTGCGTCGCAGGCCAACCTTCGCCCGCTGCGCCACAGAGGTCGCCAATGCAATATGATGGTGACAGCGAGCTGATCTGATGATGGAGACGGAAGGTGGACAACGGAACTCCTCGATGGATAATAGTAGACTGGTCGTGTTTAGGCTCATTTAAATCAGCACACGGTTACAATCACAAAATTTATAAAAACTTGCATTGAAAAATGTATTTTTCACATAAAACTTAAAAATGTATTTTTCACATAAAACTTTTTTATTATTATTATTTATTTCGGTACTGAATTGCAGACTTAATTACATACATACAAAAATGCGTATACGTAAGTGTTTTTTTTTAAATTCTTTGAAGAATATTTTTTTTTAACCCCTGACGCAAAAAGAGTGGTGTTATAAGTTTAACCGCTATTGCACCGTAGGTCTTAAACGGGTGTACCGATTTGACTGCGGATTTTTGTATATGAAAGCAGGTTTTCTAGCGATGGTTCTTAGACATGTTTTATCGAAATCGGTTGAACCGTTTCTAAGTCTAAACAGTACTAAAGTCATCGACATAGCCCACCGGATTAGCAAGCTGAAGTGGCAATGGGCTGGTCATATATGCCGAAGAGCCGACAACCGTTGGGGTAAGCGAGTTGTTGAGTGGAGACCGCGTGTTGGCAAACGTAGCGTGGGGCGCCCTCTGGCGAGGGGAGCGATTACCTACGAAAGGCGGCGGCAGGGAGTGGATGAGAAGAGCCGAACACCGGGCTCAGTGGCGCGTATTGGGAGAGGCCTATGTCCAGCAGTGGACTAGTGTGGGCTGATGATGAGGATTATGATGGTTGAACCGTTTTTTTTTTAAATGCTACTTGAATGACGGAACAAGCAGATGGCCCACCTGATGTCAAGCGGTACCCTCTGCCTATGAACAGTGCATTACCTCACAGGTCACGTCCACCTAGGACGCGCCCTATGTGGCATTGCACTGCGCCCGCCACCCTGAGACATAAAGATGAATAGTCTCATGTGCCTGTAATTTCACCGGCACCCTTACCCTTCAAACCGGAACACAGCAATGCGAGCACTACTGCTGCAAAGCAGAAATAGGTATGGTGGTAGTACTTCCCCGGACGAACTCTTTCACAAAAAAGCTCTACTGCTACTTGTGTCAAACAAAGGTCTATCAAGGTTAAAAAAAAAAGTATTGGCTGATGATGATGATGATGGTGGTCGAACCGTTTCATTGCGTTGGGAGTTTTTTTTTTTAATAAAATGTACTTATTTAACAATGTTTGCAAGTAATTGAAAATTTGGTTTGTTATTGTTCCGAGGCGGGAATCGAACCCGCAACCTCCTGCGTCGCAGGCCAACCTTCGCCCGCCGCGCCACAGAGGTCGCCAATGCAATATGATGGTGATAGCGAGCTGATCTGATGATGGAGACGGAAGGTGGACAACGGAACTCCTCGATGGATAATAGTGGACTGGTCGTGTTTAGGCTTATTTAAATCAGCACACGGTTACGATCACAAAATTTATGAAAACTTGCATTGAAAAATTGAAGTTTTGGTTTGTTACAGCGGTGCTTCCAATACTCCGCGACTACGCGTCCCTATTCAAAGAACGACTCGCGGCAGACGCCCCCTTGCGGCGCGAACTGTGGACGTTTGGCGACCTCAGCGCCATCTCGCCGGTCTACGAGCAAACTGGGAGCGTGCTCGATAAAGATGACTTACAAGTCAGTTTCATTATTATAACAAAGTGCAATTATTTACTCGTTTCGTTTCGTATGAGGTAGTGCTGGCCTCTGGTGTCAGAGTTTGTCAAGCCGCCCGAGGGCCTCTGACATGGCTTATCGACTGCTATTAATCAATAACAGCCGGGACCGACAGCTTAACGTGCCCTCCGAAGCACAGAGCGATGGAAATCCGCACATAACTTAGAAAAGTCATTGGTGCGGAGCCTAGGATCGAACCCGGTATCGTTGGATTCTGAGTTGCACTATTGAACCGTTAGGCTAACATCGCTTTTTTTGTCATTATTTACTTATACATACATACAAAGACACACGCCTTTTCCCCCGAAGGTGTAGGAGGCGGGTTCGATTCCCGTCTCGGTACAAATATTTGTACGATCTGCAGATATTTGTTCAGGGTCTTCTGGGTTTTTTCTATGTATAATAAAAATATATATACATGTAATGTATTGTATTAAGTATATCAGTTATCTAGTACCCATAACACAAGCTCTGCTTCGCTTGGGGCTGTAGATAATGTTGTATGAACTGTCCAGCATTATTATTTATTTATTTATATGAACAACTAGCAGTGCCCCGCGGTTTCACCCGCGTAAGTCTCGATCCTGTGGGAATATCGGGATAAAAATGTGCCTATGTGTTATTCCGGGAGTCCAGTTATCTCCATTCCAAATTTCATGCAAATCCGTCCAGCCGTTTCAGCGTGAAGAAGTAACAAACACACACACAAACTTTCGCATTTATAATATTAGTGGGATTGCTAGACTCTCGCTCGTTCAATTAAACTTTGTTTCAGAAAATATTTAAAAGTGAAATAGCGCCTCGAACCAGAGAAAGCTACGCCAAGCTGAAGTTCACCGCCTTGCGCGTGAGCATGTTACTGCAGAGACGGTTCGGTGTGTGCGTGGACAGCGTGCTTAGTGTGGACGTTTACTCGTTGGAGTTCGCGCTGCGGAGAGAGACGTCCTATGACGTCGCCGAGGCGGTAAGTGTTTCTGAAGTTCACCGCGTTGCTCTTGAGCATGTCGCTACAGAGACGTCCTATGACGTCGCCGAGGCGATAAGTGTTTCTGAAGTTCACCGCGTTGCGCGTGAGCATGTTATTGCAGAGACTGTTCGGTGTGTGCGTGGACAGCGTGCTTAGTGTGGACGTTTACTCGTTGGAGTTCGCGCTGCGGAGAGAGACGTCCTATGACGTCGCCGAGGCGGTGAGTGAGAAATCTTCATAAAAACAAACCGGCTAAGTGCGAGTCGGATTCGCGCACGAAGTGTTCCGTACCATTTTCTATAAAAACATCAAAAAAAAACACTTGTTGTATGGGAGCCCCCCCTTTATTTTATTTTATTCTGTTTTTTAGTATTTGTTGTTATAGCGGCAACAGAAATACATTATCTGTGAAAATTTCAATTGTCTAACTATCACGGTTCATGAGATACAGCCTGGTGACTGACGGACAGACAGACGGACGGACAGCGGAGCCTTAGTAATAGGGTCCCGTTTTTCCCTTTGGGTACGGAAACCTAAAAAGGCCTTATAATGATGACATTGACATGTAACTACATACGTGTGTTTACTAGTAGTAGAGCTTTTTGTGAAAGAATTCGTCCGGGGTAGTACTACCTCCATACTTATGTCTACCGTAATACCGGTTTGAAAGGTATGGGTGCTGGTGAAATTACAAGTTTTGTCAACTCAAGCTTTTATACAATTTGTGGTTGTAACCGTGTGCTGATCAAAATGAGCCTAAACACGGCCAGTCTACTATTATCCATCGAGGAGTTCCGTTTCCATTATCAGATCAGCTCGCTGTCACCATAATATTGCATTGTCATCGGAACTTGACAGGTACGCCTAATAGAGAATAAATAACTGCTTTAAAATTCAGTTGCAAGATTCCACCCGGACATACATTGCAAGTTAAATAAAATTCAGTTGCAAGATTCCACCCGGACATACATTGCAAGTTAAATAAAATTCAGTTGCAAGATTCCACCCGGACATACATTGCAAGTTAAATAAAATTCAGTTGCAAGATTCCACCCGGACATGCATTGCAAGTTAAATAAAATTAAGTTGCAAGATTCCACCCGGAGATACATTGCAAGTTAAATAAAATTCAGTTGCAAGATTCCATCCGGACATGCATTGCAAGTTAAATAAAATTCAGTTGCAAGATTCCACCCGGACATACATTGCAAGTTAAATAAAATTCAGTTGCAAGATTCCACCCGGACATGCATTGCAAGTTAAATAAAATTCAGTTGCAAGATTCCACCCGGACATGCATTGCAAGTTAAATAAAATTCAGTTGCAAGATTCCACCCGGACATACATTGCAAGTTAAATAAAATTCAGTTGCAAGATTCCACCCGGACATACATTGCAAGTTAAATAAAATTCAGTTGCAAGATTCCACCCGGACATACATTGCAAGTTAAATAAAATTCAGTTGCAAGATTCCACCCGGACATACATTGCAAGTTAAATAAAATTCAGTTGCAAGATTCCACCCGGACATGCATTGCAAGTTAAATAAAATTCAGTTGCAAGATTCCACCCGGACATGCATTGCAAGTTAAATAAAATTCAGTTGCAAGATTCCACCCGGACATACATTGCAAGTTAAATAAAATTCAGTTGCAAGATTCCACCCGGACATACATTGCAAGTTAAATAAAATTCAGTTGCAAGATTCCACCCGGACATACACTGCAAGTTAAATAAAATTCAGTTGCAAGATTCCACCCGGACATACACTGCAAGTTAAATAAAATTCAGTTGCAAGATTCCACCCGGACATGCATTGCAAGTTAAATAAAATTCAGTTGCAAGATTCCAGCCGGACATACATTACAAGTTAATATATAATGAGGAAGAATGGTACTCGTAGTTTCTGATACCTTAAAAAACTTGTTTGCAGGTGTCATGGAGCATAGAGTCGAATATGGTGAACAGTGAGAAACTGTTGCAGACGTGTATAATGTTCTACCACAACTTGCCAGCGAGCAGACGTAAGGACATCGTGGTCAGCGGCTTGCTGAATGCGCCCGCGGACGTCATGACCGTGAGTTTATACAACACGCTTTCCCGTCACAGGACAAACCAGCCAAAACAAAAAGGCGGCCCCCCTTACAAATAATTAAATAAAGATTTTTATTCAGACAACATAGTCCATAGTGTTAGTAAGCTTAAGATTAGGGGTTAGTAATTAATAACTAACACAGATTTCGTCCTCTGGGAGAGTTTCCAAACCAGAGGATATGCGTAATTGTTTGCTATTTCTTTCAGGATGCTGTTGTTGCTCACGCGCACTCTGCTTAGTAGTGAGGCCGTTTTTTTCCGCCAGATGGCGTCGAACGTGTCTGTGCATACGCCACCATTTTTTATAGCTATAGTTTTTTTGTTTATGTTATCGGAAAAATGATTTTCACGTGTTTACGCTATAATTATATGACAAGTGTTATAACATCATTGTTTTGGCATTGAATTTTCCTACTTACAAACAATAGTTAGATAATTTGAAATACTCACATGGCCTCGTAGTAAATTATTATATTTCGAAGTTCTCGATTTTACACACAGCTACTCACACATTTTCTCTCGTTACACTCATTCACAATAGCTTTCACCAAAATAATACCCGTAAGTATGTAGCATACATATTTACGTAATCATTTCATAAACTTTATCACTTTGAAACATAATAATAACACCAGAAAAAGATAATTTTCAATTTCGAATAAAACAAAACAGCGCCATTTTGGGTACGCCCCGCGCAGCGCCATACATTTTCCATTAGCGGCCACAAGATAATGAAATTCCGTGTCGTCAAAAGTTAGATACACTTATCGCGTTGATTTATACCTCTTTTTGAAATAATACCACCTCACACTAAATCTACAATGTTTTTCTGATAAATCTATGCAAAAATATATCCAAAACAGCCACTGATTCCTTCAGAAAGTCATTTTTCATGACCGGCTTGACCGAACCGGCCCTGTCGAGTTGCGCGAAATTACTGGTCATGGCACTGCGCATCACATCGGTCGGTTCAAATACTTTTTTCTGTTTGTTGGCTTCGGTTTTGCACCAATCAAGAGGCAGGAATTAACTGCCACTGAACGAAGCTAATATTGTGTGCAGCCAATAGGAACTCGAAGAATTCGAACATAGACAAAAACACGCACCAATAACTAGAATACTTCCTGTGCAAATGGGTGCACATTTGCGCGTGGCGTATTTTTTTTTTGCCGTGCACAGGTTTGCACATGTGTGCGTTAAGGGACCACTTCAAAAATAAGGTTTTTGTGAAAAATATATTTTTTAATACAAGCTTTTATAAAACTAGTGATCGTAACCGTGTGCTGATCAAAATGAGCCTAAACACGACCAGTCTACTGTTATCCATCGAGGAGTTCCGTTGTCCACCTTCCATCTCTATTATCAGATCAGCTCGCTGTCACTATCATATTGTATTGTCATCGGAACCTGACAGGTATGCCAAATTTCAGCTCTAATCGGTTGAGGATAACTGTTTTAAAATTCAGTTGCAAGATTCCACCCGGATGGAATCCCAGACCTCACCCAGATTCCATACATACATTGCAAGTTAAATAAAAGCTTGTAAAAAGGAGGAAGTTCTGAATTCGTGTGTTTTTTTTAAATGTGTTTTACCTCATATCTCCGTCATTTATGAACCGATATGAAAAATTATTTTTTTGGTTTACACTATATTAATTTATTTATTTTATTGTATTTAAATTCAATTGCTTACTGCACTTAAGCTAAGGCCAAACCAACGCGATCAGCCCGCATCCGCGTTGGCGTGAACAGTGGCGATCAATGGTTCGTTTCGTTTCGTATGAGGTAGTGCTGGCCTCTGGTGTCGGAGTTTGCCAAGCCGCCCGAGGGCCTCTGACATGGTATGTCAATTGACAATGGATCGCCAACGCACGCCACCGCGGATGCGGGCTGAACGCGTCGGTTTAGACTTAGCTTTACAGTTTACACCAACGCATACAGAAAGCCAAAACAATAGGTATATTAAAAACTACTTATAAAATGGTGTCCCTAAGATGCTGGCTGCATTGCCACGCTGAATGGCAATACTAATGCGTTGAGCCAGATAAGAGCCAAGCGACTACAGTATGGGGTCCTTCAAAAGGGGTGTTTGTAAATGTTTAAAGGGTCGGCAACGCGCGTGTGATGCCTCTGGTATTGCAGGCGTCCATAGGCTACGGTAACCGCTTACCAACAGGTGGGCTGTATGCTGGTTTGATACCTTAGTAGTACCTTCTGCCGCAAAGCAGTAGTGCTCGCATTGCTGTGTTCCGGTTTGGAGGGTAAGGGTGCCGGTGAAATTACAGGCACATGAGACTTTTCATCTTTGTCTCAGGGTGGCGGGCGCAGTGCAATGCCACATAGGGCGCGTCCTATGTGAGTAATGAGGTAATGCACTGATCATAGGCAGAGGTTAACGCTTAATATCAGGTGGGCCATCTGCTTGCTAAGCCATTCAAGTATCATAAAAAAAAACCTATAAAAAACAGGTAAGAGCCAGATAGAAAGTTGGTTTGTTTCCTGATTTCAGACGACTCTTAACTTCCTTGTATCGGAATCGTGCCAGGACGAAACCTCTCTGCTCACCTCGTTGCCGCTCTGGCGTGATGTGTTCGACTCGCAGCTCATAGACAAGAAGCAGACACTCTTTGAGAAGTACATAGAGAATGTGCTACTTGTCATTGAAAACTTCTTGGAAGACTCTGGAGATGATAAGGTATATTTTGGTTTATATATAATAAAAATAAAATAAATAAATAAAGCTGGACAATTCACACAACATTATCTAGCCCCAAGCTAAGCAGAGCTTGTGTTATGGGTACATACTAGATAACTGATATACTCAATACATTACATAGATAGATATATTTTATAAAATGAATAAAAACTACTTGGAAGGAGTGTAATGTTGCAAATTCTATTAAAAATACAATAATTATACTTGAAAATGGCAAATGCACAAGACGTGCGACGCCAAATATAAAAAAAAAATATTATGTGTTATTTTGCATTTCGTGGTGTGTCCGGCTTAAGAATAGACCCCTCCGTCTCCTCCTATGGATGTCGTAAAAGCCGACTAAGGGATTACCCGGACTTGTTAGTAAGATTCGTTGGTATAAGATTTGTCCAGGTACTAAGCTAATAGCTAGGCCAGGACAAATCTTATACCAACGAATCTTATCAATAAGTCCGGGTAATCCCTTAGTCGGCTTTTACGACATCCACGGGAGGAGACGGAGGTCACTCGAGAACCTATATTCCCCAACGGTTATCAGTTCTGCGAGGTATATGGCCTGCCCATTGTCACTTCAACTTAAATTATTCGTTGAAAAAGATATTAAAAAGAAAATTTATATTTCAGAAACTTCCCGACAAGCTAGCTTCCCTCCTCACCCTGACTTCGCACGTGCTAACATTCCAAGCCGTGGAAGACTACACACGCGACCAGTGCGCGCTAGTTTCATCAAAATTGGTCGAGCTAACGCGCGAGTGTGGGCTGGAGGCGTGTATAGTCGCGGTGGCGAGATCTGCGACACCGCATGTGGGGAGTGATGATGCGATTATGAAGATATATGCGGTAAGAACAAACTGGTCGAGCTAACGCGCGAGTGTGGGCTGGAGGCGTGTGTAGTCGCGGTGGTGAGATCTGCGACACCGCATGTGGACAGTGATGATGCGATTATGAAGATATATGCGGTAAGAACAAACTGGTCGAGCTAACGCGCGAGTGTGGGCTGGAGGCGTGTATAGTCGCGGTGGTGAGATCTGCGACACCGCATGTGGACAGTGATGATGCGATTATGAAGATATATGCGGTAAGAACAAACTGGTCGAGCTAACGCGCGAGTGTGGGCTGGAGGCGTGTGTAGTCGCGGTGGTGAGATCTGCGACACCGCATGTGGGGAGTGATGATGCGATTATGAAGATATATGCGGTAAGAACAAACTGGTCGAGCTAACGCGCGAGTGTGGGCTGGAGGAGTGTATAGTCGCGGTGGCGAGATCTGCGACACCACATGTGGGGAGTGATGATGCGATTATGAAGATATATGCGGTAAGAACAAACTGGTCGAGCTAACGCGCGAGTGTGGGCTGGAGGCGTGTGTAGTCGCGGTGGTGAGATCTGCGACACCGCATGTGGACAGTGATGATGCGATTATGAAGATATATGAGGTAAGAACAAACTGGTCGAGCTAACGCGCGAGTGTGGGCTGGAGGCGTGTATAGTCGCGGTGGCGAGATCTGCGACACCACATGTGGGGAGTGATGATGCGATTATGAAGATATATGAGGTAAGAACAAACTGGTCGAGCTAACGCGCGAGTGTGGGCTGGAGGCGTGTATAGTCGCGGTGGCGAGATCTGCGACACCACATGTGGGGAGTGATGATGCGATTATGAAGATATATGAGGTAAGAACAAACTGGTCGAGCTAACGCGCTAGTGTGGGCTGGAGGCGTGTATAGTCGCGGTGGCGAGATCTCGCCACCGCATGTGGGGAGTGATGATGCGATTATGAAGCTGCGTACTTGATTTCACGGTTTATTAATGAACTACCCACTGACTTACGCGATAGCATTACGCAAAAAAACATAAATCATTCATTATAATTCTTGTAGAAAAAAAACGACTTCGAAGCTAGGATTTTATCCCCAATACAAAATTTTATAATATAGTGATCGGAACCGTGTGCTGATCAAAATGAGCCTAAACACGACCAGTCTACTATTATCCATCGAGGAGTTCCGTTGTCCACCTTCCGTCTCCATCATCAGATCAGCTCGCTGTCATCATCATATTGTATTGTCATCAGAACTTGACAGGTATGCCAAATTTCAGCTCAATCGGTTGAGGATAACTGCTTTAAAATTCAGTTGCAAGATTCCACCCGGAGATAAAATACATATATTGCCAGTTAAATAAAAGCTTGTAAAAAGGTCTCTAACTCAGCATATGTCGGTTGTAAACAACCTGCGCTGGTCTTCCGTTAGATACAATAATAATAATATACTTTTCACTAGAAACGGGATATTTACCATGATTTTTGAGTTTTGTTTGTTCCCGATATTTCGGCACAGTTGCATGCGCCATGATCACGGGAGAACTAACTAAAGTCTTTGCGAGTAGATGTTATTGGCAGATATATCGATCTACCCTCTTTCTCACTCTTTTATTACGAACGATACCACTACCATCGGTTTCATTGTCACACTTTACACCAACTCGACACACAACACTAACGGTGTCCGGACGCGTAGCAGGTACCACACTTTTTTGATTCTTACACATTCTCACCACAGGCTTCCATACTCCAGATAACCCATCTTCTCTATTGAAATTTCTGTGCTTAGTAATCTCAATTGCCTCTTGTACCATTCTTGGTATGTAATGTCGCTCTGTTGACAGTGAAAAGTACCATAACCATGATAGTTTCAATAGTTAACAATAATATATTACTTGCAGATGATACAAATAGACAAGTGTCAGGATGAAGCGTTGCTCTGCGAGGCGTGTCTCGCGCTGACGCATGCGCCGAGCGTTACAAACTGTAGCGTCGTCTTGGATGCTTTACAGGTATGTAGCATTTTTTTTAACTGTTTGAATGATTGAACAATCTGCCCACCTGCTGGGTTACCGTTAGCTCTTATAGCCATTCAATTTGGGCTTTTCATTTTAGAATAATGAACAAAAAGTAGTTCCTTTTTATTAATTTTTCCCTAACCTATATTGCCCCACTGCTGGACAAAGGTCACCCCCAAATTCTTCCACTGGTCCCTGTCCTTGGCAGTCTCCCACCACTCATTCTCAAAATTAACAAGACCGTCCCGCCAACGCTTTCTCGGCGACCCCGAGGTCGCCGTCAATAGTCAATAGTAATTTATTGGTAAAAAATTTAGATTTTACACGTCATTGGTGCAATTTTCCTACATTAAGTAGGGTTATTGGATTAGTAGGGTTATTGACTAACACATTTACACAAAAAAATAACATTCAACAAAAAAAAACCAACAGATTACAATAAGTAAATGTTATTACAATATTCGTGAATTTATGTAGGATACTTTGTGATTTTTGGGCTACTTATGACTTTAATTTTAATTTGATGTACCTATTTAATTCTGACATTCTATTGTATTTTTGAAATTTGCATGCTAGATAAGGTAGAATATAATTAGAGCGATGGTAGCCTAACGGTTCAATAGTGCAACTCAGAATCCAACGATACCGGGTTCGATCCTAGGCTCCGCACCAATGACTTTTCTAAGTTATGTGCGGATTTCCATCGCTCTGTGCTTCGGGGGGCACGTTAAGCTGTCGGTCCCGGCTGTTATTGATTAAAAGCAGTCGATTAGACCAGACCAGCGTTGGTTGCTAGCTTGCTGTCAACCAACTCATGCTGAGGCAGAACCATTTTGTTACTTGAGTTACACCTAGTACCTTCATATCTGTTTCTTCTTAGTGTGTTCTGTGTTTCTGTGTAGCTCTTGTATACAAATAAATATATATTCTTTCTTTCTTTCTTTTTTCTTTATTAGCCATGTCAGAGGCCCTCGGCGGCTTGGCAAACTCTGACACCAGAGGCCAGCACTACCTCATACGAAACGACGACGATTGGAACTTATCTACTTACTTTTAAGACCTATATGACATTATGTTCAAGCAAATAAATATATCTTTATCTATATCTTTAATAATGTCAAAGCTAATTTAAATTACAACGAATTTAAGAATTCTACGAAACTGTTGAAAGTCTGGTCGAGTGCCAACTCTTAAGCCTAGATTTAAAACACGGCAAATTATTGGCAGACTTAATGGTATCAGGCAGATTGTTGTACACTGCCGGCCCCATAATGTGGGTCAGCTTCGAGCACTTCGCCAAGGAGCGGGTCACGGCTGCAAGCTTGTGTGTTGTGCGACTTGTGCGTGTGCATGTCACCTAGCCTCGAAATCTAGCCTCTGTCTATAGCTAGGAAGATGGACTAAAGGCATGGAACTAAGGTTAAAAACGAAACGTTAGCGATTATACCAGTCTCATTCTTTTATATGAATGTATTCATGTGTTGGAATGAGACAAGCATATATCTATCTGTTCTTATTTGTGTAAGTCGTACCAGGCCAAATGTCAAATTACTAGTACATTCATGGTAACAATCTAGGGAGATGTATATGCATGGTGCCAATATTCAGGGTACGGAACGGAAAAACGACTGTCGTGTGACAATATATTTGTTTCTCTCTAACATAGGATAGCAAGCTATCTTCTAGGATAGGAGTACTATGCTATTTTAGCACTCAATCCATGTACTACTACATTAATGACTATTCTGGCTGCTAGCTCATTTATGGAATGTGATAATACTGGAAGAAAGCGTTAGCTGAATCAGTCGTGGGAAGCAATGGCGGCGATGAGCTCACCACTCGTCACGTCTATATTCCACGATGATGCAACCCACTGTGAAAAGAGGCCCATTGAGGCTCTGCCTACCCCTTCGGGGAAAAAGGCGTGTGTCTATCTATGTATGTATGTATGTATGTATTACTTTCAGGTTATATTTTCCCGCCACGACGCTGAACCCAAGACGCTCTCTCGGGCGATACAGAAACTACAACAGTTGATCCTCACTGAGAACAAGGATTATGACAGAGCTTCTCTTTCCAAAGTATGTATAAACAAGTTTTTTATTATACGACCTCTGTGGCACGGCTGGCGATGGTTCGCCTGCGTCGCAGGAGGTTGCGGGTTCGATTCCCGCCTCGGAACAAATAATTTGTGCGATCTGCAGATATTTGTTCCGGGTGTTCTGGGTGTTTTCTATGTATAATAAAAAATATCTATCTATGTAATGTATTGTATTATGTATATCAGTTACCTAGTACCCATAACACAAGCTCTGGCTTAGCTTGGGGCTAGATAATGTTGTGTGAACTTGTCCAGCATTATTTATTTATTTATTATTTTATTTATTATAAATAAAACCGCCCAAGTGCGAGTCGGTCTCGCGCACGAAGGGTTCCGTACCATTATCTGTAAAAACGGCAAAAAAAATAACTTTTTGGATGGTGGAACCGTGAAGGGTTAGACTCTATCCCATCACGGTTCATGAGATACAGTTTGGTGACAGGCTGACAGACATATAGACAGACAGACAGACGGACAGCCGAGCCTTAGTAATAGGGTCCCGTTTTACCCTTCGGGTACGGAACCCTAAAATCTACTAATTTAGAATTGAGTTCAGTTTTACCCAAAATATAAGTCCGATCGACTGTTTTCGTTTGCGCAGAAAAGCGCAGACTCATATCCGACAGCAGCCGAACGTATAGTATAGCTCTGTCCCGTTGTATAGCTGTGTCCCGCTCACATCTAAGTGTCGACCGGCTGCGATTTTGCCGCGGAAACGATTAACCAATAACAGCGCAACACTTTAGCGCGCGATTTCTATTGGTAGAAAGGAGGTTCCCGCGCTATAGTAATTGGTCTACGGCGCAGGTACATCGGGGCGACTTATATTTTGGGTAAACTGTACTCAAAATCGCTTCGATCACCAATCCGCCTGCCAAGCGTGGTGGTTATGTCGAACCACCCCTTAGGGGAGCCCTATGTCCAGCAGTGGACAGCTTATTGCTGATATTGTGTTTTCAG
Source organism: Operophtera brumata (assembly GCA_932527175.1). Lineage (NCBI taxonomy): Eukaryota > Metazoa > Arthropoda > Insecta > Lepidoptera > Geometridae > Operophtera > Operophtera brumata. Next base: position 32,207,596 of record OW052232.1, on the reverse strand, counting down.
ATCATGAAACTCGTAGAAAAACTCCGCTCCAGAAAAGACATGTTCGGTAAAGATGCTAGAATTCTGCAGAGAGATGTCACTATATTTTTGGGTAAGTTTTACATACATATATACACAAACGCCTTTTTATCCGAAGGGGCAGGCAGAGGCTCAATGGGCCTCTTTTCACCGTGGGTTGCACCGCCGTGGGATTTGGACGTGACAAGTGGTAGGCTAATCGCTGCCATTGTTTCCCACGACTGACTGCTAACGCTTTCTTCTAGTAATTTACACTTCATTATAAGCTAGCAGCCAGCTTATACCAACGAATCTTATCAACAAGTCTGGGTTATCCCTTAGTCGGCTTTTACGACATCCACGAGAGGAGACGGAGGGGTCTATTCTTAGGCTGGACATACAATTTGAAATAAGTTTATTGTTACAAAGTATCTTTTTCAATTTAAGCTTTTATGAAATTAGTGATCGTAACCGTGTGCTGATCACAATGAGCCTAAACACGGTCAGTCTACTATTATCCATGGAGGAGTCCCGTTGTCCACCTTCCGTGTCCATCATAAGATCAGCTCGCTGTGAAATTGTTGCAAAAAAAATAGTGCTCGCGAGGGTTACTGTTCTCAGAAATACTAGCGATTAACTTGTAATATTTTCTCGATTATAGGTAAATATTATAACGTAGACGGTGTAAATGACGTCAACAACGCAGAAGACAACACAATGATAGTTCGATTGAAGGATGCACTGACGTTGGATGTACCGAACCCTATGGAGGGGACGACACACAAGGTACGCTACATCTAGCCCACAGTCCGATTGAAGGATGCACTGACGTTGGATATACCGAACCCTATGGAGGGGACGACACACAAGGTACGCTACATCTAGCCCACAGTCCGATTGAAGGATGTACTGACGTTGGATGTACCGAACCCTATGGAGGGGACGACACACAAGGTACGCTACTTCTAGCCCACAGTCCGATTGAAGGATGTACTGACGTTGGATGTACCGAACCCTATGGAGGGGACGACACACAAGGTACGCTACTTCTAGCCCACAGTCCGATTGAAGGATGTACTGACGTTGGATGTACCGAACCCTATGGAGGGGACGACACACAAGGTACGCTACTTCTAGCCCACAGTCCGATTGAAGGATGTACTGACGTTGGATATACCGTACCCTATGGAGGGGACGACACACAAGGTACGCTACTTCTAGCCCACAGTCCGATTGAAGGATGTGGTGGGACTCTGGGCAGTTCGACCAGCTGGGACTATTGACTAATTAATTGTGACCTCTGTGGCGCGGCGGGTGAAGGTTCGCCTGCGAAGCAGGAGGTTGCGGGTTCAATCTCGCCTCGGAACAAATATTTGTACGATCTGTAGATATTTGTTGAGGGTGTTCTGGGTATTTTCTATGTATAGTAAAAAAAACTATCTATGTAATGTATTGCATAAAATATATCAGTTATCTAGTACCCATAACATAAGCTCTGCTAAGCTTGGGGCTAGATAATGTTGTGATAGTCAACACATACTGAGATCACCAATCCGCCTCAACCTTTTTTTTTTTTATATACTACTTGAATGACGGAACAAGCAGATGGTCCACCTGATGTTAAGCGGTAACCTCTGCCTTTAACAATGCATTACCTCAGGTCATGTCCACCTAGGACGCACCCTATGTGGCATTGCACTGCGCCCGCCACCCTGAGACATAAAGATGAAAGGTCTCATGTGCCTGTAATTTCACCGGCACCCTTATCCTTCAAACTGGAACACAGCAATGCGAGCACTGCTGCTTTGCGGCAGAATTAAGTATGGTGGCATTACTTCCCCGGACGAACTCTGTCACAAAAAAGCTCTACTATATACTACTACATGATGTAGCGTGGTGGTTATTGCAAATCCCTCCATTGCATTCTATGACGTCAAAAGGCTGATGGTGATGATGTTGAGTCACGAAGGTTTTTTCTCCAGATTCACCTTCATCGTTTGCTTCACCTGGCCCTCACAAAAGAACACGAGGACTCTCTCAGAATGTGTCTGAACATCATTTGCGCCAATCGTGAGTTTTTTACATACATACATGGACACACACCTTTATCCCCGAAGGGGTAGGCACAGCCTCAATGAGCTTCTTTTCACAGTGGGTTACACCATCGTGGAATATAGACGTGACAAGTGGTGAGCTCATCGCCGCCATTGCTTCCCACGACAGACTCGGCTAACACATTCTTCCAGTTTTTTTTTTTAAATTTATTAAAAAAAATAACACATTCTGTAATAAGCTAGCAGCCAGGACAAATCTTATCAACAAGTCCGGGAAATAAATAAATAAACATTATACTATAATACATAAGGGTCTTTTGAGTGTTTTACTTTGTTTGTGTTATTTTTTGAAGATATAATAAAAAAAAAAAAAACATAATGGAAGCGAGAGTATCCACCTTATTTTTATTTTTGAGTAACAAGCAGATGGCCCACCCTCTGCCTATGGACAGTGCATTACCTCATAGGTCACGTCCACCTAGGACGCACCCTATGTGGCATTGCACTGCGCCCGCCACCCTGAGACATAAAGATGAAAAGTCTCATGTGCCTGTAATTTCACCGGCACCCTTACCTTCAAACCGGAACACAGCAATGCGAGCACTACTGCTTTGCGGCAGAAATAAGTATGGTGGTAGTACTTCAACGGACGAACTCTTTCAGAAAAAAGCTCTAACGTACACTTGTTTATTTCCAGTAAGCACTAAGAACTCGCCTTTGCTGCAAGTGGCGTTAGGTCGCGTGCTCGTGTCGCTGTGTCGCGCGACCGTCGGCTCCCCGCAGCCGAATGTCGCGCGACAAGCGGCCGCCGCATTCTGCAATGTGGACGCAACGCTTTACATAATACAGGTAAATTACAATCTCGGTCTCTTTGTTATTACAAGCTTTTATTTAACTTGTAATATATAATAATAATTGTAATTGTAATAATATTTAATGCAATGTATGTATGTCCGGGTGGAATCTTGCAACTGAATTTTAAAGCAGTTATCCTCAACCGATTGAGATGATATTTGGCATACCTGTCAAGTTCTGATGACAATGCAATATGATGGTGACAGCGAGCTAATCTGATGATGGAGACGGAAGGTGGACAACGGAACTCCTCGATGGATAATAGTAGACTGACCGTGTTTAGGCTCATTTTGATCAGCGCACGGTTACAATCACTAATGTAAAAAAAGCTTGTATTAAAAAAAAAAAACTATTGGTTTTCAGTTTTTTTTTTTTTTTTTTTTAATGTATCTAATAGACAAACCAGCTTACGGCCCACCTGATGCAAAGTGGTCACCGTCGCTTATAGACACCGGCAACACCGGGGGTATTGTCGATGCGCTGCCTACCCTGAAGGAATGTATGAACATTTTTCTTGAAGCGACACATGTCTTAACCAAGCGGGAAAACCTCAGATGGAAGCTTATTCCAAAGTTTATAGGTATGGGGAAGAAATGATCTCGAGAACCGAGTCGTACGAGAAACCCAGGGATCTATGATGTGTGGATGAGCTTTGTCACGGTGCCGGGAAGAGCGATGGTAAAATCCGTTTATACTCGTATTTCGAGAACAACAAACAGCCGCGAGAGGTTTTTTTTATCTACGTTAATGACGGCACAAGCAAATGACCCGCCTGATGTTAAACCCGTAACCCCGGCCTTTGCACATGAGACTTCATTTTTGTGTCTCAGGGTGGCGGGCGCAGTGCAATGCCGCATAGGGCGCGTCCTAGGTGGACGTGACCTGTGTGTGAGGTAATGCACTTGTGGAATGTGTTATAGTTACGGTACATATTGGTTAGCAGCTAGGTTGAGCTTCAAACGAGGTGTAAAGGTCGTAACAATCCGTTTATTGCAGTAAGTAGCTGGGTCACAAATTAGCCAGCTTAATGGCATATAAGGTTATTCACAACACAAGCACACAAGATAATAGTTAGAAGGTAGAAATAGGTACGAACACGGTGGAGCGCTAAGCTCAGATATGGTTCCTAAAGGTTACGGGAATCGAAAGGCAATTCGAGGACCGCGCGCGAATGACACAGGTTTTGTATCTCCTGGTTGTCTATCGACTGACCGCCTCGGCGCGTGTGTCCCGCGCCGTGAAGTTAGCACGGGTCCGGTGCATCGCCGGAATGTCGTAGGTAGTGCAGGCTGCCGCTGCATACTACTGGTTTCGCCCGACTATGCTTGTGTATCTATTATATTTAAAGTATTCTTGGAATATTCTATATGTAGGTGAATTTAGATTACAGAGTACATAGTCTCCTACATCACTCCCTCCCAGAGGCCGTGTCTACGGTCGATAATAGTCTGGGAAGTGGACACGTCTTCCCGATCTTGTTGTCCGTGTGGTGTCTTGTGGATGATGTGTATCTTGTGGTTGAGGAGGGCGGTCTGTAGGTAGTACTTTTTGTTTATTAGGCGAGGCTGTGTCGTCAGACAGTATGTAGGCTGGCTTCAGGCGATCTACCGATACTGTGACGTCTCTGCCTTTTGCACGGATCTTGAAGAATTTTGTGTCCCGTTTTAAGACTTCGTGAGGCCCAGTGTAAGCGGGCTGAAGTGAACCACGTAGCGCGTCTTCCCTAAGGAATACGTGGCTGCATGTGGCAAGGTCTTTAAATACGAAGGTCTTGTTAGTGGAGTGGTGTTGGGTTGGAATGGGACGAAGGTTTTCAGCGAAGGAATTCAAACGTGCTGTGAAATCGGAGATGTCAGTAGTATTGTACGCAACGCTGTGATCAAAGAATTCGCCCGGAAGTCGGAGAGGTTCTCCGTACACTAGTTCAGCGGACGAAGCCTGTAAGTCCTCTTTGTAGGCACTTCTTATCCCGAGTAGCACGAGCGGTAGCGTCTCGGTCCAGTTTGGATCAGCATGGCAGGTTATGGCCGCTTTCAGTTGCCGGTGAAATCGCTCGACCAAGCCGTTGCACTGAGGGTGATAAGCGGTCGTTCTTCGGTGTTGAAAACCGATGAACTTAGACAACTGCTGGAATAGTGCCGATTCAAATTGTCTGCCTTGGTCGGTAACAATATCGGTAGGACAGCCGAATCGGGATACCCAACATGTTAAGAATGCTCTGGCCACTGTTTCTGCTGTAATATCCGTTATAGGGACAGCCTCAGGCCATCTTGTGAAGCGATCAACCGCTGTCAAGCAGTACCGATAGTCGCTTGAAGGAGGCATAGGTCCGATCAGGTCTATATGTACATATTTGAAACGTGCGGATGGTAAGTCGAGTGTGCCCAATGGTGATGAGACATGGCGTGTAACCTTTGTGCGCTGGCAGGTCAAACATGCCTTAGACCATTCACGGCACTCCTTACGCATGCGGGGCCAAACAAAACGTTGTGCAATGAGCTGGGCGGTGGCATTGGCACCTGGATGGCTTAGTGAGTGTAGACAATTAAAGACCTGCTGACGAAGAGTTTTAGGGACGAATGGCCTGGGATTAGGTGAACTGACGTCGCAATACAATTTAATGCTACTTCCGGGGAGTTTCATTTTAGTCAAACGGAGTGATGTTTCTTCGCTTCCTTGGATGTAATCAGCGAGCTCGGGGTCAGTAGCTTGTGATTTGGCCAGGGCTTCTAGGTCAACCGGCGCCTGAAGTTCTTCGATGCGGGAAAGTGTGTCCGCGACAACGTTGCTGCTGCCCGAGATGTGCTGTATGTCGGTTGTAAATTGCGAGATTAGGTCGAGGTGTCTGTACTGACGAGGTGAGCAGCTACTCTTCCGTTCGTGGAATGCATAGCAGAGCGGTTTGTGGTCAGTATATACTGTGAAATGAGTTGCCTCTAACATAAAGCGAAAATACTTAATGCTCTCGTAGATAGCTAACAGCTCGCGATCATACGGAGAGTATTTTATTTGAGGTGGACTTAATTTGCGGGAGAAGAACGCCAGGGGCTGCCAAGCTCCGTCCTTGAGCTGCTGTAAGACCGCACCTATGGCCGTATCTGAGGCGTCAGTGACCAGTCCTAATTTAGCAAGGGAGTCGGGATGGGCGAGAAGAGTTGCCGTGCAAAGGCTCTTTTTGCAGGCCTCGAAAGCATCTTGTGATTTTCCTTGTATTTCGACCGGGTGAGAAGCTTTGACGGATCCGGTGAGAAGGGCATTTAAGGGGGCTTGAATTTGGGCTGCAGTGGGTATAAACCGCCTGTAGAAATTTATCATGCCCAGGAAGCGTCTGAGCTCCCGGACTGTTTTTGGGACGGGGAAGTCTGAAATGGCTTGTACCTTGTCGTCCAGAGGTTTAGTGCCCGTTTCAGAGATGCTGTAGCCCAGAAAAGTGACCTCGGGTACTCCAAAAACACACTTTGCAGTGTTGACGAGTACACCGTAGTCTCTCATACGGGCGAAGATTTGGTGCAAATGGTCTTCGTGCTGTTCTCTGGTCCTGGAAGATACTAAAAAGTCATCCAAGTATGGATACACAAAGTCTAGGCCTCTAGTCATCTCGTCCACAAACCTCTGAAATGTTTGCCCGGCGTTGCGTAGTCCAAAACTCATAGTTGGGAATTCGTAGAGCCCGAAAGGAGTCGTTATGGCCGTTTTGGGTATGTCGTCTTCAGCCACAGGGATCTGATTGTAAGCCTTGACCAGATCTATAGTGGAGAAAAATTTACAACCGGACAAGTAGTGGGAAAAGTCATGAATGTGGCGAATTGGGTATTCACAACACAAGCACACAAGATAATAGTTAGAAGGTAGAAATAGGTACGAACACGGTGGAGCGCTAAGCTCAGATATGGTTCCTAAAGGTTACGGGAATCGAAAGGCAATTCGAGGACCGCGCGCGAATGACACAGGTTTTGTATCTCCTGGTTGTCTATCGACTGACCGCCTCGGCGCGTGTGTCCCGCGCCGTGAAGTTAGCACGGGTCCGGTGCATCGCCGGAATGTCGTAGGTAGTGCAGGCTGCCGCTGCATACTACTGGTTTCGCCCGACTATGCTTGTGTATCTATTATATTTAAAGTATTCTTGGAATATTCTATATGTAGGTGAATTTAGATTACAGAGTACATAGTCTCCTACACACTGTTCATAGGCAGAGGTTAATGTTTTTTTTTATGTTATTGCTCGACTAACTGGCTTACGGCCCGCCTGATGGTAAGCGGTTACCGTCGCCTATTGACATCTGCAACACCAGAGGTATTGCCAATGCGTTGCCTGCCCTGAAGAACACTTTTTGTTTTTTTTATGAAGCGGCTCATGTTGTAGTTTAGCGGAAACACCTCAGGAGGGAGCCCATTCCACAACTTGCACGATTCCCATTCTTAACATCAGATGGGCCTTCTGCTTGTTCTGTCATACACAAGCGCTAGTAATTATAAATTTCATAAAGCGCGTACGTCAAATTGGGACGGCGCAATATTACAATATCTTTACAGTTTTACCCAAAATATAAGTCGCCCCGATGTACTTGCGCCGTAGACCAATTTCTTTAGCGCGGGAACCTTCTTTCTACCAATAGCAATCGCGCGCTAAAATCTTGCGCTGTTATTGGTTAATCGATTTCGCGGCAAAATCGTGGCCGATCGTCCGCCATCTTGTTCATCAGTCGACTCTTGGACGTGAGCGGGACAGAGCTATACTATACGTTCGGCTACTGTCGGATATCAGTCTGCGCTTTTCTGCGCAAACTAAAACAGTCGATCGCACTTATATTTTGGGTAAAACTGTACCTACGGGGCGTGCTGATGATGACCTTGTCTTTCAGCAAATAAGTGATGAGAAGTCTCCGGCGGTGCGCCGCATGCTGTCCGAAATAGTCGAGGCCATACTCCTCAAGGACCCGATGTCAGAAGCCAGCGAGGTGCTTTTAAAAGAGGTCTACAAAGAAGTATGCATTATGATGGAGAGTAACAGCTGTGAGTATTTAGCAGTGGTAGATTAGTGAACCAAAAATTATCATCATTATTGTAAAGCCATGGTAGCTTAGTGAACCAAAAGTATTCAGCGTATAGGCGTGGTAGCTTTGTGAACGATATGTATTTATCATAAACGTATAGCCGTGGTAGCTAATGAAGGAATGAATGAATTAAAATACTTTATTGCACACATTACAAACTAGTTAAAATCAACACATAACAACTAAACAAAAAACTAAATGTACAATGGGCGGTCTTATCGCTAAAAAGCGATCTCTTCCAGACAACCTAAGTGAACCAAAAGTATTCATCATCAGCGTATAGGCGTGGTAGCTTTGTGAACGATATGTATTCATCAACAGCGTGAATCCGTTATAGCTTTGTGAACCAAACGAACTCATCAGCGTAAATGCGTGATAGCTTTGTGAACCAAAGGAACTATCATCAGCATGAGCCGAGGTAGCTTAGTGAACCAAAGACCTTCATCAGCGTGAAGCCGTGGTAGCTTTGTGAACCGAAACAATCCATTAGCGTGAAATCGTGTTAGCTTTGTGAACCAAAAGTATTCACTAGCAAAGGTTTTTGGTTTTTATTATTTAATTTTGATCAGCTCACTGTTAATACTAATTTAATTACCATCAGCATCACACCAAGACGCCAGTTTCATAGGAAATTATAAACTTATTTTTTTTTGCATTTTCTTGCAGCCATATTGAAGCTTGGAGGGCTAGCCATAGCAGAGTCGCTTTTAACAGCGTTGAAAGTAAATACACATCAAACAAAAGACATGCTCCCTTCCTTAATGATATTATTATCCAAAACCCAAGAGCAAGACTCGATAACAGTTTTTGAGAGTGCGTCACAACTTTTCATGGAAAAGATTGGACTATTCAGTGCATCTGTACTGGATAGTACCATCTCTGAACTACTGAAAATAATCCTTAACCCCGAGCAGGAAAAAGCAAATGTTGCTAAAGCGAAAATATACAGAAAGACGCTAAAAATGACGCTGAACTTCGCCAGAAAAGTAACCGAATACTGCGGAGAGGGTAGTTCGAAAATAATCAAACAAATATTCGATATTCAAGCAATTAGCGACTCTGTGAAGTTTGTGTATTTATGGTCGGAAATGGCGAAAACATTTGAGCTAAACGAGGCTGAAATGAAGGAAATAATGGATTTTGAAAACAGTTTGGTTCTGCAAAGGGTTTTTGACGAGAAGGACTTGGTTGATAATGGTTTCGCATTGGAAGCACATTTGAGGTTTATAAACCAGTACGCAGCTGTGTTGTTCAAATTCTACAGCGAGGTAAGTTTTTAGGGTTCCGTACTCAGAGGGTAAAACGGAACCCTATTACTAAGACAGTCTTAGTAATAGGGGTCCGTCCATCTGTCCGTCTGGCACCAGGCTGTAACTCATGAACCGTGATAGTTAAACAGTTGAAATTTTCACTGTATTATATTTCTGTTGCCGCTATAACAAGAAATACTAAAAAATAGAATTAAATAAATATTTAAGGGGGGTTCCCATACAACAAACGTGTTTTTTTTTGCCTTTTTTATTCTGTCCGTTTGTCACCAGGCTGTATCTCATGAACCGTGATAGTTAAACAGTTGAAATTTTCACAGTATGATATTTCTGTTGCCGCTATAACAACAAATACTAAAATACAGAATAAAATAAATATTTAAGGGGACTCCCATACAGCAAACGTGTTTTTTTTGCCGTTTTTATAGATAATGGTACGGAACCCTTCGTGCGCGAGTCCGACTCACACTAGGCCGGTTTTATTTAAATAGATTTAACATAAAAAGATGAGCTAAAGACCAATTCACGTAATAAAAAAAAAAAATAGTTCGGGTCATGTTCCAATCTAGTGTCGATGTCACAATTTTTTTCTCAACTGACTCTTTTTCTCTATCACTCTTTCCTATGATAAATAGCAATATCATACTCTAATCAATGGTAGCCATGAATCGAAAGTCGGAAAAAGTCAGTTAAATAAAAGTTTTATTTTAATTTCAGGCAAGTCTGAAGCATATCAGCGCCATAATAGAAAAGTTGCCACCACAATATGTCAGAACTCACCGGACACATCTCTCAGATTGTCTGGCACATTGCAGACAGCTTCTACAGAACACACCCGATGTATTGCTAAAAAGCTTCGAAAGTTGGTCCGAAAGTCTACCAGTGAAGGACATAACCGAACATATCGAAAAAGAAAAGTTTGTACCAGAACACGCGTTGTCTATGGACGCTTTGAGCATAATGCTTGAAATCTTCCATTTAAAAGACCCAACATCTATACTAACAACAGTTAGCATATTCGCTAAAACCTGGCCAAAAATAATCCTCAAAATCTACGCGAAGGGCCTTCTCAAATACATAAAGAACGAAGTGCCTTTTCTGACAAATCTCCTGTCAGTGTCACTGAGGTTTCTGACAGTGACAGATGTCAAAAGCATTCTACTTGAAGGGCATGCGTTGGAAGGCGCGAGAAATGAAAAAGTTGGGATAGAATTTTGCAGGATTTTTATGTCTGTGTTCGTGAGGTATTTGGTGAAGAAACCGTATATACTGTTGCACGGCAGTATGGAGCCGTGTTGTGTGCTACTCAATGATGTAGTTAGGTGGTGCGTGAGAAAGAGATGGCACGATGACCAGTTGGAGAATGTACACGAATTAGTTGATCAGGTTTGTGTTCTTTATTTTATTTTTTTTATTATTCAAGGACAATGATCAGCTACAATATAAATCTTAGGATATGAAAGAGTTAAGAGGAAACACCAAGGGCTAGAGAATAAAAAAATAGGTATTTGTAAAATCTATTGCTGTCGCGCTGTGCCCGAACAACCAAGCGTGAGCGTGATAGAGACAACTGCAGCTTGGATCGACAATACCTATTAAAACTACATAAAATCAACGATTCGTAGTCCTCTGATTCCTTCTCCAAAACTTAACCAATTTAACTATTTTTTTTAATAAAAAGTAAAAGAAAGTTTTAGCCGTGTTCTTTTTTTTTTAATGTAATCTTTTCAAATTTCTTGAACACAGCGGAAAATCTGACCATTTTTTTTAGGTTTTTGAATGTTCATATCTCTTATAATAATCAATTTATAAAAAAAAGGAAAACATAGGGACATGCCAATGGTGGCCATAGATTTTTTGGGAAAAAAATATTGCTCTGCTGGCATTATCCAGGGAGAAAACAGGGGACTACGTTTGTATCGGAAAACGGCCCTTGTGTTTTCTCTTAAGGTGGTTGCTTTCGCTCGTGGCGCGAAATTCAATTTTTTTCGTGTTTTTTGCTCATTACAGCTCATCAACACTTCTTCAGATAGCGAAAACTATGTTGCCGCAAATTATGTAACCTAACACACAAGTTTTAATTTATAGTATCACATAAATATCATTAATTTAGCTACGATTGTGCTTCTACGATATTTACAGTGTTTTTTTGTTTCAAGCACATTCATAGCCAAACTAATGATATTTATGTGATACTATAAATTAAAACTTGTGTGTTAAGTTACATAATTTGCGGCAACATAGTTTTAGCTATCTGAAGAAGTGTTGATGAGCTGTGATGAGCAAAAAACACGAAAAAATTTGAATTTCGCGCCACGTGCGAAAGCAACCATCTTAAGTAACACAAATATAACAATATCGTAGCCCACTGCATTATCCACATAGTAGTATACAGCATTGGACAAGATACAAAAATACAAGAAAAAAGCTCCACTAGAGGCTTGTTTATAACAATAAACATGACGACCTCTGTGGCACGGCGGGCGAAGCTTGGCCTGCGACGGAGGAGGTTGCGGGTTCGATTCCCGCCTCGGAACAATATTTGTGCGATCGCAGATTTTTGTTCAGGGTGTTCTGGGTATTTTCTACGCATAATAAAAAAATATCTACTTATGTAATATATTGTATTAAGTATAAGTATATTGTATTAGTTATTTAGTACGCATAACACAAGCTCTGCTTAGCTTGGGGCTAGATAATGTTGTGTGAACTGTCCAGCATTATTTATTATTTATTTATTAGGCATTAGGTAATTAGTAGGTAGCGATCCTCAGACAAATAAAGAAGCAATACCTTTACTTACAGAAATAATAATACAACTTATACAAGTAGGTATGCACAAAATTTACAAAAATACAAAAGAAAGAAATAAAACAGTTGAGCCACCTGAAGACACCTGTCAACGATCTAAAGGTAGCTCAACTGATCCGAGATGTAATTATGCAACTTGTTTGTTTATACGAGTACCGCTCATACAAAACGAAACGAAGGTAGATTGTCTTGTTCACATTGTCCATAGAAATATCATATCACTATAATTTTGTGTTTTTTTAATGTTTTCTTTAGTTTACCTATCTTTGTCGTTTCAAATAAAAAAATATTCTATTCTTTTTAAGCCCCGACGTAAAAACGAAGGGGTGTTATAAGTTTGACGTGTATGTGTGTGTGTGTGTCTATCCAATCGTAGCTCCTGAACGGATGAACCGATTTCGTTTTTTTTTGTTTGAAATGTGAATTTGTCGGGAGTGTTCTTAGCTATGTTTGATCAAAATCGGTTCAGCCGTTTCATTGCGTTGTTTTTTTTTAATTTTTACAAAATTAATTACTTCCAAATACGAGGTAGCGAGAAGTGTTAGCTGGGCTGTTTCGTATTGTAACCGATGTTAGCGTTTTTTGCTCCACAACTTTTTACTCTTAGGGCCGGCGCTCACTGCCGTCACGGCATGGCATGGCAAAGGATTTTATTACTAAGCAAGTTATTTCGAATCTTATTTCAATGATTTTAGAATTCATGTTACTTTATTTCGATACCACGATGCCGGGAAATGACGCGACGCGCCGCGGGATGCTGCGGCATGACGTGTCATGCCGTTTCATTTCACGGGTTGCCGCGGCGCGTCATTGCATCCCGCGAGACGTATGGGTCACTTAATGTCGAGGAGTTATGATTGCTAAGCTAGTTTAAATAAGGTTGACACTTGTATAAAGTGGCTGGGCTTTCAGCAGGATGCCACGGCATGCCACGGAACGCCGCGGGATGCCGCAGCACAACCTGCCATGCCGTGCCGTGCCGTGCCGGCACTGGGCCGCGGCCCTTACAAACACTTAAACTCCTTTTTAACCGACTCAAAAAAATGGCTTTATGGCATAGTGTTCTCAATTCTTCGAAATGAGCTAGCCGTGCGAATGGAGATATTTCGTAACAAACAAAGTACGTGCGGACAGCAAAGGCCTGGAACTCTATTCAATCTTCTTTATTCCCTTTATCATACAACTTCGGCATCTTCAAACGAAGAGTTAATAGGCATCTTCTAGGCGAGCGTGCTTAAATAGGCCTCATTGTCGCTTCCCATCAGGTGAGATGTAGACAAACGCGAGCCTATCTATCTCAAATTCGTTGGTATAAGATTTGTCCTGGCTGCTAGCTTATTTAAGGAATGTATTATTACTGGAAAATACTGGAAAAAGCGTAAGCAGAGTCAGTCGTGGGAAGCAATGGCAGCGATGGGCTCACCACTTGTCACGTCTATATTCCACGATGGTGCAACCCACTGTGAAAAGAGGCCCATTGAGGCTCTGCCTACCCTTTCGGGGAAAAAGCCGTGTGTCTATGTATCTATCTATCTTTATTATATATAATGAACTCCTATTTCTCCAGGTCACGCTATACCTAGAGAATGGCCAGACCGATTTCGCTGATTCTTTTTTTGTTGTGTTTGTTATTGTGAGAAGGTTTTTATACAATAAAATTTCAAAAAAACCCTGTTCGTTGAGCTGCTTTCGGGTCACCGGGACCACGCGAACGAAGTCACGAGCGGGCCGCTAGTTTTAGATAAAAATAAAACGGCACGCTTGGTCTCATACAAATTTACGTGTTTGCGGTGTCTATCTTGATACATGGTCTGTGAGCTGTAAGTACCTTAATGAATTTCACAATATTTTCCAGCTCTGGCCGATCTATGAACCCAAAGTGTCGTTTAAGTTGAAACACTCGCTCCTGCTGGACCTGTCGTGTCTGAATGTAAAGCTGCGCCCGGACTCGCGGCCGATGGGCTGGGCCAAGGCTCTGATCAGCTCCAACGAGGCTCGGCGTGATGATAAGATCGCTCTAGTGACCGTGCTTCCTGGAGGGGACGAATACAGGTAACTAACTTTTTTATTTTTTTTGTATGTTACCAATGTAGCTGTTGGTAAGCGGTTACCGTAGCCTATGGACGCCTGCAATACCAGAGGCATCACACGCGAGATACCGACCCTTTATTTAGAAAAACTATAAGATTAGTCAGTAGGTACACAACATTGGCAAAAACAGAAAAAAACATTAAATAAAACATCTTAATAATTAATAGTCTCGAGACGGAACACTGACTCCATTGAGCGTATTGTCGTACAAGGACGAGTAGAAGGCACCAGACCGCGCGGAAGGTCGCCCATGCGTTGGACATACCAGATCAAGTCTGCAACCTGTATGAATGCACAAGGATGTCCACGAATAGGAATAAATGGCGAGATATCGTGAGGCGAGCAACATCAGCCCCTAATAACAGTACAACATGAAGACCACAACCGCTCTGTCAAGAGTGCAACGACTGAGAAGAAGAATAATTTAACAGATTGGATAGAAATAAATGAATTGAAGTCATATAAATGGACTGCTCAATCAACCACTTTATGAGTTTATAAATAAAAAGACTGCGTCGATGGCGCACCAGTGATCGTCGTCGGAAGGAGGTTCTTGTATAGCGTGTCAACGCTATGTCTCTCCGTACCAGCAGCAGCAGGTGCTTGAGAACTCGCTTGTCGCGGCCGGCTAAGATGCGAGAGGTTACGGGTTTTTGCACTGCAGTACAAAAGTTTGCATGATCTGCAATATTAGTTCCGAGTCTGTGTGTTGTGTCATGGTGCTCGAAGTTCCTGATACACACGACACAGGAGATCCTAGTGTTGGGTCAGGACTATGTATGTGACTGTTGGGTGTTATGTTATTAGTTCCGTGTCTGTGTTGTGTCATGGCGGTCGTAGTTCCTGATACACACGACACAGGGAATCCTAGTGTGGGATCAGGACTATGTATGTGACTGTTGGGTGTTATGTTATTAGTTCCGTGTCTGTGTTGTGTCATGGTGCTCGTAGTTCCTGATACACACGACACAGGGGATCCTAGTGTGCGGTCAGGACTATGTATGTGACTGTTGGGTGTTATGTTATTAGTTCCGTGTCTGTGTTGTGTCATGGCGGTCGTAGTTCCTGATACACACGACACAGGGAATCCTAGTGTGGGATCAGGACTATGTATGTGACTGTTGGGTGTTATGTTATTAGTTCCGTGTCTGTGTTGTGTCATGGTGCTCGTAGTTCCTGATACACACGACACAGGGGATCCTAGTGTGGGGTCAGGACTATGTATGTGACTGTTGGGTGTTATGTTATTAGTTCCGTGTCTGTGTTGTGTCATGGTGCTCGTAGTTCCTGATACACACGACACAGGGGGATCCTAGTGTGGGATCAGGACTATGTATGTGACTGTTGGGTGTTATGTTATGTTGTATTGAGAAGGATTTGTGTTTCAGTGAGACGTATCGTCGGTTCGCCTCTCTTCTGCCCACACGGCTCTCGGATATGGACGGAGCGTCGCGCGCCGCGCTGAGGGCCCTGCTAGACGCACTCGCCGGCAACGGCGATGACGCTTTGCTCGACATCGTCATCACTCTAGCGGACGGTGAGTCATCACTCTGACACGGTTCTCGGATATGGACGAAGCGTCTCGCGCCGCGCTGAGGGCCCTGCTAGACGCACTCGCGGACAACTCGTCGGATAATGTTGTGTGAACTGTCCAGCATTACATATTTTATTTATTTATTGTGTCGTCAGGTGACGAGGCGGGCGGCTGGTGGGACGAGGCGCTGGCCTCGTGCATGGCGTCGCTGGCGCGGCTAGCGTCGCTGACGCGCGCGCACGTTGTGTTGGCGCGCTGCCGGCGCGCCTCGCCCGTCGTGTGCCGGCGCCTGCTCGTGCCTCTGCTCAGGTAACTGGACTCACAAGCTAGAGGACATCGCTCGTAGCGATAAGGTCATTTTGCTTGTAGTAGAACATAAAAAGTTCTGCCGGGTAAAATTCTTCATGAAGGTACTGCAAAGGAGGTGGGCAACCGCTGACCCAGGTCAAAAATAAATGAATGTTGTGTTTTGACCAATTTTTCTAAAGAACTTGTATATTTTAAGGACTTGGGAAGCAAAATTTGTATTTCTAAATAATTAGATAAATCAATTAGATAATCAATCAACGCATTTGCGTGAAACAAAACGCAACAAGCTTCATTACTTTCCCACAACTTCTACGCAAGAAATTAAATTAGCTTTTACATTATCATAACATATATTATCAGTACCCAAAAGTATCTCAACGTTACGTTAGTCAAAAAAGTTGGGTCAAACAATGTATGGGGAGTTGCCCATGTTCTTTTTTCTTCCCGAATCCATACATATTTTTCAAAACTCCGTATCTCCGTAACGAGTTGACATACAAGCATGTTTGAATAGTCAACATTATAGGAAATTTAACGTTCTACAAAAAAGTACCAAAGTAGTTTTGCTGTAGGATGTAAGGGAAAAAAGTTATTGAGGAAAAACCGGAGGGACGTCAAATCTTTTGACCCTCCTCTTTTTGCACAGGGTCCTCGAGGTCCAAAACTTGAGGAAATGTTAATTAGCTATCCCTGAACAACCTCCCAAAGTCTCATTAACTTTGACCTTGTTCCACCTAACCCCACTTTATCCAACCTGTCGACTGTAATGAGCGAGAAGCGAGATATCGTCACTGTCGCTGATATTTTATTTTAATACGTTTTTTGTGAAAAATATATTTTTCAATACAAGCTTTCATAAAATTAGTGACCGTTAGTTACTAGTTTAGTGATTAGTAGTGCTCTCCGGTACGGAGGCCTGCGTTGCTCGATGGTAGTGCTGATCACAATGAGCCTAAACACGGCCAGTCTATTATCCATCGGGGAGTTCCGTCGCTTTTTTTCAAGAGCAGAAATATTTGAAACAGGCAGCGCAATGAACAGCAAACTGGACTTCGAAATCCAACTTCAGTCTATTACGCAATTTGCTGACCTAAGGCCCAAGTTTATGAACAAATAAATCGGTGGTTACCATGCAATGGTTACCGTAATCAATCGTCAAAGTGACAGATAACGTATAAATGAACACATCTGTAAAAAAGAGTTGTTTAAGCTAAACAGTCGTTTAAAAGTCTATTAATGTGTTGGTGAAACCTTACCTAAATATATAAAACGAAATTTAGGTGAGTGGTAAGTGTATCACAAAAAACTAAAACTTTGCCACCCCTTTTTAAGGTTTATTTCGAAAAATCCTGAAATATGCGTTCAATTATTCGTTATTTTAAGTACTCATACAGTTATTTTAAGGCGATATGTTAAAATACCGAATAGGCGGAGTCTAGCCAGAAAACAATAGCTGTAAGACACTGACAGCGCTATTGGTCACTTGAACTCGGGAAAAGGTGAGGTATAGATTTTTGCCACTCGGAAGTAACTGACGTAAGCGACAAATGATAAAACTTCGTTTAGCTTCTAAAGTAGCAAATATAAAAATAAATTATCTATAATTAATGTAAGTAATGTGATTACCTACTGAATAATATAAAAAAATATGCTTAATACTTTCTCTAGTCGAAGGAGGGACCGAAAAAGGGCTTTAGAAGAGCCAATTTCAAAAAATAAAGCTATCGAGAAAAGTTTCGCGAATCGTGTTTCTAGTCTATAATTTATTTAGATTACATCCTCAAGTAAGTACTGTATTAACATCAAGTTTGTAACCTTTACTGATAGTGAGTGAGCATGAAACGAAACGACTCCAAAATTTTAACATAGCGTCTTAAGACATTACGTGTATACAGCATTCCCTTTCACGATGCGCCTCTAAAACTAAGTGGATGAACCGTGTAGAGCAACCCGGCGGTGAAAGGTTCATCTGTGCGGACCTGCGACCTACTTACCCACAATTTCCAAACCTTTTTGAAGTCTAGAATGACAGCTCATGTTGACAGCAGAAAAAGAACAACCGCGTTATTTGTCAGGACACATTACAATATGAAAAATCCAAAAACTGAACCTGCTTTTAGGTAATCCCAAGTTATTAGACCCTAGGTCAAATAATGCAAGATTCTCTTAGATGAAGAACCGAATACCTGATAGTCACGATGCCAAAGAGTAAGGATGTCAAGCACCCGTGTCAAATATGCTCTGAAACCGTGACGCAGCAGAACGGCCTGCAGTGCAAGGGCGGCTGCAAGTCCTGGGTCCACTACGGCTGTCTGAATTACACTCCGGGAAAGATCCAAGACATGAAGACGAGAGTACTAGAGGTGAAGTGCCCCTGCCCTTGTTGCAAGACTCCATTAGCGAAGGAATACTGCACATACGATCAATTCATCTACCACAATGTGGGCTGGCCGTCGAGTAAACCTCGGAAGCGTCAGAAGGCGTGCAGCCCGAAGAACCCCTTTGACGTAGCGCAGTGTACGCAATACGAATGTGGCGAGAATACCTCCACTCAAATCTATGAAGATGTGCCGTCTGGCGATGTGGAACAAGGCAAGGGAGTGAAGGTACTCCACGGCAGAGGCGCGAACGCGCTGTCACAGCAAAAGATGGAGAAGATGTGTAAGAAAGCCGGGCAGTTGACTATGGAAATGAACAAGCTGATAGATTCCATGAGGCAGGCGATGGACAAACAGTGACGCTGGGAGTGATTCAAACACACTTTAATGTATCTCATGTTCCAGGTTCTGAAAAAACTAAGACTGAGAGCACGTACCAATGCTTAGCGTTGTCTCTGTCCCTCTCTAGCAGGCGTGTTTGACGTGTGTGTGAAAGTGACAGGGATAGTGCTTAGCTTTAGTGCTAAGCAAGATTTATTGATTTTGGCCTAAGACATTTTGCTAACCATTCACACACTTTATTGCAATATTTGAAATAAACCAATTAATACAATTTAAAACCTTTTATTTAATAGTACATATTTATTTAGTAGTAGTTGAGCTTTTTTGTGAGAGTTCGTCCGGGGAAGTAATACCACATTACATATTTCTGCCACAGAGCAGTGGTGCTCGCATTGCTGTGTTCCGGTTTTACAGACACACGAGACTTTCATATTTGTCTCAGGGTGGCGGGCGCAGTGCAATGCCGCATAGGACGCGTCCTAGGTGGGCGTGACCTGTGAGGTAATCTCTGCCTTTAACAATGCATTACCTCACAGGTCATACCCACTTAGGAAGGGTAATTTCAAGTTTTTCAAGTCTACCGGCTGATGGCACAGACCATGTATCAAGATAGACACCGCAAACACGTAAATTTGTGTGTGAAACTAAGCGTGCGATTTTATTTTCCACCTACTATGATACGAGGGACCACGGAATTTTCCAGTATTATACGGACCACGAAGAAAAAAAGGTCCGTGGTCGTGACTACGAGAAGGGACCACGGGCGAAAAAGGGAAAGGTTATCTCCCATCACACGGCCAGCTGATTTAGAAGACTTTTTGCCACGGAATTTTTCAGTATTATAGGGACCACGAAGAAAAAAAGGTCCGTGGTCCCTTCCAGGGACTACGAGAAGGGACCACGGGCGAAAAAGGGAAAAAGGTTATCCCCCATCACACGGCTAGCTGATTTAGAAGAATTTTTGCAGTTCACTATGACGCAATTAGGCGTTTTTCTATTAACATCCGACGTGCTATCCCGAAGACGGGCGAGAGCGAACTGATTTGTGGTTTGCTAATAGGCGCATTGCACCTACTTCGGACAAAGTGACACGCAAAGTTGGTGCACTTGCGGTGTCTATCTTGATATCTGGTATGTGGCTGATGGTGGTGATGATGACTCGGGTTCTAAAAAGCAGTTGACACAGACTTACATCGCAGGGTAACACGGTTTTTAACCGACTTCAATAAAAGGAGGTTCTCAATTCGTGTTGTTTTTATAATGTTTTTTACCTCATATCTCCGTCATTTATGAACCAATTTCGAAAATTCTTTTTCGATTTTAATACGATATACTTCCAGATTGATCCCATTTTTATCAAAATCTGCTTCTGATGATGGGATCCATGAGGAATTGAGGGAACTGCACACACGCATAGCACACATATAGGCACACATATAGCAATTTCGGTATTTTCAGCAACAAGTCAAGCATGTGCATTCAGAAAGCGCTATTTGGTGAAGTGGAACTGATGATGAAGACCAGAGATGGCCATTGGAACTACTCAATGATAAGTATTTCACGGGTGTAAGGGTGACTTTCTGATATCCCATTGAGCTGAAATTTGACATACCTGTCAAGTTCAGATGACAATACAATATTAGAGGATGTATAACTCCGGGCATAGCTCTCTCCATAGCCTGCTGTTCGTGATGATTTCAGGTACTCTTCATCGTCTTTCTGTGAGCAGTTCTTCGCCTCAATACTGAAAGAGACTCTAGAGGGTCTCGGCGGTGGTATTAGGCCACCGTCCCTGCACCCGCAATACCGCCAGTGTGTCCAGCAGAAGACCATCAACCTGGATATACTGCAAGTGCTATTTGAAAAGGTATTTTACTTTTACGCAGATTCCGCTGAAGACCTCAAAAGACGCAAATATGAAAGTCTCGACAGAGCTTACTTATTTAAGCCTATCGGGTTCGAGACTCTGGGTCCGTGGGGTACAGTGGCCCTTCGCGTTTACTAAATTAATTCAGGGTTTCTGGACGAAGCGACGCGTGACCCGAGAGCTAGCTCTTATCTGGCTCAACGCATTAGTATTGCCATCCAGCGGGGCATTGCAACCAGCATCTTAGGGACGCTTCCGTCTGGTGGTAATTTGGATCAGTTGAGCTACCTTTAGATCGTTAGCAGCGGTCTTCAGGTAGCACAACTGTACCATATGTATATTTTTGATTTAGTACATTCCTACTTGTATTCGTTTTTTTACTTGTTCTATTATTTATTCTGTGGTTTTACGCGAAGGTTTTACTAATAAACGTTTCACCTCAAAGTGAATGAACTTCGGGTCAGCACTCAAGAAGTGTCCGAAAAAAAAGAGAGACAAAATACATAGAGGGACTTCTAGTACGTAGTAGTAGAGCTTTTTTGTGAAACAGTTCGTCCGGGGAAGTACTACCACCATACCTATTTCTGCCGCAAAGCAGTAGTGCTCGCATTGCTGTGTTCCGGTTTGAAGGGTAAGGATGCCGGTGAAATTACAGGCACATGAGACTTTTCATCTTTATGTCTCAGGGTGGCGGGCGCAGTGCAATGCCACATAGGGCGCGTCCTAGGTGGACGTGAGCTTTTAGTAGTAGTAGAGCTTTTTTGTGAAGAAGTTCGTACGGGGAAGTACTACCACCATACCTATTTCTGCCGCAAAGCAGTAGTGCTCGCATTGCTGTGTTCCAGTTTGAAGGGTAAGGGTGCCGGTGAAATATACAGGTAGATGAGACTTTTCATCTTTATGTCTCAGGGTGGCGGGCGCAGTGCAATGCCACATAGGGCGCGTCCTAGGTGGACGTGACCTACCGATTACCTACGTGATTACCTCATGGTAATGCACTGTTCATAGGCAGAGGTTACCGCTTAACATCAGGTGGGCCACTGTCCGGCAATGACGGCAAGTGATCTACAGATATTTGTTCAGCGTGTTCTGGGTATTTTCTATGAATAATACAAAATATCTATCTATGTAATGTATTGTATTAAGTATATCAGTTATCTAGTACCCATAACACAAGCTCTGCTTAGCTTGGGGATAGGTAATGTTGTGTAAACTGTCCAGCATTATTTTATTTATTTATTTATTATGTACTAGTGACCCGCCCCGGCTTCGCACGGGTAGCCCCCGGTGAAAAACAGCCCCCCCGATATTTTATTACTAGTTTCGTTTCGTTTCGTATGAGGTAGTGCTGGCCTCTGGTGTCGGAGTTTGTCAAGCCGCCCGAGGGCCTCTGACATGGCTTTTTCATTTTATTACTTATTCTGCTATTCGGAGCGGAGAAGAATCCACCAAAAAAGAGATAACTAACATCGGTCCAGCCGATCTTGAGTTATAAAGTGGTGTAACTAACACGACTTTGTTTTATATATATAGATGTATGTAATCGCGAAATTTTGCTAATTTGTTTGCCGTATTGGCTAAACCATTTGTAGTGAAATGAGATATACACCACTATTACAAATATACCATAAATACAAACCTCGATAATCAGTATTCGATAAAGACTCAATCAAAGCAAAAAAAGTAACCAAATAACAATTTCCAGGAATATCCATAAAAAATAATAAATAATTGCTGTGGTGTGTCCGGCCTAAGAATAGACCCCTCCGTCTCCTCCCGTGGATGTCGTAAAAGCCGACTAAGGGATTACCCGGACTTGTTGACAAGATTCGTTGGTATAAGATTTGTCCTGGCTGGTAGCTTATTATGGAATGTGTTATTACTGAAAGAAAGCGTTAGCTGAGTCAGTCGTGGGAAGCAATGGCGGCGATGAGCTCACCACTTGTCACGTCTATATTCCACGATGGTGCAACCCACTGTGAAAAGAGGCCTATTGTGGCTCTGCCTACCCCTTTGGGGAAAAAGGCGTGTGTCTATGTATGTATGTATGTATGTATCCATAAAAAATGGGCACAATTGGTCAAAACCACAGATAAAATAATACTATATTTATAGTGCATGCGCCATAGATTACTACCAAGTTATACGTATCACACATGAATGTAGTAGTACATGGATTGAGTGCTAAAATAGCATAGAGTGTTCCTTCTTACTCCTATCCTAGAAGATAGCTTGCTATCCTATGTTAGAGAGAAACAAATATATTGTCACACGACAGTCGTCTTTCCGTCCCGTACCCTGAATATTGGCACCATGCATATACATCTTCCTAGATTGTTACCATGAATGTAGTAGTAATTTGACATTTGGCCTGGTACGACTAACACAAATAAGAACAGATAGATTTATGCTTGTCTCATTCCAACACATGAATACATTCATATAAAAGAATGAGACTGGTATAATCGATACCGTTTCGTTTTTAGCCTTAGTTCCATGCCTTTAGTCCATCTTCCTAGGTATTACACCGCTCTGACACACGATTGTCAGAGCAGGCACAAGTATTATGTCCATAAAATTCGGATTTTGTCAAGAAATCAAATGTTAATAATAAACCTTCTAAAATAAACAAAAACCTTCTGTACCTGTACTATTATGTATTCTGTCCTATAGGGTACACATTAAAATATACATTAAATATACATTGAACCTTCTGTACCTGTACTATTATGTATTCTACACATTAAAATAAACAAGAACTTTCTGTACCTGTACTATTATGTATTCTGTGCTATAGGCTACACTTTAAAATAAACAAGAACCTTCTGTACCTGTACTATTATGTATTCTATGCTATAGGGTACACATAAAAATATACATTAAATATACATTGAACCTTCTGTACCTGTACTATTATGTATTCTGTCCTATAGGGTACACATTAAAATATACATTAAATATACATTGAACCTTCTGTACCTGTACTATTATGTATTCTACACATTAAAATAAACAAGAACTTTCTGTACCTGTACTATTATGTATTCTGTGCTATAGGCTACACTTTAAAATAAACAAGAACCTTCTGTACCTGTACTATTATATATTCTGTGCTATAGGGTACACATTAAAATAAACAAGAACCTTCTGTACCTGTACTATTATGTATTCTGTGCTATCTACACTTGTGTTATGTGTTCTGTGTGTTTTTCTGTGTATTTTAGGGTACACATTAAAAAGACTTGTGTGTGTTGTAGGTGCCGGCGTCTAAAATAGAATCGCCCAGCTCTCCTCTCTACGAGCACATCCAGACAGACAAGTAAGATATCGTCATCATACCACACACCACCAGGGAATAATTACCATTTATTTGAATCCATGATTACCATTTATTTGAATCCATGATTACCATTTATTTGAAACCATGATTACCATTTATTTGAAACCATGATTACCATTTATTTGAATCCATGATTACCATATTTTTACCACCCGCCCGATGGTCGGATGACATCGTTAAAGAGGTTGGACGAGAATGGATAAGAGCAGCACAGGACCGCAGAGAGTGGCGTATTAGAGAGGAGGCCTATACCCAGGAGTGGGTGCACCTAAATAGATAGATAGATGATTACCATTTAATTGAATCCATGATTACCATTTAATTAAATCGAAGATTACGATTTATTTGAATCATAATTCCTGCCAAATATTATCAAAATCGGTAGGTAAATGGCACCGCGGCAAACTTCCCCACTTTTTGGGAGAAATACCCCTACAGTCAAAAATCGTTTAGAGAAACATCCTCGCAAAACCTCTGCTCAATGATGGAATTTAAAAGTTATAATTACAAGCTTTTATTTAACTTGCATTGTATGTATGTTTGTCTGAACTGAATTTTAAAGCAGTTATCCTCGACTGATTGAGCTAAAATTTGGCATACCTGTCAAGATCCGATGACAATACAATATGATGGTGACAGCGAGCTGATCTGACGATGGAGACGGAAGGTGGACAACGGAACTCCTCGATGGATCATAGTAGACTGGCCGTGTTTGGGCTCATTTTGATCAGCTCACGGTTACCATCACTAGTTTTATAAAAGCTTGTGTTTTATTTTTTTTTATTTATCAAAAGGCTTATTTGTTATAAGTATAGATTAGAATTGTTATTTATTCAAATTCATGATTACCATTAATTTGAATTGATGTTTATCGCTATAACGAGCAGCTTTCGATGATGTGTCTACGTCATAATGTGACTACTATTAATTTGAATTGATGATTACCATTATTTTGAATTGATGATTACCAGTAGTTAGATTTGATGATTACCAGTAATATGAATTGATGATTACCAATAATTTGAATTGGTGATTAACATTAATTTGTATTGATGATTACCATTAATTTGAATTGATGATTACCAGTAATTTGTATTGTTACCAGTAATTTGAATCCGTGGTCGAATTAAAGTTGTTGATATTTCAGGCCATGGCACGTTGCGCGTGAAGTAATCGGCCTCTGCCACAAGTTGCGCGACAGACTAGTGGCGCCACCGGACGCGCCACCCGCGCTGGCGCATGATTGTCGGTGAGTACTTAGTTTACAGTTTTACCCAAAATATAAGTCGCCCCGATGTACCTGCGCCGTAGACCAATTTCTATTAGCGCGGGAACTTTTTTTCTAGCAAAAAATGTTTTTTTCTTTCGTTCTTCTTTTTTTTTTTGTTTTTTTTTTGTTTTTTTCAATAGTTATTGCGCGCAAAAATCTTGCGCTGTTATTGATTAATCGATTTCGCGGCAAAATCGTGGCTGTTCGTTCATCAGTCGACTCTTAGATGTGAGCGGGACAGAGCTATACTATACGTTCGGCTACTGTCGGATATCAGTCTGCGCTTAACTGCGCAAACGGAAACAGTCGGTCGGACTTATATTTTGGGTAAAACTGTACCCGCGGTGGAGGAAGCCGGTATATGTGTTTCATGCGCAGCCTTTAGACATCCATAGAACGTCCATTGCAAGGGCAATAATCACCACACCAATCAGTAGTAGAGCTTTTTTGTGAAGGAGTTCGTCCGGGGGAGTACTAACACCATACCTATTTCTGCCGCAAAGCAGTAGTGCACTTTGTTGCGGTTTGATGGGTATGGGTGCCGGTGAAATTACAGGCACATGAGACTTTCCATATTTATGTTACAGGGTGGTGGGCGCAGTGCAATGCCACATAGGGCGTGTCCTAGGTGGACGTGAACTATGCACGTGAGGTATTGCACTGTTCAAATAAATGCTATTTCTTTCTTTCTTTCTTTCTTTCTTTCTTTCTTTCTTTCTTTCTTTCTTTCATAGGCAGAGGGTTCTGCTTAACATCGGGTGGGCCAACTGCTTGTTACTGAGGTGGATGCTGCACATCCCCTGGTGGATCTCGTAAAAGCTGATTTAAGGTCAGCTTTTACGAAATCCACGGGAGGAGACGTCGGCATATGTAATTAGGGTGTATGTTGTGTGTTTGTTAATTGGTCTGTTATCATACATACATTAATACGAACATTTTCCCCCGAAGGTGTAGGCAGAGACTCAAAAGGCCTCTTATCACCTTGGGTTGCCCCATCGTGGGTATATAGACGTGAAAAGTGGTGAGGGTGAGCTCATCGCCACCATTGCTTCCCACGACTGACTCGGCTTATGCTTTCCTCCAGTATTAACACATTCCATAATAAGTTAGCAGCCAGGACAAATCGTATACCAACGAATCTTATCAACAAGTCCGGGTAATCCCTTAGTCGGCTTTTCCGACATCCACGGGAGGAGACGGAGGGGTCTATTCTTGGACCGGGCACACCACGGACACACACATTCAAATCAAGTTAAAAAAAGACTGGCTGCTGCTTCCGATGATGATGATATAAAAAAAAAAAACTACGTGAGTGGCGAGGCAAGCCCGTGATGGATCTAGCAGATGGCCCACCTGATGTTAAGCGGTACCCTCTGCCTATGAACAGTGCATTATCACATAGGTCACGTCCACCCAGGACGCGCCCTATGTGGCATTGCACTGCGCCCGCCACCCTGAGACCAAGATGAAAAGTCTCATGTGCCTGTAATTTCACCGGCACCCAAACACAGCAATGCGAGCACAACTGCTTTGCGCCAGAAGGTGCAAAGCAGTTGTGCTCGCATTGCTACTGCAATATTTCATATTTCTATGCTGCATATTTCTATATGAGAAAGAAAGAAAGAAAGAAAATACATTTATTCACCAAAAAAATAATTACATACAAAATACAATTATATAAAAGTAAAAATGAGAAAATACAGAATAAAATAAAATAGGTTGTTTGGTGAAAAGGCAACGACTCAGCTTTTTGTGCCTAGTCCGAAAACCAGACGCTGTTTTTCAGTCTTGCCAAGGGAGGGGGGGGATTTCAAAATAATACAAAAATATAAATGTGATGATAGTGTACACGTACATATTAATATAAACAAAAATAATGTAATTAATTTTTTAATGTAATTAAAAAAAAAAAATATATATATATATAAACAAAAAAAAAAAAAAAAAAAAAAGTTAATAATGTAAATATTAGGAGTGTGGGTTTGTGGGTAGGGGTAGGTGTGTTGTATATATGTGTGAGAGTGTGGGTGTGTATGTGTGAGTGTGTGTATGTATGTGGCTCACTTGCTACTACCAGTCTCTTAAGAGCCTGATATAGCAGTACTTATGGTAGTACTTCCCCGAACTAATTCACACAAAAAGCTCTAATACTTACAAAAATGATGATGATGGCGGTTAGATAACACTTGCAAACACTACACATTAAAAACAATAAAAAAAAACATGTATGGCAGTTTAATGGGTGGTCTTATGTTTGAGAGCGATCCCTTCCAGACAACCTTGGGATGGACTGGAATTGACGAGAACGTTAAAGGATGTTAGTGTAGATTCAATAAAAGTATATACATACTTACAGCGTAGTTTATGCAACTGTCATATAAGAAGGGGTATTAAAACACGAGAGTCTGTTTATCGCATGAGGCGAAGCCGAATGCGATAATAGGTTGACTCGAGTGTTTTAATACCTAAGTTATATGCAGTTTCATACACTACTTTATCTTCACTCATAGGAAAAATTTAAATTAAACAAAGAAAAACACGACCGGAAAAAAATTTAATGGGAAGCGCGGGAAATTAAGTTCAAACTACGCATGCGTGCGCCATTTTTTCAAAGTTCGAACTGCACATGCGTTCGCCTTTTTTTTCATATTCAGGCTATAACCATAGACTAGTGTAATGAATGAATTAAAAAAAAGATAGCGGTACTATAATGAGTTTTATGATACATTTGGCGGTACTATAATGAGTTTTATTCTTAATTTTATGTATATGCGTCTATAAAGTGCGTCTGTATAGAACCGTTTTTGAATTCGTAATTCGAATTTTTCGATTTGAGTGTAGATAAAATATATAAATATACAGGGCGTCCCAAGACTATGCGACATGAAGGGAAAGTACTTTAAATATTGTACACTCGAGTCAACCTATTATCGCATTCGGCTTCGCCTCATGCGATAAACAGACTCTCGTGTTTTAATACCTAAGTTATATGCAGTTTCATACACTACTTTATCTTCACTCATAGGAAAAATTGAAATTAAACAAAGAAAAACACGATCGGAAAAAAATTTAATGGGAAGCGCGGGAAATTAAGTTCAAACTACGCATGCGTGCGCCATTTTTTCAAAGTTCGAACTGCACATGCGTTCGCCTTTTTTTTCATATTCAGGCTATAACCATAGACTAGTGTAATGAATGAATTAAAAAAAAGATAGCGGTACTATAATGAGTTTTATGATACATTTGGCGGTACTATAATGAGTTTTATTCTTAATTTTATGTATATGCGTCTATAAAGTGCGTCTGTATAGAACCGTTTTTGAATTCGTAATTCGAATTTTTCGATTTGAGTGTAGATAAAATATATAAATATACAGGGCGGCCCAAGACTATGCGACATGAAGGGAAAGTACTTTAAATATTGTAGATAGGATATTTTGCGGAAAGGAAATATAATTTTATTTTTAAAAGTTAGTAATACTGCATTCAAAGATTTTCTAAAAATTCAATTTTTTTTGAAAAAATATTACAAAAATCATGGGTTAATATCCCGTTTCTAGTGAAAAGTAGATAACTGATATACTTAATGCAATAGAATTAGTTTTTTGTGAAAAATATATTTTTCAATACAATGTTTTATAAAATAAGTGATCGTAACCGTGTGGCGATCAAAATGAGCCTAAACACGGCCAGTCTACTATTATCCATTGAGAAGTTTCGTTGTCCACCTTCCGTCTCCATCATCAGATCAGCTCGCTGTCATCATCATATTGTATTGTCATCAGAACTTGACACGTATTCCATTTTTCAGCTCAATCGGTTGAGTATAACTGCTTTAAAATTAAGTTGCAAGATTCCACCTAGATTCCACCCAGACAAACATATATACATTGCAAGTTACATAAAACCTTGTAAAATGGGTCATACAGCAGTGGCTGAGGCACTCACTGACAAAACTCTTAAGCGCCCTGTAAACGATCAAATTTGTTTGACAAATTTACGTGTTTGTCAAATTATTTGATCGTTTGCAGCTTTGTTTGAAGCGTTTGTCAAACAATCTACGTGTTTGTCGCGTTTGCAGAAAATCTGGATTGATGTCGTGTTTGACAAACAAGTTTGAACGTGAACGGCGGTGTTTGTCAAACATGATCTCAGTCGTTGGTTTGGCATCTTGGAGGACGCTACGCCCAGTGACGACAACAGCGTGGAGTATCTTTCGGACAAAGAATTTACGTTGCATTTCATATCTATTTATCGTGACATGCCGATGTTATGGAAAATAAAATCGAAAGATTATATGGACAATTTTTTTTTTCTTTTTTTTCTTTTCATACACAAAGCTAGAGTCAATGCCAAAAGTGCGTCACCTGTATTACTCATTATATTTAAGCGCTCAGCACGTCACGTCACGACATGGAGAAAACTGAATCTGCCTGTGCCCCTGAGTTGTCTCCAGTATTAACGCGACTTTTCCGCCTCTCTTTTAAAACTGGTGAAGTACCTAAATCTTGGAAGCTCGCAAACGTGCAGCCTGTACCCAAGAAAGGCAGTCGTGCTGACCCTTCAAACTACCGCCCTATTTCGGTCACCTCCCTACTTTGTAAATGTATGGAGCGTGTACTGAATAGGAAGCTCCTTGCTTACCTTGAAGGTAACGACCTCCTCAGTGATCGCCAATACGGATTTCGCCGAAACCGGTCTACTGGGGACCTTCTTGTGTATGCCACGCACATTTGGAGCGAGGCCATCGAGAAATACGGTGAAGCACTAGCTGTTTCATTAGACGTCTCGAAGGCCTTTGATAGGGTTTGGCACGCTAGCCTTATTGGCAAGCTTCCTGCCTACGGACTGCCAGTTCAACTCTGCTCCTGGCTCGCAGACTTTCTGAGGGAAAGATGCATTCGAGTAGTTATTGACGGCTGCTCGTCGGATCAATTGGCTATTAACGCCGGGGTACCTCAGGGGTCAGTGCTATCTGCCACACTGTTTCTGTTGCACATTAACGAACTGCTAATGCCCGGTATCATTGGGTATGCAGACGACAGCACAGTTGTGGAGAGATATGTTTCTACTGCGCGAGCTAGGAAGAATGAAATTCAGGAGTTAAGAGATGAGATGCTGCAGCGTCTGAATTTGACTCTCAAGTATCTGAGTATCCGACTGGGGTGATGCCAATCTAGTCAAGTTCAATGCCTCTAAAACGCAGGCTTGTCTCTTCTCGGCGAAAAAAAGTCCGTTTCTCCAAGTTCCTGTATTCCGCGATGTACCTGTAGCTATAGGAGATCACCTCGAGCTCTTAGGTGTTTCGCTCACGCCTACTCTCAACTTTGGCTCTTACATCGAGTCTAAGGCAAAAACAGCTGCCATGAAGCTAGGCATCCTGAATAAGGTAAAGCGTTACTTCACACCAGGACAGCTTCTCAGTTTATATAAAGCACAAGTCCGGGCTGGTATGGAGTACTGCTGCCATGTTTGGGATGGTTCGGCCAAATACCAGCTTGCTGCCTTGGACTCGATCGAACGTAGAGCTTTCAGGCTTATAGGTGAGCAACATATGGCGGAGACTAAGATCCAGAGTCTCGAGCACCGCCGTAAGGTTGCATGCCTTTCAATCTTCTATAGGTTACATTTCGGGGAATGCTCCCAGGAACTGCACGATCTGATCCCACCATCTCCTTTTCATCATAGGACGAGCAGGCGTACGGCTCAGTACCATCCTTACCTCATTAGTATACCTTCTATTCGCACAAAACGTTTCGGTTCTACCTTTATAATGCGAACTGCTAAGGAGTGGAATACACTGCCGTCGTCTGTCTTTCCTGAAAACTATAATCTGGGTCTCTTCAAGTCTAGAGTGAATAGGTGCCTTCTAGACCTTTGTGCTCCATCTTCGGCCACATCGTCACTTACCAACAGGTGAGATCGTGGTCAAACAAAGGTCTATCAATGTTAAAAAAAAAAAAAAAAAATCTGCAAGTTAGTTTGACAAATTTGTTTGAAGTGTTGTTTGACCGTTTGCGTTGATGTTTGATGAAAACGTAAAATTTGACAAACAAATTTGTCAAACAAATTTGATCGTTTACAGGGCGCTTTAGAAAAAAAAAACAATGACAAACAAATAAAAAAGAGTGAAAAAAAGAGTAATGATGTTAATGACGACTTTGAATTTGCAGCGAGTTCCAATACTCAGCGTACAAGTGTATGTGCGCGTGCGTGTGCGTCCGGCGACCCGACGCATCCATCTACAAGACGGTATTCAATGCCCACGCGTGGGATAACATCGTGGACGAGACCGTGCTCTACGAGCTACCTCTCAAGACCGAATGGGTAAGTGCTATCTATGACAGCAACATAACACCCGACAGTCACATTCATAGTTCTGATTCTGACCCCACACTAGGATCCCCTGTGTCGTGTGTATCAGGAACTACGAGCACCATGACACAACACAGACACGGAACTAATAACATAACACCCAATAGTCACATACATAGTCCTGATCCCACACTAGGATCCCCTGTGTCGTGTGTATCAGGAACTACGAGCACCATGACACAACACTGACACGGAACTAATAACATAACACCCAATAGTCACATACATAGTCCTGATCCCACACTAGGATCCCCTGTGTCGTGTGTATCAGGAACTACGAGCACCATGACACAACACAGACACGGAACTAATAACATAACACCCAATAGTCACATACATAGTCCTGACCCCACACTAGGATCCTCTGTGTCGTGTGTATCAGGAACTACGAGCACCATGACACAACACAGACACGGAACTAATATCATAACACCCAACAGTCACATACATAGTCCTGACCCCACACTAGGATCCCCATTGTCGTGTGTATCAGGAACTACGAGCACCATGACACAACACAGACACGGAACTAATATCATAACACCCAACAGTCACATACATAGTCCTGACCCCACACTAGGATCCCCATTGTCGTGTGTATCAGGAACAGTTAGCTTTAGGAGGAGTTTAGCTTTTGTCTGCCTCTTAAGAATAACTCTGCTTATTCATGTAATCGTGTATCTTTATGTAAGGGCACCTGGGTACTATCAAGATAAGCAAAACTTCCATAATAAAATGTTTTTATATATTAATTCACATAAAATATGGTTTACATTACAAAGATGTTATGAAGTAAGTAGACAACGTTTCACATATTTTTACCAGCTTTCAAAAAGTGTGCACTAATTTTAATAACAATCGAATATCAAGTCATTTCCTAATTATCATATAATAAGTCAGAAATTGATGTAGGAACTTTCCATGTGCATACTTACAAGAATTTTACCAAACAAGTTTTAACTAGGGCCTTTCTTAAAACAATTGCGACAATTCAAGTAATTTTTTTTTAAGTTTAAAGATTCTAATATAAATATTGTCGTTGTCTTTCTAAGTATTTAAAATACATTGTCTATATTTTCATTAAATTTTGTTATAAAATTTATTATCTTTTAAACTACCCTACGAATTTGCACAAATCCCACCTAATCCTTCAAATTCACTGTGATTGTGGTAGCTTCTACTCTGCCCTGCGGGCTTTTATTCTTCAACGGCTTGTTTGTAATGCCCAGGAAAAATCTGAAGTCCTCATCAACAGGTTGATCATCTTTGCCATCGCCCATTTCCTTGCTGGGCCTTTCAGTGGCGTCACCCGCAGATGTTTCAGTAGAAGCGCTGGCAGTGTCAGCATTGAGTGGGAAGACGAACTGCCAAACCGGCTTTTCGTAGAAAAAAGTTCCAGTCACGTTCATCCTAGAGGGGATATTTCCATCTTCGTGGTTTTTTTCACTACCTTCAGTTCCGTTGCGAACTAGTTGAAAGAGCACGAAGCCGTCCTTGATGTTGATGTCTGGCTCATCAACATCAACATCCTGTTCTTTAAAGTTTACTGTGATTATGTACTCGTTGTCTTCTAATTTGGTTTGGATAATCGCGGAAGGGTACATTTCTGTCATTTTCATATAGAGCCCTGGTATTAGTTGGTTGATATGGCGTATGTCGTTGGCCATGTGTAACCAGATATGTCTATTGTGGAAGATGCCAGTAAAGGTGGCAATATTCACGTTCCAATAGGTTTTAAAAATATGTTCCGTGGTCCTGGGCCGTGGACTGTGATGGATGCTCTGATTGGGGGCGGCGGCTGCGGCTGCTATCAGCCCAAGAAACAGAACTGCTAACATTTTGACTTTTAAGCATCACTTGCACTGCTCACCACAATGTAGGCAATCGTACTGTCGTCTGTCGACTCTGTAGCTCTATTTGTACCCGCTTCCAGGGTGTTAGGTTATCAACTAGCGAAACATTCCGTCGCTGATGCTTAAAGACATAACACGTTTTTTAGCCTAACATTACATACTGGTGTGTCGAAGCCGACTAAGGGATTACCCGGACTTGTTGATAAGATACGTTGGTATAAAATTTCTCCTGGCTGCTAGCTTATTATATTGTTCAGAAAAGACATGAAAAATTTAACATTGATCCCTCATTAGAAGTCTATGGCAGAAAAACGCCCGGAGTGGATGAGGCTAGTACCTACAGCAGAAAGTCTGGGCGTTTGAAGATGACAGAAGACGCGATCTTGATTTAAAGCGCGACGATCTGAAAAGTAGACCGCCTTCTAACTTAGTGCACCAATATCAAAATAATACCAGCACGTGCAACTATACTGCAAACGCACGTTTACAGACAAAATAGGGTATGTAAGTCATATAAGAGCACACCAGCGAAGCTCTCCCGTATGAAGCAGAAAAACAGTCGCCTTGCCCGAAATCGGTCTGGATGAAATCATCATCATCGTCGTCACGCACCATCGACACAATCTGGCTTATAGAGCAGTCATTTTATGATTGTAACGAGCTTACTTCATTAGGTTTTACGTGTTAGAAGTTATGACTTAGGTACCTTACTATTATTAATTTAAAATTATCATGTTTTCTGTTTGTTTGAATTAATTACGAAACATACCAATTTATTACATTATTTTATGTTATTATTTTTGACCTGTAACTAATAATCAGTTATTAATAAAGAAACTATGAACTATCATATAGAATGTATTAAAAGATAAACGGCTAATTACCACCACCCCACGTGATTCCCATCCACGATAGTTTCAATTCTATCATAGAATGTGTTATTACTGGAAGAAAGCGTTAGCTGAGTCAGTCATAGGTAGCAATGGCGGCGACGAGCTCACCACTTGTCACATCCATATTCCACAATGGTGCAACCCACTAAAAATACGACGACCTCTGTGGCGCGGCTGGTGATGGTTCGCCTGCGTCGCAGGAGGTTGCGGGTTCGATTCCCGCCTCGGAACAAATAATTTGTGCGATCTGCAGATATTTGTTCCGGGTGTTCTGGGTGTTTTCTATGTATAATAAAAAATATCTATCTATGTAATGTATTGTATTATGTATATCAGTTACCTAGTACCCATAACACAAGCTCTGGCTTAGCTTGGGGCTAGATAATGTTGTGTGAACTTGTCCAGCATTATTTATTAATATTTATCGTCATCAAAGTAGTATAAAAAAAAAATAAAAAAACAAAAAAATAGGCCCATTCAGGTTATCCTACCCCTTCGAGGAAAGGGGCGCGTGTCTATGTATGTATGTCTTTATCCGATTGAGGTATTTGTATATTATTGTCAATTTCCGATGATCGTGATGACAGCGAGCTGATCTGTGCGAATTGAATACCCCGGCATTGTGCTCAACGGAGCTGTCCTTTGTTTAGTACTAAAACAATACAAAAAGATTACGTACCTTATTCTGTCCTACTTACTTACTTTCTGTGTTACTTATAAATTTATCTCCATCCAAAGGTTGTCTGGAATAACTCGCTTCTAAGCGATAAGACCGCCCATTGTAAAAAAAAAAAAAAAAAAAATAAAAAAAAAAAAAAAAAAAATAAAAAAAAAAAAAAAAAAACAAATAATAATAATAATAATTCATTAATAATTAATAAATAATATAATAAATAATTAATTAATTAATTTTAATATTTTTTATTTAAATTTATTAATGTGTCTTTGTTATGTCTGTGTGTAATTATGCGCTATCAGCCTGAAATAAATGAATTTGAATTTGAATTTGAATTTGAATTGTACTTTGGATTATGTAGTTAAGTTTTGTTTATTTTTTTTGTATATTATTAAGGTGTACAATAAAGCATTTTATATTCGCATTAGTATTGCCATTCAGCGTGGCAATGCAGCCAGCATCTTAGGGACGCTTCCGTCTGGTAGTGATTTGGATCAGTTGAGCTACCTTTAGATCGCTTGCAGCGGTTTTCAGATGGCACAACTGTTTCATATGTATTTTGTACATACCTTGTATTATTATTTCTGTGAATAAATGTAATTTTATATTCTATTCTATTCTATTCTGGTGATAAACAGAAAGTGCTGGCGCATTAAATGGTTTCACCGACGGTGACAATTAAAGTGTATGCATGCCTCGGGCACAGTGACCAAGAACCAACTAGTGTCTTGTATGACAGAACAAGTGTAGGATTCTGAAGCTGTGAGGAATTCTGAGTTGCTTTGGGTGACTCTCTTCTTCGTCGTATTCTTCATTACTGAAGGTCGTACCCGTCTTAAAAGGATTTAGTAGAGATGCTGACGAGCTTCTTCCACGCCGTTCTATCCTCGGCTTGTCCCAGGGCAGCGGTGATAGTGCCAGTGGGTGCCTTGACTTGATCAGACCAGCGACTAGGTGATCGGCCGCACGGCCTTTTCCCATCCAATTTTCTCACTACAACCAGTTTTTCAAAGTAATCTGGCTGTCTTTGGGCTGTGTCCAAAATAACTGAGAACTCGCAGGTAGCAGATGGTGAAGAGTCTGGTCTTGATGGCCAGCTTAATGATTCTTCTCGCCGTCCACGGGATGCGCAACATTATCCTCCAGCACTACATCTCAAAAGCGTCTATCTTCCTATCCATATTTAACTTCACTGCACTCCTTTAAGCTAAAACTTAAGCAGCATTACCTTATTTCAGTCTAATTTATTATTAAATTATACCTTAGAAGCTCGGACCGCTTGGTGACTCACCTTGGCGCCGGAGTGCGAAACACACCTGTTTGCTCACCATTGACTTCTGGACGCGGCGTACCTACCTAATCTGAACGCGAACTGACGACCGTACCGCACGGCTAAGGGCTGTGGACGAGATCGCTAGGAGAGTGCGGTATTTATCGGTCTGGAACGGTGTGAAAAGTGACATCGGTTTTGTTTTGCGAAGTTGTAGAGATTTTAAGTCACCAATAATCAAAATAATGCTTTTCAACTCATTTGTAAGAAGCGGCTTAGAATATTGCATCTCTGCTTGGAATCCTTTCTATGACGTTTATAAGAAAAGGCTTGAAAGTGTTCAAAAAAGGTTTATGTGGCATCTTACATACTCTTGCTTTAAAGGTAAAATCCTCTTGAGCTACGAAGAACGACTTGATTATTTCAAGATAAGATCGTTAGCGGATCGAAGGCACTTGCTTGATAACGTTTTCCTCTTTAAGCTTGTTAATAACGTCTTGGAAGCCCCGGAGTTGCTGGCTTCTCTTCGCTTTTCTGCTCCATCAAGGCTGCCCAGGGCGTCTAGCTTTAAAGTTTTTCAGGCCGATTGTTGCAAGACCAATCTCGGGCTTAATGCTCCTTTGAACAGGATGGTTCGCCAGTATAACTGCGTGTCTAAGGTCGAAGGCGTTGATTTGTTCTACGGAAGCTTACCCAATTTTAGGAAAAATCTCGCTAAGTAATGTTTTCACTTAAAATTTAGGTTTTATATGTATGTTTGTTTTGTTAAAATTTAATTTCAATTTGTAGGACATGTTGTGTTTTTTAATTCATTTGTAATAATGTTTTTTTTTATTTTTTTTTTAATCTGTTCTTGCTCTTTATTATTAATGTTGTTAGTCAACTATAATTGTGGTAGCACTTGGCATGTATAACTTATCTATCTTGTGTGTATTTACTTTTTTCGGTGTATACTATGTTGGTGACTCTAATAAATAAATATAAATATAAATATAATATTGGCCTGACCCCACGACCTCTTTCTTATCATTACATTTGTATGCATTTTAAACTATCTTTTACTTCTCACTTTAGCTTCGTTTCTTTACTCTCTTACTTTTGTCATATATTACTTGACTAATGGCACGAAATGAAATTTTCTTTGATTGATTTGTTTAGTATTTTTGTGATCGACATTGTTTTTCTAATAACAGATAAGGATTGGGTTTAACCTCGGGTTATACCAACGACTCAATACAAACATAACAACATTAGCACACATGTGTGTGTGACTAACACTGTTCTGTAAACTAGTTTATAGGTACATGTAATAATAAAAAAATAAAAAAATGCTGGACAGTCCACACAACATTATCTAGCCCCAAGCTAAGCAGAGCTTGTGTTATAGGTACAATACAATATACATTACAACATTGCAGTAATAGATATTTTTTATTATACATAGAAAATACCCAGAACACCCTAAACAAATATCTGCGAACGCACAAATATTTGTTCCGAGGCGGGAATCGAACCCGCAACCTCCGGCGTCGCAGGCGAATCTTCGCCGGCCGCGCCACAGAGGTCGCAGATGTGTGTGTGACCAACACTGTTCTGTTAGCTAGTTTATAGATAACAGCTTGATAATAGATCTTGGTTTTCCCATCTTGCAAATTGGTAAATTAGTAGACTGTAGACTAAGGTTTAAAGAATTCGATTGAAGTAAATTCACCGCCGGTGTTTTTCAAAATTTGTCATGCATAGATACAGGCCTTTTTCCCCGAAAGGGTAGGCAGAGCCTCAAATGGGCCTCTTTTCTCTGTGGCTTGGACCATCGTGGGAAATAGACGTGAACGTAGAGTGGTGAACTCATCGCTGCCATTGCTTCCCACGACTGACTCTGCTAACGCTTTCTTCCAGTAATAACACATTCCAGCTAGCAACCAGGACAAATCTTATACCAACGAATCTTACAAACAAGTCCGGATAATCCCTTAGTCGGCTCTTACGACATCTACGGGAGGAGATGGAGGGGTCTACTCTTGGGCCGGACACACCAAAGGTTAATTTATACTAAATTACCTTCGATCACAGTTGATGATGATGTTACATATTGATGATTTAAAATTAAAAAGTGACATCCGCAATTACAATACACGCTATAAAAACAATATAGTTGTTCCAAAACATAGACTAGCTAAAGTAGCTAATAGCTTATTTTTTTTTTGTTTTTAAATGGCTTGTTATATTATATTTTGACTTGTGACTCCGTGACGCAACCACATGGATCCGGCGGAAGACCAGCGTTGTGTAACTAGTGTACACAACATCACGCTGAGTCGGACTCCAATTTGTGACGTTGCTGCGTGGATGGCACTGAGAGACACTCTATTAATTGTGGAAGTACTTAGTTTTTGCCTTTTGTATGTATTACCTGTTATTTTTATTTTATATGTCGAGTGTTTTTTGTCCTATCCATGTGTGCAAGAAATAAAAAAAAAAAAAAAAAAAAAAAAAAAAAAACTTTTTCTTTTACAAATAAAGATTTTTTCTTTCTTTCTTTCTTTCTTTTATTTCTGTAAATAAATGTATTTTACTAGAGTAGGTATAGGTACATAGTTACTTATTTACTTGTCAAATACGCTATGAATGTATGATTATGCTTCATTCTATTCTACTGTAATATTTCATTTAAAATCTATCTAAAATCTTATAACAAACACTGGGACGAATCGGATGTGCCATGTATGAGGTCTCATACCTACCTCCTTGGGTAGGCCTCAGTAGCAACGGCCACCGATGGCCCACCCCCTTAAGCCGGCTGTACACATTGGGCCAAGGTGTTGGGCCAACATGTCGGGCCAAAATGATACATCTCCAAGGTTGCTGTCTACACATTGGCTTACTGATCATTCTGCATTGGCGCTTCGATGAAAGATGGACGTAGAAGTTCTTGCAGCCGCGGCTATTTATTTATACAGTGCGTTTAATTATTACGTACATGTGCACCAATGCGATGGTAGCCTAACGGTTCAATAGTGCAACTCAGAATCCAACGATACCGGGTTCGATCCTAGGCTCCGCACCAATGACTTTTCTAAGTTATGTGCGGATTTCCATCGCTCTGTGCTTCGGAGGGCACGTTAAGCTGTCGGTCCCGGCTGTTATTGATTAATAGCAGTCGATAAGCCATGTCAGAGGCCCTCGGGCGGCTTGATAAACTCTGACACCAGAGGCCAGCACTACCTCATACGAAACGAAACGAAACCAAAGTAGAGTGACTAAAAAAAATGGCGCAAAAGAGTAACAACGAACTGAACAAGACGCCAACGTGTGAACGCTGCTTGCGGAGCGCGCCAAGATCCTTTGATGTGTGCACAAAAAACCGACACAATTCGGTTGGCCTGCCAATATTGGCGCCAACTAGACCAATTAGCTTAGCATACCGCCAAGTAGCCCAACACGTTGGCCCAACACCTTGGCCCAATGTGTACAGCCGGCTTTTGAGAAAGGCGGCCTCCGTACCCACCCCTGTTGTTACACCCTCAGTGTCAGTGTGTTATTTGGCTAGTTTTTTTACAGGTTCAAGCTTTTATTTAAATTGCAATGTATGTATGTTTGTCCGGGTGGAATATTGCAACTGAATTTTGAAGCAGTTATCCTCAACCGATTGAGATGATATTTTGCATACTTTCCGTACCCAAAGGGTAAAACGGGACCTTATTACTAAGAGCTCCGCTGTCCGTCCGTCTGTCACCAGGCTCATGAACCGTGATAGTTAGTTGAAATTTTCACAGATGATGTATTTCTGTTGCCGCTGTAACAACAAATACTAAAAAACAGAATAAAAAAAATATTTAATCGGGATCCCATACAACAACCGTGTTTTTTTTTTTGCATTTTTTATAGATAATGGTACGGAACCATTATCTAATTACCATTTAAGTTTTCTGTATCGCTGTTGGTTCCCATTAAATAAAATAAAATAAAAATAATAAATAAACCCTTCGTGCGCGAGTCCGACTCGCACTTGGCCGGTTTTTTAATAAAATTAACTTGTGTTCGACTCACCTAAATCTTGATTGTTTTTTTTTCTTCAGAACCAACGTAAACTCCGCCAGTCAGTATCCATAGATGTGACGGATGGCGGGCGGCGGGCTCGCGGCTCGTTACGCACGCGCAGCTTGTCACGTTCGCGCGTGTTTCTACGGACGCTGTCGGAGAATCCGTTGGAGTACGACCTTATAGATCATCAGGATGACGATGTAAGTACACAAATTTGATATCTGCCTGACGAGCTGACGATGTAAGTACACAAATCAGATATCTGCCTGACGAACTGACGATGTAAGTACACAAATTTGATATCTGCCTGACGAGCTGACGATGTAAGTACACAAATCAGATATCTGCCTGACGAACTGACG
The DNA here is from genome assembly GCA_932527175.1 of Operophtera brumata. Classification (NCBI taxonomy): domain Eukaryota; kingdom Metazoa; phylum Arthropoda; class Insecta; order Lepidoptera; family Geometridae; genus Operophtera; species Operophtera brumata. Next base: position 32,166,953 of record OW052232.1, on the reverse strand, counting down.
ATGTAAGTACACAAAACAGATATCTGCCTGACGAGCTGACGATGTAAGTACACAAATCAGATATCTGCCTGACGAGCTGACGATGTAAGTACACAAAACAGATATCTGCCTGACGAGCTGGTGAATATTTCCGTAGGGGTCCTTCAAACCGACTTCTGTTGCTCTTCCCGACTCTATTTCTGGTAGGGTCCTTCAAGTTGACGTCTATTTCCGGTAGGGTTCTCTCTAACTGACGAATATTTCCGCAGAGGTCCTTCAAATTGACTTCTATTGCTGTTCTGGACTCTATTTCTGGGAGGGTCCTCTAACTTGACGTCTATTTCCGGCAGGGGTCTCTATAACCGATAGGAATATTTCAGTCCTTCAAATTGACTTCTATGGCTTTTCTCGACTCTATTTCTGGTAGGGTCATTCAAGTTGACGTCTATTTCCGGTAGGGTTCTCTTTAACCGACGAATATTTCCGTAGGGGTCCGACAAATTTACTTCTATTGCTATTCTCGACTCTATTTCTGATCAGTAATTTTGAAAGACCCTTTAAAACTGTCTTCTATTTCCGGTAGGGGTCTACGTTAAGACTTTATGGTTCTAGATTTTTAAAACAATGATCTAGAAACCAGTCAGTAGCTTATTTAATATTGATTTCAGAGTGAGACGCTAGATGTGGAACTGACAGACAACGCGTTGAACGAGCACCCGTGCGCCGGCACTCTGACGGCGTTGGTACAACACGTGGCTGAGCTTGACCACTGCGAATGGCGGACGGCGCTGTGTGACGCGCTCACTAAATCTGGCAGGAATGTCAGATGGTTGCTGGCTGTGGTATGGACATGTAGTAACACCAGTGCGTGCACTCACTTGTACACACTACACAGACACAATAACAATGCGGCCAGACCACGCAATAAATCCTATCCTATCCTACTTCCTATCCTATCCTATCCTACTTCCTACTAATATTATAAACGCGAAAGTTTGTAAGTATGGATGGATGTTTGTTACTCTTTCACGTAAAAACTACTGGATGGATTTGGATAAAATTTGGAATGGAGATAACTGGACTCCCGGAATAACACATAGGCACATTTTTATCCCGATATTCCCACGGGATCGAGACTTACGCGAGTGAAACCGCGGGGTGCTGCTTGTATTAGAATAAGTATAGAAGACTCACTTCGCGTAAAAATATATATAAATAGCGACTCTTGCTGGGACGCAACAAAGTGCAATTCAGCTCGCACAAGCGCTTAGTGCCTAACTCAATAATCACCTAAACATTCCCGCTCTCTTCTAACGCGTAACTCTGTCGCTGTCTGGCGCGGAGTGACGCAGCTCGTAAGGGTTGTCGACAACCCATTGAACGAGCACCCGTGCGCTGGCACTCTGACGGCGTTGGTGCAACACGCGGCTGCCCTCGACCACTGCGAGTGGCGGACGGCGCTGTGTGACGCGCTCACTGAATCTGGCAGGAATGTCAGATGGCTGCTGGCGGAGGTATGGACATGTGGCAACATCATTGCGTGCAATCACTTGTACACACTACACAGACACAATACGGATTTCTCATGTGAAACCCACACTACAGAATAAATATTAGTACAAGTACAGAAGACTCGCGAAAATATAGGTATAAATAGCGACTCTAGCTGGAACGCAACAAAGTACAATTCAGCTACGCAATATTCACCTTAATATTCATTGCTGCTCTCTCCTAACGCGTAAGTCTGTCGCTGCCTGGCGTGGAGTGACGCGGCTCGTAAGGGTTGTCGACTTGTCGCATACGACGACATAACATGGCACAGTCACGCTTTGGTTTAGTTATTGTTCTGAGGTCACGCTAAAAGTGACCCGCTCAGCAATTGAAAGCAGGTAGGTATTCTATAGTAGGTAAATTAAATAGTTACAAAATTATATGGATATTATAACAATGAATATTAAGGTATGTAAGTATGGTTTTTCTCTGCTTATGAAGTTAACAAGCTACGATTTATTTTATAAACATCAGTAGGTTAACCAAGACATATTATTTACTTACATAAAGTACATAGTAAATCCTTGCCCGGACTTGTAGGCTTATTTTGTTGGAATAAGTTATGTCCTGGCTGTTGGCTTTCTTAGGAGTGGTTTTACTGTATGGATAGTTCAGAGAAGGAAAACTTGACACAAACGCACCTGCAACCGAACCGACACCACACGTATTGACTCGTCATTCCTGTGGGTCCTGTCGGTAAGGTCGAGAGGGTAGCGTAGGCTCCTGGGAAAGCCTACGTTATCAAAACTGTGTCCCAGGCAGTGTGGCGTCTGTGGAGAGGACACTTATGCCTAACTGACGCTGCTTAAATCATCTTTCGTAGATGTTATAAGGCCCATGATGATGATGACAGTACATAACGTGTTGCGAGAGCTCAGGCGGGCGTCCGACAACCCACTGTCACTTGTTCAGCTCGCGGAACGGTCCAGCTGTAGGCTAATAGCGCGCGACCTTGAGCGAGTGGCGGTGGACTGTCCAGACTCTTAAGAGACTGGTGTTATCAGGAGAATCCGCATACTCACACACATACACAGTAAACACAAACTCATTCACACTTTTATTAATCTTTTTTATTGTCAAGCTTTTATTTAACTTGCAATGTATGTATGTTTGTCTCGGTGGAATCTGGGTGGAATCTTGCAATTGAATTTTAAAGCAGTTATCCTCTACCGATTGAGCTGAAATTTGGCATACCTGTCAAGTTCTGATGACAATACAATATTATGGTGACAGCGAGCTGATCTGATGTTGGAGACGGAAGGTGGACAACGGAACTCCTCTATGGATAATAGTAGACTGGCCGTGTTTAGGCTCATTGTGATCAGCACACGGTTACGATAATTAGTTTTAGAAAAAGGGGTTTTATTTAATTTTATTACAATAAGTATTATAAAATGAACTTGTATGTTTATTATTTTCACTAGAAACGGGATATTTACCATGATTTTCGAGTTTTGTTTGAACCCGATATTTCGGAACAGTTGCATGCGCCATGATCACGGGAGAACTAACTAAAGTGTTTGCGAGTAGATGTTATCGGAGTATTTACATAACCATGATAGTTTAAAAAGTTGTATATGTAATATATTGATTTCAGACTGTTTGCAACTGCCGGGAGGAGTTGACGCGGCACGCTAGCGCCCTGCGCCCGGCCTTGCTCGCCGTCATAGCGGACACGGCGCTCAGCACGGACACTGGCCCGTTATTGAACAGTCTGCACATTGATATTGTACGTATATCATCGTCAGCCTACAGAATAAATAATGCTGGACAGTTTAAACAACATTATCTAGCCCCAAGCTAAGCAGAGCTAGTGTTATCGGTACTAGATAACTGATATACTTAATACAATACATTACATAGATAGTGATTTTTTATTATACATAGAAAATACCCAGAACACCCTGAACGAATATCTTATGTGCAAATGTTTGTTCCGAGGCGGGAATCGAACCCGCGACCTGCGTCACAGGCGAACCTTCGTCCGCCGCGCCACAGATGGCGTGCCAGAATAGTATTAGTAATATGACATAAATGTACACACGCCTTTTTCCTCGAAATGGTAGGCAGAGCCTCAATGAGCCTCTTTTCTCAGTGGGTTGCACCATCGTGGAATATAGACGTGACAAGTGGTGAGCTCATCGCCTCCATTGCTTCCCACGACTGACTGTGCTAACGCTTTCTTCCAGTAATAACACATTCCATAATAAGCTAGCAGCCAGGACAAATCTTATACCAACGAATCTTATCAACAAGTCCGGGGTAATCCCTTGGTCGGCTTTTACGACATCCACGCGAGGAGGAGTCGGAGGGGTCTATTCTTAGGCCGGACACACCACAGTATAGAAGAAGTAATAGTAATATAAGTCCACTTTTGAAACTATCATGGTTTTATGTACATACTTTTCACTAGAAACGGGATATTTACCATGATTTTTGAGTTTTAAATGTTCCCGATATTTCATTGAATCGAGCTACACAGTCCGCAGGTAATCTCAACGGAGCGACATTACATACCAAGAATGGTACAAGAGGCAATTGAGATTACTAAGCACAGAAATTGCAACAGAGAAGATGGTTTTCAATTATCTGGAGTATGGAAGCCTGTGGTGAGAATGTGTAAGAATCAAAAAAGTGTGGTACCTGCTACGCGTCCGGACACCGTTATTAGTGTTGTGTGTCGAGTTTGTGTGAATTGTGACAATGAAACCGATGGTAGTGGTATCGTTCGTAATAAAAGAGTGAGAAAGAGGGTAGATCGATATATCTGCCAATAACATCTACTCGCAAAGACTTTAGTCAGTTCTCCCGTGATCATGGCGCATGCAACTGTGCCGCAATATCGGGAACAAACAAAACTCGAAAATATGGTAAATATCCCGTTTCTAATGAAAAGTATATAAGTCCACTGCTGGACATATACGCCTCCCCCATAGAATGCAACGACGCATATTTTTTTTTTTGTTTTTTTTTTTTTTATACTACTGAATGACGGAACAAGCCGATGGCCAACCTGATGTTAAGCGGTAACCTCTGCCTATGAACAGTGCATTACCTCATAGGTCACGTCCACCTAGGACGCGCCCTATGTCGCATTGCACTGCGCCCGCCACCCTGAGACATAAGGATGAAAAGTCTCATGTGCCTGTAATTTCACCGGCACCCTTAACCTTCAAACCGGAACACAGCAACGCGAGCACTACTGCTTTGCGGCAGAAATAGGTATGGTGGTAGTACTTCCCCGGACGATCTCTTTCACAAAAAAGCTCTACTACTACTAAACACGCATGGTCTTGAGCCGTCTCCATCCACCGCCTTCCTGCGAACGCTATGATGTCTTCGGTCCATCGAAAGGGGGGCATTCTTCTTGCGTCGTCCGGTTAGTGGTCGCCACTCGAGAACCTTTCTTCCACAGCGGTTATAAGTTCTGTGATATATGGCCTGCCCATTGCCACTTCAACTTGCTAATAGCTATGCCGCTGTAATTCAATGCAACGCTCAACCAGTTAAAGATATCGTTTGACGTGAAAACGTCTCTACCAACTTATAATCACTTAAAGATATTATTTGACGTGAAAACATCCGCAAACGAACAATCACATAAAGCTTAAAGCTTTAAGTAGTAGTGTAGGGTGGTTGAAAGAAACACAGGATGATCCAAATGTATGGTTTATTGTACTTGACACAATTACAGTTTGACAGGTTGCTTAATTAGGTATCCGTGAATAACGTACACTCTTAGTATTATGTAGGTACGTCGTACGTAGATAGATACGCCTTTCCAGCGAGTTATATCGTACTTAGGTAGGTACGCTTTACGATGTACGTCGTACGTAGGTACGCGTTTGCTATCGTACTTGTTGTTGATGCCTAGCTAAGTATAGGAATACTTCCCGAGGGACGGAGGGGACGACGTAAGTATTACGTGATCGCCTTCCTGAGCCCAGATGGGTAGATCTCAAGGGGCTACGATTAGTATAACCGTTACCGCCAGGAGATCTGCTAGCTAACTGATTTTAAATGGGCGCTGCTTCCACTTATATAGCTAATGCCACAGAATACAATGCAATTAGTACTACGGCCGTGGCATCTGGTGGGGGCTGGCTCTCGTTCGATGAAACAGCAGACAGCGTGCGAGCGAGAAAGTATTCGAGCTCGCGCGCATGGGTTGTAGTGGAGTTTTATAAATTATATCTTCCTACAGTAGTAGTTTTTTTTTGTGAAAGAGTTCGTCCGGGGAATTACTACCACCATACCTATTTCTGCCGCAAAGCAGTAGTGCTTGCATTGCTGTGTTTCAGTTTGAAGGGTATGGGTGCCGGTGACATGTACAGGCACATGAGACTTTTCATCTTTATGTCTCATGGTGGCGGGCGCAGTGCAATGCCACATAGGACGCGTCCTAGGTGGACGTGACCTATGAGGTAATGCACTGTTCCTAGGCAGAGGTTACCGCTTAACATCAGGTGGGCCATCTGCTTGTTCCGTCATTCAAGAAGTATAAAAAAAAAAAAAAATTGACGTGAAAACGTCTGCAAACGAACAATCACATGAAGCTATTATTTGACGTGAAAACGTCCCTACAAACGTTCAATCGCCTAAAGCTATTGTTTTACGAGAAAACGTCCTTACAGCTGAACACCCTTGTAATGTGGCGTGAAGACGACCAGAACACAGCCGACTTGAACGTTGCCGTGAAGTGTCTGGTGCACACCGCTCTGCACTACAGCGCCAGAACCAGCATCTTCAGGATGCTGGAGGAGGTTATGGAGCATGTGCTTCAAACCTATGGAAGCATAGAAGGAGACCTGGCTGTCTTTGAAAGGAGTTTCGATGGTGAGTGACCAACATATGTTGTCTGGAAGACATTTTTTAGCCACGACGGATTAAGGCCGTCGTACACTTAACGATATGCTTGCGCAAGCTTAGACTTGTGCAAATAAACGTAATTTCCAAATGACCACAGACGGCACAAGTATGCTTGAACAATAACCATTTTAAAAAAGTGAGCGTCCAAGTGTGTTGTGCGATGGATGACGCTTTAGCAATAGTTGGCTTAATATTTGCTACAAAAAAACGGAAGAGACTCAAAAGAAACCGAACCATATTGTGTAAAGACTGGTTAAGAAAAAGAGAGCAATATTCGCACATTAATTTATTAACCGAATTGAAATTTATACCCAAACACGTAACTACCTGCGTGTTTCCCTGTATCTCGTTTCTCTCACTCGTCATTTTGGCGTGAAACCGATCACAGACCGTGCGTGCAAACAGGCGCCTAGTATACTACTACTGAAACTTCGAACGCGCTGCGGCCACACACGTGCAAGTAAACTTGCGCAAACACGAATTTGCACAAGTTTTGGAATTGAAAATAGCAACTATTTTTCAAACTTGTAAAAGTCAGAAATTTGCGCAAGTATCTTCCCATACACGTTACAGTATACTAGTACAAGTCTAAACTTGCGCAAGCATATCGTTAGGTGTATGGCTGGCTTTAGAGGTGTATCCGTTTAACATAACTGATTCAACCCCTTCCCCGTGAAGGGGTTAGGCAAAAATTGGCCGAGTTGCGCGGCGGTTTATACTAAAGGATGTGGGCAACCGCTGACCCAGGTCAACAATAAATGAACCAGGGCCCCTTCATGGAAGTAATTAGTACGGTTCTAAATGTTGTTCTTGTTCAATTTTTCTAAAGAACTTGTATATTTTTAGAAGTTGGGAAGCAAAAGTTGTATTTCTAAATAATTAGATAAATCAACTCATTGCATTAGCGTGAAACAAAACGCAACAAGCTTCATTACTTTCCCACAACTTTTACGCAAGAAATTAATGAATTGTGTTTATTAGCTTTTACATTATCTTAACATGTATTTATCAATAACCAAAAGTATTTAAACTGTACGTTACGTTAGTCAAAAAAGTTGGGTCAAACAATGTATGGGGAGTTGCCCATGTTCTTTGTGCAACTTACAGTTCATCGTCCATCGGCGAAGTCCTCGGTCCTTGGATGGCTATCTTTACACGCAGGAGGTTGCGGGTTCGATTCCCGCCTCGGAACAAATATTTGTGCGATCTGCAGATATTAGTCCAGGGTGTTCTGGGTATTTTCTATGCATAATAAAAAATATCTATCTATGTAATGTATTGTATTAAGTATATCAGTTATCTAGTACTCGTAACACATTTTTTTTATTATACATAGAAAACACCCAGAACACCCTGAACAAATATCTGCAGAACGCACAAATATTTGTTCCGAGGCGGGAATCGAACCCGCAACCTCCTGCCTCGCAGGCGAACCATCGCCAGCCGCGCCACAGAGGTAGAGGTGTTGTGTGAACTATCCAGCATTATTTATTTATCATGACTCCACATTGTATAAGAAGATTTGATGAAGTTTTCAATGTGTGTTTATCAGATCCTAACCGCACAAAGGCCTGTCTGAAAGTGCTGCTCCGACTCGCCCAACACGGCGTGCGTGTCCCCGGCTTGCTGAGCTGGTTGCTGGCCAAGCTGGCCGACAACTACAGGATCTACAGGAGCGAGATCAGTTTGCTGGCGGAGACCATCGGCTTACTCATCTCCAAGAGGTACGGCTTTCTTGAATGACGCATCAAACAGATGGCCCACCTGATGTTATTACTGCCGCAAAGCAGTAGTGCTCGCATTGCTGTGTTCCGGTTTGAAGGGTATGGTTGCCGGTGAAATTACAGGCACACGAGACTTTTCATCTTTATGTCTCAGGGTGGCGGGCGCTGTGCAATGGTGGGTTTTAATTTATAAATTACTAGCGTCTCGCCCCGGCTTCGCACGGGTAGCCCCCCTCCTACCTCTCCCCCCTATGTCAATCTCCTGGTTCAAGCTACCTCCCCACCAATTTTCAGCCAAATCGGTTCACACGTTCTTGAGTTATAAGTGGTGTAACTAACACGACTTTGTTTTATACAGGGTGTGGCGTAAAGAGTAGATAATCGTTTACCCGCGGGTGGAGGGTACCACGACTGTTCAGAAAAAAAAAATAACGTACCCAGGAAAAATCTCACGGTTTTCGAGTTATTGGTCATTTACAATTTTTTTTTTTACCCTTGTCTATTCTTTTCGATGCCAAGATCACAAATATTGGAATATTCTCAATCTGTTTTTTTATAGCACTCCTTAATAACTGGGCTATCAAATGCTATCTGCTATTTTTGTGCCACCGGTAAAGTTTTTTTTAATAGAATAGAATAGAATATTTTTTATTTGTAACAACACAGATATAAACTAAATAAAACATGAAAATACACAAAATTATAGTTACATTTTTTTTTTTTAAACTATATCTTTAAGCAATGTTAATGTGTTTTCCCAAAACATGAAAATACACAAAATTATAGTTACATTTTTTTTTTTTAAACTATATCTTTAAGCAATGTTAATGTGTTTTCCCCACGTTTGACCTCCCGTGGTGTAAAAAAATTAATGACCATTTAAGTGACCAACTAGTAAATAACTTGACTACTTCATTGACCTTCGGAAATGGTGTAGCAATCAGTATTCCAGCTTTCAATTTAAAGAATATTCCTGTTAAGATTGCCCCAGGCCTATTTTGAAACATACTTTTTTCGGGAAATTATTGTTGTTACAAGAACCTGTGGACAGGGATCTTGAACGGTCAAGTCCTCGGCCCATTTGAATTGCCTGCCACACTGAATGCTGAGGGTTTTTTTTTAAGCAGCGATCTTCCTACGCTTTTAGAGGACGTTTCGTTAGAAGACAGACGAAGAATGTGGCTACAGCACGATGGTTGCCCTGCGCATTACGCCCGCAATGTGCTGGTGTTCCTCAATGAAACATATCCTCGCAGGTGGATTGGACGCTTGGGAACCATTCTGTGGCCACCATGGTCCCCAGATCTCAAACCCCTCGACTTCTTTTACTGGGGATGCATCAAGGAGATCGTGTACAGAGAACCTCGATTGAGCAGCTGCGTGAACGTATTCAAAGGGCTGCCGAAACCATTATTGAATCCGGACATGCACGCCAAATAAAGCGCTCTTCTATAAGACGATGCAGGGCATGCATTAGAGCCATTTTGAGCACTTACTGTAGGAAATACTCTTCAATAAATGGGTTTTAAATATCAGATTTGCTTAATCTACCTGTTAAAAAAAAAAACAAAGGAATGAAGTTTAGTTTAGTGTTTAGTGAATGCTTTTGTTAAAATATTATTGTGTATAGGAAATTCCAATTAGTTTTAGCGAATTATAATCTGACTTGTAATTTGAAAAAAATACCTTTACCCATAGAAATAGAACAATAATATTCTTTGAATTGAAAGCTGGAATACTGATTTCTATACAATTTCCGAATGTCAATGAAATAGTGAAGTTATTTATTAGTTGGTCACTTAAGTGACCATACAGTTTTTTTACACCACGGGAGGTCAAACTTGAGGAAAAAATTAGCAAAACACATTTGCGTTGCTTAAAGATATTGTAAAAAAAAAACTTTACCAGTGGCACAAAAATAGCAGATAGCCCTTCTTAACCGTGGTCCGGTTGTGTAGTCCGGCCAGCCGGACTGTGGAAAATTTCTTTTTTCTGTGATACGGTTAACCGCACCAAGGAAAGAAAAAAAAATTCAGCTGTCCGGTCAACCGGACCATGGAAAACCTTAACCACTTGTAATAAATGCAGAATGTAATCTTTTTGCTCGAGTGTCACTTGTAGTGAAGTATGTATAATTCAAAGATAAAAGACGAAACATTCATTTTTTTTTTTATATTTTTTATTTTATTAATCCACGATTTACATTTATCTTATAGTTAGTTATACACTATATGCTATTCTGAAACCAATTTAAATCCACATTTAAGTACAGTTCGTTTAAAAAGCAGGTAGGTACGCATGCAAGGTCAACAAAAAACAAAAACGGCAGGAAAGCCGGATAAGGAATATCAGTTACATAGGTAAAGTCCATGCTGCCAGAACATACATCATGCAACAATGACATATCCTGCATAATTCTTCTGCCACTTAGTGACATCAGTTCGTGCTCACGGTGTGATGCACCACAGCTGCTCTGAATTGAATTTTTACGGAAATTTAAGTGTTTTACAAACTTCCTTTGTATCGATTCTATAGCGTGGTCATAAGTGACATACTGTGGGTTCCAGACGGAGCTGCAGTATTCCAGCACACTACGTATGTAAGCATAATAAAGTACTTTTAGGCAAGCAATGTTTGTAAAAGGCTTTGCTACTATCAGAATAAAGCCTAAGTTTCTATTGATGGCATGTTCAATGTGGGCCGAGAATGTAAGCTTATGATCTAGAAGTACACCTAAGTCTCACGCATTGCGTTTTATCAATTGAGTAGTTGCTAAGCTTATAATCATAATATATAGGGTTGCTACTTCGCGTAAAACAAATATGCATGCATTTACTCACGTTAACGCCAATTCGGTTATTCAGATAATAAACGGTAAGCCTATCTAAGTCCTCCTGCAGTCGCATGCAATCATCAACTGATCGAACGTTATAGTAGACTTTTTTATCGTCAGCGAATAATGAAAAATTTGCATGCCTGAAGCAGGAACCAATGTCATACAAGTAAGCCAGGTAAAGAAGAGGTCCAAGCAAAGATCCTTGTGGGACACCCGAAGGTATAGATATGAAGTCAGATCTTGGTCCACCTATAACAACTGCCTGCATTCTATTGCTGATATAAGATTTGACCCAGCGTAAGAGATCACCCTGTATTCTGTATGCCAAGTTCATTAAGCTTGCGAATCAGGATGACGTGATCAACACGATCAAACGCTTTTTCAAAATCAGTGTAGATCACGTCAACCTCAACCATCAACATCAATATTGACAGTGATCTGACTTTATTGTTTATCAAATCGCATTGCGTTGGTTGTATTAATTTTAAATCAATAGATAGATAGAGACATATTTATATGTATTGTGTCGTTTAGGCCTCGAGACAATTTAACGGGGGATTTGTTCGCCAGCCGGACTATGGAAAATTTGTATTTTTCGATTGTTCGGTGGCGATATATTACCGGACCAAGGTACAGTGTACAGATGTACAACCAACCAAACAGTATCGCCACCGGACAATCGAAAAAAGAAATTTTCCACGGTCCGGCTGGCCGGACTACACAACCGGACCACGGTTAAGAAGGGGCAGATAGCATTTGATAGCCTAGTTATTGAGGAATGCTATAAACAAAACAGAATCATCATCTACAGGGTGGCGGACGCAGTGCAATGCCACATAGGGTGCGTCCTAGGTGGACGTGACCTTTGAGGTAATGCACTGTTCATAGGCAGAGGTTACCGCTTAACATCAGGTGGGCCTCTTGCTTGTTCCGTCATCCAAGAAGCATAAAAAAAAAAAAGAATGTTAAATTTCTAAGATTTGTGATCTTGGCATCGAAAAGAATGGACAAGGGTAAAAAAAAATTGAAAATGTAGAAAATGGTCAATAACTCGAAAACCGTGATATTTTTACTGGGTACAATATTTTATTTTCTGAACAGTCGTGGTACCCTCCACCAGCAGGTAAAGGATTATCAACTCTTTACGCCACACCCTGTATATATAGATTAATAGTATGAGTATTTTGGTTTTTAGTTTTAATATTAATTAATTATTTCCGCAAACAATACCTTTTTTTTTTTTTTTTTTATACTACTTGCTTGACGGATCAAGCAAGAGGCCCACCTGATGTTAAGCGGTAACCTCTGCCTATGAACAGTGCATTGCATCACCGGCACCCTTACCCTTCAAACCGGAACACAGCAATGCGAGCACTACTGCTTTGCGGCAAAAATAGGTATGGTGGTAGTACTTCCCCGGACGAACTCTTTCACAAAAAAGCTCTACTACTACTGTTTAAGGATTTAAAAAAATGAAATGAAATGCCACATAGGGTGTGTCCTAGGTGGACGTGACCTATGTGATAATGCAATGTTCATAGGCAGAGGGTACCGCTTAACATCAGGTGGGCCATCTGCTTGTTGCGTCATTCCAAGTATAATAAAACAAAAAAAAAACGGTAACCTCTGCCTTTAACAATGCACTACCTCTTAGGTCACGTGCACCTAGGACGCGCCCTTTGTGGCATTGCACTGCGCCCGCCACCCTGAGGCATAAAGATGAAAACTCTCATGTGCCTGTAACTTCATCTACTGATGTTTTTTTTTTTTTTTTTAATTTATTTATTATTATTTATTTTTATTTATTTATTATTTAAAATTATATACGAGCAGCTATCGCTGCTGTGTCTATTTCAGAGTGTTGAAAGGTCCTAGTTTGACGCTGCACTGATTACACTTTAATGTCTTTTAATGTTAACAGTTTGTTTGTTCGCAACCAGTTATCCAATTTGTTCTTGAAAGCGTTTATTGATGTGGCAGTAACAACATCTTCAGGTAAATCATTCCAATTATGGACCACTCTGTTACAAAGGAAGGGCTGTGCAGTGTTTGTGTTGGATGGTCCACGTGATATTGTACAACTACAACCCGGTCAGAATATCTGTGCACCTCGCTGGAATGCGGCGCCGTACACACCGTACACAGACCGCCGATATGAGGTCACGAGGTCAGGTGCACAGATATTGTGACCGGGTAGTATGTCCTCTCAACGACAGAGAGCGGTCTTTTAAACAAGTAATTAATTTTGTTAAAATTAAAAAAAAAACCCCAACGCTGAACGGCTGAATCGATTTTGATCAAACAAAGCTAAGAACACTCCCGACAAATACACCTTTATAACAAAAACAAAAAAAAACTAAATCGTTTCAGCCGTTCGGGAGCTACGTTGGGACAGACAGACACACACACAAACAGACACGGCAAACTTATAACACCCCTTCGTTTTTAGTCGGGGCTTAAAAAGTTTTTTGTAAAAAATATTATTTTCAATATAAGCTTTTATAAAATTACTGATCGTGACCGTGTGCTGATCAAAATGAGCCTAAACACGGCCAGTCTACTATTATCCATCGAGGAGTTCTGTTGTCCACCTTCCGTCTCCATCATCATATCAGCTCGCTGTCACCATCATATTGTATTGTCATTGGAACTTGACAGGTATGCCAAATTTCAGCTCAATCGGTTGAGGATAACTGCTTTAAAATTCAGTTGCAAGATTCCACCCGGACATACATTGCAAGGTAATATAAAGCTTGTAATATAGATTTCATTAAATTCAGAATGAATATGTTATTGTGTTCTGACAGTAATGATCATGAGAAGAGCAAAGCCGCCGAGAGATTGAAGAAGATTCTAGAAGACGTGAGACGGAGCAACGTCGCGGACTATGTCAAGATACTGTACTGCGGGGGCGGCTGTGACGCGCAGCAGCTCAGGTAATACAGGACAGCCTTAAGGTTCCGACAGTAACGAGCGTGCGAAGAGCGCGGCGGCCGCGAGGCTGAAGAAGATTCTAGAAGACGTGAGACGGAGCAACGTCGCGGACTATGTCAAGATACTGTACTGCGGGGGCGGCTGTGACGCGCAGCAGCTCAGGTAATACAGGACGCCTTAAGGTGGTTGCTTTCGTTTGTGGCGCGAAATTCATTTTTTTTACTGTTTTTTGCTCATCATAGCTTCAGATGGCGAAAACTAATTTGCCGGTAATTATATGACCTGACACACAAGTTTTAATTTATAGTATCACATAAATGCGGATACTATGCGGAGCTGTGAACCTGTTCGCAGCGCTGCAACCGCTAGGGCTCCAAGGAAGGAGCCCTGTGATGCAGAGGGCTTTATCGAGGTGATAAGGAAGAAACGGAAGCCCTCTAGCCGGAACCAGTGTGGTACTCACCATCTATCCAGTGAGTAGCACTTCCGAGCGGGGTACCTCCGGTACTACGCAGATCTACGTGTCTCGCGTCTACTTCGACGTGAAGGCCGCAGAGGTGGTGGAGTACATCAGGAAGAAAGCCGGAGTGGGATTGAGGGTCATGAAATTGGACTCTCGTCATAATGTGGGCTTTAGCTCATTTATGGTGAGATAGATAGATAGATAGATTAACACTTTATTGTACACCAAAAAATAATAATCAAAAAAACACAATAATAAAAGGATTAACTAAATCAAATTATAGTACAATGGTGAGGCTCCCTACGGAAGATCTGAAGATCTACTCGAGCCCTGACTTCTGACTAATTATATTTATGTGATACAATAAATTAAAACTTGTGTGTTAGGTCATATAATTACCGGCAAATCAGTTTTTGCTATCTGAAGAAATGTTGACGAGCAGTGATAAGCAATAAACACAAAAAAAAAACGCGCCACAAGCGAAAGCCACCACCTTAAGCTTGAGATTACAACTAGATTTCAGGTCGCCGCAAAAAATACGTCTCGGTGAATAACAGCTCACTTGAAAAGTGAACTCATATTTATTATTTGTATTTGTGAGAACTTTATTTGTAGCTCTTTAAGGTTGATTTCACACTAAATGTTGTTTAACCTATGTCTTTTCATTTCTAAGTGACAGGAGTAATTTATTGCTTTGCTCGTTTTTTGTGACGAATGATCGTAAGTATAAGGTAATATTTTAAAGATTTGCTACTTTATTGCTAGGTGTCATGGTTGTAATAAGGTTCAATTTAGAACTGTTTTAAAACTTTTCTTTCAGTTCGTTACTAAACAAATACAGGACGAGCAGGCGTACTGCTTAGTACCATCCTTACCTCATTGGTATACCTTTTATTCACACAAAACGTTTTGGTTCTACCTTTATAATGCGAACTGCTAAGGAGTGGAATACACTACCGTCGTCTGTCTTTCCTGAAAACAATAATCTGGGTCTCTTCAAGTCTAGAGTGAATAGGTGCCTTCTAGACCTTTGTGCTCCATCTTCGGCCACATCGTCACTTACCAACAGGTGAGATCGTCAAACAAAGGTCAATCAATGTTTAAAAAAAAAACTGTATAAGTATACACCACGCGTACTGTATTTAGCTTTGATTTTGTACGTCACGCGAAATCTAGTTGTATTCTTGATCGAAGTATCTATGTATTGTATGAAGTATATCAGTTATCTAGTACCCAAAACACAAGCTCTGCTTAGCTTAGGGCTGGATATTGTTGTGTGAACTGTCCAGCATTATTTATTTATAATGTTGCAGGACAATAGTGGATCTAACACAGAAGCTACCAGAGTCTGAGCGCAAGAAATGTCTTCGCATTATATCCACGTACGTGTGTGATCACCCGGACTCGCCGGAAGTGGCCGAGCTGCCGGTTAATATCCGTCAGATGGCAGACCGGATATCCGGAGGCAGACAGTTTGAAGGTACAGTTCACGTCAAACGTAAGACTGCGCCAAACCCAGGCAGAAATCTTCATACAAAAAAAAACGCTCCGCGCCTCTTGATAAAGCTGTTTTTATTGAATATCTCGTAATATATAGATAGTTTTATAAAACCCCTAACGTAAGCTCTGGGCTTTATTGTATTGATTTTATATATCTAATTTTACAAGCTTTATATTAACTTGCAATGTATGTCCGGGTGGAATATGTTTGTCCGGGTGGAATCTTGCAACTGAATTTTAAAGCAGTTATCCTAAACCGATTGAGCTGAAATTTGACGTATCTGTCAAGTTCCGATGACAATACAATATGATGGTGACAGCGAGCTGATCTGATGATGGAGACGGAAGGTGTACAACGGAACTCCTCGATGGATAATAGTAGGCTGGCCGTGTTTAGGCTCATTTTGATCAGCATACGGTTACGATCACTAATTTAAAACTTGTGTTGAAAATTATGCAGCAAGTGTTTTTTTTAGCATAACATCACCCAACTGTCATTAGTGGGTATCAGAAACTACGAGTACCATAACACCCAGACCCGGAACACATATTTGCAGATCATGCAAACATTGGTCCCGCAGCGGGAATCGAACCCACGACCTTTTGCATCTCAGCTCGGCTCGCTACAGAGGTTGTCATAACATTGTTTAACTTTGATAGACCTTTGTTTGGCCACGATCTCGCCTGCTGGTAAGTGACGATGTGGCCGACGATGGAGCACAAAGGGGTAAAAATTTAGAATCGTTTGGCAGGAGGAGGAGGGGGAGATGGGGGGTGGTGGAGGGGGAGGGGTACCCCCTCACCCCTGGTACCAATCCCATAACAAGGTAACTTATAGTTTTCGAGAAAAAAAATAAAGAAAATTTTGAGGTTAAGTATGAGATTTTGGTAAAACTTTACAATCGTTTGGCAGGAGGAGGATGGGAGAGGGGGGGGGGGAGTGGGGGATTTGTACCCCCTCGCCCCTGGTACCACTCCTATGCAAAGGTAACTTACAGTTTTCGAGAAAAAAATAAAGTTTTTTTTTTTGTTAAGTATGGATATTTTAAATGTCGGACTCCGGTATGTGCTCCCGCCAGTACTCTCGCGAGGTCGCCCTTGAGTGTCGCTTCACCCACTCGACCTTTGCTACGCTACGGAGGTCACCGGCTCGCTTCGCTCGCCAGCTCCCCCCTTCACTCCGCTCGGCCTCGCGGGCTTGCTCCACTCAAGATCTCCCACGCGAGCTACTGGCTCCGCGTTTTAATATACACTCTAGGGGCGTGACGCACAGTACCACGTGGAGTCGGAGTGCTCCGTATCGGGTCTGCCACTCTTTTCGGACCTAACCAACTATTGTCGGGGTGCTCTGTGTCGAGTCACACAGTCAGTCAACAATAAAAAATCCATAATTTATAACATTAATTAATTCCTCAAAAGGATCTCTCTCATTTCTTTCAACATCCCTTCTCTACAGATAGAGGTACCTACTCATAAATTAAATCTTTAATATTATTATTTTACGTTCCGATTTTGTAAAAGTTTCTTTATTATTTTTCTTTAAAAGCACAAGTTTCCTGGACAAGGGGGCCGAGGCTGGAATTCCCTGCAAGTTGGCGATGACTCCCGTAACATCTGACACTTCCAATTCAAAAATTTCATACTTAACCTCAAAAATGTCTTTATTTTTTTTCTCGAAAACTATAAGTTACCTTGTTATGGGACTGGTACCAGGGGCAAAGGGGTACCCCTCCCCTTCCTCTCCCCCTACTCCCACCCTCCTCCTCCTGCCAAACGATTCTAAACCCAACCCCACAAAGGTAGAAGGCACCTATTCACACTAACCTTGGAGAGACCCAGGTTTTTTTTAAATTTTTTTATGTGATGGCTCGACAAACTGGCTTACGTCCCTCCTGATGGTAAGCGGTTACCGTCGCCAATGTACATCTGCAACACCAGAGGTATTGCCAATGCGTTGCCTGCCCTGAAGGACTCTTTTTACATAATTTTTGAAGCGGCTCATGTTGTAGTTTAGCGGAAACACCTCAGGAGGGAGCCCATTCCACAACTTGCACGTATGGGGGAGAAAAGATCTCGTAAAGCGAGCTGTACGAGACACCCACGTGTCGTTGATGTGTGGATGAGCTTCCTTGCGTTGAGTTTCAGGAAAGACAGACGACGGTAGTGTATTCCACTCCTTAGCAGTTCGCATTGTAAAGGAACTGTAACGTTACAGAGCTGTTCAGCAAAACCCCTCAGTTGTTGACGTCATCGCTATCCGCTAAGAGGGCGAAGCTTGATGTAACCTCCCCCATCCTGAGCACCATAGGACGCAACGAGGGGCATATCCAGGAGGTACTATCACGCCTCGGCGCCGAGAGGGTAGCCAGGCTCACGCAGAAGCTGTGCAAGGATCAAATGACTGTCAGGTGAGGTCTAATGTTTTTAACCGACATCAAAAAAGGTTTTTTTTTTTTACTTTGTTAGTGTCTGAACAAGCAGATGGCCCACCTGATGTTAAGCGGTGACCTCTGCCTTTAACAATGCATTACCTCACCCGTCACGTCCACCTAAGACGTACCCAATGTGGCATTGCACTGCGCCGCTCTGAGATATAAAGATGAAAAGTCTCATGTGCCTGTAATTTCACCGGCACCCTTCAAACCGGATCACAGCAATGCGATTACGACTGCTTTGCGGCAGAAATAGGTATGGTAGTAGTATTTCCCCGGATGAACTAAATCAACAATAAGAATTTTGTGAAAAATATTTTTTTCTACACAATCGTTTATAAAATTAGTGATTGTAACCGTGTGCTGATAAAAATGAGCCTAAACACGGCCAGCCTATTATTATCCATCGAGGAGTTCCGTTGTCCACCTTCCGTCTTCATCATCAGATCAGCTCGCTGTCACCATCATATTGTATTTTCATCGGAACTTGACAGGTAAGCCAAATTTCATCTCAATCGGTTGAGGATCACTGCTTTAAAATTCAGTTGCAAGATTCCACCCGGACATACATTATAAGTTAATGTAAAGCTTATATAAAAGCTCTACTATTACTAATGTATGTATGTAATGAATTAAATTGGTCCTGACAGCACCTCATTTTTTTTTTTTTTATAAATAATGCTGGACAGTTCACACAACATTATCTAGCCCCAACCTAAGCAGAGCTTGTGCTATGGGTACTAGATAACTGATATACTTAATATATTACATAGATAAACATTTTTGATTATACTAAGAAAATACCCAGAACACTCTGAACAAATATCTGCGTTCGCACAAATATATGTTCCGAGGCGGGAATCGAACCCGCAACATCCTGCGTCGCAGGCCAAGTTTCGCCCGCCGCGCCACAGAGGTCGTCATTGCCGGAGGTATCAATCAAATTACATCATAAAGTATTTTCATTCATTCATTCATTCATTCATTCATTCATTCATTCATTTATTCATTCAGTCAGTCATTCATTCATTCATTCATTCATTCATTCATTCACTCATTCATTCATGCATCAATGTTTCTTTACAGATTTGTGGAATGCTTCTACTTGGCTGTATACCTACCAGTAAAGTACCCGTGTGGTGACAAAGCCGACCTGTCTGTCTGTATGTCGTCGTTCTTCCAAATGCTGTTCAGCCACCTGAAGACGCAGCACAGCTTCAAGAACAAGAAGTTGAGAGACGAGCCGTGGATCTTGTGAGTACTAGTGTTCGCACGCTGCTTCGCTCGCGATACATTCGCAAAGAACACAAAAAAACCGGCCAAGTGCGAGTCGGACTCGCGCACGAAGGTTTCCGTGCCATTCTCTTTAAAACAGCAAAAAAAACACGTTTGTTGTATGGGACCCCCTTAAATATTTGTTTTATTTTAAATAAATTATTTTTTTCAAAGAGGATATATAACTAAATATTCTGTGAATATTTAAGCGTCAATATCGAGCAAAAACGAGCAACAAAATCACGAATGTTGTATGGTAGCCCCCTTAAATATTTATTTATTTTAAATAATATTTTTTTTCAAAGAGTATATATAACGAAATATTCTGTGAATATTTAAGCGTCAATATCGAGCAAAAACGAGCAACAAAATCACGAATGTTGTATGGTAGCCCCCTTAAATATTTATTTATTTTAAATAAGTTTTTTTTTCAAAGAGTATATATAACTAAATATTCTGTGAATATTTAAGCGTCAATATCGAGCAAAAACGAGCAACAAAATCACGAATGTTGTATGGTAGCCCCCTTAAATATTTGTTTTATTTTAAATATTTTTTTTTAAAGAGGATATATAACTAAATATTCTGTGAATATTTAAGCGTCAATATCGAGCAAAAACGAGCAACAAAATCACAAATGTTGTATGGTAGCCCCCTTAAATATTTATTTTGTTTTTTAGTATTTGTTGTTATAGCGGCAACAGAAATACAACATCTGTAAACATTTCAACTGTCTAACTATCACGGTTCATGAGATACAGCCTGGTGACAGACAGACAGACGGACGGACGGAGTCTTAGTAATATTATGGTCCTGTTTTATTTTATTTTATTTTTACTTATTTGGAAAACAAACAGCACTTATTAAGATAATGGAATACATATTATAGAAACATACGGAGGTACAGGCGGTAAAGTGAAGGGTGAATGGAGAAAGGGTAGAAGAGGGTGGGGGAAGGCAAGAAGAGAAAAGGGTTGAGGGTTTGGCAAAGTTACTTTAAGGCTTGATCCATAACATTGATCAAGAAATGGTGATCAATGGTGGTTTTGATTGGTTGTCTGGAAGAAATCGCTGCTAAGCGATAAGACCGCCCATTGTACTTTTAATTATATAGTTAAGTTTGTTTCTTTTTGTTCGTATTATTAGCTATTAAGGTGTACAATAAAGTATTATCTATCTATCTATCTATCTATTGAATTTATCACTTTCACAATTTATCACGTTAACTTGTTAGACGACTGCCTGTAATATGTATATACCCAACTTGCAGATATAATACCTAACTTGCAGATATAATACCTAACTTGTCAACACTAAACTAACTTTTTGTAATAAGTTATACTTTCTATTTGCCATATAATGTAAACATATAAAAAAAAAAAAAGAAAAAAAAAACTCGTGCACAACGGGGCTGGTTACTCTTATAGAACCCGTTATGTTTAGTACTACATGAGTGTAATGAAATGTGATCCCGACAAAAACATTTTCAGTGTAAAAGTGATGCCAGGTCTACCTACCGCTCAAAGAGTTCCGAGATCTTATTTAGTACCCAGTCGGGCATTTTCTTACAATCTTCCATATTTAATCATTTTGAATCTTTTCATTCATTGATATCATTTTGAAGCTGAACAGCGAGACTTGGCATCATTTTAAGGTGGATGCTCTCGCTGGAGGCGCGAAATATTTTTTTTGTTGTTTTTTTTGCCCATCAGAGCTCGTCAACAATTCTTCAGATTGCGAAAGTTGATTTCGCGAGAACTAGGAGACTTCACACACGATACTACCAACTAAAACATGTGTGTTTAGTCTCCTAGTTCTCGCGAACTCAACTTTCACTATCTGAAGAAGTGTTGATGAGATGTATTTGGCAAAATACAACAAAAAAATTGAATTTGATGCCTCAAGCAAGAACATCCATTTTTACATTGAAAATGTTTTTTAACCCCTGACGTAAAAACGAAGGGGTGTTATAAGTTTGACGTGTCTGTGTGTGTGTGTCTGTCTGTCTGTCCCATCGTAGCTCCCGAACGGATGAACCAATTTAGTTTTTTTTTGTTTGATTGGTGAATTTGTCGGTAGTGTTCTTAGCTATGTTTGATCAAAATCGGTTCAGCCGTTTCCTTGCATTGGGGTTTATTTAAATTTTTACAAAATTAATTACTTGTATCGGGGTGTATTTGTTTTGACCATAGCGAGACATGTTATTTTGATATATTTATTTTGATGAAACAAGTATTTTGGTGATGTATTTCAGAGATCATCCGTTGGGGACTTCTAGATCTCGCTCGAGGAGAATGGTTGGGACTTTGAGAAGTTTCTCATACACCAGCAATCCTTACACCAATGATGATATAGGTATTTTAAATTTGTAATTGGTTTTTATTTAAATTATTTAATCTGGTTTCATCATCATTCAACATCATCATTTTGACGACCTCTGTGGCGCGGAGGGCGAAGTATGTATAGTAAAAAAATATCTATCTATGTAATTACAAGCTTTTTAATGTATGTATGTTTGCTCGGGTGGAATCTTGCAACTGAATTTTAAAGCAGTTATAACAGATTGAGATGATATTTGGCATACCTGTCAAGTTCCAATGATAATACAATATGATGATGACAGCGAGCTGATCTGATGATTTAGACGGAAGGTGGACAACGGAACTCCTCGATGGATAATAGTAGACTGGCCGTGTTTAGGCTCATTGTGATCAGCACACGGTTACGATCACTAATTTTATAAAAGCTTGTATTGAAAAATATATTTTTCACAAAAAACTTATTGTATTGTATCAGTTATCTACTTTTCACTAGAAACAGGATATTCACCATGATTTTAGTATTTTTTTTTCAATTAACACTCATTAGTCATGGTAAGTAAGTATCCCCTAGTGAAAAGTATGTACATAAACATGATAGTTTAAAAAGGTATATCAGTTATCTAGAACCCATAACACAAGCTCTGCTTAGCTTGGGGCTAGAAAATTGTGTGAACTGTCCAGCATTATTTATTTATTTTATTTTATCCGGTTGAATGCTTTTCATCCTGACAATAACCGTGCGCAACTGCGGCGTTTCTATAGTTTGCGAATAATCTAGCAAAATTATTGTTTTAGAATCAGAATCAGGAATCGATGTCCAAGTGTCGATTGAGAAGATCTTGGATACATTCGTCGAGTTTGCAAAAGTAAGTTAAAATCAAGTAAGTTAAGGCATGTCCGTTAAACCCTAGACTAACTAAACACAATAGACTGCCAATCTCATACAAGAAAACGTGCATCGATAAATGATTGCCTACAATGACGCTAGATGTCGCCGAGTGTTTTGAATCTGCTATAAACGATTGTAATGCTTTAAATTCGAATAGATCGACCATAGTTTCATAATTTAAAAATAAAATGTTTATTTTTAAAGAATTAAAAGAGATTAGGTAATTGGTTTAAAATGCTGGTTGAATGATTCCCAGGCTAATTGCTAGCGCCATCTAGAAATAGCCTGGAATTTGGAATTTTTTGAGTCACGTTTTCTTGTATGAGATTCCCAGTCTATTGTGTTAAGTTAGTCTATGGTTAAACCTACGAATTATAAAATTTTATTTTTTTACATAACATGGGCGTAGCCAGAACTATATAGGTGGGGCAGACAAAGAAAATCCTAGATTATATTGATTTGATCATTGTTTTAAGACATGAGTTTCACATTAGTTTTTTAAAGTTCTTTTGTGTTTTAACTAAACGTTTTACGATTAATTTTTTTACAACAAAAAAACTACCCTACCCTTGTCGTTATAAGTGACAATTTTTAGAGTAAGAAATGATGTAAAAATATATTTTGGAGATCATATCCCGTATTGTTGTATTTCACAAGCCAGCCTTTAAGGTGAATGCTCACGTTTGCGGCGCGAGATTCAAATTTTTTGGTGTTTTTTGCCCTTTACAGGTCATCAACACTTCTTCAGATGACGAAAGTTGAGTTCGCGACAACTAGGAGACCTAACACACATGTTTTAATTGATTGTATCTCATAAATATCATCAGTTTAGCTATGATACCCCTAAACACATTTATAGTGTTTTTTTTTGTTTATGGGTATCGTAGCTAAACTGATGATATTTATGAGATACTATCAATTAAAACATGTGTGTTAAGTCTCCTCGTTCTCGCGAACTCAACTTTCGCTATCTGAAGAAGTGTTGATGAGCTGTAATGGGCAAAAAACAACAAAAAAATTGAATTTGGCGCCGCAAGCGTGCGCATCCACCTTATTACAAAACCTGTAGGATTAATTCGTTAAGATGATAATGCTTTCACACAATATTATTCAAATTCCAAATTCAAATTCAAAATCTTTATTTCAGGTTTACTGAGAAATGCACTAAACCTAAACAGTAAGCCCATATCAACATAAATACCTTAGAAACTGACATACACATAAAAACACTTTATTATACTTAATCTAACACACGTGTGATCGCCGACGCGTCGCGGCCCGGGGGATCACGTGACAGGCGTCCCTTGAACCGCCGGAACTTCACCCCTTTCGGCCAGAAGTCAGATATTATTGGAGACCACGATCAGATAGAGACAAAGTGTCAAGTTGACAGCTTCTAATAACCTACCATAGATTATGTCTAGCCGGGCTATGACAGTGCCGTGGTGTGTCCGTCCTAAGAGTAGACACCTCCATCTCCTCCCGTGGATGTCGTAAAAGCCGACTAAGGGATTACCCGGACTTGTTTGTAAGATTCTATTTGTCCTGGCTGCTAGCTTATTATGGAATGTGTTATTACTGGAAGAAAGCGTTCACGTCTATTTCCCACGATGGCGCAACCCACAGTGAAAAGTGGCCCATTTGTGGCTCTGCCTACCCTCTCGGGGAAAAAGACGTGTGTCTATGTATGTATGTATGGCTATGACAGGAACATTAAATTATTACAACCCGCGACAGGTATAGATAGATAGGAGATAGAAAACACTTTATTGTACAACACAGAAAAAAGCTATTTTAAAATTAATACATAAAATAAACACGGAAGTAGGTACCAAAATATTTGTAAATTCAGTTAGGTAATAAGCCAAGAAAACATATTGTAAGTTAAACTCAAGTGATTTTTTAAGCGTGCTGTTGTTAACTGCAGTTGACGCCAGAAGCAGCGATGGAGCTGCTAATACAGCTACTGCGCTGTGTTGGTCGCGGGTTCGACTCCCGGGCGGCACTCGCGCCGCTCCTCGCCACATCGCTCGCGGCGGCGCCTGCGCTGGTGTCGGTAGCGCGAGAGTGCGTGGACCAACTATACATGATGGATGGGTAAGTAGACCTGTATTATAGTAGTAGTACTGCGCTGTGTTGGTCGCGGGTTCGACTCCCGGGCGGCACTCGCGCCGCTCCTCGCCACATCGCTCGCGGCGGTGCCTGCGCTGGTGTCGGTAGCGCGAGAGTGCGTGGACCAACTATACATGATGGATGGGTAAGTAGACATGTATTATAGTAGTAGTACTGCGCTGTATGGGTCGCGGGTTCGACTCCCGGGCGGCACTCGCGCCGCTCCTCGCCACATCGCTCGCGGCGGCGCCTGCGCTGGTGTCGGTAGCGCGAGAGTGCGTGGACCAACTATACATGATGGATGGGTAAGTAGACCTGTATTATAGTAGTAGTACTGCGCTGTATGGGTCGCGGGTTCGACTCCCGGGCGGCACTCGCGCCGCTCCTCGCCACATCGCTCGCGGCGGCGCCTGCGCTGGTGTCGGTAGCGCGAGAGTGCGTGGACCAACTATACATGATGGATGGCATGCAGGGTACCGCCACTCGCTCAAGGTCGCGCGTTATTTACCTACAGCCCGGCCGTAGATTATCCAAAGAACTAAAGTGAATTTGCATAATTTCACTTTAAGGTTGTTCCTCGTGGTCAGCTAGGCACGACAGCGTCAATAGATGGCGCTGTTGCCAAATTTTGAAGTATTTTATGTATTTATGAATTAAAATGTGCATATTATGTCATAACACTAACGTTCACGCAAATGGTGGTTTATTTGCTATGTACCTAGCTATATTTCAGGTTATTTTAGTCTCTAGTTTTAACATACTTGTGCCGAGCAAATTCCGAGCAATATGAAAGCCTACTCACGCACACAGTCAAGGATATTATTGTATTAGAACTATAAGCTAATTTCGGCGCGCGAATTTCAAAATAGTTGGACTAGCGGCTTGGACTGTCGACTCAGAACTTCTGAACCCACGTTACTGCGTTCGATTCTATACTGCCTATATTTTTTGTATTTTTTTTTAACTTTTTTTTTGTGAACCAGTGACTAGATCTCTCGACACTAAAACCACAGTACTGGGTTCGATACCAGACTATTTTTTTTTTATAAATGTTTTTGTAATGATCTACAAAATACACTGATTCTGCTTCAGCCAATATTATGTTTGTGAAGTGAGTGTTGTGGTGTGTCCTTATTTCAAATCAAAAAGTAGGTACTCGATTCTTAACCGACCTCAAAAAATGGAGGAGGTTATCAATTCCAGAGTTTTTTATTATGTTTGTTACCTCATACCATTTACGTAACGATTAGGAAAAAAAATTACATGATATACTTCCAGATTGGTGCCATTTTCATTAAAATGTTTTTCTGATGATGGAATCCATGAAGATTGAGGGAACTCCTCAAATATTATAGGCACACATATATCAATTTCGGTATTTTCAGCAACAAGTCAAGCATTGCATTCAGAATGTTTTTTGTTTTTTATACTACTAGAATGACGGAACATGCTGATGGCCCACCTGATGTTAAGCGGTAACCTCTGCCTATGAACAGTGCATTACCTCATAGGTCACGTCCACCTAGGACGCGCCCTATGTGGCATTGCACTGCGCCCGCCACCCTGAGACATAAAGGTGAAACGTCTCATGTGCCTGTAATTTCACCGGCACCCTTACCCTTCAAACCGGAACACAGCAATGCGAGGACTACTGCTTTGCGGCAGAAATAGGTATGGTGGTAGTACTTCCCCGGACGAACTCTCACACAAAAAAGCTCTACTACTACTATATTTCACGGGTGGCAACAATGGTGTCTCCTGCGATATCCGATTGAGCTGAAATTTGGCATACTCGTACCTATCTAGTTCCGATGACAGTACAATACTATGGTGAAAGCGAGCTGATCTGATGATGGAGACGGAACGTGGACAGCGGAACTCCTCGATGGATAATAGTAAACTGGCCGTGCTTAGGCTCATTTTCATCAGCACACTAATTTTATTAAGTCTTATACCTGGACTTGTAGTTAGCTTGTAGTTCCTGACTGCTAGCTTATTTCAGGAATGTATTATACTGGAAGAAAGCATTAGCAGAGTCAGTCGTGGGAAGCAATGGCGGCGATGAGCTCACCACTTGTCACGTGTATTTCCCACGATGGTGCAACCCACAGTGAAAAGAGGCACATGAGAGGCTCTGCTTACTCTTTCGGGGAAAAAGGCGTGTGTCTATGTATGTATTTATGTTGTATTGGGTATAAATTCCTAGCTATGAAGTAGTTTTTCAGGGTTCCGAAAAAAAAAAATACGGAACCCTTATGGATTCGTCATGTATGTCTGTCTGTCCGTGTATGTCACAGCCACTTTTTTCCGAAACTAATTTTCACACAAAAATAGAAAAAAACAATAAGTTTTTGGGGTTCCCCATACTTAAAACTGAAACACATTTTTTTTTCATCAAACCTGTGTGGGGTATCAATGGATAGGTCTTCGAAAATGATATTGAGGTTTCTAATATCATTTTTTTCTAAACTGAATAGTTTGCGAGAGAGAGAATGATAAAACTAAACAAAAAAAATGGTGAACATTACCATGTAAACTTCCAACGAAAATTGTTTTGAAAGAGATCTAGTACGTAGTTTTTTTTAATATATCATAAGTTGTAAACCATCCAAGAACTTTTATGTTATGTTACTTGCTGCTACGGAACCCTTCATGGGCGAGTCCGACTCGCACTTGGCCGCTTTTTTTTCTAAAGATTTATTTACTTTCAGCTTTTATTGATAGATCATCAACTGAAGTCCACGGCTGGGCATAGGCCTCCCCCATAATATAATGCACATAGAAACTTTATTTTACGCCGCATAAATGGCTATTGCTTTACAAAGCACAAGTAAGGCCGCACGTAGAAACTGTTCCCATCTATGGCACGGGGCACCCAAGTACCAGCTGCTTCGTTTTGACTCCTTACAGAGAAGAGCCATTAGCATCATCGGTGACCCCAAGCTCTCCGATACTCTAGAACCGCTTAGCCAACGCAGAGCTATCGGATCTCTTTGCGTGATCTACCGCCTCTACAACGGGGAATGTTCTGACGAGCTTTCCGATCTCATCCTCGCATCGAGATTTTACCATCGCTCTTCCCGGCACCGTGACAAAGCTCATCCGCACATCATAGAACCCTGGGTTTCTCGAACGACTCGTTTCTCGAGATCATTTCTTCCCCATAAAGTACTATTATTTATTCTGTGCCTATAAACTATGGAATGAGCTTCCATCTGAGGTTTTCCCGTGTCGTACATGTCGTACGTAACCATGTTTTATTTCATGAAAAATGGTCATAAATTCCTTCAGGGTAGGCAGCGCATCGACAATTACCCCCAGTGTTGCCGGTGTCTATAAGCGACGGTGACCACTTCACATCAGGCCGTATGCTAGTTTGCCAATTTGTATCATAAAAAATAAAAAAAAAACTGCCAAGTGCTAGTCGGACTCTAGCACGAAGGGTTCCATACAATAATCTAAAATTAAAATTAAAATTACACGCAAATGTACCAGCCATCACCCAATCACGCAACAGGGGGACAGATCCAACTTTTTTGTTCTAACTGTCACCTTAGGGGGGACAGATCAGTGTGACAAATGGGAATAATTCGTCGCGCTCCATTTCCATTATTGTGATGTCTTGAGTTTGAGAAATAAAGCCGACGAAGTAACAATTCTTCATTGAGGAAATCCGCAGTTGACCCTATTTTCAACAAGTTTTTTTTTTTTTTTTTTTTTTAACATTGATAGACCTTTGTTTGTGCACGATTGTGCACCTATTCACTCTAGCCTTGAAGAGGTCCAGATTATAGTTGAGTTAGTAATTAATTTTGTAAAAATTAAAAAGAAAACCCCAAAGCTGAACGGCTGAACCGATTTTGATCAAACAAAGCTAAGAACACTCCCGAAAAATAAACCTTTCAAACAAAAAAAAAACGATTTCGGTTCATCCGTTTGGGAGCTACGATGGGACAGACAGACACACACACACACAGACACGTCAAACTTATAATACCCCTTCGTTTTTCGTCGGGGGTTAAAAGAGAGGATAACCCATTCAATAAAAATTAATTATATTATTTTTAATTTCGAGGCCTTTGCGACTTGCGAGACAATGAGGGAAAGGATTGCATTTCAAAAAGGCTAATTCTCCTTAAAAAAAAAGATTGTTAATTTGTATTACACTATGTATAAAATATTTATCTTTTTTATGTTTTTTTATTTATCTTCACTATTATTTTGTATTTTTTAACCCCCGACGAAAAACGAAGGGGTGTTATAAGTTTGACGTGTCTGTGTGTGTGTGTGTGTGTCTGTATGTCCCAACGTGGCTCCCGAACGGATGAACCGAAATCGTTTTTTGTTTTTGTTTGATAGGTGTATTTGTCGGGAGTGTTCTTAGCTTTGTTGGATCAAAATCGGTTCAGCCGTTTTATTTCGTTCGGTTTTTTTTTAAGTTTTACAAAATTAATTCCCTGTAAATATGTAAACTTTGTTGTTTTGTTTGTTTGTTTGTTTGCCAAGCTGCGGTGAAATGGCTAGTACAGTATAAACACAATTACCTACTAGTAATAAATTAGTGCTTAGGAACGTACCATCTGGACTAGCGCCTAGAAAGGAATGGAATCGCTTCGAAGCGAATGTCTTTTGGCTAGGCCGGCTGATATGCATTGCATGCAAATAATATTATGGAAATTAAAAAAAAAAGTGGCCAAGTGCGAGTCGGAGTCGCCCATGAAGGGTCCCGTAGCAGCAAGTAACATAATATCAAAGTTCTTGGATGGTTTACGATTTATGACGTATTAAAAAAAAACTACTAACTAGATCTCGTTCAAACCAATTTTCGTTGGAAGTTTACATGGTAATGTACATTTTTTTTTTAGTTTTATCATTCTCTTATTTTAGAAGTTACGGGGTTGGGGGGGGGGGGGGGGGACTTTTTACCACTTTGGAAGTGTCTGTCGTGCAAACTATTCAGTTTAGAAAAAAGTTATATTATAAACCTCAATATCATTTTTGAAGACCTATACATAGATACCCCACACCAACGGGTTTGATGAAAAAAAAAATTGAGTTTCAGTTCTAAGTACTAATACTTACAACTGAACCCCCATTTTTTTTTTGTTTTTTTCTATTTTTTTGTGAAAATCTGAATGCGGTTCACAGAATACACCTACTTACCAAGTTTCAACAGCATAGATCCTATTGTTTCGGAAAAAAGTGGCTGTGACATACACGAACAGACATAACATGTCATAGTAAGATGAACTCTTGTCTTCTAAGCAGGAGGCAAAATGTTCAATACCCACCCTGGGCCTGCATATCTGAATCTTCCGAAGACCCTAACTGGCAATTATAATGAATAAGACCCCTAGGAATCATTTCAACGAATTTGTTTGAAGATTGTAGTTTCACCTACCTACACAGAACTGACTTCGACTGAAACAAGGCAATACTATGTTTTTTTTTTTTAATATTGAATGAGCGAAGCGAGTTCTCTGATTCAACTTGGAAGAATTGGCATTTGTATGTATGTATGTATGTATGTTTGTCCGAGCATAACTTCCGAACCGTTAATCCGATCTTCATGAAATTTGATTGGGAGGTGATAGTATTGGTACAATTTGTTGGTAAGGTTATGAGCTATATCGGTCGGGGGGTTGTTGAGATATTGGGGTCCAAGAGGAGGTAAAAAAAAGTGAGAATATCAGATCAAATGTGGTGTCATATGAAAGTTCCTCGCTTCGACATTTCAAAACTATTTTAGTTTCTGAGATGTTAGGGTAAATCAAAAATGTAAAAAAACAAAACCTCTAGGGTACTTCCACTAATCCTACAACGCTGTTTTTTTTACGTTTGTAGCTTTTATGATACAAATACTGGGAAAAGTCTAAAATTTATGAATCTTGAAACTTGTAGGTACCTACTCTATAAAATAACAACCAGTGTATAACATTCTTTGTTGACCTCCCGTTTCTAGGAATTTTAACGACGTTGAAGGTCTAACTTTTCGAACCACATGTGGATGTACATAGATATTTTTTCGAAATAAATAAGGTAACCTACCTAAACCGTGTGTATTCGTGAGGTCTCAGTTCAAAAAACCTTGTGCGTAAATATATAGGTAATTATGATCAGCTAGTAGTATTTAATTTAATTTTTACGTAATTAAGATAATATTATATTTGTCTGTAATTTCTGTCTAGTTGTTTGTAATTTAATTTTCTCCCATTATTTATACAAAGTTCATATGTAGAGACCTTGCAATGCATTGCGGCCTCCGGCTGTCTGGCTGATTCGCATACACATGTCCAATCCTAAATGTTTGTTTTTCTAATATTTTCTATCCGAGCTAATTATGATATGACAGATCGAAGCGGCAACAGCGCTTAGCCGGCGTAAGTCACGAGCTGACAACGTCGCGTGTAAGTGACATGTTACTGTTATCTAATCTGCGGCTATGTGTGTGACACTGTCAGTGTACACTCACACACTGACATAAATGAACTAAAATTTCGATGTTATTTTCGCTATTAATCCACTGTTTTCTTCAACCAAATATGTGTTGACGCAAATAATGACCAATATAAAAGCCAACAACAGTCATTTCAGTGTAAAATTATACTCTGTTTGCCCATATTTGTGCTAATACGTTTGTATGGAAAAGCGACCACCTTAAACAAAACTGTGCTAAATTATCAAGAGATTTATTTTTGAATTTCCAAAAGTTAGTACATTAAAGTATTATATAAGATTAAAATGTATGGTTAGTCGTATAACAATCATGAATCGAATTCTAAAGATTATCTAGTCCTTATTAGTAACACTTTTTAGTTTATAAGACTGCGAGAGTCTTCACTTTCACTGTGGCACTGTATTTAAGACGTTATTATTCGTTACGCGAGACACTTCGTAGCGATTCGTAGCGTTCATGAAACTTTAGTTGAGTTTCTAAAGCTGTTCGTAGCTCCGTAGGCTTTCGTATCTGCTTTCTTTGTCTTCTATACATTCTGTGTGTAATTTCCTTCGGTCATGTAAAAGGATTGGGATGGGTGGGGTGTTATAAGGTTACAAAAATCTTTCTTATTTCTAGTACAATAAAATTAAAGTTAAAGGTTTTTGCAAAGTGAAAGTTAATGAAATGGAATATAAAATTAAAGTAATACTTAAACATTAAAGTACTTAAATTAATTTTTTTTTTAACAATTGCTTATTGATGTTTAATTGTGTCAAGCGTATACATTTTTTGAAAAAAAAAAAGGAATCTTAAGATTAAATCTCTTTGTCGACTCTTACGACATCCATGGAGATTAATGGAGAAAATCCTATTCTTACTCCGCGAATTTTCACAGATTTCCTATGATCGTTGTCATAGTTAGAGTAATACTATTAAAACTTCCGTGAGTAATATTCATAATTGAAAAAACCGGTAACAACTCACGTAGGTACTTGTTCCGAGTCAAACACCCAACTCGAGTTTCTGGGACTTAATACCCCCTTCCTCAAGGAGTATACGCGACGGCTTCCCGGCGATCACTGCGGGCGCGCGCCCGGAGCTCACGACTGGTAGGTGCCGGAACTTCGGCAACGCTCGCACTCCCGTCATCACCCGAATGGCATGAATCATCGCCCGTACTGCGCCGATCATATCGTAAAGGCGGGAACACACGTAACTCACAGTGTCCGGATTATTGACTATCGCAGTCAAAGACTTTGCAGGTCCGGTGTCAATAATTGGTTTCCAAGCATGCGGCAACATCCATCCCTGGTCTCTGTTGAAATTCGAATGGCGGTGAATTTCTATAGCCTCGCGTATTTTCCTTGGCACCCAAAACTTCTCTCTTGCCAGTACAGAAGCTTGGTCAAACCTAATAAAATGAGTAATAATAATTACAATTTTTTTTTTTTTTTTTTTTTTATTTTTTTATTAATAATATTATTAATTATTGACCTATAATTTATTAGTATATTATATTTAAGTATCCTTTTAGTTTTATATTTTAATTTGTATTGTTATTATTATTTTCTGTGGTACTTGTTTGTAAGGCACGCCTCACCATCTTTCTGCACGTCCAGGATGACTGGCAGATAATGCTGTTAGCATTAAGTCCTCCTTGCACTATTGTCTTGTGCGAAAGTTTTTAAATAAATAAATAAATAAAGTCGAGTCGGGTGTTTGACTCGGAACAAGTACCTACGTGAGTTATTACCGGTTTTTTCAATTATAGTTAGAGTATCTTATAGTCGCCTCCTACCACTTCCAAGGAGATAAATGGAGAAACCCTATATTAATCCGGGGGTAACACGGAATTGGGAAAGTATTTTATTATACTTTAATTCATTTCATTGATTATTTTTAAATGAATATTGTGATGAATTTTTATAAAGTTTAACAATTATACTGGTAAGATTAATTTTCGTGGATTTTTTACGTTTTTAACTGGTACAGTAGTTTCGCTGTTTCTTATTTGATCCGGTATTACATTTTTGGATGTTTCTCCTGTAACAATAGCTTTTTCGAAACGTGGCTTATCCTTTGCTCTTCGTTTGTTAACTAATTTACTGTAAACTTTTTCTCCTTCTTTAAAGGTTACGATGTCTTCGGTATTATTACCATTACGTTTTTCTTTATCTTTAATTGTTTTGTCGGTTAAATATTTTTATATATATGAAGTCCGTTTTGCATGATCTTTCATTAGATGTTGCGTGTAATTTCTTTGAAAATCTATATCAAAAGTACTATTCGTATGGTAGCCTAACGGTTCAATAGTGCAACTCAGAATCCAACGATACCGGGTTCGATCCTAGGCTCCGCACCAATGACTTTTCTAAGTTATGTGCGGATTTCCATCGCTCTGTGCTTCGGAGGGCACGTTAAGCTGTCGGTCCCGGCTGTTATTGATTAATAGCAGTCGATAAGCCATGTCAGAGGCCCTCGGGCGGCTTGACAAACTCTGACACCAGAGGCCAGCACTACCTCATACGAAACGACGACGATGCATCATTTATTTATTCAATCAACAAGGATCATTGGGTTAGTAAAATACATTGTCTATCTACACTACGGTTAGATACTACAAACTAACATTGAAAATATGACATCATCATCATCCACCTGTGGAAGTCCACTGCTGGACATAACAAATAATTTAATTATTTAAGCAACAACACAGGTTAAATTTAATAAAAAAAAAAAAAAAAAAACATCGCATCTCTCGTTGTGTGTTCGTATTTAGCACCTTAGCGACAAATGAAGCACATTCATCAAATCAATTTAATCAATTAAACTATGATTCAGATGAAACTCTGACAGCTTCAGACTCTGAAAATATGAACATCGAAGACTTAGAAGATGATAACGTCTCAATAATTCCAACAATTGAAGAAGCCGTTGATCATAAATCCTATGCAATGACTAACCTAATCTATCCTATACCTATTCCTATTCTATCCTATATCCTAACCTAACCTATCCTATCTAATGACTATGCAAAGTAACGAAACATATCTAGAATTCTGTAACCGTATACAATCAGCAAGAAGTAACTTAGATCATAGTAAGATCATAGCAAATAACGATGGTCATACTTTACAAACAAAAAAGGCAATTTACAATAATACCGCGTTACACGTGTTCTTGTAGAAGATTTATTACGAACTGTTAGAATAAAAGACTCTTCAACGTTAGAAGAGGCATTGCAAATCGTAACAGAAGAAACGAACTTTCAGAAGCTGTACAAAATGCGTTCTCCTTTAGTAGTAGTAGTTGAGCTTTTTTGTGAAAGAGTCCGTCCGGGGAAGTACTACCACCATACCTATTTCTGCCGCAAAGCAGTAGTGCTCGCATTGCTGTGTTCCGGTTTGAAGGGTAAGGGTGCCGGTGAAATTACAGGCATATGAGACTTTTCATCTTTATGTCTCAGGGTGGCGGGCGCAGTGCAATGCCACATAGGGCGCGTCCTAGGTGGACGTGACTTATGAGATAATTCACTGTTCATAGGCAGAGGTTACCGCTTAACATCAGGTGGGCCATCTGCTTGTTCCATCATTCAAGTAGTATAAAAAAAAAAAAAGTGAGCTCAGTTGGAATCATATCTCTATGTTCCGTGCGAGGATGTAGGTCAAACAGAACAATGGGGCGGTTCAACCTGGTATTGAATGGGGATTTTTACGAGCGGTGTCGTAAAAAGTTGGTGTTCTAAGTCAAGCGTTTAGTTTTTTTAGTAGGACAGTTCCTATTAGTCCGTCGAATGAATTATCGATAACCGTAAACGTAAAATTTGTGAGGGTTTTTTTTTTGGAAAATTTTAAATATTGGTTTGTAAATCACTTGATCGTGTCGACTAGTCGCATGAGTGCTTACTATTCGAATGCTTCAAAGAATTTATACTTATTAAAGTGAAAGTTCGTTAAATCTGAGCTTATGAATGGACGTGTGCTACCTGTATCTATTAAGAATTTACCGTAAACTTCTGGTATTCGAATATATGGTAGTAATGATTCGTCCTTTACTTTCGATTGATGCGCCTTGAGGCGACTGTACTCGAAAATATGTATTACTATCGCGGGTGGGAATAATCGTCCGTACTTTGTGATGTAGACGTAGGACCGTTTAGTAGGTCGTTTTAGTAGTAGTAGGGCTTTTTTGTGTAAGAGTCCGTCCGGGGAAGTACTACCACCATACCTATTTCTGCCGCAAAGCAGTAGTGCGCGCATTGCTGTGTTCCGGTTTGAAGGGTAAGGGTGCCGGTGAAATTACAGGCACATGAGACTTTTCACCTTTATGTCTCAGGGTGGCGGGCGCAGTGCAATGCCACATGGGGCGCGTCCTAGGTGGACGTGACCTATGAGATAATGCTGTTTTTCATCTGAAACTACCCGTGCGAAGCAGGGACGAGTCGCTAGTTTTGTATATTTTTGTTCCTGGCTCCTAAATTTAATTCGTTAGTAAGTAAGTAAGTAAGTAACACTTTTATTTTGACAAAATCTATACACAACACAACAAAGTAAGTAAAACAGATAGGCTTTGACTGCGTTTTGAGAGCGAAAGAGAAGGCATATTAGATTATGATGAATTTTGTAAAGGAGTGAGAAGGCAACTTGCAAGGAGAATTTTACCGAAACAAAATACCACAGATAAAAACTAAAAAAAAATAAAAAATTACAATTAAAAAAAAAAAAAAAAAAAACTTTAGCGATAAACTTAAATAAACTAGGTACGGAACATATCACACCTTGACGTTTTAAAATGCGCGCTTTAAATTAAATACACTCGTATTCGAGGTTTATCCCTTAAATTAAATACACTCGTATTCGAGGTTTATCCCTTAAATTAAATACACTCGTATTCGAGGTTTATCCCTTAAATTAAATACACTCGTATTCGAGGTTTATCCCTTAAATTAGATACACTCGTATTCGAGGTTTATCCCTTAAATTAGATACACTCGTATTCGAGGTTTATCCCTTAAATTAAATACACTCGTATTCGAGGTTTATCCCTTAAATTAGATACACTCGTATTCCAGGTTTATCCCTTAAATTAGATACACTCGTATTCGAGGTTTATCCCTTAATTCGGGTCAATTATTATTATTGTAGAGGAGCTCCTAACATTTAATTAAACCGGTTATTAAAATAAACAATTTATAGCAATTGTATTAAAATACAATGCACAAAAAAAATATACAGAAATAAAGACACAAAATAAGGACACAATTATACAATAAGTATTGTTAAGGGTTTTTTAAGGAAGGAATGTTGTTGACCTACTTATATAGCCTCCCGATTCGACTCCGCTGTTCTGATGTTCGGCTTTAGTGCAGTGAAGAGAAAGTTTTGATAGTTGTAGTGATGAAAAGGTATCGTTGAATAGTCGGACAGTTTAGGCGATCAACTTGTCCAAGTTTGTCTGCATGGATCCTTTAAAAAGGACACGACGACGATGTCTCCGGCAAGAGAAAGGGTACTTAGCTGGGTATATCGTCGCTCGTTGCAACTCCTGTCGGCTGCGCCAGAATTGGATTGCCAGTGGGTGGTGGATCTTGGTTCGTTTAGGGTGGACTCTGCGTGACCCGAAGCTGCGGCGTCGCTGACTATCACAACTCAGTTGAACGGTTGAAAAGGACTTTTATAATAATAAGCTTCACTTGGTGTCAGTGATTTTAATTAAAGAAAAACAACTTTTGGGAGACGTGCACTGAACGGGCTTCAGGAATGGAATGAAATCGTGGGGACACAGCACCAGTTTTATACTAACAGGTTTCTAAGCTTAGGGAAGGGCTTTTCGTAGAAACGGTGTGACAAATCAGGGTTACGCTTCTTACAAATTAACATTAAAAAAGCTCATAAAATCTATGATTTACGACTTGCACCTGGAAAAATATGAGAAATAATAAATATCAACGGTCAACATTGATGCTGATTGCATAGCTCCAAGAATTATATAAATCACTGTGACTTAATGAGGTTTGGTTGCGTTATACATAACTATGTATTTTATTTAGGTTAGGTAGGTCTTTAGAGGGAGTTCAGTTCATAATAGTATGTTTTGGTACTTACGTATTTCGTAGGTAAGGTACATGATATGTACCTAGTTAATATGTATTTGAATATGAAAAT
This sequence comes from Operophtera brumata, assembly GCA_932527175.1. Classification (NCBI taxonomy): domain Eukaryota; kingdom Metazoa; phylum Arthropoda; class Insecta; order Lepidoptera; family Geometridae; genus Operophtera; species Operophtera brumata. The sequence goes on along the minus strand of OW052232.1, from coordinate 32,129,465 downwards.
AGGTACTCGCGAGGTACTTTATGTAGGTTAGGTAATTTAGAGCGAGTTCAGTCGACAACCCTTTCGATGCGCATCACGCCAGACAGCGACAGAGTTACGCGTTAGAAGAGAGCGCAAATGTTTAGGTGAATATCGCGATAGGCACTAAGCGCTAATGCGAGCTGAATTGCACTTTGTTGCGTCCCAACAAAAGTCGCTATTTATATCTGTTTTTCGCGAAGTGAATCTTCTGTACTTGTACCTACTAATATTTATTCTGTGGTAGTAGTCTGTTTTGTGGAAGAGTTCGTCCGGGGAAGTACTACCACTATGCCTAATACTGCCGCAAAGCAGTATACTGCATCACGGGATAACGCTAATTGGTCGGTCGAGGCCCGTCTTTGTAATGTAATGTCACGGGACCGGCTCGGGGACCGTGATACAGCCGCCGCTTGGCTCGGACCCGACTCGGTCTAGCGCAGAGGTTCCCAAAGTGGGCGATAACGCCCCCTTGTGGACGCTGCAGGCCTAAAGGGGGACGGTAAGAGACCCAGAAAAAAATGGGGGCGTCAAATCAGACACACTTTCGCATTTTAATAGTTATTAGTATTCCTAGACAGGTAATTTTCGAAGATAATAGACCGCGGGCAATCACGTTTTAACAAGATTTTGTTAAATAACCTTATTTGTGCATGTTTAATCTCTGAAGTTATAGTGGTTTTTAAATGGGTGAAGAAATGGGGGCGCTAAAAAATAATTTAGGGGGCGCTATAAAATAAATTATTCTCAAAGTGGGCAGTAGACAAAATAAGTTTGGGAACCCCTGGTCTAGCGTGAGGCATCCTTAACACGGACGGACAAACGAGCTCATTACTAGCACGAAAGCATGCTTTTATTGAGCAAGTGCTCATTAGTAGCACGTGTGTCCAGACATTGCTAGTAATCAGCATGCCTATTTTGAGCATGCTCAAAAATCAGCAGTCGTTTTACTGTTGAGCATGTTACCAGGGGCGCGCTGGGAAGGGGCGTGCTAAGCACGTCTGAACACGTTTGCTTAGTAGCAGGAGCATGCTTATTTAGAAGTATGCCTACAAAGAGCATGCTTTGTCCCAGCGAGCTGAGCGCGCGGTTGCACGCAGTATTCGCTGGTCCACCGTCGAACGCGGTCGCGGGCGGTGCTCATGATGAAGAGGCTTCTGAACTCAGTCTCGAAACGTCAGCAAAGTGACGAATAATAGTGGTAATTAGCCGTTTATCTTTTAATATGATTCCCAACCACGATAGTTTCAATTCTAGCATGCTTATTGCTAGCAATCAATGTGAACAACTGCAGAGCTTGCTCATTACTGGCATGCTAGCAATGAGCATGTCTGTCAGTACCTTTATACTTATAATTTTACGTGCTTTTGCATTTTTTAACCCCCGACGCAAAAACGACGGTGTGTTATAAGTTTCACGTGTCTGTCTGTGTGTGTGTGTGTGTCTGTGTCTGTCTGTGGCATCGTAGCTCCCGAACGGATGAACCGTTTTTGTTGTTGTTTGGAAGTTGAATTAGTCGGGAGTGTTCTTAGCTATATTTGATCACAAGTAATTATTTAGTAAAAATTATTTTTAATTTTTACAAAATAATTACTTGTGAAACCCAACGCTGAACGGCTGAACCGATTTTGATTAAACAAAGCTAAGAACATTCCCGACAAATACACATTTCAAACAAAAAAAAAAACGAAATCTTTTCATCCGTTCGGGAGCTACGATGGGATAGACAGACACAGACACACACAGACACGTCAAAATTATAACGAAAACCGATGAAAAACGAAGGAGTTTTTCATCGGGGTTAAAATCGGTTCAGCCGTTTCATTGCGTTGAGTTTTTTTTTAATTATTACAAAATTAGTTACTTGTTATTAGATTGACATGTATTTGTAAGCTTAAATTATTAAACTTTGTATCTGATGCAAGCAGATGTACCTGTTATTTTGTATGTTGCTATGTTCCCATACAATTTTACATTGTTTGCGAATAATATTAGATTATGCACTAAGGGAATAAAGCAGTGTCTTAGGTGGCATATTGAACCCTGAGCGTAACGAGGGACTCTTAGCGAGTGAGATATATAGAGTCTGAGTGAAGCGAGGTGTCAAGCTGCCCAAGACGAAGACAGGCTTTATTCCAGAGGAGCATACTCTACTTTTCACACCTTCTGCGAGACAATAAAAAAAACACCGAAAATCACGGCACCAAACACCGTCTTTTGTTTCACATTCTTTGAAATTGAGTTCTGCTTATGGTCGCCAGTTCTATTATAGAACAAACCTCTTTACAATGCCATATGGGCATTTTTTTACTTAGAGTTTTCCACGCGTTTCCACACGAATTTGACGTTCCAAATCCAAATCACTTTAATGTATGATTAAAGTACTTTATGTCCCTTAAGAGATAATGCTTTACTTTACGTTGAGGTTGCATGGTATGTAATTGGACATTGTCGAGCAGGTGGTGTTAAAATTAAACGAATGCTCCTGCCCTTCCCTGGTGTAATCCCTTAGTTGGCTATGAGGACATCCGTGGGAGGAGACGTAGTAGTGCCTAAGGCCGAGAGTATCGCGGTCAGACTTCTCTATGTTCTGTTTAATTGAATTCTAAATATTATTATTTTATTTTATTTTCTATTTATTTTCCTGTTAAATTGTAGGCCTTAACGAAATAAACATTTTATTTATATTATTTTATATTTATTTATTTTATTTTTTATTTATTTATTTGTTTACAGGTTCGTCCAGACTGTTGACGAGCTGAAGAAATCTACATTAGGATCAGAAGGGGAGCAAGTCTTCAGGTTGCTGCATGAGGAAATCAAGATGCGTCGCGACGGCCCAGCTCTATTCGTATTGGGGTACGGTCTATTATTGATTACACCCATCAAATATAATAGAATTTCGCCTTCATACAACGTCATCCATAGATTATTGCATACAATCATAATAATTTTTTTTTTTTTCAATACAAGTTTTTATAAAATTAGTGATTGGAACCGTGTGCTGATCACAATGAGCCTAAACACGGCCAGTCTACTATTATCCATCGAGGAGTTCCGTTGTCCACCTTCCGTCTCCATCATCATCAGCTCGCTGTCACTATACCTATACCACGATACCTATTTCTGCCGCAAAGCAGTAGTGCTCGCATTGCTGTGTTCCGGTTTGAAGGGTAAGGGTGCCGGTGAAATTACAGGCACATGAGACTTTTCATCTTTATGTCTCAGGGTGGCGGGCGCAGTGCAATGCCACATAAGGCGCGTCCTAGGTGGACGTGACCTGTGAGGTAATGCACTGTTCATAGGCAGAGGTAACCGCTTAACATCAGGTGGGCCATCTGCTTGTTCTGTCATTCAAGTAGTATACAAAAAAAAAAACTATCATATTGCATTGCCATTGGAACTTCACAGGTATGCAAAATTTCAGCTCAATCGGATATCGGAAAGTCGCCCTTATCGCCACCCTTGAAATACTTATCATTGAGGAGTTCCAATGACCATCTCGGTCTTCTTCATCAGTTCCACTTCACCAAATGGCACTTTCTGAAAGCACATGCTTGACTTGTTGCTGAAAATAGCAAAATCGCTATATATGTGCCTATAATATTTGAGGAGTTCCCTCAATTCCTCATGGATCCCATCATCAGGATAACTGCTTTAAAATTCAGTTGCATGATTTGACCCAAAAATACTTACTGACATATAAACAATGCAAGATAAATAAAAACTTGGAACAAAACTAAATTTCTGAAGTATAAAACTCTTTCAGGACTCCCAGGACAGAAGACCAGGATATATCCATGTCAGAAGACGAGGAGTTTTCCATCGAAGGTAAATAAAAACATTCTAAATTAAAATAAGTACACGAGATAAAATCTAAGTACACCAGTCTAAGTACTCGAGATAACATCTAAGTACACGAGATACCGTCTAAGTATACGAGATACCATCTAAGTACACGAGATACCGTCTAAGTACACGAGATAAAATCTAAGTACACCAGTCTAAGTACTCGAGATAACATCTAAGTACACGAGATACCGTCTAAGTATACGAGATACCATCTAAGTACACGAGATACCGTCTAAGTACACGAGATAAAATCTAAGTACACCAGTCTAAGTACTCGAGATAACATCTAAGTACACGAGATACCGTCTAAGTATACGAGATACCATCTAAGTACACGAGATACCATCTAAGTACACGAGATAAAATCTAAGTACACCAGTCTAAGTACTCGAGATAACATCTAAGTACACGAGATACCATCTAAGTACACGAGATACCATCTAAGTACACGAGATACCATCTAAGTACACGAGATAAAATCTAAGTACACCAGTCTAAGTACTCGAGATAACATCTAAGTACACGAGATACCATCTAAGTACACGAGATAACATCTAAGTACACGAGATAACATCTAAGACCCTCCGCACATTGATCCACTAGTCGCGGTCGTCGCTTAGTAAAGCGTTACTTCACACCAGGACAGCTTCCGAGTCTTATAAAGCACAAGTCCGGGCTGGTATGGAGTACTGCTGCCATGTTTGGGATGGCTCGGCCAAACACCAGCTTGCTGCCTCGGATTGGACTCGATTGAACGCAGAGTTTTCAGGCTTATTGGTGAGCAACATATGGCGGAGACTAAGATCCAGAGTCTCGAGCACCGCCGTAAAGACGCATGCCTGAGCTCATCGCCGCCATTGCTACCTCGACTGACTCAACTAACGCTTTTTTCAAGTAATTCTATAATAAAAAAAAATAAAAAATAAAAACTGGACAGTTCTCACTACATTATCTAGCCCCAAGCTAAGCAGAGCTTGTGTTATGTGTACTAGATAACTGATATACTTAATACAATATATTACATAGATAGATATTTTTTATTATTCATAGAAAATACCCAGAACACCCTGAACAAATATCTGCGATCGCACAAATATTTGTTCCGAAGCGGGAATCGAACCCGCAACCTCCTGCGTCGCAGGCGGCCACAGAGGTCGTCAAAAGCTAACAATAAGCTAGCATCCATGACAAATCTTATACCAGCGAATCTCATCAAGAAGTCCGGGTAATCTAGCCGGCTTTTACGACATCCACGTGTATTATTGTTTCTTTGAATATAAATTATATTTATCTATGAAATATTTGCAGGTTTGGTGTCGGCATTCCAAACACTATCAAATTGGGAAGAGCTCACTTCTCAAGACAAACGGCGGATCGAGCTCAGTCTGCCCGCTCTGTGGACCGACAGGGCCCGCTTCGCACAGCTCCTTAATCAATATACAGGTACAGGCCTTCTATAAAAACATCTGTCGTACCAGTCGTACAGTTTTACCCAAAATATAAGTCCCCCCGATGTACCTGCGCCGTAGACCAATTACTATAGCGCGGGAACCATCTTTCTACCAATAGCAATCGCGCGCTAAAATCTTGCGCTGTTATTGGTTAATCGATTTCGCGGCAAAATCGCGGCATCTTGTTCAGTCGACTCTTAGTTGTGAGCGGGACAGAGCTATACTATACTTTTTTTTTTTATACTACTTGAATGACTGAACAAGCAAATGGCCCACCTGATGTTAAGCGGTACCCTCTGCCAATGAACTGTGCATTACCTCATAGGTCACGTCCACCTAGGACGCGCCCTATGTGGCATTGCACTGCGCCCGCCACCCTGAGACACAAAGATGAAAAGTCTCATGTGCCTGTAATTTCACCGGCACCCTTACCCTTCAAACCGGAACACAGCAATGCGAGCACTACTGCTTTGCGGCCGAAATAGGTATGGCGTTCGGCTACTGTCGGATATCAGTCTGCGCTTTTCTGCGCAAACGAAAACAGGCGATCGGACTTATATTTTGGGTAAAACTGTACGACTCGTTTGCGACTCGCCGTGTTTAGGCTCATTCTGATCAGCACACGGTAACGACCACTTATTTTATAAAAGCTTGCATTGAACAAGTAATTAATTTTGTAAAAATTAAAAAAAAACCCGCAACGCAATGAAACGTTTGAACCGATTTTGATCAAACATAGCTAAGAACATACATACATACACGCCTTTTTCCCCGAAGGGGTAGGCAGAGCCTCAATAGGCCACTTTTCACAGTGGGTTACACCATCGTGGAATATAGACGTGACAAGTGGTGAGCTCATCGCCGCCATTGCTTCCCACGACTGACTCGGCTAACGCTTTCTTCCAGTAATAACACATTCCTCATAAGCTTGCAGCCAGGACAAATCTTATACCAACGAATCTTACAAATAAGCAAACAGTAAGAAGCTAATAAGCTAAGAACAATACCGACAAAATCATCTTCAAACAAAAAAAAAAAAGAAATCGGTTCATCCGTTCGGGAGCTAAAATGCGACAGACAGACACACACACACACACACTCACAGACACTACAAACTTATAACACCCCATCGTTTTTGCGTCGGGAGTTAAAAAAAATATTTTTCACAAAAAACTTCTTGTTGTTTCAGATACAAACGGGTGGTTCGGCCAGATGGTTCAGCTGTACCGCGAGAATCGAAAGGATGTGATGAAATGGATTCGTTTGATGGACGCGTGGCCTCGGAGACACTACGCGGTCTCAGCCGTGAGTACAGTCACGCTACAAATTGTAATGTATTTAGTTAGTTTCGTTTCGTATGAGGTAGTGCTGGCCTCTGGTGTCGGAGTTTGTCAAGCCGCCCGAGGGCCTATGACATGGCTTATCGACTGCTATTAATCAATAACAGCCGGGACCGACAGCTTAACGTGCCCTCCGAAGCACAGAGCGATGGAAATCCGCACATAACTTAGAAAAGTCATTGGTGCGGAGCCTAGGATCGAACCCGGTATCGTTGGATTCTGAGTTGCACTATTGAACCGTTAGGCTACCATCGCTTTTATTTAGTACTAGCGACTCATCCCGGCTTCGCACGGGTAGTTTTAGGATGATAAACAGCCCCCGCCCCCCCCCCCTGGTAGCCTATGTCACTCAAGGTGAATGTGGCTTTCCAAAGGTGAAATAATTTTTGAAATCGGCACAGTAGTTTTTGACTTTATTTATACACATTTTACCGCTTTGGAAGTGTTTCTCGCGCAAACTATTCAGTTTAGAAAAAAACTATATCAGAAACCTCAATATCATTTTTGAAGACCTATCCATAGACACACCCCACACATACGGGTTTGATGTTTTTTTTTTTTTTGAGTTTCTGTTCTAAGTATGTGGAACCCTATTTTTTTTGTTTTTTTTTCTATTTTTGTGTAAAAATCTCAATGCGGTTCACAGAATACATCTACTTACCAAGTTTCAACAGCATAGCTCTTATAGTTTTGGAATAAAGTGGCTGTGACATACACGGACAGACAGACAGACATGACGAATCTATAAGGGTTCCTTGTCTTGTTAACTACGGAACCCTAAAAAGTAACTTTCTTTTAAGAATGGCAGATTGAATCGACATACGTTTTTATCTTTTGTAGGTAATCGAAGGAATGCAGTGGCATGATCTTAGTGACGTTGAAATTGACACATTGCAAATGCCGTGTGACATACAGACAAGCGACTGCCTGGCAGAATGGGCGGCGAGGCTTATGCTCAGGTAATTAAAAACATTATTTTAATTCATCGTGTTACCACATATTAGTAGTAGTAGAGCTTTTTTATGAAAGAGTTCGTCCGGGGAAGTACTACCACCATACCTATTTCTGCCGCGAAGCAGAAGTGCTCGCATTGCTGTGTTCCGGTTTGAAGGGTAAGGGTGCCGGTGAAGTTACAGGCACATGAGACTTTTCATCTTTATGTCTCAGGGTGGCGGGCGCAGTGCAATGCCACATAGGGCGCGTCCTAGGTGGACGTGACCTATTAGGTAATGCACTGATCATAGGCGAGGTTACTTAACATAAGGTGGGCCATCTGATTGTTCCGTCATTCAAGTAGTATAACAAAAAAATAAAAAAATATGTAGGTACGAGTATGTGTATGTGGGTATTAGCAGGCGTGGCGCACTCGCACTTCAGGTACGAAGCTACAAGTACCCGGCGGGCTCAACTTGTCGAGTCAATGCAGTGAGTCAGTGGACCTGAACTGCCATGGTCCACCTGGAAATCTCTGAACTGACTCCGGTGCCAGGTGGGCCGCTGCAGGTATAACTTGGTTAAATGGGGGTATTCCGACGAGGCACAATGCGACTGTGGGTTCACTCCACAGACGATGTCTCACTTGATGTCCTGTCCACTGTGCACCAACACCAGCACCCTAAATGACCGGTGCGAAGTCATTGAAAATGCTGTCGACGTGGCTAAATTTTGGTCTAAAACAATATAATTATCTATTATGGGAACCAACGACACAATGAAGAAGAAGAAGTGAGTCAGACAAGATAAGAGTTACGCGATAGAAAGAGAGGTAACTACTAGGTGACTTTAGCTGTAGGTAATTATTAGCGCTGTGCGACCTGAATTGCACTTTATTGCGTGGGGTCAAGAGTCGCTATTTATTTAAATGATTTTGTGGAGTCAACCTTCTTTACGTGTACTGTTATGTATTCTGTGGTATTTGACGGAGCGAAGTGAGGTCTCAAAGTCACTGTGTAATTAGGTTTTTTTTTTTACTACTTGTATGACGGTACAAGCAGATGGCCCACCTGATGTTAAGCGGTAACCTCTGCCTATGAACAGTGCATTACCTCATAGGTCACCTCCACCTTGGACGCGCCCTATGTGGCATTGCACTGCGCCCGCCACCCTGAGACATAAAGATGAAAGTCTCATGTGCCTGTAATTTCACCGGCACCCTTACCCTGCAAACCGGAACACAGCAATGCGAGCATTACTGCTTTGCGGCAGAAATAGATATGGTGGTAGTACTTCGCCGACCGAACTCTTTCACAAAAAAGCTCTACTACTACTACTAGGCTTGTGTAGTTCACGTACGAAGAATGATTATGAATTATTTCGCTCTATTGAACGAGAACGAACTATTCCCCGAGATCATTCTTATTAGTTCAATACTACTAATAGTTCCTTTCGTAAGAGCGAGCACGCACATCGTCTGACCTATCACTCGATGCGTCTCCGACGAAGACCGAAAACAACATCCCTTAATAACCTAGCGGTTAGGACAAATCTTACTAACAAGTCCGGGTAATCCCTTAGTCGGCTTTAACGACATCCACGGGAGGAGACGGAGTTTTATTCTCAGGCCGGATAAGTTAAGTTGTGAAAAAAATATAAAAAATTAAATCCTACTGATATTATAAATGCGAACGTTTGTGTGTGTGTGTTTGTTATTTCTTCACGCTGAAACGGGTGGACGGATTTGCATGAAATTTGGAATAAAGATAACTAGACTCCCGGAATAACACATAGGCACATTTTTATGCTGATATTCCCGCGGGATCGAGACTTACGCGGGTGAAACCGCGGAGCGCTGCTAGTGTTCTATAAATAATTTACAGAACGGCGTACATTACTGGACAGTCGGACACGGAGGCGACCAGCAAGCTGTCTCGCTCGCACGAACTGCGCTGGTGCGTGGCTGCGAACGAGAGGGGACTACATCACTCGGCTTTGTCTGTCATCAATCGAAACTATCCGTGAGTAATCTGATCTTTATGTATTTAGGTATAGTGGCACTGTGAGATCTAGCTGTGATTGTCTCAGGGTGGCGGACGCAGTGCTATGCCACGTAGGACGCGTCCTAGGTGCACGTGACCTATGAGGTAATGCAATGTTAAGGCAGAGGTTACCGCTTAGCCGTAAGCAGCCAACCCCAGGCAGAAATCTTCATACAAAATTAACGCCTCGCTCCGCTCGAAAATGCCGTGTTTATTGAGACCCTTTTTTTTTTTTCTTTTTTTAACAAACATTGATAGACCTTTGTTTGACCACGATCTCACCTGTTGGTAAGTGAGGATGTGGCCGAAGATGAAGCACAAAGGTCTAGAAGGCACCTATTCACTCTAGCCTTGAAGAGACGCAGATTATAGTTTTCAGGAAAGACAGACGACGGTAGTGTATTCCACTCCTTAGCAGTTCGTATCTTGTAAAATGTAGATAATTTTACAAAACCCCTACTTTACCTTAACCTTACTTAACCCTCGGCTTTCAAAGTCAAAGTCAAAAAGTATTTTATTCATTGAAATCACAAGGATCATTTTGAATCGTCTTAAAAAATAAATTTACTTTTACTCCTGTTCCAACGCAACCAGACCTAGAAGAATCAGGCAACAAATACGGTCTGTTTTTCTTTTGATGATCCTTCTTACTACTAGGTGGGGAGCGCCTGTGTGGTGCCTCGAGAACAAGTGGAAGCTGATTCAAGGTAAAAAGGAAAACCAAATTAAAAGCCTTACTTAGGTAGGCAGTCAAAAGTAAGATGATAGAGAGAATCAGCCAAAGTTCATAAGGCAGCACACACTACGCTTGATATACTAATAAATAACAAATCAGTAATAAATTATATGCAGGTACGGACATTGCAAATTGACAAATTAGGTGTCGAGGGGCAGAGCGACATCAGGCCACGCGGCCTTATCATTAACATAGTCATGTAGTGTGTAATACGCTTTCTTAATTAAATTATTCTTTATGTAAGATTTAAATCTTCGAATCGAAAGTTTAGAAGCACTTTCTGGAAGTTTATTATAGAACCGAACAGAATTCCCCATAAAAGACCCACTTACTTTTTTTAATCTAAATTTGGGAATACTCAGTTTATTTTTATTTCTCGTGTTAAAACAATGCACGTCACTTTTTTTAATAAATCTATCTAAGTGTTTATGTGTATATAATAAGGTTTCGTAGATGTATTGCGATATTACCGTGAGAATGTTAATTTCCTTAAAACGCTCCCTCAAGGAGTCACGTGGCTTCATTTTATAAATGGCACGTATTGCCCGTTTTTGTAAAACAAATATTGCTTGGATGTCTGCTGCTTTCCCCCACAGTATGATGCCATATGACATAACACTATGGAAGTAGCCAAAATAAACTAGCCTAGCTGTAGCTTCATCAGTAAGCTGCCTTATCGTACGAACTGCATATGCAGCGGAACTAAGTCTACCCGCAAGTGCCTCAATTTGTGGTCCCCACTGCAAACTTGCATCAATATTAAGTCCTAAGAAAACAGTAGAGTTTACAAGATTGAGTGTCTCGCCATTTACTTTAATATTAGTTGGGTAATGTTTTACATTTGGCAAAGTGAATTTAATGCATTTAGTTTTTTTAGCATTAAGCAACAGATTATTTACAGTGAACCAATCAAGAACTCGCGATAGTGATTTATTTACATCATCGTAATTAGCTTTTGACCTATCAACTTTGAAAATTAAAGACGTATCGTCAGCAAATAAAACTATATCACATATGTCTTTTACATAAAAAGGGAGATCGTTAATGTAAACTAAAAATAGAAATGGGCCTAGTATTGAACCCTGAGGCACTCCCATAACAATAGACGATCCTGAAGACCTTTCACCACCAACGTCAACTTTTTGTACTCTATTGGATAAGTAAGAATTTACAAGGTTAATTGCCTGATTTTGGATGCCATAATGTTTTAACTTCAAAATTAGAGTAGCATGACTCACGCAGTCGAATGCTTTGGATAGGTCGCAGAATACTCCGATCGCGTCTTGCGAGTTTTCCCATGCTTGAAATATGTGTTCCAACAGCATGGTACCAGCATCAGCTGTTGATCGACCCTTGGTAAATCCAAATTGATGACTATGAAGTAGTCTGTGGAAGTTAAAGTGTGACAATAATTGAGTAAGAATAAGTTTTTCAAAGATTTTAGTTAACGCGGGCAATATAGAAATCGGCCTATAATTAGCTGGATCTTTTGCATTTCCAGACTTGAACAAAGGAATTAATTTACTATGTTTCATAAGATCTGGAAAGATTCCGTCGTCAACACATCTATTAAAAATGTAGGCTAAGCATGGAGCAATATCAATAATTATAATACCTAACACCTTTGTGGATATTCCCCAAAGATCTTCAGTATTTTTAATATTAAGTGACTTAAATGTCTTAACAATACTATCGGCATTTACATATCTAAAGCTAAACGCGATCTCACATTTTATTGAATTGATTCTATAAATCTAATCTTTAACTTCCGACGCAAAAACGACGGGGTGTTATAAGTCTGACGTGTCTGTGTGTGTGTGTGTGTGTGTATATATGTTTGTGTCTTTCTGTGGCATCGTAGCTCCCGATCGGATGGACCGTTTTAGTTTTTTTTGTTTTTGTTTCATAGGTGTATTAGTCGGGAGTGGTCTTAGCTATGTTTGATCAAAATCAGTTCAGCCGTTTCATTACGTCGGGGGTTTTTTATTTTTACAAAATTAATTACCAAATTTTACCCAATAATATGCACTATTTTTACAACCTTTTATTTTTAACTTGCAATGTATGTCCGGGTGGAATCTTGCAACAGAATTTTAAAGCAGTTATCCTCAACAGATTAAGATGAAATTTGGTATACCTGTCAAGTTCCGATGAAAATACAATATGATCGTCACAGCGAGCTGATCTGATGATGAAGACGGAAGGTGGACAATGGAACTCCTCGATGGATAATAGTAGACTGGCCGTGTTTAGGCTCATTTTGATCAGCACACGGTTACGATCACTAATTTCATAAAAGCTTGTATCGAAAAAAATATTTTACTAAAAAAACTTATTAGTACAGACACTTGGAAGAAGACGAAACACTAGAGTGGATAGAACAGAAACTGCTGGCCTCTACCGCGATGGCGTTCAAGCGAAACGATAGATCGGAGTTGAGGAAGGCGTTGGATATCGCGCCGTTATTACCCGACCACTACCGACACTCGACTGCTGAAGCTATTATCGGCGTTAACAACATTATTATGCAACTCAACTTTAAGTTAGACTGTAAGTATGCTAGTGCCATTGTTTTTTTTATTTTTGTATGCTACTTGAATGACGGAACAAGCAAATGGCCCACCTGATGTTAAGCGGTAACCTCTGCCTATGAACATTGGAAGAAGACGAAACGCTAGAGTGGATAGAACAGAAACAGCTGGCCTCTACCGCGATGGCGTTCAAGCGAAACGATAGATCGGAGTTGTGTGCCCGGCTTAAGAATGCGCCAACACCAGGCAGAAAACTTCTTTAAAAAAAGCATCACGCCGCTCGAAAAAGCGGTTTTTATTGAATATCTCGTAAAATATAGATAATTTTATAAAACCCCTACAGCAAACCCTCGGCTTTATAGTACTGATTTTATTTATCGAATTTGTATCCAATAATATGCACCATTTTAATAAACAATCGATTCTAGGCAAAAATAGACGTAACTTTGGTTTCGATTGACGACCTCTGAGGCGCGGCGGGCGTAGATTCGCCTGCGACGCAGGAGGTTGTGGGTTCGATTCCCGCCTCGGAACAAATATTTGTGCGATATGCAGATATTTGTTCAGGGTGTTCTGGGTATTTTCTGTGTATAATAAAAAATATCTATCTATGTAATATATTGTATTAAATATATCAGTTATCTAGTACCCATAACACAAGCTCTGCTTCGCTTGGGGCTAGTTAATGTTGTGTGAACTGTCCAGCATTATTTATTTTATTTACTTTTCTATCGAGAACATATTGTCCTGTCGTGTTTCTGTCCGGGTGATCCCTCGGTATTATAATGTAGTATCCATGCATATTTATAATTTGAATATTGTACTTGATTTAGTCAGTTAAAAATCTAATTAGTTAGTTAGTCTTGTTTTGACTTCAAAGCTCCTCTGAATTACATATTATCTTCGACAGACTCAGAAATAGGAATAGGTAGGTAATTACTCACTCACTCACTCACTCACTCACTCACTCACTCACCCATAAAGTAGGGTCCCTACGCATCGACGCCCGGCTTGGATTTTTACTGTTTTTAACCACCGACGCAAAAACGAAGGGGTGTTATAAGTTTGACGTGTCTGTGTGTGTGTGTGTGTGTGTCTGTCCTATCGTAGCTCCCGAACGGATGAACCGATTTCGTTTTTGTTTTTTTTTTGTTTGAAAGGTGATTTTTTCGACAGTGTTCTTAGCTATGTTTGATCAAAATCGGTTCAGCCGTTTCACTGCGATGAGGGTTTTTTTAATTTTTACAAAATTAATTACTTGTTGAGTTCGAAGTGTTAGCTAATATATTGACGACTCATTTGTAAAGTTTTAGGAAGGTTTTTTTCACTTGTTCACATGTTTTTGGTATAATAAGAATAAGCGCGTTCTATTCTACCAGTGGCGCCATCTAGTTTTGATATTCGCGAAGATATTGTTCTATCAAGTTAAGTCTTTTCGTAAACAAACTTTGATTGGTTTCCTGATTGGATGAACTTTGATTGAACGACCTCTGTTCCGCGGCGAGCGAAGGTTCACCTGCGTTGCAGTAGGTTGCAGGTTCGATTCCCGCCTCGTAACAAATATTTGTACGATCTGCAGATGTGTTCAGTGAGTTGTGGGTATTTTCTATGTATAATAAAAAATATCTACTTATGTAATGTATTGTATTAAGTATATCAGTTATCTAGTACCCATAACACAAGCTCTACTTAGCTTGCGGCTAGATAATGTTGTGTGAACTGTCCAGCATTATTTATTTATAATTATTTATATATTTCAGCGTTATCGTCATCAAAAATAGATGACATCGTGCAAGTGGTCGCCACTCAGGTTGACCGACTGAACGAAAGAGGTGTGACTTCGTTCAAGAACAAGAAAAATCTTACGGATATGTACGAGACTGCCGTTTTGTACTACGACGGACTGTGGAACGGAAATGGTATGTACGGGTCTAGCGCTTAACTGAGTCAGTCGCTGAGGTATGGGAGCGGTACAAGGTCGAAATACTTTGTAATCTGGCTAAAACGTAAAAACGTCCCCCTGCTTTTTTCAGGAAAATTTCAAGTATCGCTGGAACACGTGTTTGTTAATTTCATATGAGGAATCTCCTTGTAAAATTTCAAGATTCTACTACTAACGGTTTCCGAAATACAGAACATTTTTTTTACGTTTGGTCCCCATTTTGAATCCCTTATTTTTACGTCTGGTCCCCATTTTGAACCCCTTAGCATGCGAATTTTCAACAAAATTCCTTTCTTAGTACATCCCTCCGCATCGAGACCAATACACCCTCCAAATTTCATGTCGCTAAGACCAGCGGTTTAGGCTGTGCGTTGTCACTCGGTCAGTCAGTCAGGACAGCAAGAGATAATTTAATCACTAGGTAAAAAGTGGTGTCATCTCTTGTCAAAGGTTCGAATTAATTTCGAACATTGAACAGAAGGTTCCCAAATGTAACACCTGTAGATGGCTCCCATCGGCGCTATAGCCGAGTTGATAGTGCCCACAAGTTTCGTCTCAAGCATCATATCTCGTTCTATGGTCGAACTGGTGAAGGCGGATTACAGGCGAGGATGTGGGTTCGAGTCCCGCTGGAACGGAATTTTTGGGTTACATTTAAATTTAATGTTATCTTTAAAGTGTGGTTTACACTTGAAAAATAATAAACTAGGTAAAAACTAATTACAAAAAGGCAATTTCTCAGTTTTGTAACAAAAAATGATGCGTGTGTTAGCTCCGACGCGTTAAAACTTATTAACCGCTTGGCGTGCACATGTGTCGGCCGACACACTATTTTCCGCATACCTTGGAATCCTCCATGTGTCGGCCGACACAGTCCATAGAGGGTTTATTATATTGTCTATCAATCATTATTTAGGAACCGGATGCTAGATATTGCAACACTATTCCATAGAGGCATGATTGTAGACTGACAAAGAGGCAATAACCACTTTTTACGATCAAAGTTATGTTAGTAAACAAATAAAATTCGATCGATATCGGCCGCCATTTTGTTGCCGCGGTCATTAGTTTTTATGAAATAAAGAAAATTGTGTGTTTTCTGGTTATTTGAGTGTAAATGACTGCAATAATAATGTTTTTTAGGATATAGACCATGTGTTATTGCCAATAAACTACTAGAAAGTGCTTTGTGAAGATGTTTATTGTGATCTCAAAGTTAGTGGTCAGTTGTCGCTGACAATTTAGCCACAGTGAGGAAATGTTTATTTTAATTTTATTTCAACAAAACGGCAAGTTTTTATAAAATACTTGCTTATAAAGAAACCAATAAGAAATTTCAAGAGGATTCTTGTAGTGGTATTAGTTTTATTATCCGTCCATTCATTAGGCCACAATTAACGATTTAGTGATGAGTCCGCCCATCCATCATTTTTGCCGTGATCTGCCCGCGACTCAAGGGATAGTATACAAGCGAAATCGCGCGACTCGAACGGTTAAAATGAATATTATTTTAAAACTAAAAAAAAATATGCTACAGATCTAGCGTTTATCTGAGTCAGCCCCTGAGGTATGGGAGCGGTACGGGAGGGGTGTTTTCGTTTGCATTATGTCACATGTCATGTGATAATTTGAGAGACGAAAACACCGCTCCCATACCTCAGAGACTGAATCAGTTAAGACATGGATCCTTATTCGCTAGACTAATACGAGATTCCTTGCCAATAACGTGTGACCTCATAATGCATTCCAAACGATGATTCCACGCAGATATCTTAACGTGCCCACGTTTTATTACTTTTGGTTATAGCGAATAAAGGGACAGGAGGGCAATTCTCGGATTGTAGAGATTATCTCTAACTTAGACATAATGTCGAAGCATGAATGTCTACAAAAAAAATCACGAAAATGTCACAATAACCATCAAATCGTATTCATTTCATTTCATTTCATTTTATTTATTTCACCTTATGACACAGTTTGTCACACTAGGCAAGTCACACAAACATATTAATACAATTTCAAAGATTCACAAATATAAATTTAAATTCTAGTAGGTATATAAGGTATATAAGTATAAAAATTCAATATCAAGTTTAATATTTTACAATAGCTACTTACCCAAAACAAACAATAATAAAAATACAAAAGTCAGATCAAAATCAATTAAAATCTAATTATAATCCAAAACTAAACTACCTGGGCGCATCATAAAAAAAAAAGTACTATAAATCATCATATCACACAATATTGTTATTTAGCAAAAATGAGGAATCTAACACAGTCATATGTTGATAAACTCGTTTATGCAGTAAAATGAATTTACCTCAAAGAAATGTTTAATTATCCTTTATTCGATTTGAATTATTTTGGTCGACTTATGTCTATTTGTGACATCACGAGAATAGCAAATTAAGATTTTATTCGACATTCGCCATCTTTTTTCGGCATAATCGACTTAATCTCTAAAGCACGAGAATTTCCCTCCTGGAGGCCAATTCTCAGATTGTAGAGATTATCTCTACATTAGAGATAATGTCGAAGCATATATGTCTACAAAAAAATGTCACGAAAATGTCACAATAACCATCAAGTCGTATTCGATTTGAATTGTTTTGGTCGACTTATGTCTATTTGTGCCATCACGAGAATAGCAAATTAAGATTTTATTATCATTTTTCGACATATTTCGAATTCGACTTAATCTCTAAAGCACGAGAATTGCCCTCCTGTACATTTGATAATGGAAACAGTGAGAATTGAGAACCATTACCCGTTAGTGAAGTTGTTGATTATCTTTACAGAGCTGTCAAATGATGACAATCTTGTCAAGATGTGCGCTCACGTTGACCGTCTGAGCGCGCTCGGCGCGCAATGCGCGCGCGCCGCCGCCGTCGTGCTCAACCGACTGGACGAGAGTGCAGCTATCAGTGACGACACGGCGACTGCTCTATTAGCAACGGTAATTAGTAGTAGTATACCATACCTATTTCTGCCGCAAAGCAGTAGTGCTCGCATTGCTGTTTTCCGGTGTCGGTGAAATTACAGGCACATGAGACTTTTTATCTTTATGTCTCAGGGTGGCGGGCGCAGTGCAATGCCACATAGGGCGCGTCCTAGGTGGACGTGACCTATGAGGTAATGCACTGTTCATAGGCAGAGGGTGCCGCTTAACATCAGGTGGGCCATCAGCTTGTTCCGTCATTCAAGTAGTATAAAAAAAAAAACAAAAAAAAAACTTATTACTATACACTGCATGCATCGGCAAGCTAAAGTGGCAATGGGCTGGGTTTTTTTTTTTATACAACTTGGAATGACGGTTCTAGCAGATGGCCCACCTGATGTTAAGTGGTACCCTCTGCCTATAAACAGTGCATTATCACATAGATCACGTCCACCTAGGACGCACCCTATGTGGAATTGCACTGCGCCCGCCACCCTGAGACATAAAGATGAAAAGTCTCGTGTTCCTGTAATTTCACCGACAACCATACCCTTCAATCCGGAACACAGCAATGCGAGCACTACTGCTTTGCGGCCGAAATAGGTATGGAAATATCTGCAGATCGTACAAATATTTGTTCCGAGGCGGGAATCGAACCAGCAACCTCCTGCAAAGGTTGTCCAAATGTGCCAAATGACCTGAGGTCGGCAAAGTGTGGCAAATAACCGTTTTTCTATTCTATTCTTTCTATTCTACTAGTGGCGCCATCTAGTCGTGAGTTTAGTAAACTCTGAAAGCGTGCGTGGTTCGAGATGCATAGCTGGTTTATTTTAATTTCCAGATGAAGCCGTTAATAGGTGATCTGCCCTCTTGTTACCTCGACCTGCTGAGGGACAAGCTACACCTGTTACCCGCCCGCATCGTGCGCTCCTCCGGGATTACACAGCTGCAAGGTAACAGCTATTTTTTAAGACGATTCAAAATGATCCTTGTGATTTCATTGAATAAAATACTTTTGACTTTGACTTTGACTTTGAGCTGTGGCTGTCCCAATGCTGGGACTAATGTTTGCGCAAAGTTTAGTTCTTACAAGCTTTATATTAACTTGCAATGTATGTCCGGATGGAATATGTTTGTCCGGATGGAATCTTGCAACTGAATTTTAAAGCAGTTATCCTCAACCGATTGATATGATATTTTGCATACCTGTCAAGCTCCGATGACAATACAATATGATGGTGACAGCGAGCTGATCTGATGATGGAGACGGAAGGTGTACGACAGAACTCCTCGATGGATAATAGTAGACTGGCCGTGTTTAGGCTCATTTTTATCAGCACACGGTTACGATCACTAATTTTTTAAAAGCTATTATCTACACTCAAATCGAAAAATTCGAAGTACGAATCAAAGACGGTTCTATACAGACGCACTTTAAAGACGCATATACATAAAATTAAGAATAAAACTCATTATAGTACCGCCAACTGTATCATAAAACTCATTATAGTACCGCTATATTTTTTTTATTAATTCATTAAACTAGTCTATGGTTATATCCTGAATATGAAAAAAAGGCGCACGCATGCGCAGTTCGAACTGTGAAAAAATGGCGCACGCATGCGTAGTTTGAACATAATTTCCCGCGCTTCCCATACATTTTTTTGACGATCGTGTTTTTGTATTCGGGATTCCTTCCTTGTAACCTACCTACTTTGTTTAATTTAAATTTTTCCTATGAGTGAAGATAAAGTAGTGTATGAAACTGCATATAACTTAGGTATTAAAACACTCGAGTCTGAACAGACTCTCGTGTTTTAATACCCCTTCTTATATGACAGTTGCATAAACTACTATTATAATAGTTTTCGGTTGTATTCTGTTTTGTGTGTCATATGTTATAAATAAATAAATAAATAAATAAATAAATATTAGCACAGGGGGCATATGATATGATGGATTGAATGCCACTCTGATCCGCGTTGACCTGGAGTGGGTTAGGATCAGTGCAGATTCCCTTGTGAAATAGATCATTGATTCTCTGTTAAAGAATCTTAAGGTTGCTCTCACAGCAGAGTTCTACCCTAGACAAAAAGATCACTGGCCAACTTAAATCTCAGCTCAAGACTCTAGATTCTCTTATTTTCCTAAAATATGAAAATAACTTAGGGTAGGGAGGGCTTTTCGTTACAATAGGTATGGTAATTATTGGGTATTTTTACCCTTGAAGGAAGTGATAAGGAGTATGCGTTTAGCGTGAGAGGTGTGTGTTCAAAAATGTTCCCATTTATCTGCAAAACGGTTTGATCGATTTCGATACGGTTTTCTGTGAAGGATGTTCAGCGGCGATGGTCCTTAGATATGTGTTATGGTGTTAACTCGCCAGACGGCGCCGCAATATGCATTTTCGCTTGAGTTTTAGGGCATTTTTGTCTGAAAACTGGTGTCGGAAAACTGAAAATAGACGTGGGTTCTAGAATTGTACAAAAAAATGTGTTTGTAGGAGAACCGGCCCTGTTGGAATACAAGCAGCGTTTACAGCTGCTGTGTCTCGCTGACTACCTACTGCTGCAATACTGTAACGAGCTGTCAGCGCTGACAACAGACGGTGAGTAGAACCGGATTGATGAAAAGGAAAGAGAAGCGGACCAAGGATGGATCCCTGTGGTACACCAGGCGTTACAAGCACACTGATAGATTGATAGCTATTAATTACGACTTTTTGTGTTCTATTTGTGACGTAAGAAGGTTACCACGGTTTTTTTTTATTCGCAAACAATGTATAATTGAGTCGGAACATAGAACCTTACAAAATTGAATATATACACTCATGGACATAATTAGAGGAACGGGACAAAAAGTAAACATATCGGAACTAACCCTTAAATCATCACATTGAAAACGTGATTGTGTTACGGGGAATTTTAGTCGAGTGTACATTCAGTATTTGGTGTTACCCCCTCCAGCTGTTAAAACTGCCTACAATCTTCTCTGCATGCTTTTGATTAAGTTATCAATAAGATCTTGTGGGATTCGATTACAATCTTCTTCCAGTGCCCTTTTGAGATCTCCTTTGTTTGTTGGTGCTGGATTTATTTGTTTTCCGAGCGCATTCCAAACATGTTCGATGGGGTTTAAGTCTGGCGAGCGTGCTGGCCACGGCAAAACGTTAATTTCGAACTCTCGAAGATACCCCCAAACTATCGCTGCAGTACGGGGCCGCGCATTTTCCTGCATTAATTGAAAATTATCTCCGATGTATGGGGCAAAGGGAATGACAATCGGTTCTTAGATGTCATTTACGTACCCAGCCGTAGTCAGGGATCCATTTTCTACGATGTGCAACTCCGTACGTGCCCCAGTGCAAATACCGCCCCATACCAATACTGACCCTCCACCATGACTCTCTTCCGACAATGTTACACTGAGCGTATCTTTCTCTGGGTTGTCTGTAAGCTTCAATCATTCTATCATCTGGATTAAGACGATAACGTAACGGAACGTAGACTTGTCAGTTAACAAGACTCTCCCCCTGTCATCATCATTCCAGTTTTGGTATGAGCGAGCAAAGTTAGCCCGAGCTATTCGATGATCTGAGGTGAGGAAGGGTCCTCTAGCTGGCAAGTACGTCTTTATTTCAGCTTCTTTAAAACTTCTTAAGGTTTTAGTGCTAACTGTCACCTGTCGAACGTCCTGGAGCTTAGATCTGACCTCAGAAGAAGTCAAAGTGCGATTTCTCAGAACACTGGTCACCATAAATCGATCGTCTCTCGCTGAAGTGACTCGCTTGCGACCTTGCCCTGCACGTCTCGTGTGCTCTCCAGTCTTTCGATAACGACTAACAATTCAGATGACCAGATTTGGAAACTAGCAAAGCCTGAGCCACTTCTTTATAACCTGAGGCCATTTTCAATTAAAGTAACAGCTTTGGAAACCTGAGCTACGCTAAGATCCGGTATTGTCCATTTCAGGTATTCATTGATGTGTAAGCACCACTATTACGATACGTTTTTGTGAAAAAAATTTGAAAAAAGACAGAATTTTATGAAATTAATACGCACAGGTCTGCAAAATTATTGCAATAGACTATTGAAAATAACAAAAGAACTAAAAAAAACAAATGAAACCCTGAAACAAAAGACTGTTGAAGTAATTCTTTTTTCAAATTAAATATCAAGGTATATGTAGCCAGTTTGTACTACCAGGTCTGGTTAATTCCATACATTTTAGAATTAGTTCACACAAAATATCGATAGATGGCAGTACTGGTATCGCTAGGAATATTGAACACATTAATTAGATTATTTTTTCACTTTTTTTGACGGCATTGCGTAAATAGTACCTCTAGAAGACTTTTTATGTGATTTTAACTAATAAAATAACAAAAATCGTTATAAAATAGTTTTTTTTTTCAATGTTTTTACTGACATCTAGCAATTTCTAACCGAAACATTTTGATTGGGTTCTAAGGTTCTAAGTTTGGTCAAGAAACACATAGATGGCGTTGAAATAAAACCATGTTTCGGAGCAGTGTATTATTCGATAATATTTCGATAGTTACTCCACAGAGTAGTAAGAATACTAACGTGTTACTCTATGATATGATGTGATGAAATACGCTTGATTTCTCAAGTATCATCTAGTGCGCTGTAAAGAAGGCAAGAGAGAAGCGCCATCTAGTACGCTGTTAAGAAAACAAGTAAGAATGCATATTAGTACGTTAGTACCGAGCGCGCGCCACGGGCGCTGCTCTTGCGCGACTTATCGTGGCAACGATCGTAGTACTAAGATTGTCTCTCTGTTGTACGTTAGTATTATTCCTTACTCTGTGGTACTACGAACTTTTTGTACATATTTCAGTCTTTTTTTCGTTTGATGAAGCGTTCCTCTAAATAAGTCCATGAGTGTAGTTTAAAAAATATAGCATAAAAATTCATGTCAATCTAATAAAAATGCAAAATTAGATATAATTATAAGTAGTAGTCATAAAAATAACGTCAACACAAAACATAAAATGACAAATTAAATTAGATACTTTGATAATTTACTAAATTCTCTAATAATATTAAATTGGTCAACATCGTGAGGGTTTATCATCACTGAATTCGTGTACAGAGTAGTAGCACCTTTTCAACAAGAATTCCTTCAGATTTGTTTTTAGGTAATAGACTGAATTTGTTTTTAGGTCTATTTTGAAGCGAATACACAAGTCATTGTACAGCTTGATGGCCTGGCACTGAACACTATGTGTTACTATCCTAAGTCTCAAAATAAAGTCACTTTTGATATCTTTCCTTCTAGTACTTTCTTCTAATGTCCTTTCTTGGAATGACACGATCCTGTATAAGCGTTTTACTAAATCCGTAAGAAGAACCAGAATCTACAGACAAGGAATAGTTAGTACCCTGAGCCACCTGAGCTTAATAAAATTTTCCTTAAAAGATTCAATCTGTGTTTAAAAAAATATTTTTTTATGTAATGTGTTGACAAACTGGCATACGGCCCGCCTGATGGTAAGCGGTTACCGTCGCCTATTTACATCTGCAACACCAGAGGCATTGCCAATGCGTTGTCTGCCCTGAAGGACCCTTTTTTTTTCTTCTTTTTTTTTAAGCGACTCTGTTTGTATGTTGTGTGGTATACGTACCATGGTTCTTATCGCCCCTTTTCGAATGACGAAAGCTGAATTAACATTGTACACATAACTATTACCCCAAAACATTATGCCGTAGCGAAGTTGCGATTCGACCAACGCGTAATAAACTAAATTTAAATGCTTTATGGTGACTTCATCTCTTAGTGTTCTAATGGCATAGCGTGCCGAGCTTATATAATTTGCATGAGCCTTACGTAAACTCCTGTGCATGTAATTCCTCCGGCACCCATATTTTTCAAGTGGTATGTATATATGTAGATCAGAAAATTCTAGATTGACGAAGAGAGTGACAGAGTGGGTTCCATGGGAATATCAGAGGAAACAAGGAAGGCCAAGAAAGAGATGGCGAGATATTTTTGCACAACGATGTGGACCGGAGTGGATGTGGAAGGCGAGGGAAAGGGACCTGGGGAGGGGCTTAGGGGAGGTCTTTTTAGTACTTTGTGTGGGTCTTTTGTCGATAGTAGAGCTTTTGAAAGAGAAATAGTTTTTGTGGTAGAGTTCGTCCGGGGAAGTACTACCACCATACCTATTTCTGCCGCAAAGCAGTAGTGCTCGCATTACTGTGTTCCGGTTTGAAGGGTATGGGTGCCGGTGAAATTACAGGCACATGAGACTTTTCATCTTTATGTCTCAGGGTGGCGGGTGCAGTGCAATGCCACATAGGGCGCGTATTTGGTGGACATGACCTATGTGATAATGCACTGTTCATAGGCAGAGGGTACCGCTTTTCATCAGGTGGGCTATCTGCTTGTTCCGTCATTCTAAATAGTTAAAAATAAATAAACAAATAATAATAAGCAAATTAGATTTAAGTAAAATCATTGAGTATGAAAATTCAAATTCAAAATCTTTATTTCACGCTTACTGAGAAATGCACTAAACCTAAACAGTAAGCCCATATCAACATAAATACATTAGACACTAACATACACATAAAACACTTTATTTATAACTTAATCTAACACACGTGTGATCGCCGACGCGTCGCGGCCCGGGGGATCACTTGACAGGCGGCACTTGAACCGCCGAAACTTCACCCCTTTGGGCCAGAAGTCAGGGTTGAGCCCTGACTTCTGGCCCAAAGGGGTGAAGTTTCGGCGGTTCAAGGGCCGCCTGTCAAGTGATCCCCAAGTGTCAGTAAGTCTTCACATTTTCCGTAGGGACCCTCACCATAAATGAGCTAAAGCCCACATTATGACGCGAGTCCTACTTCATGACCCTCAATCCCACACCGACTTTTTTTGGCAAAATGTTTCAAATGTCAACTAAAATTAATGTTTTAGAAACTATCACAAATAAAGTATTTTTAATTCTATTTTATTGTGTATTTTCACAGATCCTGCAAAGTGGGATGAGGTTTTCACCAGGATGAGTGGTCGTATATTCGAGAATAAGTTCAAGGGGACTGACTACGAGGCGTTGGACAATTACAAGACCCCTCTCGACAACATACGGACAGCCGGTGAGTGTATTTCAGCCTAGAGTGACGACCTCTGTAGCGCGTCGGGCGAGTAGCCGGCAGAGACGCGAAAGGTTGCGGGTTCGATTCCCGCTCCGGGACAAATGTTTGTACGATCTGCTAATATTAGTTCCGTGTCTGTGTTGTGTCATGGTGCTCGTAGTTCCTGATACACACGACACACGGGATCATCATAGGACGAGCAGACGCACGGCTCGGTACCATCGTTACCTCATTAGTATACCCTCTATTCGTACCAAGCGTTTCAGTTCTACTTTTCAGGGTTCCGTAAAAAAAAATACGGAACCCTTATGGATTCGTCATGTCTGTCTGTCTGTCTGTCTGAGTATGTCACAGCCACTTTTTTCCGAAACTATAAGAGCTATACTGTTGAAACTTGGTAAGTAGATGTACTATGTGAACCGCAAAAAGATTTTCAAACAAAAATAGAAAAAAAAACAATAAATTGTTGGGGTTCCCCATACTTAGAACTGAAACTCAAAAATCTTTTTTTCATCATACCCATACGTGTCTATGGATACGTCTTTAAAAATGATATTGAGGTTTCTAATTTTTTTTTTTCTAAACTCAATAGTTTGCGCTAGGGAAACTTCCAAAGTGGTAAAAAGTGTGTCCCCCCCCCCCCGTAACTTCTAAAATAAGAGAATGATAAATCTAAAAAAAATATATAATGTACATTACCATGTAAACTTTCACTCAAAATTGGTTTGAACGAGATCTAGTAAGTAGTTTTTTTTATTTTGGGGTTCCCCATACTTAGAACTGACACTCAAAAAACTTTTTTCCATCATACCCATACGTGTGGGGTATCTATGGATAGGTCTTCAAAAATGATATTGAGGTTTCTAATATAATTTATTTCTAAACTGAATAGTTTGCGCGAGGGACACTTCCAAAGTGGTAAAAAGTGTCTGTCCCCCCCCCCCCCCCCCCGTAATTTCTAAAATAAGAGAATGATAAAACTAAAAAAAAAATATGATGTACATTACCATGTAAACTTTCACTCAAAATTGATTTGAACGAGATCTAGTAAGTAGTTTTTTTTAATAAGTCATAAATCGTAATCCATCCAAGAACTTTTATATTATGTTACTTGCTGCTACGGAACCCTTCATGGGCGAGTCCTGCTCGCACTTGGCCGCTTTTTTAATGTGGACCGGCTAAGGAGTGGGATACACTACCGTCGTCTGTCTTTCCTGAAAACTATAATCTGGGTCTCTTCAAGGCTAGAGTGAATAGGTGCTTTCTAGACCTTTGTGCTCCATCTTCGGCCACATCGTCACTTACCAACAGGCGAGATCGTGGTCAAACAAAGGTCTATATTAGTAAAAAAAAAGAGTAATATAAAGTAATACACAATATGAGATACAGGTAAACTAAAGATAAAAATTACAGTTAATGTCCTACAATCGGCGGTCTTATTGCAGGCAGCGATTTCTTCCAGACAACCGTTTACATGTTTTTTTGTGTTTTTTTTTTTTTTTCAATATAAGCTTTTATAAAATTAGTGATCGTAACCGTGTGCTGATCAAAATGAGCCTAAACACGCCCAGTCTACTATTATCCATAGAGGAGTTCCGTTGTCCACCTTCTGACTCCATCATCAGATCAGCTCGCTGTCACCATCATATTGCATTGTCATCGGAACTTGACAGGTTTGCAAAATATCATCTCAATCGGTTGAGGATAACTGGTTTAAAATTCAGTGCAAGATTCCACCCAGACATACATTGCAAGGTAAAAAGCATGTAACAAGTAATTAAGGTGGTCGCTTTTCCATACAAACGTATTAGCACAAATATGGGCAAACAGAGTATAATTTTACACTGAAATGACTGTTGTTGGCTTTTATATTGGTCATTATTTGCGTCAACACATATTTGGTTGAAGAAAACAGTGGATTAATAGCGAAAATAACATCGAAATTTTAGTTCATTTATGTCAGTGTGTGAGTGTACACTGACAGTGTCACACACATAGCCGCAGATTAGATAACAGTAACATGTCACTTACACGCGACGTTGTCAGCTCGTGACTTACGCCGGCTAAGCGCTGTTGCCGCTTCGATCTGTCATATCATAATTAGCTCGGATAGAAAATATTAGAAAAACAAACATTTAGGATTGGACATGTGTATGCGAATCAGCCAGACAGCCGGAGGCCGCAATGCATTGCAAGGTCTCTACATATGAACTTTGTATAAATAATGGGAGAAAATTAAATT
Organism: Operophtera brumata; assembly: GCA_932527175.1. NCBI lineage: Eukaryota > Metazoa > Arthropoda > Insecta > Lepidoptera > Geometridae > Operophtera > Operophtera brumata. The sequence continues at coordinate 32,102,316 of OW052232.1, read as the reverse complement.
ACAAACAACTAGACAGAAATTACAGACAAATATAATATTATCTTAATTACGTAAAAAATAAATTAAATACTACTAGCTGATCATAATTACCTATATATTTACGCACAAGGTTTTTTGAACTGAGACCTCACGAATACACACGGTTTAGGTAGGTTACCTTATTTATTTCGAAAAAATATCTATGTACATCCACATGTGGTTCGAAAAGTTAGACCTTCAACGTCGTTAAAATTCCTAGAAACGGGAGGTCAACAAAGAATGTTATACACTGGTTGTTATTTTATAGAGTAGGTACCTACAAGTTTCAAGATTCATAAATTTTAGACTTTTCCCAGTATTTGTATCATAAAAGCTACAAACGTAAAAAAAACAGCGTTGTAGGATTAGTGGAAGTACCCTAGAGGTTTTGTTTTTTTACATTTTTGATTTACCCTAACATCTCAAAAACTAAAATAGTTTTGAAATGTCGAAGCGAGGAACTTTCATATGACACCACATTTGATCTGATATTCTCACTTTTTTTTACCTCCTCTTGGACCCCAATATCTCAACAACCCCCCGACCGATATAGCTCATAACCTTACCAACAAATTGTACCAATACTATCACCTCCCAATCAAATTTCATGAAGATCGGATTAACGGTTCGGAAGTTATGCTCGGACAAACATACATACATACATACATACAAATGCCAATTCTTCCAAGTTGAATCAGAGAACTCGCTTCGCTCATTCAATATTAAAAAAAAAAAACATAGTATTGCCTTGTTTCAGTCGAAGTCAGTTCTGTGTAGGTAGGTGAAACTACAATCTTCAAACAAATTCGTTGAAATGATTCCTAGGGGTCTTATTCATTATAATTGCGAGTTAGGGTCTTCGGAAGATTCAGATATGCAGGCCCAGGGTGGGTATTGAACATTTTGCCTCCTGCTTAGAAGACAAGAGTTCATCTTACTATGACATGTTATGTCTGTTCGTGTATGTCACAGCCACTTTTTTCCGAAACTATAGGATCTATGCTGTTGAAACTTGGTAAGTAGGTGTATTCTGTGAACCGCATTCAGATTTTCACAAAAAAATAGAAAAAAACAAAAAAAAAATGGGGGTTCAGTTCTAAGTATTAGTACTTAGAACTGAAACTCAATTTTTTTTTTCATCAAACCCGTTGGTGTGGGGTATCTATGTATAGGTCTTCAAAAATGATATTGAGGTTTATAATATAACTTTTTTCTAAACTGAATAGTTTGCACGACAGACACTTCCAAAGTGGTAAAAAGTCCCCCCCCCCCCAACCCCGTAACTTCTAAAATAAGAGAATGATAAAACTAAAAAAAAAAAGTACATTACCATGTAAACTTCCAACGAAAATTGGTTTGAACGAGATCTAGTTAGTAGTTTTTTTTTAATACGTCATAAATCGTAAACCATCCAAGAACTTTGATATTATGTTACTTGCTGCTACGGAACCCTTCATGGGCGACTCCGACTCGCACTTGGCCACTTTTTTTTTTAATTTCCATAATATTATTTGCATGCAATGCATATCAGCCGGCCTAGCCAAAAGACATTCGCTTCGAAGCGATTCCATTCCTTTCTAGGCGCTAGTCCAGATGGTACGTTCCTAAGCACTAATTTATTACTAGTAGGTAATTGTGTTTATACTGTACTAGCCATTTCACCGCAGCTTGGCAAACAAACAAACAAACAAAACAACAAAGTTTACATATTTACAGGGAATTAATTTTGTAAAACTTAAAAAAAAACCGAACGAAATAAAACGGCTGAACCGATTTTGATCCAACAAAGCTAAGAACACTCCCGACAAATACACCTATCAAACAAAAACAAAAAACGATTTCGGTTCATCCGTTCGGGAGCCACGTTGGGCCATACAGACACACACACACACACACAGACACGTCAAACTTATAACACCCCTTCGTTTTTCGTCGGGGGTTAAAAAATACAAAATAATAGTGAAGATAAATAAAAAAACATAAAAAAGATAAATATTTTATACATAGTGTAATACAAATTAACAATCTTTTTTTTTAAGGAGAATTAGCCTTTTTGAAATGCAATCCTTTCCCTCATTGTCTCGCAAGTCGCAAAGGCCTCGAAATTAAAAATAATATAATTAATTTTTATTGAATGGGTTATCCTCTCTTTTAACCCCCGACGAAAAACGAAGGGGTATTATAAGTTTGACGTGTCTGTGTGTGTGTGTGTCTGTCTGTCCCATCGTAGCTCCCAAACGGATGAACCGAAATCGTTTTTTTTTTGTTTGAAAGGTTTATTTTTCGGGAGTGTTCTTAGCTTTGTTTGATCAAAATCGGTTCAGCCGTTCAGCGTTGGGGTTTTTTTTTAAATTTTTACAAAATTAATTACTAACTCAACTATAATCTGGACCTCTTCAAGGCTAGAGTGAATAGGTGCCTTCTAGACCTTTGTGCTCCATCTTCGGCCGCATCGTCACTTACCAACAGGTGAGATCGTGCACAAACAAAGGTCTATCAATGTTAAAAAAAAAAAAAAAACTTGTTGAAAATAGGGTCAACTGCGGATTTCCTCAATGAAGAATTGTTACTTCGTCGGCTTTATTTCTCAAACTCAAGACATCACAATAATGGAAATGGAGCGCGACGAATTATTCCCATTTGTCACACTGATCTGTCCCCCCTAAGGTGACAGTTAGAACAAAAAAGTTGGATCTGTCCCCCTGTTGCGTGATTGGGTGATGGCTGGTACATTTGCGTGTAATTTTAATTTTAATTTTAGATTATTGTATGGAACCCTTCGTGCTAGAGTCCGACTAGCACTTGGCAGTTTTTTTTTATTTTTTATGATACAAATTGGCAAACTAGCATACGGCCTGATGTGAAGTGGTCACCGTCGCTTATAGACACCGGCAACACTGGGGGTAATTGTCGATGCGCTGCCTACCCTGAAGGAATTTATGACCATTTTTCATGAAATAAAACATGGTTACGTACGACATGTACGACACGGGAAAACCTCAGATGGAAGCTCCATAGTTTATAGGCACAGAATAAATAATAGTACTTTATGGGGAAGAAATGATCTCGAGAAACGAGTCGTTCGAGAAACCCAGGGTTCTATGATGTGCGGATGAGCTTTGTCACGGTGCCGGGAAGAGCGATGGTAAAATCTCGATGCGAGGATGAGATCGGAAAGCTCGTCAGAACATTCCCCGTTGTAGAGGCGGTAGATCACGCAAAGAGATCCGATAGCTCTGCGTTGGCTAAGCGGTTCTAGAGTATCGGAGAGCTTGGGGTCACCGATGATGCTAATGGCTCTTCTCTGTAAGGAGTCAAAACGAAGCAGCTGGTACTTGGGTGCCCCGTGCCATAGATGGGAACAGTTTCTACGTGCGGCCTTACTTGTGCTTTGTAAAGCAATAGCCATTTATGCGGCGTAAAATAAAGTTTCTATGTGCATTATATTATGGGGGAGGCCTATGCCCAGCCGTGGACTTCAGTTGATGATCTATCAATAAAAGCTGAAAGTAAATAAATCTTTAGAAAAAAAAGCGGCCAAGTGCGAGTCGGACTCGCCCATGAAGGGTTCCGTAGCAGCAAGTAACATAACATAAAAGTTCTTGGATGGTTTACAACTTATGATATATTAAAAAAAACTACGTACTAGATCTCTTTCAAAACGATTTTCGTTGGAAGTTTACATGGTAATGTTCACCATTTTTTTTGTTTAGTTTTATCATTCTCTCTCTCGCAAACTATTCAGTTTAGAAAAAAATGATATTAGAAACCTCAATATCATTTTCGAAGACCTATCCATTGATACCCCACACAGGTTTGATGAAAAAAAAATGTGTTTCAGTTTTAAGTATGGGGAACCCCAAAAACTTATTGTTTTTTTCTATTTTTGTGTGAAAATTAGTTTCGGAAAAAAGTGGCTGTGACATACACGGACAGACAGACATACATGACGAATCCATAAGGGTTCCGTATTTTTTTTTTTCGGAACCCTGAAAAACTTCTTCATAGCTAGGAATTTATACCCAATACAACATAAATACATACATAGACACACGCCTTTTTCCCCGAAAGAGTAAGCAGAGCCTCTCATGTGCCTCTTTTCACTGTGGGTTGCACCATCGTGGGAAATACACGTGACAAGTGGTGAGCTCATCGCCGCCATTGCTTCCCACGACTGACTCTGCTAATGCTTTCTTCCAGTATAATACATTCCTGAAATAAGCTAGCAGTCAGGAACTACAAGCTAACTACAAGTCCAGGTATAAGACTTAATAAAATTAGTGTGCTGATGAAAATGAGCCTAAGCACGGCCAGTTTACTATTATCCATCGAGGAGTTCCGCTGTCCACGTTCCGTCTCCATCATCAGATCAGCTCGCTTTCACCATAGTATTGTACTGTCATCGGAACTAGATAGGTACGAGTATGCCAAATTTCAGCTCAATCGGATATCGCAGGAGACACCATTGTTGCCACCCGTGAAATATAGTAGTAGTAGAGCTTTTTTGTGTAAGAGTTCGTCCGGGGAAGTACTACCACCATACCTATTTCTGCCGCAAAGCAGTAGTCCTCGCATTGCTGTGTTCCGGTTTGAAGGGTAAGGGTGCCGGTGAAATTACAGGCACATGAGACGTTTCACCTTTATGTCTCAGGGTGGCGGGCGCAGTGCAATGCCACATAGGGCGCGTCCTAGGTGGACGTGACCTATGAGGTAATGCACTGTTCATAGGCAGAAGTTACCGCTTAACATCAGGTAGGCCATCAGCATGTTCCGTCATTCTAGTAGTATAAAAAACAAAAAACATTCTGAATGCAATGCTTGACTTGTTGCTGAAAATACCGAAATTGATATATGTGTGCCTATAATATTTGAGGAGTTCCCTCAATCTTCATGGATTCCATCATCAGAAAAACATTTTAATGAAAATGGCACCAATCTGGAAGTATATCATGTAATTTTTTTTCCTAATCGTTACGTGAATGGTATGAGGTAACAAACATAATAAAAAACTCTGGAATTGATAACCTCCTCCATTTTTTGAGGTCGGTTAAGAATCGAGTACCTACTTTTTGATTTGAAATAAGGACACACCACAACACTCACTTCACAAACATAATATTGGCTGAAGCAGAATCAGTGTATTTTGTAGATCATTACAAAAACATTTATAAAAAAAAAATAGTCTGGTATCGAACCCAGTACTGTGGTTTTAGTGTCGAGAGATCTAGTCACTGGTTCACAAAAAAAAAGTAAAAAAAAAATACAAAAAATATAGGCAGTATAGAATCGAACGCAGTAACGTGGGTTCAGAAGTTCTGAGTCGACAGTCCAAGCCGCTAGTCCAACTATTTTGAAATTCGCGCGCCGAAATTAGCTTATAGTTCTAATACAATAATATCCTTGACTGTGTGCGTGAGTAGGCTTTCATATTGCTCGGAATTTGCTCGGCACAAGTATGTTAAAACTAGAGACTAAAATAACCTGAAATATAGCTAGGTACATAGCAAATAAACCACCATTTGCGTGAACGTTAGTGTTATGACATAATATGCACATTTTAATTCATAAATACATAAAATACTTCAAAATTTGGCAACAGCGCCATCTATTGACGCTGTCGTGCCTAGCTGACCACGAGGAACAACCTTAATATTGTAAAAATTCAAATACCCACAACGGCTGAACCGATTTTGATCAAACATAGCTAAGAACACTCACGACAAATTCACCTTTCAAAAAAAAAAAAAAAACTGTTCATCCGTTCGGGAGCTACGATGCCACAGACAGACACACCACACACACAACACACACACACACACACACACACACAGAGACACATCAAACTTATAACACCCCTTCGTTTTTCGTCGGGGGTTAAAAACAATGCCATTGACAACGTAGTTGCGTGGTTTGGATATTGACCAACCCCTGAACTAGACTAGCGTTAAACTGTATCTCAGGGGTCAGTTTCAATCCTCACAGAACACCGACTCACCGATTCGTTGGTATACGATGTGTCCTTGCGGAATGTGTTATTAATTACTGGATGAAAGCGTTAGCCATGGCGACGATGAGCTCACCACTTGTCACGTCTATTAGTCCCACGATGGTGCAACCCACCGTGAAAAGAGGACCATTGAGGCTGAAAAATTCGGCATTTGTGTATGTTTTGGTTGTAGAGCTTGTTTTGAGAGTTCGTCCGGGAAGTACTACCACCATACCTATTTCTGCCGCAAAGCAGTAGTGCTCGCTCGCATTGCTGCGTTCCGGTTTGAAGGGTGCCGGTGAAATTACAGGCACACTTTTCATCTTTATGTCTCAGGGTGGCGGGCGCAGTGCAATGCCACATAGGGCGCGTCCTAGGCGGACGTGACCTGTGAGGCAATGCATTGTTAAAGGCAGAGGTTACCGCTTAACATCAGGTGGGCCATCTGCTTGTACCGTCATTCAAGCACTTAAAAAAAAACTTATATTTTCAGATCCAGAGATGAAGCGTATAGTGCTTAAAGGCATCAAGCTAGATCTGAAGAGTAAACCAGTTCGAGAGACGATTCGGCTATCCCACGTGTGTCCTAGCCTGGTGAAACTAGACCCCCAATGTGGCCTTGGCAGGCTACTGCGCCTGCCGGCTGGCGTCGAGGTAGTCAAGATCGAGGAGGAGGTAAGTCTCCTATAGACTCCTGGCTATAACCACGTGTGTCCTAGCCTGGTGGGACTAGACCGCAGCATAGAATGTATACAGTGTGTCCCACGGCCATGTTACACGGAGAACAAGTACTTTAAATATTGAAGTTAGGAAGTTTTACATAATGAAGACTTTCAATTAATTTTTAAAGTCAGTAATACTGCATTCAAGGATATTAAAAAAGACACTTGCATAAGCCGGGACTCGAACCCGCTAAATGAAAAATGTTTTTTGCTGATACCGATCGAAAAGATAAATTACGAGGACGAATTCCTTCCCAGTAACCCATATCATAAACACAGTTTCTGTACTCAGTTTCTGTGTCTTATTTCATAAAAAGTCAAAAGTATTTTATTCATTGTAATCACAAGGATAATTTTGAATCGTCTTATAAACTAAATCGTACTCCTGTTCCAACGCGACCACACGTAGAAGAATCAGGCAACGAACACGGCTCGGCTTTATTTGATGATCCTTCTTACTACTACCTAGCAGTATAGACTAACTAAACACAATAGACTGCCAATCTCATACAAGAAAACGTGCATCGATGCATGCCTACAATGACGCTAGATGTCGCCGAGTGTTTTGAATCTGCTATAAACGATTGTAATGCTTTAAATTCGAATAGATCGACCATAGTTTTTATGATTAAAAAATAAATAAATAATGCTGGACAGTTTACACAACATTATCTAGCCCCAAGCTAAGCAGAGCTTGTGTTATGGGTACTAGATAACTGATATACTTAATACAATATAATAACATAGATAGATATTTTTTATTATACATAGAAAATACCCAGAACACCCTGAACAAATATCTGCATATCGCACAAATATTTGTTCCGAGGCGGGAATCGAACCCGCAACCTCCGGCGTCGCAGGCGAACGTTCGCCCGCCCCGCCACATAGGTCGTCAATATAAATTTAAATGTTTACTTTTAAAGAATTAAAAGAGATTAGGTAATTCGTTTAAAATGCTGGTTGAATTATTCCCAGGCTATTTGCCAGCGCCATCTAGAAATAACCTGGAATTTGTCCTTTTTTGAGTCACGTTTTCTTGTATGAGATTGGCAGTCTACAGTGTTTTTTTTTCCTTTATAATTGGCGCCGCACGTCTTTTGCATTTGCCATTTCCAAGTAAGTGTCTGTATTTTCACTATATTGTATTTTCAATATATTTTGCAACGTTACACTCCTTCCAAGTCGTCAAAGTCACAGTCGAGTCATGTTTTAGTAAAACGGTGGCCAATTTTACTAAAACTTTGGTAGACAATTTCCACCAATTTTAAAAGTCACGCAATTCACTTCCATTTCATTTCACTACACTTGTGCTTTTTAAACGAGCTACATTAGTTAAAATGCCACCAAAATAACACAAAATAACTCAAGAAAACACTAGGAAAAGAAATAAAATAAAAGTTGACAACGTCTCTTTTCGAAAATGGCGGGAAGAGTCCTTGTGTTTAGTTAGTCTATGCTAGTAGTAAGAAGGAGCGAAGCGCCTGTGTGGTGACTCGAGAACAAGGAGAAGCCGATTCAAAGAAAAAAGGAAAACCAACTTAAGGCGATATGTTAAAATACCGAATGGGCGGAGTCTAGCCAGAAAACAATAGCTGTAAGACAGTGACAGCGCTATTGCTCACTTGAACCCGGGAAAAGGTGAGGTATAGATTTTTGCCACTCGGAAGTAACTGACGTAAGCGACAAATGATACAACTTCGTTTAGCTTCTAAAGTAGCAAATATAAAAATAAATTATCTATAATTAATGTAAGTAATGTGATTACCTACTGAATAATATAAACAAATATGCTTAATACTTTCTCTAGTCGAAGGAGGAACCTAAAAAGGGCTTTAGAAGAGCCAATTTCAAAAAATAAAGCTATCGAGAAAAGTTTCGCGAATCGTGTTTCTAGTCTATAATTTATTTAGATTACATCCTCAAGTGATTACTGTATTAACATCAAGTTTGTAACCTTTACTGATAGTGAGTGAGCATGAAACGAAACGACCCCAAAATTTTAACATAGCGTCTTAAAAGCTTGACGACCTCTGTGACGCGGCGGGCGAAGGTTGGCCTGCGACGCAGGAGGTTGCGGGTTCGATTCCTGCCTCGGAACAAATATTTGTGCGATCGCAGATATTTGTTCAGGGTGTTCTGGGTATTTTCAATGTATAATAAAAAATATCTATCTATGTAATATATTGTATTAAGTATATCAGTTATCTAGTACCCATAACACAAGCTCTGCTTAGCTTGGGGCTAGATAATGTTGTGTGGACTGTCCAGCATTTTTTATTTTTGTATTTATTTATGCCCCAGGTAGGCAGTCAACAGTAAGATGCTAGAGAGAATCAGCAAAAGTTCATAAGACAGCACACACTACGCTTGATATACACATAAATAACACATCAATAATAAATAATATGTAGGTACAGACATTGCAAATTGACAAATTAGGTGTCGAGGGGCGGAGCGATATCAGGCCACGAATAATTTCACGATTGCATGGTGTTTCTTTAGTTTGAGTCCTGTAGTTTCATGGACTCCTTCTTATTTTTTCATTGGTTCTGTCAAAAATTAAAACACGATATGAAAAAAAACCTCGACAAAAATTAAATACGAAAAATCCTTGTTTCGCACACGTTTTGAATAAGATCTCACGAACCCTACGGATATTTCAAGATACATTTTACTACAACAAGTAGGTTCGTTCGTTTCGTATGAGGTAGTGCTGGCCTCTGGTGTCAGAGTTTGTCAAGCCGCCCGAGGGCCTCTGACATGGCTTATCATAACAGCGGGACCGACAGCTTAACGTGCCCTCCGAAGCACAGAGCGATGGAAATCCGCACATAACTTAGAAAAGTAATTGGTGCGGAGCCTAGGATCGAACCCGGTATCTTTGGATTCTGAGTTGCACTATTGAACCGTTAGGCTACCATCGCTTGTAGTACGCAAGTAGGTACTAACTATTTCTTAAAACTTCAAAGGCAGTTTTTTTTAAGTGGTATAGTTTTCTTGTAATAAGCAAATGTTTGATTTAAAATTGCGCGAGCGTAGTCGTCTACCTGTTGCCGTTATCAATATCGAGCAAAAACGCGCAAAAAAACCAGTTTGTGGTATGGAAGCTCCCTAAAATATTTATTTGATTCTGTTTTTAGGGTTCCGTAGTCAAAGACAAGAAACCCTTATGGATTCGTCATGTCTGTCTGTCTGTCTGTCTGTCTGTCTGTCTGTCTGTCTGTCTGTCTGTCCGTGTATGTCACAGCCTTTTTTTCCGAAACTATAAGAGCTATACTGTTGAAACTTGGTAGGAAGATGTATTATGTGAACCGCATTAAGATTTTTACACAAAAATTGAAAAAAAAACAATAATTTTTGGGGTTCCCCATACATAGAACTGAAACTCAACAAAAAAAAAACATCAAACCTAAACGTGTGGGGTATCTATGGATAGGTCTTCAAAAATGATGTTGAGGTTTCTAGTATAATTTTTTTCTAAACTGCATAGTTTGCGCGAGAGACAGTTCCAAAGTGGTAAAAAGTGTGCCCCCCCCCCCCCGTAACTTCTAAAATAAGAGAATGATAAAACTAAAAAAAATATATGATGTACATTACCATGTAAACTTTCACTCAAAATTGGTTTGAACGAGATCTAGTAAGTAGTTTTTTATTTTTGGGGTTCCCCATACTTAGAACTGAAACTCAAAAAACTTTTTTTCATCATACCCATACATGTGGGATATCTATGGATAGGTCTTCAAAAATGATTTTGAGGTTTCTAATGTAATTTTTTTCTAAACTGAATAGTTTGCGCGAGGGACACTTCCAAAGTGGTAAAAAGTGTGTCCCCCCCCCCCCCCCCCCCCCATAACTTCTAAAATAAGAAAATGATAAAACTAAAAAAAAATATATGATGGAGATTACCATGTAAACGAGATCTAGTAAGTAGTTTTTTTTTAATACGTCATTAATCGTAATCCATCCAAGAACTTTTATATTATGTTACTTGCTGCTACGGAACCCTTCATGGGCGAGTCCGACTCGCACTTGGCCACATTTTTTTTATTTAGTGTTTGTTGTTATAGCGGCAACAGAAATACATTGTCTGTGAAAATATCAACTGTCTAACTATCACGGTTCGTGAGATACAGCATGGTGACAGACAGACAGACGGACAGCGGAATCTTAGTAATAGGGTCCCGTTTTACCCTTTGGGTACGGAACCCTAATAAATTAAGTGAAATATCGTACCTAGCCCGTGTTCCGTAATGTTCCAGCTGCGTGTATTCACGGACTCCGTGCGTCGGCCGAGCGTGCTGAGCGTGCTGACGTCCGACGGCAAGCGGCGCCGCTATCTGCACAAGAACGAGGACTTGCGTGCTGACGCGTCAGTGCGCAACCTCTCCGCGGGCTCGGGCTATACTGTACGTATCTCTGTGTTGTCAGTATTATGGTAAAATACTGACGCCACTAATACGCCATTTTGTGGTGGCGGCCATCTTGGATTTACAATGATACTGAATACAGACCGTTCACCGTAAATTGGCACCTGCCATGGAGTATTTACAGGTGCCATCTTACGGTGAACGAGCCGGACCGTTCACCGTAAGTTGTCATGATGCTTGTTGTTCCTGATACACACGACACAGGGGATCCTAGTGTGGGGTCAGGACTATGTATGTGACTGTTGGGTGTTATGTTATTAGTTCCGTGTCTGTGTTGTGTCATGGTGCTCGTAGTTCCTGATACACACGACACAGGGGATCCTAGTGTGGGCTCAGGACTATGTATGTGACTGTTGGGTGTTATGTTATTAGTTCCGTGCCTGTGTTGTGTCATGGTGCTCGTAGTTCCTGATACACACGACACAGGGGATCCTAGTGTGGGCTCAGGACTATGTATGTGACTGTTGGGTGTTATGTTATTAGTTCCGTGCCTGTGTTGTGTCATGGTGCTCGTAGTTCCTGATACACACGACACAGGGGATCCTAGTGTGGGCTCAGGACTATGTATGTGACTGTTGGGTGTTATGTTATTAGTTCCGTGTCTGTGTTGTGTCATGGTGCTCGTAGTTCCTGATACACACGACACAGGGGATCCTAGTGTGGGCTCAGGACTATGTATGTGACTGTTGGGTGTTATGTTATTAGTTCCGTGTCTGTGTTGTGTCATGGTGCTCGTAGTTCCTGATACACACGACACAGGGGATCCTAGTGTGGGGTCAGGACTATGTATGTGACTGTTGGGTGTTATGTTATTAGTTCCGTGTCTGTGTTGTGTCATGGTGCTCGTAGTTCCTGATACACACGACACAGGGGATCCTAGTGTGGGCTCAGGACTATGTATGTGACTGTTGGGTGTTATGTTATTAGTTCCGTGTCTGTGTTGTGTCATGGTGCTCGTAGTTCCTGATACACACGACACAGGGGATCCTAGTGTGGGCTCAGGACTATGTATGTGACTGTTGGGTGTTATGTTATTAGTTCCGTGTCTGTGTTGTGTCATGGTGCTCGTAGTTCCTGATACACACGACACAGGGGATCCTAGTGTGGGATCAGGACTACGTATGTGACTGTTGGGTGTTCTGTGATTAGTTCCGTGCCTGTGTTGTGTCATGATGCTCGTAGTTCCTGATACACACGACACAGGGGATCCTAGTGTGGGATCAGGACTACGTATGTGACTGTTGGGTGTTCTGTGATTAGTTCCGTGCCTGTGTTGTGTCATGATGCTCGTAGTTCCTGATACACACGACACAGGGGATCCTAGTGTGGGATCAGGACTACGTATGTGACTGTTGGGTGTTCTGTGATTAGTTCCGTGTCTGTGTTGTGTCATGATGCTCGTAGTTCCTGATACACACGACACAGGGGATCCTAGTGTGGGATCAGGACTACGTATGTGACTGTTGGGTGTTCTGTGATTAGTTCCGTGTCTGTGTTGTGTCATGGTGCTCGTAGTTCCTGATACACACGACACAGTGGATCCTAGTGTGGGGTCAGGACTATGTATGTGACTGTTGGGTGTTATGTTATTAGTTCCGTGTCTGTGTTGTGTCATGGTGCTCGTAGTTCCTGATACACACGACACAGTGGATCCTAGTGTGGGGTCAGGACTATGTATGTGACTGTTGGGTGTTATGTTATTAGTTCCGTGTCTGTGTTGTGTCATGGTGCTCGTAGTTCCTGATACACACGACACAGGGGGTCCTAGTGTGGTATCAGGACTATGTATGTGACTGTTGGGTGTTATGTTATTAGTTCCGTGTCTGTGTTGTGTCATGGTGCTCGTAGTTCCTGATACACACGACACAGGGGATCCTAGTGTGGGGTCAGGACTATGTATGTGACTGTTGGGTGTTATGTTATTAGCTCCGTGTCTGTGTTGTGTCATGGTGCTCGTAGTTCCTGATACACACGACACAGGGGATCCTAGTGTGGGATCAGGACTATGTATGTGACTGTTGGGTGTTATGTTATTAGTTCCGTGTCTGTGTTGTGTCATGGTGCTCGTAGTTCCTGATACACACGACACAGGGGATCCTAGTGTGGGGTCAGGACTATGTATGTGACTGTTGGGTGTTATGTTATTAGTTCCGTATCTGTGTTGTGTCATGGTGCTCGTAGTTCCTGATACACACGACACAGGGGATCCTAGTGTGGGGTCAGGACTATGTATGTGACTGTTGGGTGTTATGTTATTAGTTCCGTGTCTGTGTTGTGTCATGGTGCTCGTAGTTCCTGATACACACGACACAGGGGATCCTAGTGTGGGATCAGGACTATGTATGTGACTGTTGGGTGTTATGTTATTAGTTCCGTGTCTGTGTTGTGTCATGGTGCTCGTAGTTCCTGATACACACGACACAGGGGATCCTAGTGTGGGGTCAGGACTATGTATGTGACTGTTGGGTGTTATGTTATTAGTTCCGTATCTGTGTTGTGTCATGGTGCTCGTAGTTCCTGATACACACGACACAGGGGATCCTAGTGTGGGGTCAGGACTATGTATGTGACTGTTGGGTGTTATGTTATTAGTTCCGTGTCTGTGTTGTGTCATGGTGCTCGTAGTTCCTGATACACACGACACAGGGGGTCCTAGTGTGGTATCAGGACTATGTATGTGACTGTTGGGTGTTATGTTATTAGTTCCGTGTCTGTGTTGTGTCATGGTACTCGTAGTTCCTGATACACACGACACAGGGGGTCCTAGTGTGGTATCAGGACTATGTATGTGACTGTTGGGTGTTATGTTATTAGTTCCGTGTCTGTGTTGTGTCATGGTACTCGTAGTTCCTGATACACACGACACAGGGGGTCCTAGTGTGGTATCAGGACTATGTATGTGACTGTTGGGTGTTATGTCTTAATACGAAAGACCCGTATATAAACTAGTATGTTTGTAAACAGGTGATTCCTCTGAGCGAGGACTGCGGTCTGATCGAGTTCTTGGAAGACCAGTCCAGGATACGAGCGCTGATCGAGAGTACCTGCGACATAGACGGTACGGTATTATAATAACACTAGATGACCCGCTAGAGACTTCGTCCGCTCGTAGTCTGAAAACTTCTCCGGCGTTCAGTCTTTCGTTTTTCTGTCGCGTTTTGACCTTTGAAACGAAACCACACTTAAGTTTTTCGAATTTTAAGTACCTATTTTTCTATCCGCCATTTTAGAAAAGAGACTTTGTCCACTTTTATTTTATTTCTTTTCCTATTGTTTTTTTGAGTTATTTATTGTTATTTTGGTGGCATTTAAACCAATGTAGCTCGTTTATTGAGTACAAGCGAAGCGAAATGAAATGGAAGTGAATTGCTTGACTTTTCAAATTGGTGAAAATTGTCTACCTAGGCACAGATCGAATAATACTATACTAGTACCCTAATCAGTTAGGGCCGGTGCGGCGGGTGATTCCGCTGAGGACCTCAAAAGACGCAAATATGCAAGTCTCGGCAGAGCCTACTTATTTGAGCCTTTCGGGGTCGAGACTCTTGGTCAGTGGGGTAACGGGGCACTTCGCGTTTTTAAAATTATTTCAGGGCATCTGGTTGAAGCGACGCCTGACCCGAGAGCTGGCTCTTATCTGGCTCAACGCATTAGCAACCTAGGTGGACGTAAATAAATGTTTAGTAACCTAGGTGGACGTAAATAAATGTTTCGTTTCGTTTCGTTTCGTATGAGGTAGTGCTGGCCTCTGGTGTCGGAGTTTGTCAAGCCGCCCGAGGGCCTCTGACATGGCTTATCGACTGCTATAACAGCCGGGACCGACAGCTTAACGTGCCCTCCGAAGCACAGAGCGATGGAAATCCGCTATAAATGTTTAGTAACCTAGGTGGACGTAAATAAATGTTTAGTAACCTAGGTGGACGTGACCTGGGAGGTTCTGCATTGTTAAAGGCAGAGAAGGGCTTTCCATCTAAAACTAACTTCATCTAAAGATAACTTGAAAATTTAATATAAATAATTGCAGTAATCATCAACTAAAAGGCATATTAACTCAATGGTTAGATTCATTTCATTATGCCGGTATAGAGGACCTTAATAGGACTCTATATCATGGTACATATCTCGAACACACCCATAAACTCGCACACACACACACACACACACACAGACACACTCACATACTCCTACATGGTTACAATAAACTGTATATTAGAGTAAGTTTTATTTGTATACTTGCAGCGCCCCGCGGTTTCACCCGCTTAAGTCTCGATCCCGTGGGAATATCGGGATAAAAATGTGCCTATGTGTTATTCCGGGAGTCCAGTTAACTCCATTCCAAATTTCATCCAAATCCATCCAGTAGTTTTTACGTGAAAGAGGGTCTTCGCACATTATAACAACTCCACGCCAACGCGGCAGCAACTCTACTCACACTCTCGATGAGTAGTCAACTAGTTGATCCACCCCATGGTCACTAGTGGGCAATGCGTTGTGTCAACGAGTGGGCAATGCAAACAAATGCAATGTAAGTGAGTGTCGCAAACGCATAGTCGTTGCGTAGACAACGTGTGGTCATTGCGTGACAAACGTGTCGGGGTTGACCTTTAGTGTACGATGCGTAGGCCACTCGTCGTACACTACTTTATTATCATTTTTTGAAATTAAACCTTGAACATATGACACAGGGCTTAAATTTCAATATTTGGCATAGAGTCGAGTCGCCGTTGAGTTGTTTTAATGTGCGAAGACCTTAACAAACATCCATCCAAACAAACTTTCGCGTTTATCTAATATATAAAAATAAGTCGGGTTTTCCTTCCTGACGCTATAACTCCAGAACGCACGAACCGATTTCCACGGTTTTGCATTCGTTGGAAAGGTCTCGGGCTCCGTGAGGTTTCTACGTTTTTTTTTTAAATCGTGTTAGTTACACCACTTATAACTCAAGAATGGGTGAACCGATTTGGCTGAAAATTGGTATAGGGAGGTAGCTTAGAACCAGGAGATAGGACATAGTGGGAGGGGTAGGACGGGGGGGGGGGGGGGTGGGGGGGTTCACCGGGGGCTACCCGTGCGAAGCCGGGGTGAGTCGCTAGTAATATTATATATAAGGATAGGATTGGACTATAGCACCTCTGTATTAACACACAATTTTTTGTCATGACTATCTCTAACACACAATTTTTTGTCATGACTATTTTAACACACAATTTTTTGTCATGACTATCTTTAACACACAATTTTTTGTCATGACTATCTTTATAACACACAATTTTTTGTCATGACTATCTTTATTTAGTGACTTAAGTATTACAGTGTGTTTGAACAGCATTTTTTTTTTTGTTATGGTCTTTTAACTTTTCTTATTATTTTCTTATTATTTACTAGTGGAATGCCCGCGACTTTGTCCGTGTGTACTTTTTAACCCCCGACGCAAAAACGAAGGGGTGTTATAAGTTGGACGTGTCTGTGTGTGTGTGTGTGTGTGTGTGTGTGTGTGTGTGTGTGTGTGTGTGTGTGTGTGTGTGTGTGTGTCTGTCAGTGGCATCGTAGTTCCCGAACGGATGAACCGATTTAGTTTTTTTTTTGTGTGAATTGTGAATTTGTCGGGAGTTTTCTTAGCTATGTTTGATCAAAATCGGTTCAGCAGTTTCATTGCACTGAGGGTTTTTTTATTTTTACAATATTAATCACTTGTTCATAGAAACTTCAGCACCCCGCTGTACCCCTTAGGGATTTAATTTCTGGAATTTATTTCTTAGTGCACCCCTAGATCACAAAAGGAACGTACCCTCCAAATTTCAGATCTCTAGGACTTACGGTTTAGGCTGTGCGTTGATAGTCAGTCAGTCAGTCAGTCAGCCACGCAACGATTATATATATATTGATTATCTGCTTTTCCATCATACAATGTTGACTATTGGTTTCAGCTGTGCCGATAGTGAGGCAAGCAGTGGAGGACAAAGAACTTGTTTTAGCGCCGAAAACGTCCTCCATACAGAACTACAACGAGATCTGCTCCAGAATACCAGCCTATTCCCTGAGGTATTTGTTTGTACAAGCTTATATTTATTTACAGAAATTAGTTTCGTTTCGTATGAGGTAGTGCTGGCCTCAGGTGTCGGAGTTTGTCAAGCCGCCCTAGGGCCTCTGACATGGCTTATCGACTGCTATTAATCAATAATAGCCGGGACTGACAGCTTAACGTGCCCTCCGAAGCACAGAGCGATGGAAATCCACACATAACTTAGAAAAGTCATTGGTGCGGAGCCTAGGATCGAACCCGGTATCGTTGGATTCTGAGTTGCACTATTGAAGCGTTAGGCTACCATCGCTTTTTTACAGAAATAATAAAACTACTAATACAAGGTATGTACAAAATACATATGAAACAGTTGTGCTACCTGAAGACCGCTGCAAGCGATCTAAAGGTAGCTCAACTGATCCAAATCACTACCAGACGGAAGCGTCCCTAAGATGCTGGCTGCATTAACTGTCAGGTTGTACTCGGTAATGTCTTAATGTAATGTAAGTGTCTTATCAGTCAGACATCACAAGAGTTACGCGATAGAAAGAGAGGTAACTACTAGGTGACTTAGCTGTAGGTAATTAGCGCTGTGCGACCTGAATTGCACTTTATTGTGTGGGGACAAGAGTCGCTATTTATTCGATTGTGGCGCGAAATTAAAATTTTCTCGTGTTCTTAGCTCATCACAGCTCATCAACACATCTTGTGATATCGAAAACTGATTTTGCGATAATTATGAGAACTAACGAACATGTTTAATTGAAAGTGTCTCATAAATAATAATGTATGCATGCCTATCCCCTTAGTCGACTTGTACGACATCCACGGGAGGAGACGTAGAGATCTATTCTTTGGCCGGACACACAGCAACTTAGTTAAGGTGGGGCATGCCACAAAGTTCCTAATCGTAGATTTCATTTAAACTGACTAAATCTAGTACAATATTCAAATTAAAATTATATATGGATACTACATTATAATTCCGAGGGATCACTGTACCACAAACACGATACGACAATATTTTCTCGATAGAAAAAAAACCTAAAGCTACCTCTAGTCCGGTCATTTTAGACAATTGAAATAAAGAAAATTCCGACAGAGACAAATCTTCGTAGAGACCTTAGGTTTACCACAAGGAATAAAGTGTCAAAAGTCCCCATCAGTCCCATGTGAGCTTAGGGACTTATTCGGGGCCCAAGGTCAAATTTTTAGGTTTTATGGATTTTTCTCGAAAACTACTCTAATTTTTGACTAGATTTGATTGTTTATTAAAATGAAGCATATTATTGGGTCAAAAATTAGATAAATGAAATCAATACAACAAAGCCCATAGCTTACTGTAGGGTTTTTGTAAAACTATCTATAGATAGTTTTACAAAAACCCAATAAAAAACAATTTTTTTGAACGGCTCGAGGCGTTTTCTTACAAGCTTTTATTTTACTTGCATTGTAGTCCGAGTGGAATCTTGCAACTGAATTTTAAAGCAGTTATCCTCAACCGATTGAGATGAAATTTGGCATACCTGTCAAGTTCCGATGACAATACAATATGATGGTGACAGCGAGCTGATCTGATGATGGAGACTGAAGGTGGACAACGGAACTCCTCGATGGATAATAGTAGACTGGCCGTGTTTAGGCTCATTTTGATCAGCACACGGTTACGATCACTAATTTTATAAAAGCTTGTATTGGAAAATCTTATTTTGTATGAAGATTTGTGCCTGGGGTTAATAAATACTTGTGATACCATCCAGGTCAGCGATAGAAGGGCAGAGCGCGTCCGCTCAAGACTTCATCTCGAAGAGGCGCCGGTTTATGGAGACTCTCAGCGACGTCACCATATCCACCTGGCTGTTTGGTAAGTGGACTAGCATCCGCGGACTTAAGTGGTATTGGTAGATAACGTAGCTATTAACGACCTCTGTGACGACCTAAATACGACCACTGTGGCGCGGTGGGCGACGGTTCGCCTGCGACGCAGGAAGTTGCGGGTTCGATTCCCGCCTCGGAACAAATATTTGTTAAGGGTGTTCTGGGTATTTTCTATATATAATAAAACATATCTATCTATGTAATATATTAAGTATATCAGTTATCTAGTACCCATAACACAAGCTCTGCTTAGCTTGGGGCTAGATAATATTGTGGGAACAGTCTATAATTTTTTTTCTTTTTTTTCTCGTTTTCGAAATTCTTGTTAAGAATTAAGAACCGAATGTTTCTGCCATGTACTATCAAAATCGGTCGCTAAATGGTGCCGCAGGAAACTTTCCCCCTTTTTGGGGGAAATACCCCTATGAATATGAAAACTATCATATTGTAGTACATATCACGATCTGATCCCACCATCTCCTTTTCATCATAGGACGAGCAGAGGCACGGCTCGGTACCATCCTTACCTCATTAATATACCTTCTATTCGTACTAAACGTTTCAGTTCTACCTTTATAATGCGAACTGCTAAGGAGCGGAATACACTACCGTTGTCTGTTTTTCCTGAAATCTATAATCTGGGTCTCTGCAAGGCTAGAGTGAATAGGTGCCTTCTAGACCTTTGTGCTCCATCTTCAGCCACATCGTCACTTACCAGCAGGCGAGATCGTGGTCAAACAAAGGTCAATTTTCGTCATGAATTTTAATTTATTATTTATAATCCCTTTATTTAATTAGACACACAAAAATACTAAGAATTGATTTAAATTACAATAAATTGCTATAACAAGCGCGTCCCGGTCAGAAACTAACAGAAATGTAAACTTGCTCTTAGTTTAAGAGAACTGTGCCGCAGTATAGCTTGATCATTTCCCTAGGTCTGGGCGATCGACATCTTCAAAACTTACTGTACTCGATCCAAGATGGCGGCGTGCAGTGTATCGACTGGGGCGCCATCTTTACATATGGCGGCGCAGAGCTGCCCCCGGCTAGACTCACCAGGAACATGCTAGCTGTGTGCGACACTGCAGGTAACTAACTGTACTCAGCGCAAGATGGCGTGCAGTGTATCGACTGGGCGCCATCTTGTAATATGGCGGCGCTTGCTGTATGCTAGACTCACCAGGAGCATGCTAGCTGTGTGCGACACTGCAGGTAACTAACTGTACTCAGCGCAAGATGGCGTGCAGTGTATCGACTGGGCGCCATCTTGTAATATGGCGGCGCTAGCAGTATGCTAGACTCACCAGGAGCATGCTAGCTGTGTGCGACACTGCAGGTAACTAACTGTACTCAGTGCAAGATGGCGTGCAGTGTATCGACTGGGCGCCATCTTGCAATATGGCGGCGCTATCTGTATGCTAGACTCACCAGGAGCATGCTAGCTGTGTGCGACACTGCAGGTAACTAACTCTACTCAGCGCAAGATGGCGTGCAGTGTATTGACTGGGCGCCATCTTGCAATATGGCGGCGCTATCTGTATGCTAGACTCACCAGGAGCCTGCTAGCTGTGTGCGACACTGCAGGTAACTAACTGTACTCCGCGCAAGATGGCGTGCAGTGTATCGACTGGGCGCCATCTTGCAATATGGCGGCGCTATCTGTATGCTAGACTCACCAGGAGCCTACTAGCTGTGTGCGACACTGCAGGTAACTAACTGTACTCAGTGCAAGATGGCGTGCAGTGTATCGACTGGGCGCCATCTTGCAATATGGCGGCGCTATCTGTATGCTAGACTCACCAGGAGCATGCTAGCTGTGTGCGACACTGCAGGTAACTAACTGTACTCAGCGCAAGATGGCGTGCAGTGTATCGACTGGGCGCCATCTTGCAATATGGCGGCGCTATCTGTATGCTAGACTCACCAGGAGCCTGCTAGCTGTGTGCGACACTGCAGGTAACTAACTGTACTCAGTGCAAGATGGCGTGCAGTGTATCGACTGGGCGCCATCTTGCAATATGGCGACGCTAGCAGTATGCTAGACTCATCCCTTTAGGGAAAAAAATCCTAAGAAAAAGTCAGTTACTAACCGTTTTCTTGTTGAATTCTAGTGCTGGAAAGCAAGCTCCAGAGCAAGCTGAGCTCTCTTCGCGAGTCTCATCGGCTGACTCTCTCGGTGATCAAGCTATCATTCCGGTGGATGAAACACTTCAGTGAGAAGGTGAGCTTACAACAATATTGTCTTCACAATACAATATTTTTGTTTTTCAATGTCGTGAAAAGCCGTCGCATCACATAATCAACTTGAAGATAAAGTCTTTGCCGACAGTTAGGGGAAAGAAAAAGTACAAAAATCTAAGTAGTTTCGAAGTTGAATCAAATTTTCAAAAACACTTTGGTTGCTTTCGCTAGTGGCGCAAAATTAATTTTTTTCGTGTTTTTTGCTCATCACAGCTCATCAACACTTCTTCAGATAGCGAAAACTAATTTGCCGGTAATTATATGACCTAACACAAAAACTTTAATTTATAGTATCACATAAATATCATTATCATACCAACAAACTTGTTTTTTTTGCTGTTTTTACGGTTCCGTAACCAAAAATTACGGAACCCTTATAGCTTTATATTAACTTGGAATGTATGTCCGGGTGGAATATGTTTTTCCGGGTGGAATATTGCAACTGAATTTTAAATCAGTTATCCTCAACCAATTGAGCTGAAATTTGGCATACCTGTTAAGTTCCGATGACAATACAATATGATGGTGACAGCGAGCTGATCTGATGATGGAGACGGAAGGTGGACAACGGAATTCCTCGAGGGATAATAGTAGACTGGCCGTGTTTAGGGTCATTTTGATCAACACACGGTTACCGCTAGTGGCGCAAAATTAAATTTTTTCGTGTTTTTTACTCATCACAGCTCATCAACACTTCTTCAGATAGCGAAAACTAATTTGCCGGTAATTATATGACCTAACACACAAACTTTAATTTATAGTATCACATAAATATCATTATCATACCAACAAACTTGTTTTTTTTGCTGTTTTTACGGTTCCGTAACCAAAAATTACGGAACCCTTATAGCTTTATATTAACTTGGAATGTATGTCCGGGTGGAATAAGTTTTTCCGGGTGGAATATTGCAACTGAATTTTAAATCAGTTATCCTCAACCAATTGAGCTGAAATTTGGCATACCTGTTAAGTTCCGATGACAATACAATATGATGGTGACAGCGAGCTGATCTGATGATGGATACGGAAGGTGGACAACGGAATTCCTCGAGGGATAATAGTAGACTGGCCGTGTTTAGGGTCATTTTGATCAACACACGGTTACGATCACAAATTTTATAAAAGCTTGTATTGAAAAATATATTTTTCTTAAAAAACTTGTGTGTTTTGTAATATTTATAATATTTATTAGCCGAGTATCATGGCTGCTGTGACGACAGCAGCATTCTAAGGCGAGGCTGAAACCTGAAGGCCTTTTCTCTTACACTAGACTAAATATTATTTGTATACTTACAGTTGTGGTCATATAATTAAGAACGATTTGAAGTTCTAGAAGTTTTTTATTTAAATCGTATCATACACAGAGATGTGTACCTTCTGAGAAGCAACTAGTTATGTTATATAATAGTCACATTAATACAGCAACCTGACTTAAGAATAAAGTATGAAATCGCTAACTATTTTTTGCACATTTTATTGATTTTATCAAAGTAACACATTCAAATAGTAATGAAACTGGACAAATAATTAAGAACGATTTATTTAACTGCTCGGGAATTGTTTTGTATGACACTTAGATTTAAAAAATCACAATATTATGTAGCACAGGAAACATAAAAAGAAATTTAATAAATATTTAACTAAAATTAATAGTTAATAGCATATCCACGGCTTTTAATTACAGCTTTACACCGGCGAGGCATTGACTCTATTAATTTTTGACATTTCGCAAGAGAAATAGAGTTCCATTCTTCTAAAAAAACGTCATACAGCTCTCTTAAATTTTCACACTTTGTATTTGAAACCTTTTTCTTTACTTCAAACCACATATTCTCTATTGGGTTTCGATCTGGACTGTTAGCAGGCCAGTCTAAGACAGAAACTAATTGCGCTGTAAGAAATTCCTTTACGGTACGTGCAGTGTGCTTTGGATCATTGTCATGCTGGAATGTTCAAATGACCGGTAGAACGTCTTCAGCGTATGGTAACATTGTTTCTTCCAGTATATTTTTGTATTGGAACTGATCCATGTTACCTTCTATCAACTTTACAGGTCCTACACCATGTCCAGAAAAGCAACCCCAAATTTTCACATTTCCACCACCGTGCTTTAATGTAACTTTCGTGTACTTTGGGTCGAATGCTGTATTCGGGGGACGTCGTAAATATCGTTTTCCATCAGAACATACTCTGTTTATTTTCGTCTCGTCAGAAAAAAGTACATTTTTCCACTGTTGCACAGTCCAGTTTTCATACTTTCTCGCAAATGCAAGCCGGGCTTGCCTGTGGCAAAGTTTTAACATGGGTACCTTTCTTGCTATCCTACCGTGCAATTTTTCTTCTACCAAACGTCTTCGAATAGTGCGTGCTGAGATTGCTGAAGGGTTGTTTTCACCAAAATATTCTTTTCTAAGCTCATTGGACCCTTTAAAAGGATTTTGTTTTGCCATACGAACGATGTTTCGGTCATCTCGAGGTGTTGTTTTTCTCTGTTTAGGTACACGTGGAACATTCGAAGTAGTTTGATACGTAGCAAAATGCTTTACAGCGTGGAAAACCATAGTTTTTGAACATTGCAGATGGTCGGCTATCTTTTTATAAGACCAATTCTTCCGGCGAAGTTTTATTATTACTTCCCTTGTAGATTTATCACAACTTTTATTTTTTCCCATTGTTTTTTCTAAAGAAGCAATCACCTTTAATCTTTTACAGCACGTAATGGCGCCAAAATTATACAAACAGTAACAAATCGACTGAGTGCTCTCTATTTAAATTTGAATAAAGGTATAAACTACTTAGCGTTCTTAATTACGTGACCAGCCAGTAATAAGGAATACTTTGTTTAAAAGTAGTGTAAAAAGTTTGCCTATTGATTATTAGCCAATCATGTGTATCAATGAATACAGTGGTAATATGGAAATGTTTTACGATACCGAGAGAAATAAAAACAAATGCATACAATTAGTTTTGCATCTTAGTTGGAAAAAATCTTCCCTTTATATCAGCGTTCTTAATTATATGGCCACCACTGTATATCCTTTGACAGACAGACAAAAGACTGGTCTGGTCTGGTTGTCTGGCAGAGATCGCTTATAGTGATAAGACCGCCCATTGTACTTCCGTGTTTAGTTTGTGTTTATTTTAAAATAGCTTATTTTCTGTGTTGTACAATAAAGTGTTTTCTATCTATCTATCCTTTGTTTGTTAGTATAGTGTAAGGAATAAATTCCCTTTTATTTTTATTTTATTTTATTTTCAGCTGGTGTACATGCAGGGCATACTGGGGGGGACGATGCTCCCCCACCAGATCACCAGGGACGTCCTGAGTCGCTCCGACGAACGTCACAAGATGAAGTACATTCAGCTTCTAGACGAGCTGTTCAGCGACCGAGCGGAGAAGCAGGGGTGCAGCGTTCAGGAACAGGTCAGCATCATATGAAGTACATTCAGCTTCTAGACGAGCTGTTCATCTACCGAGCGGAGAGGGAGGGGTACAGCGTTCAGGAACAGGTCAGCATCATATGAAGTACATTCAGCTTCTAGACGAGCTGTTCATCGACCGAGCGGAGAGGGAGGGGTACAGCGTTCAGGAACAGGTCAGCATCATATGAAGTACATTCAGCTTCTAGACGAGCTGTTCAGCGACCGAGCGGAGAAGCAGGGGTACAGCGTTCAGGAACAGGTCAGCATCATATGAAGTACATTCAGCTTCTAGACGAGCTGTTCATCTACCGAGCGGAGAGGGAGGGGTACAGCGTTCAGGAACAGGTCAGCATCATATGAAGTACATTCAGCTTCTAGACGAGCTGTTCAGCGACCGAGCGGAGAAGCAGGGGTACAGCGTTCAGGAACAGGTCAGCATCATATGAAGTACATTCAGCTTCTAGACGAGCTGTTCAGCGACCGAGCGGAGAAGCAGGGGTACAGCGTTCAGGAACAGGTCAGCATCATATGAAGTACATTCAGCTTCTAGACGAGCTGTTCATCTACCGAGCGGAGAGGGAGGGGTACAGCGTTGAGGGACAGGTCAGCATCATATCAAGGCATTTTAAAGGCCTCTGAGGCGTGGTGGGTGAAGGTTCGCCTGCGACGCAGGAGGTTGCGGGTTCGATTCCCGCCTCGGAACAAATATTTGTACGATTTTCAGATATTTGTTCAGGGTTTTCTGGGTATTTTAGTAGTAGTAGAGCTTTTTTGTGAAAGAGTTCGTCCGGGGAAGTAGTACCACCATACCTATTTCTGCCGCAAAGCAGTAGTGCTCGCATTGCTGTGTTCCGGTTTGAAGGGTAAGGGTGCCGGTGAAATTACAGGCACATGAGACTTTTCATCTTTGTGTCTCAGGGTGGCGGGCGCAGTGCAATGTCACATAGGGTGCGTCCTAGGTGGACGTGACCTAAAGGTAATGCACTGTTCATAGGCAGAGGTTACCGCTTAACATCAGGTGGGCCATCCGCTTGTTCCGTCCTTCAAGTAAAAAAAAATATGCATAATAAAAATACCTATCTATGTAATGTATTGAAGTATATCAGTTATATAATACCCATAACACAAGCTCTGCTTAGCTTGGGGCTAGATAATGTTGTGTGGACTGACTAGCATTGTTTATTTATTTATTAAGGTTGCGCCAACTCCAGGCAGAAATCTTTATACAAAAAAAAACGCTTTGCGCCGCTCGTAAAATAGTTTTTATTGAATATCTCGTAAAATATAGATAATTTTACAAAACCCCTATATTACACCCTCACCCAAGTAGTAACTATTTAGTAATCTGTGCCTCAGCTCTGTTTTTTTTTTTACTTTGATAGACCTTTGTTTGAGCACGATCTCACCTGTTGGTAAGTGACGATGTGGCCGACGATGGCGCACAAAGGTCTAGAAGGCACCTATTCACTCTAGCCTTGAAGAGATCCAGATTATAGTTCTCAGGAAAGACAGACGACGGTAGTGTGTTCCGGTTCTTAGCAGTTCTGCACTGTTCAGTTCCCTACAGTTCAGTACTGGATCAGTCAGGACTATGTACAGTGGTGGCCATATAATTAAGAACGCTGATATAAAGGGAAGATTTTTTCCAACTAAGATGCAAAACTAATTGTATGCATTTGTTTTTATTTCTCTCGGTATCGTAAAACATTTCCATATTACCACTGTATTCATTGATACACATGATTGGCTAAAAATCAATAGGCAAACTTTTTACACTACTTTTAAACAAAGTATTCCTTATTACTGGCTGGTCACGTAATTAAGAACGCTAAGTAGTTTATACCTTTATTCAAATTTAAATAGAGAACACTGAGACGATTTGTTACTGTTTGTATAATTTTGGCGCCATTACGTGCTGTAAAAGATTAAAGGTGATTGCTTCTTTAGAAAAAACAATGGGAAAAAATAAAAGTTGTGATAAATCTACAAGGGAAGTAATAATAAAACTTCGCCGGAAGAATTGGTCTTATAAAAAGATAGCCGACCATCTGCAATGTTCAAAAACGATGGTTTTCCACGCTGTAAAGCATTTTGCTACGTATCAAACTACTTCGAATGTTCCACGTGTACCTAAACAGAGAAAAACAACTCCTCGAGATGACCGAAACATCGTTCGTATGGCAAAACAAAATCCTTTTAAAGGGTCCAATGAGCTTAGAAAAGAATATTTTGGTGAAAACAACCCTTCAGCAATCTCAGCACGCACTATTCGAAGACGTTTGGTAGAAGAAAAATTGCACGGTAGGAAAGCAAGAAAGGTACCCATGTTAAAACTTTGCCACAGGCAAGCCCGGCTTGCATTTGCGAGAAAGTATGAAAACTGGACTGTGCAACAGTGGAAAAATGTACTTTTTTCTGACGAGACGAAAATAAACAGAGTATGTTCTGATGGAAAACGATATGTACGACGTCCCCCGAATACAGCATTCGACCCAAAGTACACGAAAGTTACATTAAAGCACGGTGGTGGAAATGTGAAAATTTGGGGTTGCTTTTCTGGACATGGTGTAGGACCTGTAAAGTTGATAGAAGGTAAAATGGATCAGTTCCAATACAAAAATATACTGGAAGAAACAATGTTACCATACGCTGAAGACGTTCTACCGGTCATTTGGACATTCCAGCATGACAATGATCCAAAGCACACTGCACGCACCGTAAAGGAATTTCTTACAGCGCAATTAGTTTCTGTCTTAGACTGGCCTGCTAACAGTCCAGATCTAAACCCAATAGAGAATCTGTGGTTTGAAGTAAAGAAAAAGGTTTCAAATACAAAGTGTGGAAATTTAAGAGAGCTGTATGACGTTTTTTTAGAAGAATGGAACTCTATTTCTCTTGCGAAATGTCAAAAATTAATAGAGTCAATGCCTCGCCGGTGTAAAGCTGTAATTAAAAGCCGTGGATATGCTATTAACTATTAATTTTAGTTAAATATTTATTAAATTTATTTTTATGTTTCCTGTGCTACATAATATTGTGATTTTTTAAATCTAAGTGTCATACAAAACAATTCCCGAGCAGTTAAATAAATCGTTCTTAATTATTTGTCCAGTTTCAGTACTATTTTAATGTGTTACTTTGATAAAAGCAATTAAATGTGCAAAAATTAGTTAGCGATTTCATACTTTATTCTTAAGTCAGGTTGCTCTATTAATGTGACTATTATATAACATAACTAGTTGCTTCTCAGAAGGTACACATCTCTGTGTATGATACGATTTAAATAAAAAACTTCTAGAACTTCAAATCGTTCTTAATTATATGACCACAACTGTATGTGACTGTTGGGTGTTATGTTATGTTTTAATCGTGTGTTTGTTATTTTTTTTTATAAAGTCAAAGTCAAAAGTATTTTATTCATTGAAATCACAAGACTCATTTAGAATCGTCTTAAAAAATAAATTTAGGTTCCAACGCAACCAGACCTAGAAGAATCAGGCAACAAACACGGTCTTTTTTTTTTTTTGTTGATGATCCTTCTTACTACTAGGCGGGGAGCGCCTGTGTGGTGCCTCGAGAACAAGTGGAAGCTGATTCAAGGAAAAAAGGAACATCAACTTAAAAGCCTTACTTAGGTAGGCAGTCAAAAGTAAGATGATAGAGAGAATCAGCAAAAGTTCATAAGGCAGCACACACTACGCTTGATATACTCAGAAATAACACATCAATAATAAATTATATGTAGGTGTCGAGGGGCAGAACGACATCAGGCCACGCGGCTTTATCATTAACATAGTCATGTAGTGTGTAATACGCTTTCTTACTTAAATTATTCTTAATGTAAGATTTAAATCTTCGAATCGAAAGTTTAGAAGCACTTTCTGGAAGTTTATTATAGAACCGAACAGAATTCCCCATAAAAGACCAACTTACTTTTTTAAATCTATAATTAGGAATACTCAGTTTATTTTTATTTCTCGTGTTAAAACAATGCACGTCACTTTTTTTCATAAATCTATCTAAGTGTTTATGTGTATATAATAAGGTTTCGTAGATGTATTGCGATATTACCGTGAGAATGTTAATTTCCTTAAAACGCTCCCTCAAGGAGTCACGTGGCTTCATTTTATAAATGGCACGTATTGCCCGTTTTTGTAAAACAAATATAGCTTGGATATCTGCTGCTTTCCCCCACAGTATGATGCCATATGACATAACACTATGGAAGTAGCCAAAATAAACTAGCCTAGCTGTAGCTTCATCAGTAAGCTGCCTTATCGTACGTACTACATATGCAGCGGAACTAAGTCTACAAGTCCAAGTCCAAGTTTGCAGTGGTCCCCACTGCAAACTTGCATCAATATTAAGTCCTAAGAAAACAGAAGAGTTTACAAGATTGAGTGTCTCGCCATTTACTTTAATATTAGTTGGGTAATGTTTTACATTTGGCAAAGTGAATTTAATGCATTTAGGTTTTTTAGCATTAAGCAACAGATTATTTACAGTGAACCAATCAAGAACTCGCGATAGTGATTCATTTACATCATCGTAATTAGCTTTTGACCTATGATAATGATAATGATAATTTATTTCCAAAAACAAAAGAACAAACTGAATATGACATGACATTCAGAAAATATTCAAGGTGGACATAGTACTTAATGCTAAAAGTTTTAAGTGGTATGTGTACATAGTAAATAAATGTTATAGTAGGTAATAAGCACGGTCAAGTGACCACCCTCCGTACTAGTTCGCACTGTATGACGGCAGGGCGTCGTTGCTCTTCCATGTATTATATGACGTAAGTACTTACTGAAGGTACGTTCAAGTAGTCATATAGTAAATAAATGTTAGAGTAGGTAATAAGCACGGTCAATGACCACCCTCCGTACTAGTTCGCACTGTATGACGGCAGGGCGTCGTTGCTCTTCCATGTATTATATGACGTAAGTACTTACTGAAGGTACGTTCAAGTAGTCATATAGTAAATAAATGTTAGAGTAGGTAATAAGCACGGTCAAGTGACCACCCTCCGTACTAGTTCGCACTGTATGACGGCAGGGCGTCGTTGCTCTTCCATGTATTATATGACTACTTGAACGTACCTCAGTAAGTAGGTAGATAGTTACATTTAAAAAATCTATTACAGTTAAAAGTTTTTTTTTTTTTTTTTTTTTTTTTTTTTAACTTTGATAGGCCTTTGTTTGACCACGATCTCACCTGTTGGAAAGTGACGATGTGGCCGAAGATGGAGCACAAAGGTCTAGAAGGCACCTATTCACTCTAGCCTTGAAGAGACCCAGATTATAGTTTTCAGGAAAGACAGACGACGGTAGTGTATTCCACTCCTTAGCAGTTCGCATTATAAAGGTGGAACTGAAACGTTTAGTACGAATAGCGGGTATACTAATCAGGTAAGGGTGGTACCGAGCCGTGCGCCTGCTCGTCCAATGATGAAAAGGAGATGGTGGGATCAGATCATGAAGTTCCTGGGAGCATTCCCCGAAATGTAACCTATAGAAGATCGAAAGGCATGCGACCTTACGGCGGTGCTCGAGACTCTGGATCTTTGCTATAGCAAACTAGGTAGGATAGGTGGAGCTTATAGCTAGGTAGATATTTACTAAGGAATTACATACAAATCATAATCAAACTGTAATATAATACATAAAATATACTCATTTTACTTTATAATATATAGTTATTATAGTCAGTTAGGTAAGTATAACCGACTCCATAATATGGGTTGGCTGGAATGTATATATGTGTGTGGGTTGTGAGTATTTTAAAATAGTGTGTGTGAGTTATCCTATGCGTGAGTATCTTATGAGTCGTGAGAGGTTGTATAGGTGCGCGTGTGAGGATGTGGGTGCGCGCATGTGTTTGTGCGAAACAGAAAGTAGGTGAATAGCAGATATGTGCTTTAATCAATACGTAATTAGTTTTGAGCTGCTTTATGTTTTAAGATGATACTGCCAATAAATGTACAGTGTTATCGTTATCCAGTAATTTAAGATAGTCATCGAGCAATTGTTTGCAGCTAAATGTCGACATGCTCATAAGGTTTAAGTCTTTGTTGATTTTGTTGTATACAAAGGGACCAAGGAAACAGAAGAATTTGTGAGAGAATTTAGTTCTGTATTTTGGGGTTTTGTACACAACGTCACAACGCCTTATATTGACCCTAGACGGGTCGCATGGGAGTCTATGTTGGGTAAGGGTAGTCGTCTTAATATATAGTTGACTGACGGTAAGGACTTCAAAATCATTGTATAGTCGGTTAGTAGGGTACAGATATGGCTTTGAGAGCAACAGTAGAGCTTTGTTAGTAGTAGTAGAGCTTTTTTGTGAAAGAGTTCGTCCGGGGAAGTACTACCACCATACCTATTTCTGCCGCAAAGCAGTAGTGCTCGCATTGCTGTGTTCCAGTTTGAATGGTAAGGGTGCCGGTGAAATTACAGGCACATGAGACTTCATCTTTATGTCTCAGGGTGGCGGGCGCAGTACAATGCCACATAGGGTGCGTCCTAGGTGGACGTGACCTATGAGGTAATGCACTGTTCATAGGCAGAGGTTACCGCTTAACATCAGGTGGGCCTCTTGCTTGTTCCGTCAACCAAGTAGTATAAAAAAATAAAAATAAAAAAAAAACACTTTTATAATTGCTCTTTGAGCTCTCTCGAGTTGTAGCATAAATGTTTTACACGCGCCTCCCCATCCGAGTATTCCATAAGAAACAAAAGATTGACTTTAACAATAATATACGCTTTTTAATAGTTTTAAAAACCCTGGGGCACTCCCATAACAATAGACGATCCTGAAGACCTTTCACCACCAACGTCAACTTTTTGTACTCTATTGGATAAGTAAGAATTTACAAGGTTAATTGCCTGATTTTGGATGCCATAATGTTTTAACTTCAAAATTAGAGTAGCATGACTCACGCAGTCGAATGCTTTGGATAGGTCGCAGAATACTCCGATCGCGTCTTGCGAGTTTTCCCATGCTTGAAATATGTGTTCCAACAGCATGGTACCAGCATCAGCTGTTGATCGACCCTTGGTAAATCCAAATTGATGACTATGAAGTAGTCTGTGGCGGTTAAAGTGTGACAATAATTGAGTAAGAATAAGTTTTTCAAAGATTTTACTTAACGCGGGCAATATAGAAATCTGCCTATAGTTAGCTGGATCTTTTACATTTCCAGACTTGAACAAAGGAATTAATTTACTATGTTTTATAAGAGCTGGAAAGATTACGTCGTCAACACATCTATTAAAAATGTAGGCTAAGCATGGAGTAATATCAATATTTATAATACCTAACACCTTTGTGGATATTCCCCAAAGATCTTCAGTATTTTTAATATTAAGTGACTTAAATGTCTTAACAATACTATCGGCATTTACGTATCTAAAGCTAAACGCGATCTCACATTTAGCAACACTTAGTTCCAATAAAGTAGATGCTCCAGAGGCAGATGATTGTGATGACTGGGTTACAATAACTGGTATATTAGAGAAAAAATTGTCAAAGGCATTCGCGACATCAATATTTTTTGTCAATATTGTATTGTTTATGTTTAATTTGATCTGCTTATTGCGTGGCTTAGATTTACCTGTTTCATTATTAATTAATTTCCAAGTTGCCTTAATTTTATTCGATGATTTTTCTATTTTGTTTCTCAAATGTAATGATTTTGCTGCACGACAAACTTTTTTAAAAGTATTTGAATAGTTCTTTATATACAAAATAAACTTTGGGTCATGCAACATTGATTCCCTAGCCGCATAGAGATCATATAATTTATTCCTACTTCTACAGATACCGGGTGTCGCCCAATCAGCTAATCAATAGTAGTAGAGCTTTTTTGTGAAAGAGTTCGTCCGGGGAAGTACTACCACCATACCTATTTCTGCCGCAAAGCAGTAGTGCTCGCATTGCTGTGTTCCGGTTAAGGGTGCCGGTGAAATTACAGGCACATGAGACTTCATCTATGTCTCAGGGTGGCGGGCGCAGTGCAATGCCACATAGGGTGCGTCCTAGGTGGACGTGACCTATGAGGTAATGCACTGTTCATAGGCAGAGGTTACCGCTTAACATCAGGCGGGCCTCTTGATTGTTCCGTCATCCAAGTAGTATACAAAAAAAAAAACCCGATATTAGATTTTAGCTATACATGTTTTTAACTGAAATATCTCAGTATGTTGCTCATTATACTTTGTTTGTTTGTTTGTAGGTGTCGTGCCTGCTGCGCCAGAGCACGGAGCCCTGGATCCTCAGCGTCACCAGAACGGGCTGGGAGCCCTGGCTATAACCACGTACATTCTGTTCCTCCGTTTGTCGCGGCACGGGCTCGATATAGGCAAGGAGGTAGCACTTCCTCGGACAAACTTTCACAAAAAAGCTCTACTACTACTCACCGTGCTAAGCGAAGCGGTCTTGTGAGCTGTGCTCAAAGAACCAGTGTGGTGAATGTATTTAGAGTGCATGTCAGTGTCCGGTCATGAAGAATGTGTGACTGTTTTTTTTTTATTTATTTTTTTACCTAAAATAGGCTTGCGTTTGTCTACATCTCACCTGATGGGAAGCGACGATGAGGCCTATTTAAGCGCGCTCGCCTAGAAGATGCCTATTAACTCTTCGTTTGAAGACGCCCAAGTTGTATGATAAAGGGAACAAATCAGCTGGAAGAGAGTTCCAGTCCTTTGATGTCCGCATGATGAAAGAGTTTGAGAAACGGTTTGTACGCGACGGTGGTATGTCAACAACAAAATGGTGAAACGCCTCTCCACGTCTGGTCGTCAGGTGGCGGAATTGAGACAAGGGGATCAAATCGTGCAGCTCCTGAGCACACTCACCGAAATGTATGCGGTAGAAAATACACAAACACGCAACTCTTCGACGATGCTCTAAGCTTTGTAACATTTTCGCAACCAGTGCCTCGTCATTAATTAGTTTTATGGCACGGCGCTCTATTGAGTCCAAAGCAGCAAGCTGATATTTTGCGGAACCATCCCATAGGTGGCTGCAATATTCCATGCATGACCTCACTTGAGCTTGGTACAGCGTAAGTAACTGCTGGGGCGAGAAGTAGTATCTTACCTTAGACAGAATACCAAGCTTTCTGGCCGCAGATTTTGCCTTAGACTCAATAGAGAGACCGAAGTTGAGGTTGGAAGAAATTTGCATGCCGAGTAATTCCATCATCATTCTTCAGGTTGCTAATTCGAGTATTCCTTTATATGGCTCTACTCTTGTGACACTATTAAAAACATCGCCCAGGCTCTGTTTGAAGGGTTCCGTACCCAAAGGGTGAAACAGGACCCTATTATTAAGGCTCCGCTGTCTGTCTGTCTGTCCGTCTGACACCAGGCTGTATCTCATGAACCGTGATAGTTAGACGGTTGAAATTTTCACAGATGATGTATTTCTGTTGCCGCTATAACAATGAATACTAAAAAAACAATAAAATTATTATTTAAGGGGGCTCCCATGCAACAAACGTGTTTTTTTTTAGGTTTTTATAGATAATGGTACGGAACCCTTCGTGCGCGAGTCCGACTCGCACTTGGCCGGTTTTTAAACTCGCTCGTGTTTAATAACCCCTGTTATGTGGTAGTTTCATTAACTATTATTTTGTCATGATTTTATTTAATTAGCTTTTTTTTGATAAACATTTGATAAACTTATGTCAAAATAAGTCATTTTCGTCAGTATATTAGAGAGACCCTGTATATAGCTTGATATGAATCCCTTAGATTCTAAGAAAGATATGTATTTTGATAGTTTTCAATAAAAATCATGTTTAATATCGTTTTTATTATACCTTGATGCTTATATATCACAGCTGGGATCTGTGCTAACGCCTAAGGTTATGGATCCCTCCGTCTCCTCCCGTGGATGTCGTCAAAGCCGACTAAGGAATTACTTCGGGATAGGCAGCAACTTCCTCTTTACTTTGATAGTTTTAGGTACCTAGTCCTAAATTAATTAGCAAGGAATAGTTTTAAGTAGCTACTGGTAGCTATTTGAGTTTTTTTTTTTCTAAAGCTAAAGTTAAAAATAGAATCCCGGTCCTTTGCTTTTTATATATGAAAGAAAAGGATGGCAGTATGTTTAGTTAGCTTTAGCTTTAGAGAATGCAAATTCAAATCGCTACCACTATATAGTATTATTTTATCTGTGGTTATTGGAACATTTTCATTAAATTAATGAGAAATAAAGAAAGCTCAAGTGTACCTGCTCAGAAAATAAAAATAAAACACGATATTTTTGTTTTTTCTTTAAAAAAACTGTAATAAAAGCTGTTTTTTTTAACTTTGTGAATGTCGGAACAAGCATGTGGCCCACGTGTTGTTAAGCGGTAACGTCTGCCTTTAACAATACACTGCCTCACAGGTCACGTCCACCTAGGACGCGCCCTATGTGGCTTTGCACTGCGCCGCTCTGTGACATAAAGATGAAGTCTCATGTGCCTGTAATTTCACCGGCACCCATAATACCCTTCAAAGCGGAACACAGCAATACGAGCAAGACTTTTATCCGACAGAAATAGGCAGAGGTAGTACTTCCCCGAACAAACTCTCCCAAAAAGGTCTACTACTACTAAGTCGAATACACTGCCATCACCTGTCTTTCCTGAGAACTATAATCTGGGTCTCTTCAAGTCTAGAGTGAATAGGTGCCTTCTAGACCTTTGTGCTTCATCTTCGGCCACATCGTCACTTACCAACAGGTGAGATCGTGGTCAAACAAAGGTCTATGTTTACTACTTAACACACACAGACACACGCCTCTTTCCCCGAGGGCCTCTTTTCACTGTGGGTTGCACCATCGTGGGATATAGACGTGACAAGTGGTGAGCTCATCGCCGCCATTGCTTCCCACGACTGACTCATACCTAACACAAAATTGTTAAAAATTGTTTTAAATTGTTGCCTACTTAAAATGTTGTTAAAGTAGGTACCTACTAGTTATATTGCATGCTGTGAAGCGGATTACGGTGGATTTTAATTTTAATTTGTCAACATTTTCTTGTACCCATTCTCGCAATAAATAAATGAAATGAAATGTAAAATGTTTCACCTCTTGGTGAAATCACAGCTTGCTATGCTAGTCGTGCTAGCGAGTATCTATTACGGCTTCTTGCAAAATACGTTCCTAGAGGATACGACCTAAGGAATGAGACCTGGAACTAATATTTGCAGAATGAGCTGCAAATATTTTTTTTTTTTTTTTTTTTTTTTTTTATACTACTTGGATGACGGAACAAGCAAGAGGCCCACCTGATGTTAAGCGGTAACCTCTGCCTATGAACGGTGCATTACCTCATAGGTCACGTCCACCTAGGACGCACCCTATCCCCTATTTTTTGATATTATTGAATTATTTTCTCATTTGCATGAGCAAACATTCAAATCAAACCCGTATCCCAGCTGGCTACTTATCGCATGGTTGTACAGGAAAAAGATTAATTATTCACTTTTTTTTTTTTTTTTTTTTTGTCGAGGTGAAATCTCCAAACAGATACCGTTTTGCATTGAGGGTGCAATACGGTTATGTGAGGTTCACGGACTCGTGAACTCACTAAAACACCCCGGTGGCCATCCTCTGCGCATGTCGATGGGCTCCGGGATCTCCTACGGAACGCATCCTTACTCTATAGGGTGATAGTCAGGACAAAACAGTTCTATCTCACAGACCACCTCTGTGGCGCGGCGGGCGATGGTTGGCCTGCGACGCAGGAGGTTGCGGGTTCGATTCCCGCCTCGGAACAAATATTTGTGCGATCGCAGATATTTGTTCAGGGTGTTCTGGGTATTTTCTATGTATAATAAAAATGACTATCTATGTAATATATTGTATTAAGTATATCAGTTATCTAGTGCCAATAATACAAGCTCCGCTTAGCTTGGCCACAGAATAAATATTAGTGCTTGGGGCTGGATAATGTTGTGTGAATTGTCCAGCATTATTTATTATTATCTGTCCCCCTGTTGCAAAAAGGGATACAGACAGAACTATTTATTCCTATCTGTCCTGATGCATAAATGTTATAACTGTGTTGCTAAAATCGGCATTCAGTCATACTTTGTCGATAAGCGGGATGTCTAAGGTCGAGAGGTCTTAAAGTTAAGTAGATATTGAGGTTTTATCAGGGTTTAGCCAATTAAACTATAGATAGATAGGTAGGTACGCTTACAAGTAGGTTAGTCTGAACCTTTCTCTAGCGTCAAGTACGTTTATTGCGACCCTTATAAATAACAAGGCTACCCAATCAAACAAAAGGTATAGGTCAGCTCCGACACGCGACTGGAGTTTACTCTACTCCAGTTCAGAAAACATAACGACTTCACGTTTTGTTAACACTCAATTTTAAGATTTTACTCCCCATATTTATTATTATTTATTTATTAAGAAACAAGTACAACACCATAACAGAAAAACCCAAAGCTATATGCACATCTATAATTAATAGTAATAAGTAGTAGTAGTCTTATTACAAAAAAATAGAGACATCCATAGAGCAAAGCTTTAACGGTCTTTCTTCGGTGGAAATCAAAAAGGATATATTGTCGGAAAAAACCAAACACTTAATAGATAGACGCACGAATCTACAACACAAACCATCAAGAAACAAAGAAGAAAAAAAGGAGCTATCAACACTTTATAAAACAACAAACAAGCTGTTGAAAAAAGACTACGAAAACCACAGAATGGAAATTATAGAGAAAAACCTACTACAAACAGGAAGTCAAAAAAGAGCCTACAAACAGTTGAATACAGAAAAAACATGGATACCATCACTAAAATCTACAGAGACAACTCACAAAATACAAACAAGAGATGACATTGTAAATATTGCCACAGTTTTCTACAAGAATCTTTACGACGACTCTATTAAACACCAACAAACATATGGAAAATACGTTTTAAGCTGGGGAACAGATACAAAACCCGCTCCGTTCGACGGTGAAGAGATCCTTAAAACTTTGCAAAAAATGAAAAATGGAAAGAGCCCAGGACCAGACAATATCTGTAACGAAGCCCTAAAAATTGGAAAAAAAGTTCTGATTGGTCCTCTATTGATTTTGTTTAATAAAATTCTCGAAATTCAAGAAATACCTAAACAGTGGGCTGAATCAAGAATAACTCTCCTTTACAAAAAAGGAGAGCCAACTGACATAAATAATTATCGCCCAATCAGTCTACTCCCAACGATGTATAAGCTTTTCGCGGCTTGTTTAGAAAAAAGATTATCGTCGACTATTGAGAAAAGTCAGCCAGTGGAACAAGCAGGTTTTCGCCGAGGATTCTGTACCATCGATCATATTCACACGTTGGACCTAATAGTGGAAAAATACCAGGAATTCAATAGGCCTCTATATCTAGCTTATATAGACTATGCGAAAGCGTTTGATTCAATATCACATGAGAGCATCTGGCGAGCACTGGAACAACAGGGCACCCCAAAAGTATATATTAATATAGTCATGGATATCTACAGCAAGAGTACAAGTCGGGTGAAATTAGACAGGCTTGGCGCAAAAATAAATATTCGCAGAGGTGTGAAGCAAGGAGATCCAATATCCCCAAAAATTTTCATAGCCGTGCTGCAAAATATTATGAAAGAACTAGACTGGGAGAGGAAAGGAATTAAGATTAATGAATCATACCTGAGTAACCTTAGATTTGCAGATGATATTGTTATTTTTTCAAGCACATCAAAACAGCTGGAGGAAATGGTGATAGAGCTAAGCACCGCTAGCGCAAGTATTGGTTTAAAGTTAAATTCGTCAAAAACCAAAGTTTCTACAAATAGTATTAAAAATCCAATATTTGTAAACCAAACACAGATAGAGTACGTAGATACCTATATCTACCTCGGGAAACAAATATCATTTAAGAACTCTAGACACCAAGACGAAATGGAACGAAGAATAAATATGTCCTGGAGAAAGTATTGGAGTTTTAAAGAAGTATTAAAATCCAATCTGCCACTAAAACTTAAGAAAAAAGTTATGGATTCCTGCCTCCTGCCTTGTCTGTCTTATGGCGCACAAACTTGGATTTTTAATGAACATATAAAAAACAAAATTCAAACGTGCCAACGTGCTATGGAGAGGAGCATCATGGGCATCAAGCTCATTGACAAACAAAAGAGTTCGGAAATACGACAGCGAACAGAACTGATAGATGCTCTCCGACATGCAAAGCGCCTGAAGTGGAAATGGGCGGGGCACATAGCTCGCACTGCGGACAATAGATGGACGAAACGCGTTACCACTTGGGCGGGCCCACACGGCAGAAGATCTAGAGGTAGGCCCAAAGAAAGATGGACTGATGAGATCCGGAAAGTGGCAGGTGAGGACTGGATAGAAAGCGCTCAACAAAGGGACAAGTGGAGACAGTTGGAGGAGGCCTATACCCAAAATGGGGCCTGACTTTTAGTGTACCTAATTTGTGTGTTTTAATTATGTATAAAAAAATAAGTATTAAGTTATGGAAATAAAGGCTAAATAAATAAATAAATAAATAGTAGTAGAGCTTTTTTGTGAAAGAGTTCGTCCGGGGAAGTACTACCACCATACCTATTTCTGCCGCAAAGCAGTAGTGCTCGCATTGCTGTGTTCCGGTTTGAAGGGTAAGGGTGCCTGTGAAATTACAGGCACATGAGACTTTAAATCTATGTCTCAGGGTGGTGGGCGCAGTGCAATGCCACATAGGGTGCGTCCTAGGTGGACGTGCCCTATGAGGTAATGCACTGTTCATAGGCAGTGATAATAGTAGACTGACCGTGTTTAGGCTTATTGTGATCAGCACACGGTTACGATCACTAATATTATAAAAGCTTGTATTAGGAGATAAATTCCAAGCTTCGAAGTCGTTTTTTTTTTCGAAAATAATTATATAATAGTAATACCACTGACCGCGGAGCGAGTCAGGGGTATTATTATATATTTAAAAATATTATTTATATTTTTACCTGCTATGATATTTTTTATACTAATTATGTTTTGTAGATAGTATATCTTTATAGCGAAAAATGTATTACTGACGAGATTTAAAAAAAATTGTGTGATAATCATTACCGAGCACCTGATATCGGCACCTGAGCTCACTACTACTGACAATAAGGTGAATCAAATGACGCTGCGAAAGCATAAAGGATCACCTCATACAGGGTCGCACGGTGACTGCGGATTAAATATGGCTGATTTGCGGTACGATATAATGGGTCTACTTAAAGATTTTACTATATCTCAAAATGAGCATATGACTTCAATGCGCCAAGATATCCCCCAAATCAAAAAGTCTACTACTGAATATCTAGTGACGGAACAAAGCAAGATACGAACTGAGATGAACGAACTTAAAAATCATAAAGTCATATCCGAAGAGAAGTTTAAGATCTTGCAAAATGATATAAATGCTTTAAAAACCGGCTCGGGTCAGGAACCTAGTAGTTCGCTCCCAACCAGCTCACGCGAAGACCTTATCCGTGAAATTGGCGAGAGATCTAATAGGGAGAAAAATATTTTAATCATTGGCGTCACTGAATTGCATGGATCAGAGGTTGAGGTTAGGCGTTCTTATGATGAAAAAGAAGCACTAATCATACTAAGCGAGACATCTAAACGCATACCTACCACACTAAAAACATCTAGACTTGGTAAATACAAGACGGACGCTAATCGCCCGTTGAAAATATATTTTGACTACCCTGAGATCGCAAAAGAAATACTACGAAACAAAGACAAGATCAAAAACATCAAAGTATTTTCGGATCAGACTCCAGCCCAACAACTGCACATGAAGGAACTGAAACAGAAGCTTCTTGAAAGGCATGAAAATGGCGAAACGGAGCTGACTATAAAATATATAAAGGGATATCCAAAAATTGTTTCATCGTCAAAAAACTGATAGTGCCTTCACAACGCTTACAAACTACTTCACTTAATGACAAAAAACATGGCAAAGAAGTTTAATACCAAATAATGAAAACATACGACAACCTGGACGATCTACACACAACAATGAATTTCTTCTACACAAACATAAGAAGCATTATTACTCCAGGAAAACTCGATGAACTTAAATGTATTATTAAATCCATTGGCGTGCATTTACATCTCATTTTGATAACTGAATCATGGATCAAAACGGAGGAAGAAGCTAATAGAATCCAAATACCTAACTACACTCATTACTATAATCACCGAACAGACAGGAGAGGCGGTGGCGTAACTATTTTCGCACATAAAGATTTGAAACACAGCCTAAGCGAAGAACTTTACATTAACGGTAACAATTATTTATGGATTACCCTTGATAATCTAAAAATAGACATTGGCCTGATATACAAGCCAGGTGATACCAATATAAACCAATACTTTTTGTCATTGCAAAATGTCCAACAAAATTGAGCTTATGTTATGTTATTTATTGAATGATTTATATATATTATATTATGTTAGGTATTTTATATATATAGCTAGTTATTTAGAGTAGGTATTTAGTTATGTTTATCATTTAATCTCAACCTATAATTAATTTTAATAGCACTACCACCCACTCTACATTACACAAAGGTTAGCTGGAAGAAAATGCTAATTAGCATTAAGTTCGCCTATGTACTGCTTTTTGTCTTGTGCAATAAAGAATTTTCTATCTATCTATCTATAAACAATTTTCTTCAAGATTTTGAATCA
This sequence comes from Operophtera brumata, assembly GCA_932527175.1. Classification (NCBI taxonomy): domain Eukaryota; kingdom Metazoa; phylum Arthropoda; class Insecta; order Lepidoptera; family Geometridae; genus Operophtera; species Operophtera brumata. The sequence continues at coordinate 32,060,875 of OW052232.1, read as the reverse complement.
CAAATACAACACTGAAAAAGAGCATTAGTCTTTGGTGATTTTAACCTGAACCTGCTACTAACGGAAGGAGAAACAAACAGATATAGAAGTGTTTTAAGAGAAACTGGCTATTCTATTCTAAATAAAGTAAAATATGAAGCTATCGACTATGACATGCTATTTAGAAACAGTGAAAAGGAGTTTTGTGAAAATATTAATCTCAATAGCTATGTAAACCTAGACAAATCGATTAAAACTGTTTTGGCACAAAGTAAAATCACTCAAATTAAGATACAAAACCCTCTGTAAAAAGATTGGATCAATAAAAACATAATTAATAACATAAACAACAGAAACGTACTTTGGCAAAATCTTAAAAATGAATCAAATAATGAACAACTTCTAAAAAAATACAATAAAGCAAGAAATTATGCAACTGAATTAATATCTCAGACAAAAAGCAATTACTATTTCGAATCATTTGGGAAATGTATAAATAACCCCAAAAAAATGTGGAGACTAATTGATACTTTATCAAAGAACAAAATTAAAGACGGCTCTTCTCCACCTAAACTTAAAACTGATTTCGGAACAATTACTGATGGCAAGGATATGTGTGAAGTGTTCAATACATTTTTTGCAACAATTGGTTCCGACCTTGCAAATAAAATACCACATAGCTTCCATAACAATACTACTTACACATTCACTAACAAAACTTCTACATAGTACAGGTATAGTAGTTCTTCTTCTACTACAGGTAACGAGTTATCGATGCTCGGAAAATGTACTGAAGATGAAGTCGCGAGAATAATTGATCATTTAGACCCCAACACCAGTTCTGGAATAGATGGTATTACCACCAAAGCGGTTAAATGTATTAAATCCCATATTCTCACTAAACTTACATGCTGCATAAACGACTGCCTAGAAAAAGGAATATTCCCAGACGAACTAAAAACTGCTAAAGTTACACCCATATATAAGTCTGGAACAAAAACGGATCCTAGTAATTACCGTCCAGTCTCCGTCTTACCGGTGTTATCCAAAATATTTGAAAAGGTAATATACAATCGTTTAAATAATCATCTAACGCAAATTAACTTTCTATCTGATCACCAATATGGCTTTCGGCCAAAATCAAACACTTTGTCGGCAACAATTGATTTAATAACTAAGGTAAAAACAAACATTGATGCAAAGAAAATTGGAATAGGAATCTTTATAGACCTAAAAAAGGCATTCGATACAGTTAGTCACTCTCTCCTATTAAATAAACTTTTGAACATAGGAATCACTAATAAAGCATTAAGCATTTTTGAAAGTTACTTGAATAATAGACACCAAATTGTTAAGATTGGTCAATATCAAAGTTCCTGCCAACCAATCACTTACGAGGTTCCCCAAGGGTCGATATTGGGACCTCTTCTTTTCTTGATTTATATCAACAACATCAGTGAACTTAAATTATGTGGTGAAATATCACTATATGCGGATGATTTGCTGCATTTTCTACTTTGGACAATCAGTAAATGAAGTTATGCCACGAGTACAAACAGATTTAAACACACTACACAAATGGTTTCAATGTAACTTGTTGACTATTAACACCTCTAAAACATCCTACATGATTTTCAAAGCCAAAAATAAACAAATCGATTCTTATACTTCTCCAACTATTGATACCATTAACATAAAAGAAGCAACTGAAGAAAAATATTTAGGTCTAATAATAGACGGAGGCCTCACGTGGAAGGCACACATAGGCAAAGTAAGATCAAAACTATCGTCCTTATTAGGTTCACTATACGGTTGTGTCCGATGTCTTCCACGTCGAGTCCGCCACACCGTCTACTTTACGTTAGTTAAACCACACTTAGATTATCTTGTTGAAATATGGGGCAATGCTAATAAAACTACATTGAAAGACCTACAAATAAGCCAAAACAAAATTTTGAAACTGCTTTTTAATTATGATTACCTGACACCGACAAAACAATTGTATAGAGAAACAAAAATTATGAATATCCACCAAATATATAGCTATAACACCTGCATTCTAATTAGAAAGATTTTAGACGGTCAAATACACACACAAACAACATTCAAAACAAATAGACAAAAGGGAAAAAAAGTAGTACTTCGTAATGCAGACAATATTCATATATCAAAGGTCCGTACGAATTATGGTCAGAAGAGCATATGCTTTGAAGGGGCCAAATTGTTTAATGCTCTCCCAAAAGAAATTAAAACCACTAAAAGTTTAAATATATTTAAGGCTAAACTAAAAAATCACATAATAACTAAATGTTAATTGCGACCCTGTATGTGGTAGCATTCTCGCTCACTCGACCGCGACCGATATCGCCGTCCATCCGCCAACCGAGCAATCTTTTCTACTTGTACCCACTTATTTATTTTTATTTTTGTGGACACATAGATGCAAATATTAAATGAGCACAAGGTCAAAGCTCCTTTTACATGTTTACTTGATATAACTTCGCTGCAAATGTTAATAAGTCGTATAGTGTTTTGTTGATTTATAATTACTTACCTACTTAATAATTTTACTAACAACGTTCTGCATGCTCACTGTTTATTTTAGAACTTAAGTTTAAATTAGTAATTTCTCATTAAGCGAAATGTAATTTCTTTTGAGAATAAATATCTATAACCTGATAGTTAAAGTTAAAGTTGCAAAAGCGTGCCGTACGGGTGTTAATGAGGGCCGAATATAAGGAATCATGTCGTAATCATTTTAAAACATTAAAAATCCTAACATCTGTATCAGTTTATATACTCGAGATTATAAAATTAGTTAGGTTTCATTTGAATGAGTATACGATAAGGGGGAACTGTGGCAAACGTAGTGTCCGAAACAAGATGATTCTTGAGCCAATCCCCACCGTCTGAACATGTCAGCAAAACTGCCCAAACTTATGGGACAGCAAATTTATAACAAACTTCCCAAAATATAAAATTAATAAAAAGTGACAATAGGTTTCTTATAGAAGTTAAGAAACTGTTGCTTGACAAAACGTTATACGGTGTCAAAGAGTTTTTGCAAAACGATTACAGCCTCTTTAATGTTGAACTGCTGGAACCACCAATTTTTACATAGTGGTGGGTGTGCTCCTAGTTCTGTGCCTACCAATATACCTACCTATTTTTACAACATTCTTTGTTTTGTTTACTGTTTTTTTCCCGTTGTTGGTATTATTTTAGTGTTGAGAATTATTAAGTTATTAAAAAATGACAATCGCCCCTATACAGCGATAAAAATATTTTAAAAATGTACCTATTAAAAGTTTTTAGAGCATTGCTCTTGTTGACGAGTCATAGCCTGTGCACCTAATTTAAGTATTTATATATTTGTTATGTGTTATCACCTATGGCAATAAAAATTTATATTCTATTCTATTCTATAGTTCTGGACAGTTCACACAACATTATCTAGCCCCAAGCTAAGCAGAGCTTGTGTTATGGGTACTAGATAACTGATATACTTAATACAATAAATTATCTACATAGATAGATATTTTTTATTAGACAGAAAATACCCAGAACACCCTGAACAAATATCTGCAGATCGTACAAACATTTGTTCCGAGGCGAACCCTCGCCCGCCGCGCCACAGAGGTCGTCAAACTGTATATGTTATATTGTTGTCCGCCCTCGCCTTCGCTCGAGTTTTATCGGGATAAAAAGAAGTATTCTACTCCGGGTCATTATCTATCTGTGTACCAAATTTCATCAAAATCAGTTCAGCCGTTTCTGCGTGATTGAGTAAAAAACATCCAAACATCATATCTTTGGCATTTATGATATTACATTTAAATGTAACCCAAAAATTCCGTTCCAGCGGGACTCGAACCCGCTATAGCCGAGTTGATAGTACCCACAAATTTCGTCTTCAGCGTCATAGTGTTCTATGGCCGAACTGGTAAAGGCATCGCCGATCAAAGGCGAGGTTGCGGGTTCGAGTCCCGCTGGAACGGAATTTTTGGGTTACATTTAAATTTAATGTTATCCATAAAGTGTGGTTTACACTTGAATAATAATAAACTATTTATGATATTATTAATTGGGATTTTAGTTTGGAAAAGTAGATAACTGCCAAGGCCGGACTTCTTCAGTAGTAGCACAGTGTAAAAACTTTAGTAGGTGACAACCCACCACCTACCTTCCTGACCTACTGTATCAGAAAGATGATAACCCAAGATATTTCTGAAGTTTTTACTACATAATTATTGAAGTTTAGGACCATCTTTAGTATATAAAGCAGTTTTAAAGGGCGACGACCCGTGCACCCACTGGCTTCACCCACCGGAACACGACTTTTCTCATTGAACACTGAGGTGTCGTGAAGACAGTCAGTGAGTGGATATAGGTACCTAAACTTAATTTATTCATAATGTCAACTAAAGTTTTCACCGTACTGTTCATCTGCTCAATAGCTGTTATTGAGGGTAAGTAGTAACTTAGTAGTAGTAGAGCTTTTTTTGTGAAGTACAGTACTACCTCCGCCGCAGAGCAGTGCATGTAGGTATTGCCATTATTACTTGTACTATTATTTATTCTGTGGTATTGCTGTGTTCCGGTTTGAAAGGTGCCGGTGAAATTACAGGCACATGAGACTTCATCTTTATGTCTCAGGGTGGACGCAGTGCATTGCCGCGTAGGGCGCGTCCTAGGTGGACGTGGCCTGTGAGGTAATGCGTTGATAAAACTAAGAAGGCAGAGGTTATCGCTTAACATCACGTGGCCCATCTGATTGTTGCGTCATCCACACAGTTATTTTTTTTATTAGGTAGGTACTGTTACTCGCACTTGGGCCGTGCGTGTTTTTGGCCTAGCTCAGCCTTCAGGTCGCGGGATTCCGCGCTGCTGTGGGTTCGGTTTTGGTTCTCGGTCCTTTTGTCACCGGAGATTACTAGTGGGGGTTAGTGTTTGCCTAATTTATGGGCGCCACCAACATCTAGTGAGTGTTGGATTCTCAGTAAATGATACCAAAGGTAAGGTGGAATCAGTTATGTTTAATTAATCTGTAAAACCCTAATTTGATTTATGTCCTTTCTATTCTTGGGATCCCTTACAATGTTCGATTATTATGGACTTCTTACAATAGATACCTACAATAAAGCGAACCGCTGGGGGCCAGCCTGTGGTTCTTCTGGTTCTAAGCTGAAGGCTTTCTTATAATCAAATTATTCTACTGGGAATGTTCCAAGTTTAAGTTCACCGGGCTCGATTCCTCCATCGTGGTGAAATAGTATTGGAAAGACCTTACAAGTTGCCACGGGGATTCTCTAGAGTCATCACCCCTCTGGTCTCCAAAGTGGGGGAGTATGCCCCGCGTTCTTCAAAGTAAAAAGTAGATCAAAACATGCAAGCGACATCTGTGAAAACAGAAAGTCGATGTTAACTAAATTGTTCTGGGAAAATGAGAGAACTCGCTCACTTAGGGGATTACTGAAGCTATAATTTACCTGTCGCATTCCATCAATGGATAAGGGTTCCTTGTCAAAGCTCTTCGCGAGACGCTGGTTGGGGTGTACATTTATAAGGGGGCATGAGGAAAAAGACTTACAATTTTTTTAGCAAAATGTTTTTTTTTTTAATCTTATTATGTAGCCTTTTTCTCAGGCATCAATTAATGTTAAATGCATTTCTTCCATACGTCTTACCGTTTTAGAGATATGAAGTCTGAAAAAAAAAATTGTTACCATGTTGACAGTCCGACATGGATTTAAAACACTAGAGAACAGTGATCACACGTGAGACTGAAACGAGACGAACCAGAAACTACATACCTATGCACGCCAATCCCCAATAGCCTAGGTAGGTAGGTAGGTAGGTACCTAATATCACGAAAATTTTTCAGAGTTCATATCTCAGAAACGGTAAGTCGTATGGAAAAAATGCATTTAACAATAATTGATGGATAAGAAAAAAGCTACACGATAGGATAAAAAAAAATTACAACATTTTTTTTTTTTTAAAATTGTCGTTTTTCCTCAGTGCCCCCTTATGTACACTCTGACCGATACAGTTAGTTTTACACAGAATATTTAAATAGCGTCGGTCGGATCGCGGAGCGAATAATATGAACTCGTGCGCATTGCATATATGCTCTGGGCCGACCTCTTTCGACTGATTCGCCAAAGTTGCTCGTACCTGCCGCTGTGCATTGGCGCTTCAATCGCTTCACATTGAATCACGCATGCGCAAACAGTTACCACGCGCTCTGATTGGCTGATCGCGTCAGGGTCGCGCGTTGCCATGGAAACGAAATAGGGTTCAATGCGTTTAATACGAAACCCATACAAAGCACACAAACACTAGTGTTCCTACCTTCGCGCTACAATCTTTATTTTGAAAGGAATTATAAGTTTAGTACAATAGGTAAAATTCTTCGTGCTATGCAATCACAGAATAAATAATGGTACGTGCTATGCATAATGGTGTGTCTAAAGTAAGTCATGAAGGTAAAAACCCTATTCTTTGTTATAATTATAAGTGTATCGCCGCTCAATTCAAAGTTATAGGCAACACAAATAGGTACCATAAGTTTTTTTTTAATGGCGTCGCACGGCTTGTGCTTTAGTTATTTTCAAGTTTAATTATTGTATCTTCAATATAATTTGCAACATTACACTCCTTCCAAGTCTTCAAAGACACAGTCAAATCATGTTTTAAGTAAAACGGTGGCCGTTTCATTAAAACTTTGGTAGGTAGTCAATTTCTACCAATTTGAAAAGTCACGCAATTCACTTCAATTGCATTTCACTACACTTGTGCTCTGTTAACGAGCTTAAAAAGTTAAAAAGTGGTTAAAAAGGCACCAAAATAACACAAAATAACTCAAAAAACACTACGAAACGAAATAAAAGTAGACGACGTCTCTTTTCGAAAATGGCGGAAAGAATAGGTAGGTACATAAGATATTTTGTACCGACGGCTAAAAGTGTACCTACAAGTGTACCTACAAGTGTACCTACCTACCTGTATTCTAGAATTGTACCTACCTACCTGTATTCTAAATTAATGCATTCACGTAGGCACCGGCAGAGATGGCTGGCCGGGCTACACATTCCACCCAGCACTCCGCGGCTGGCTCAAACTCCACTCGGAGTCGACCGACTACCAGGACGCACGGATAACAATTAATATTCTAAATCAATACATTTACGTAGGCACCGGCAGAGATGGCTGGCCGGGCTACACATTCCACCCAGAACTCAGCGGCTGGCTCAAACTCCACTCGCAGTCGACAGACTACCACGACGCACGGATAACCTGTCACATGGAAGGTAACTAGCTTAGTTAGCTATTGGTATAGGTATCGGCAAAAGTGTTGTCCCAGCATTTCGCCCATTTGATAATTTGGTTGGCTGTGCCTTCCCCAGAAAGAACTTTTCATACAAAAAAAAACCCACCGCACCTCAAGAAAAAGCTGTTTTTATTAGATATCTCTTTAAATACCTATTTCTGCCGCAAAGCAGTAGTGCTGGCATTGCTGTGTTCCGGTTTGAAGGGTAAAGGTGCCGGTGAAATTACAGGCACATGAGACTTTTCATCTTTATGTCTCAGGGTGGCGGGCGCAGTGCAAGGCCACATAGGGTGCGTCCTAGGTGGACGTGACCTATGAGGTAATGCACTGTTCATAGGCAGAGGTTACCGCTTATCAGGTGGGCCTCTTGCTTGTTCTGTCATCCAAGTAGTATAAAAAACAAAAAAAAATACAAAACCCCAATAGTAAACCCTCGGTTTTGTTGTATTGATTTTATATATGTCATTTTTTACCCAATGGTATAGTGCGCGTCATGTAAAAAGAACGCTAGCGGTCATACTTCTTCATACGTTCCAGCGTTCTTTAAACATGACGCGTACTATATGCACCATTTTAATAAACAATCGAATCTAGCCAAAAGTTAGAGGTAACTTTTTTTTTTCTTCTATCGAGATAATATTGTCCTATCACGTTTCTGGTACAGTGATGCCTCGGAATTATAATGGAATTATTCATCCATATTTTTAATTTGAATATTGTACTTAACTTTATTTAGTCACTTAAAAATAAAATCTACGACTATGAATTTTGCGGAATGCCCCAACTTAATCATAAAATGCATTTATTAGAATTTATGGGAAAAACTCACCGAGTATGTATTAATATATATATTTATTTAAGGGAAAACCAAAGGCTTAAAGTAACAAGACTTATAAATTGGTGAATAGGTACCAGAAAGCTTATTGAAGGTTTTCACGGTGATTTAAAAAAGCTAAGCATGCTAAGCTAAATATGGCAGTACTATTTACCTAATCGATTCTCTGCAGCATTCATTATAACCGAACAGCGCTAAAACTATCGATATTTAGTCTGATATCGGACCAACTACCTACGAGTCGAAGGCACATCATTTTTTTGTTAGTTCTAGCCCGTTTTTCCTTTTTTTCTTGAATCAGCTTCCACTTGTTCTCGAGGCACCACACAGGCGCTCCCCAACTAGTAGTAAGAAGGATCATCAAAAGAAAAACAGATCGTGATTGTTGCCTGATTTTTCTAGGTCTGGTTGCGTTGGAACAGGAGTAAATGTAAATTTATTTTTGAAGACGATTCAAAATGATCCTTGTGATTTCAATGAATAAAATACTTTTTGACTTTGACTTTGACTTTGTCACTTGTTATGGGCCTGATGGCCTGTTTTGTATGGAATGGTATTTCCCTCGCTTTGAGCTATTCTAGCTGAATAAAAGGAAAATATATTTGACCTTGGTATAGCTTTAGAGACATCGGCACTGAATGGACGTGTAAAACCTTCATCGCATAAATGTTAAGACCCGTCTGGTGCCGCGCTTGCATTGAGCCGGTATAATAATATGGTGTAACATCTCTCTCTCCAGATGCACTGTTAGCTGCAGAGTGGAACGCGGACTTCAAGGCATCTATTAATAAAATCATAACTGGTCTCGGTAACGAGGAACAGTCGCTGCCAGCTCTCTACTCCGGAGCGCAAGTGAAGTTCTCTGATGGAGTGTACAGATACGTAAAAGGTTAGAAGACTGGATTATCTTGTAGGTATGCATAACTATTAGGTGGCCTCTTGTAGGGAATTTACGGTGACTCAGGAATTTTCGCCAATTGGTCAACCGAAGAATTTTCAAAAAATACTGCTTGGTGATTATTGGCACTCCACAGAGCAGCCGTTATCTGATGCTGGTGATGTTGTTACAGGAGAACCGACTCTGTCACTGGGCCCTAATGGCGTGGAGGGGTTGGAGCTATGCATCGCGTTCTTCGGTAACGGCACGACGGGCGAAGTTGACTGCCAACAGCATCTCCCTTTCGTCTGCTTCGCACCAGTGCCGGCTTGTGGAGTGGAGAGCATTGGTAACATTGACTTCAGTTTATAGATTACCCAACCAACACAACGCAGAAATCTTCATACAAAAAAAAACGCCTCGCGCCGCACGAGAAAGCAGTTTTTGTTGAATATCTCGTAAAATATAGATAACTTTACAAAACCCCTACAGTAAACCTTTGAATTTGTTGTATTGATTTTATTTATCTAATTTACCCCGTAATACTTATGCTCCGTTTTAGTGAACAATCGAATCTAGACAAAAAAAAAAAACTATCGATAAAATATTGTCCTATCGTGTTTCTGGTACAGTGATCCCTCGGAATTATACTTTATTTAGGATCCATGCATATATACAATTTGAATATTGTACTTGATTTAGGCCCGTAATATACAGTTTAATCTGAAGCCCAATTCTCGTAATAAAAAATAGTCAAATTAAAGTTCGGATCATGTTACGATCTAGTGTCGATGTCACAAACGTCATAAATGGTATTCTGCTCACCTCACAATACAACGCGGAATGTGATTATATCGAAATGTGACTGTAACTTGAATGTTTCAAAGTTTTGAGAATTCTCTCTTTCACTCTTTACAATTATTATATAGCACTATGCTACTCTAATATATGGTCGCAAGAACCGAAAGTAGATTATATTGTTATTGTGAGGTAGCAGAGTACCAATTTCTCAGTCAATTTACAATACAATCTCGTTTCGGTCAACTTGCAGTGTGGTTATAAAATAATTAAGAGAATTAGGCTTCTGTAATCGTCCATTGTCCATCTAAGTTTAAACTTAGAATCATGGGTTAAACAGCTATTGATATAACGGGCCTTAAGCCAGTAATACAATCTTATCTAAGATGTGTAATCTGCGTTATACCCCAGTGGGAACTTTTTTACGATTAATTATCAACCTCAACCTCAAAATTAAGGGAATACCGTGTCTGTCTTCCGTAATATCAATGATTTTAAGTTTAAACTACACTCATCAACACGGTCTAGGGATATTTCATACTCAATTAAATAACTCGAAAAGTACTGGCCGCATTGGAATCTTTTATACACCGATTTGTTTGTAATTTATCTCAGACTAATTCCAAATTCAAATTTTTGAAAATTCTTTTACATCTCTCATATTCGGTAAGTAGGTCCTTATTACCCCCAAATGGGGCTTGTAGGTGACCAATTAGCGCTCTAGGGTAATAATGTAGCTAGAAAAGCCCTAGGGCGGTAAGTAATTAAAAAAAAAACTTCACGCTAAAAAAGTTCGCGTACATCTAACCATCATACTGGCATAGACATCATGCATTCAGCCCAATGACAAAAGAGGTCGCTTCGCTATTCAGCCTTGTCTTCGTATGAGTATAATTATAGTCATCAATTTTAAATATCGAACGGCGAAGCTCAATTTCGTTTTTGAAAAAAATAATTTAAAAAAAGATGAAAAAAGGCGGGAATAGAAATCTTTTACTTTAAATATTGTTTGTTTTTGGGATTTGTTTATAATTACGTGCTAATTAGGAAAAAAACATGAGTTCTGCAAGTGATGAAGATATAAGCTGCACTCCCGATTCAATGAAAATGGAAGCTGAAGCAGCAATTAACAATATTTTGCCTGAAAGTTCTAAAGACAGATATTTGAAAACTTACGACGAGTTCATGAAGTGGCGAAAAGAAAAACGAGTAAAGTCTTTATCTGAGACTGTATTCTTAACATACTTTATCAATTTTTTAGCTATCAATAAAAAGCTGCAGCCATCTAGTTTGTGGTGCATTTATTCCATTTTTATTTAATGTTTTATTCGTGTAATGCCGGTTTTTTTCTACTTACCTCACAATCGAGATGTAAAGCAGAGTAGTTAGCCCTCGAACTATAGGCGCCCTCGCTGCGCTCATGCGCCTAAATATCTCGGGCTGCAATTGATGCCTTACAGCCCTTGGCTACTAATCTACTATTGTTTCAGTGGCATAAAAATGTCTTGATGTCTAGGAGAGGGAATTTTAATTTGTGCGAAATTTAGAAAACAATACGAATTACGTTTAGTTACAGTTTTTTTTCATTTTTAAACGAAAGATAAAGTTATAATTGAGGTATTGTAGCCATGCAACGCCAACATTTGACGAGGGCGGAGATGTTACGAGCTGTGGGAATGCTGGAAGCTGGGTCTGTTCAGCGTAATGTTGCTGAGGCCATAGGGACCCACCAAAATGTAATTTCAAGATTGTGGACACGCTATCGTGCCACAGGTGAAGTAGCGGAGAGGCACCGGGGGCCAAGTCGCATCACTACCCCCAGACAAGACCGATTTTTGCAAATTACTGCGCGAGCTCAACCAAATGCAACGGCGACTCAATTGGTCCAAAGGCTGCGAGTGGAACACCAAGTGCTTGTGAGTGGCCAAACTGTAAGAAGGCGACTGCATGAAAGCAATCTACGCTCTCGAAGACCATTTCGGGTCCCACCTTTACGGAGAGGCAATCGTGGACGACGATTAGAATGGGTTCGGAACCACGTGGACTGGGGCCGTGGGCAATGGTCCAATGTGCTGTTCACGGATGAATCCAGGTTCGGCTTCCATCCAGATTCACGAAGGACGCGTGTTTGGCGAGTTCCTGGACGATGGAGCCGTCTTCAAAACCTTTTTTTTTTTTTTTTTTTTTTTATACTACTAGTATGACGGATCAAGCAAGAGGCCCACCTGATGTTAAGCGGTAACCTCTGCCTATGAACAGTGCATTACCTCATAGATCACGTCCACCTAGGACGCAACCTATGTGGCATTGCACTGCGCCCGCCACCCTGAGACATAAAGATGAAGTGTCATGTGCCTGTAATTTACCCTTCAAAATTAATTTAATTTAATTTACCCGGCACCCTTACCCTTCAAACCGGAACACAGCAATGCGAGCACTACTGCTTTGCGGCAGAAATAGGTATGGTGGTAGTACTTCCCCGGACGAACTCTTTCACAAAAAATCTCTACTACTACTAACCCTCAGGAAGTTCACCCATACCAAGGAGGAACAATTATGGTTTGGGCAGGAATTCGTCTTGGAGGACGGACGGATCTCGTTTGGGTGCGGGGCAATATGACGGCAGAACGATACGCCCAACAGGTAATGGGGCCCGTAATCTTGCCCCACAGAACACAAATGGGGCAAGATTTCCTGCTCATGCACGACAATGCCCGGGCACACACGGCGAGAACGGTAGCAGCTTGGTTACATACACACAATGTTAGGGCCTTAGACTGGCCTGCTCAATCGCCAGATCGAAATCCCATTGAGCATGCGTGGGATATGCTGCAAAGAAGAGCTCTGAAGGAAGTTCCTGAAAATCTGGCTACAGAAGATCAACTTTTTGCGCACCTCAGAAGGACATGGGACAATATTCCGCAGCAAGACATTGACAACCTTGTTCTGAGCATGCCGAATCGTTGCCGATGTGTTATGAACATCATGGGCGCTTTCACAGACTACTAACTTCAAGTTTATAAACACAAATTAAATGATTTTTCTATTTTTTTTTCAGTTTTTACTCATAAATTAAATGTTAATTCATATACGGTTTCCGTCTATGCTTCATTTTTTTTCCATAAAATCCTGAAACTTTAATCGAAGTACCTTAACCATTATTAAAAAATGGTAGAATAATATAACGTATCTTTTAAATATATACATGTCATATAAATAATTAACACATTGATAGTAATTCGCTTTTTTAAAAATATCCCTAGACCGTGTTGATGTGTGTATTTCTTTCAATGGTCGAAAATGGTTTAAACTTACAATTACAGAATAAACTGCTATTGATATTACGGGCCTTAGGATAAGCCATCCGATTATTATGATTGCACCTAATACCAGTATGATTTGACCTGCGCAGGATACAAGTTTGACAGACGGACCGGTCAGTGCTACAAGTTCAACACGCAGATCAAGAACTGGACTGAAGCTTACAAAGCGTGCCGGAAGGAGGGCGCCCACCTCGCCGTCGTGAACAGCGACGTCGAGGCACAAGTCCTCAAAGAGCTCTTCCCCAGCAGTGGTGATAGCTATGCAGCTATCGGCTACTATTTCTGGAAGCCATCCACGTTCTGGTGGACCGTCGATGGTGAGTTTCGTGTATTAGGTAAATTCAATACACTAGCGATTACTATTTGTACGGGACCGACTCGTCCAGAACCAGGGTGTAGCTGAGTGGACTGTGCTATGCTGGGCTGTGCTGTCCTGGTTCCGTCCGGGTCCGGCGTACTTGAGTGCGGCTGGAATCTGTTCTTGACCTACGGTGGCTACGGTGGGATGCGTACTGAGCGGGTTCTTGAATGAAATACTGTTTGCTGGTACTGTACTGCTTGAGGCTTGAGGCTTGAGGCTTGAGACGACTTGTTGACTTCTTGCTGGTTGTGGAACCACTAAATTTCTACTGTTTTTGAGCTATCTATATACAACAAGTCGTCCCTCGCCCGAGCAGCCTGTCGAACAAGCGGGTTTTATTGTCTTCATACTATGCTATTTCAATTTACCTATTACAATGAGTTCCCCGTCTCGTTCCTTTCGTTAAGCTCCTCTGTTTCAAGGTCATATCAACTTTCTCTTTACAACTTTCCAAAACTTTCTAAAATTTATGACATTGTGTTTTAAAAATAGCTTTCTAAAACTAGCTTATCTATGAGAGTAGGCACGTTTTCTGTTGACTATATTGTGACATAGGTGTACCTAACTCTACCTAGTGTGTAGTTAACTCTGTCCCAGGACTTTCTAGGCAGCCTTTAAAGCTGTCTATATAGTTAACTACCTATTTGATGCCTGGTATTCTGTACTAGGGTGTGAGGTTCCTACCTATGTACCTACTCTCCTTATAATAAAACTGCAGAACATACTAAGGTTTATTAAATGTGGCTATATCTAAAACTTAAGTCTATTTACTGTTATTTTCTACCTATGTATGTTCTAAGCCTGTTTACTATTTCTATATGGAACTTTATTTATTAAAATTATCTAGCCTATTGGACAGCGTCCGCCTAAGCTAAACTTAGTCTAAACTAATATCTATGTTGGTCGTCCGGAACATTCTCCCGCCGTTCAGTGACCCGTCGCTGGAACACCCGTAGTGGAGGATGACTCGCTCTGTTGCAGCAGGATCAGCTTCTTGGTCGGTCTTCGCAAGGTGCCTCCTTTGGTGAGGACGTCGACTGCGCGTACGATGCCATCACCCCCTGGATACGTTGAGGTGATGAGCCCTCTGGGCCATACGTTGCGAGGCAGGTTAGGGTCGGCGATCAGCACGACATCTCCCTTCTTGATGGCGGGGCCCTTGCCATGAGGGTCGCGGCGGTTCTGTAGTTCGGGCAGGTACTCTCTGAGCCACCTAGCCCAGAAGATGTCGGCGAGGCGCTGTGATGCTCTCCAGTGCGTCTTCCCGATGAGGTCGCTGTCGGTGAAGGGGCCAAGCTGTGGCGTTCGTGCTGGCCCCAGAAGCAGGAAGTGATTCGGCGTTAGGGCTTCTGGGTCATCTGGGTCCACTGATACATGAGTCAGTGGACGGCTGTTGACGGTGAACTCTGCCTCGGCAAGCAGAGTTTGAAGGACTTCCTCGTGGGGGTGGCGCTCATGCAGGGTTGCAGAGAGCGCAGACTTGACGCTCCTCACGAGCCGTTCCCAGGCGCCGCCCATGAAGGGCGCTCCAACTGGAATGTAGCGCCAGGTGATGCCCCTGGAGGACGCCTCGTCTGCAGTGCTGGAGTCGATGGCCTCCCGGAGCTCTTTGTCAGCCCCTCGGAGGTTGGTCCCGTTGTCTGACCAGATTTCGGTGGGACAGCCGCGGCGCGCTATCATGCGCCGCAGGGCCATCACAGCGGCGCCCGTGGTTAGGTCGGACGCCAGCTCGAGGTGGACTGCCCGGGTCGTCAGGCAGGTGAAGAGGGCGACGTACCGTTTGGGAGTGGTACGCCCGACGGTGACTGTTATCGGGCCGAAGTAGTCGACCCCTGTGTAGGAGAAGGGCCGACTGTGGTGCGCCAGACGGGTTGACGGGTGGTTCCCCGTCGGCGGCTGTGGGGCTGGCGTCTTCCGGATCCTGCAGACCAAGCACCGGTGGATTGTCATGCGGGCCACCGGGGGAAGGCGCAGAATCCAGTAGTGCTGGCGGCACTCATTGATCGTCATTTCGACGCCAGCGTGCTGAAGCTTTCTGTGAACATTTGCAATGAATAGTTTAGCTAGTGTACTGTTTCCGTCTAGGACGGCCGGCGATTTCTGTTGTTTTGTTATTCCCCTCGTCGCTCCAATTCTTGATTTAAGGGTGATTGTCCCGTTTATCAGTTCTACTGCCAGAGGACGAAGTC
This sequence comes from Operophtera brumata, assembly GCA_932527175.1. NCBI lineage: Eukaryota > Metazoa > Arthropoda > Insecta > Lepidoptera > Geometridae > Operophtera > Operophtera brumata. The sequence goes on along the minus strand of OW052232.1, from coordinate 32,045,180 downwards.
GGCTGTCCATCGGGACCTCCTTTCCTATTGATAGTAGTTTTATTTCATGGGCGAAGGCGACTTCTTGACTTGCTCGTACTAGGAGGCCTTCCGCTCGTCTAATTATCGTTGGCTCGAGCCTGTGATATTTGTCTGTTTCTGTTCGAATAATCTTCTTCTTGTAGGTGCCGGGTTTTGTCGATTTCACTCGCCAATCCGGATCTATCTGTCTGTTCTGTTTTGTTCGTTTGACTTCCACCCGTTCTATTTTTCGTTGAAGATTTTCGATAAACTGCAATACTCTAGCTGTTGATCGTACCAGTCGGTCATACTTGGAGAATCTTTCAGGATCTGGTAGCGCTGACGCTAGAGATGTCTTTGGACTTGATACTGTTACGGTCTGTACTCTTTCCTCGCCTGTAGTCTGAGCAGGTGCAGGCGAGTCTGTTGGCCATGTTGATGGGTCATTTTGTAGAAAATCTGGCCCACAAAACCACCGATGATGACGATTTAAATCTGTTGGTACATCTCGTGTTGCGTCATCTGCGACATTCATCTTGGTTGGTATCCAGCGCCATTCTTTCAAGCTGCTATTCTCCTCTATTGCCGCTATTCTGTGCGCGACGAATGGTTTGTACGACCTCGCGCCTGTTTTTAACCATGTGAGAACGGTTCGGCTGTCTGTCCAGAAGCGTTTCTCATCTGGTTTTCGGCTGTGTTCTTGTATCACGGCCTCTGCCATGCGGCTTCCCATCACGGCTGCTTGCAACTCTAACCTGGGTATTGAGAGTATCTTCAGTGGCGCGACTCGGGCTTTGGCTAAGACTAGCGATATCTTAATGCTTCCGTCTGGCATGGTGACTCGCCAGTAGAGTACGGTGGCGTATGCTGCTTCTGATGCGTCGGTAAAGGTGTGCAGCTCTAGCTTTAACGCGTCACTGTAGCTGTTATAGCATCTAGGTATTCCAACCTGTTTCAGCTTTTCTAGGTGACCCATCCAGTCTGCCCATTGGGGAGTTAGATCTGTGGGAATCGGATCGTCCCAACCGGTGCCACGACGCCATACTTCTTGCAAGATTTGCTTCGCTCGAGTTGTTACTGGCGATGCGAAGCCTAGAGGATCGAAAAGTGACATTACTATTTTTAACATTTCCCTTTTCGTTGGATTGCCTTTTTTCATTATGTGTTGAGGAAGGCGGGCCATATCTAGATTGAAGGCAAGTTCATCAGAGTCTGGATTCCACATGAGTCCCAGGATACGTTCGGATTTCGTACCATCATCGAGTTGTCGTAATGTCTGTGATTGTCCTGGCTCAAGTGCCTGAAGAACTTGTAAGCTGTTAGAAGTCCACTGTCTCAGATTGAAGTGGGCCGCGGCATGAATCATTTTTACCTCCTTTGCTGTCTTGACTGCTTCCTCTGTAGACCGGAAGCTCTGGAGGTAATCATCCATATAATGGCTTTCTACTATAGCCGTGGCTGCTTCTGGGTACTTTTGTTCGTGTTTACTCGCGTTGAGATTTTTTACAAATATGGCCGTAGCAGGTGATGAAGTCGCTCCGAATATCAATGACATCATTCTATATTCAAATGGCTGTGTATTATCGCGGCGATCACCTCTCCATAGGTACCTGAGTGCGTCTCTGTCTTTTTCAGCGATTTTGACCTGCATAAACATTTCAGCGATATCGGCTGATACGGCTATCGTGTGCTGTCTGAAACGCATCAGGACACCAGGCAATGATTGAAGAAGATCGGGTCCTGTTAGTAGTTGATCGTTCAATGAAGTTCCTCTCGTTTTCGCTGCAGCGTCATGTACTACGCGGAGTTTGTCAGGCTTCATCGAGTTTACTACGGCAAAATGTGGTAAGTACCATGTTCTATTTTCTGTTTTTTGTAAGGGAGCTTTCTCTGCATAACCTTTTTCTGTTAAGTTTTCCATCTGCTGTCTGTACTTTTCTTTAACAAGCTGGTTCTTATCTATTTTCTTTTCAGTGCTTGTTAATCTTGTCAAGGCATTTTGATAGTTGTTTGGCATTACTATGTTATCTTTTTTCCACAGTAGGGCCGTTTCGTAGTAACCATCTGCGCGCTGGTGGGTTTTTGGCCTCTAGGATCTTTAATAAATAAATAAATAAATAAATAATGCTGGACAGTTCACACAACATTATCTAGCCCCAAACTAAGCAGAGCTTGTGTTATGGGTACTAGATAACTGATATACTTAATACAATATATTACACAGATAGATATTTTTTATTATACATAGAAAATACCCAGAACACTCTTGAGAGCTTGTTCTTCAGGGTCGCTCTTAGGACGTTTCGGGGTGATCATCAGTGACTCAATGGCGAAGTGACGACGAAGCTCTTCATCCATTTTATCTTCTATGTTCAGATTATTCACGTAATGTATCTGATGTCCGAGTCCTCTCGTTCGTGATCCATGAAGTACCCACCCCAAGGGTGTGAGGGATGCTACTGGTTGTGAAATGGTACCGGTTCTCATAGCGCATGCCACAAGTAGCTGCCAGTTGTCCTGTCCTATCAAAATTCTTGGCTTGGCTTTGTAATGCATGATGTATTTTTCTATATCTTTAAGATGGTCACATCCTCTGATGTCTATGTTACTCACGGTTTGTGGAGAAAGCTTTAGTCCCTTTATGGTACGGGCTTGTACCTGATGAGTGTTGGCCCCTCGTAGAGTGAACGATATCTTCTGTGACCGTACCTCTTTGATTGTGGTATCCGCTATTGCTTCTATGCAAAGAGGATCTTCAGGGCCTCGAGCCCCGATTACTGAGGCTACTTCTTCATCAACGAGGGTCACTGTAGATCCGTCGTCAAGTAAAGCATAAGTGTTTACTTCACCCTCTGGCCCCGATGCCGTCACGGGTATAATTTTCAGGAACGTTCTCTTGTTACTCGGGGCCCAAGTGAAAACTACCGACTCATTTACTGTCTCTGTTTTTTCAGTAGCCTCACGACGGAAATGTAGGAGCTTGTGGTGCCAGTATCTGCAGCCGTCTTGCTCACATTGTATCTGCTTACAAGTGTGATTCCTTGTTTTGAATCTCAAACACCTGAAGCACAGTCGGTGTTTTTTGGCAATGTCCCACCTGTCATTGGAATTGACATTTAAGAATTTTTTACATTCGGCTATTGTGTGGGAATTTACTTCGCAGACCGGGCACGTGCCTTTCACTGTGAGCTTGGGATCTGTACTATTACCGCTTAAAGTGAAAGTTCTATTTCTATTGTTCCTTCCCGGTCCCGAAGTATCTATTGTTCTATCTGTTTCCGGCTGCGCATACGGACTACATCTGTTCGCCTCTCTGTCTAAGAAGCGAGCCAACTTGACTAAGTCAGGCTCGTCCGGCGACTGTTCTGATGCGTAGTCGTACCATCTGTATTTAAGCGCAGGCGTCATTTTTTCTATAGTAAGTTTCGTTATCTCTGGATTGTAGAGATAATATACTTTATTCAATGCTTGAAGTGTAGCTACGACATTAGCTACCCGGCTGGCGAAGACACAGAGCTCCCTCGGGGCGTCTGTCGGTCGAGTCAAAGATCTAAGTCGCTCTAACTCGGCGAGGGCTATGGTATCTGGACGCCCGAAGCGTGTCTCTAGTGCCTTCATGACCTCTTCTGACTTAACATTATGTATTAACAAGCTATCAACGGCCTCTCTGGCCCTACCTTTCAAGCAGCGACGTAGGCGAGCGACGTTCTCTGTTTCTGTGTATATTGTTAATGTTTCTACGTACGCTGCCTTAAACGCTAACCATTCTTGGTATGCGCCACTAAAAAATGGGAGCTCTGTGAACCGGCGAGGAGTCGACTGTGTTCCAACACGTATAGCTTGCGCTATGGCTGAAGCGAGGTCTGTCATTGCTGTTCGTGGCTCAGGCCTCGCTATGACTCCCGCCGGTGCGGAAACACCGGGGTGCGTGGTACTAGACGGTATGATTCTATTATTATAAGTTTCATGCTCATACCTTGGTATCACCGGTGCTCCCGCTCCAATCCAACCCGTAGGGTTATCACTGAATCCAATATCACTGCATCCATTTTTAGCACTGCATCCATTTTTAGCACTGCATCCAATGTTAGCACTGTTTCTATAATTTTCACTGTTCCTAATATTAACACTATTCCTATTATTTTCACTGTTCCTATTACTATCACTGTTCCTATTATTATCACTGTTCTCCGGGGCACTGTTCACATTCCACATAGGTCCATTCACTCCGGTTGTCGCTGGCAATCCCTGAACTATTACGGCGGCGGTGGCAGGGACTGCGACAGGTGGGGTAAATGGAGCTGCTGGTGCTCCCGGATTCTGTAGCCGGGCCTCCGTCATCTGTAGAGAGGGTCCGGCTTGGAGTGGTTCCGAAGCGGGCGGTAACGTTCCTGCTGCGTCTTGTTGCTCGTTGACATTGGTGGTCACTGTCGTCGTGTTTAACACCCAGTTGTCAACTCTAGCGGCATCCTCGGGTCCGCTGATGATGGTGTCGTAGTCGTCGTCCGATTCAGACTCTTCTTGTAGCCTCTTAAATTCGGCGGCGGCTAGCTGTTCCCGTATCCGAAGGAGGTCTATCTCGGCTTTCTGTAATTTTTCCTTCTTGGATTTTGCCTTAGACTTCTTGGACATTCGGGAACGCCTCGTACTTTTCTCTGTATTTGAGGTAGCTTCTGTGTCTCTGGATGTTTCCTCGCTTGTAGTGGCCGGCGTGTTCTCCGTTAGGTAGTTGGTGTCCTCACTTGATGACGCGTCCCTGGCGGACGCACTCGGAACGTGCGCGGCACGCGACGACTCGGCAGCGGTCGTCGAGTTGAGCACGCTCGCGGGCGTAGGGACGGCGCGCGAAGTGGATGCTGCGTCACGGGACGCGGGATCCACGGGGATAAACTCGCGTGGACCGTGGACCTCGGGGTCCACGACAGAGGACGCGGGTGGAGCGTGGACCGCGGGGTCCACGACTGGGGCCTCGGGCGCGTCACGGGACGCGGGCCGACCGTTCTGAGATCGCGTAACCACCATCCTATGGTCTTCTAAATCCGGCTCTGCGAAGGACCACGATGTACGGGACCGACTCGTCCAGAACCAGGGTGTAGCTGAGTGGACTGTGCTATGCTGGGCTGTGCTGTCCTGGTTCCGTCCGGGTCCGGCGTACTTGAGTGCGGCTGGAATCTGTTCTTGACCTACGGTGGCTACGGTGGGATGCGTACTGAGCGGGTTCTTGAATGAAATACTGTTTGCTGGTACTGTACTGCTTGAGGCTTGAGGCTTGAGGCTTGAGACGACTTGTTGACTTCTTGCTGGTTGTGGAACCACTAAATTTCTACTGTTTTTGAGCTATCTATATACAACAAGTCGTCCCTCGCCCGAGCAGCCTGTCGAACAAGCGGGTTTTATTGTCTTCATACTATGCTATTTCAATTTACCTATTACAATGAGTTCCCCGTCTCGTTCCTTTCGTTAAGCTCCTCTGTTTCAAGGTCATATCAACTTTCTCTTTACAACTTTCCAAAACTTTCTAAAATTTATGACATTGTGTTTTAAAAATAGCTTTCTAAAACTAGCTTATCTATGAGAGTAGGCACGTTTTCTGTTGACTATATTGTGACATAGGTGTACCTAACTCTACCTAGTGTGTAGTTAACTCTGTCCCAGGACTTTCTAGGCAGCCTTTAAAGCTGTCTATATAGTTAACTACCTATTTGATGCCTGGTATTCTGTACTAGGGTGTGAGGTTCCTACCTATGTACCTACTCTCCTTATAATAAAACTGCAGAACATACTAAGGTTTATTAAATGTGGCTATATCTAAAACTTAAGTCTATTTACTGTTATTTTCTACCTATGTATGTTCTAAGCCTGTTTACTATTTCTATATGGAACTTTATTTATTAAAATTATCTAGCCTATTGGACAGCGTCCGCCTAAGCTAAACTTAGTCTAAACTAATATCTATGTTGGTCGTCCGGAACACTATTTACAAGCGACTTTTTGATTTTCCTCGAAAAGATCGATGTTGTCGGTGAACCTGAGATGCGAAAGGTGTTCTCCGTGAATTCTGATCCCCTGCGTATTCCAATCTAAGGTTATGAACACTTCTTCAAGTAGGTTGGTGAACAGTTTCGGGGTTAATGTGTCTCCTTGTCGTATCCCTCTCTCGATTTGTATTGGGTTGGTTCTTCCCGCGACTTCTACTGGTAGTGTGGCTTCCCTGTAAATGGTCCGGATGAATTGGATATATCGATAGTCAGTATGGCATCGTTGAAGCGCCTGCAACATTGCCCATGTTTCAACAGTATCAACCGCTTTCTCAAAGTCAACGAATGCCATAAAAAGAGGTAGTTGGTACTCTTTCCACTTCTGTATGAGCTTCCTGACGGTATGAATGTGATCGAGGATACTGAATCCGCATCGAAAGCCCGCTTGCTCAACTGGTTGAAATGCATCGAGGCCGTTCTTCAGTATGTTGGTGATCACCTTCACACAGCTTATAGATGTGTGGCAGGAGGGAAATAGGTCTATAATTTCAGATGTCACTTTTTACTCCCTTTTTAGGGTTCCGTAGTCAAAGACAAGGAACCCTTATAGATTCGTCATGTCTGTCTGTCTGTCTGTCTGTCTGGCTGTCTGTCTGTCTGTCTGTCCGTGTATGTCACAGCCTTTTTTTTCCGAAACTATAAGAGCTATACTGTTGAAACTTGGTAGGTAGATGTATTCTGTGAACCGCATTAAGAATTTTACACAAAAATTGAAAAAAAAACATTTTTTGGGGTTCCCCATGCTTAGAACTGAAACTCAAAAACTTTTTTTCATTAAACCTATACATGTGGGGTATCTATGGATAGGTCTTCAAAAATGATGTTGAGGTTTCTAGTATAATTTTTTTCTAAACTTAATAGTTTGCGCGAGAGACACTTCAAAAGTGGTAAAAAGTGTGTCCCCCCCCCCCCCCCCCCGTAACTTCTAAAATAAGAGAACGATAAAACTAAAAAAAAAATATGATGTACCATGTAAACTTTCACTCAAAATTGGTTTGAACGAGATCTAGTAAGTAGTTTTTTATTTTCGGGGTTCCCCATACCACGGGGTCTCATCCCATAGAAAAAATATATTGTTCTAATAAAGTTCAAAGATAAGATAGAATAAGGTAAGATAAGAAGGTAAGGAGGTAAGGTTGTTTTTTAAGGTATAGATTTGGTATTGAAGTATGTAAAAAAACAATATTAGGTCTTAAAAAATATTTTCTAATATCAAAAAATACCCACAACACGGGAAAATTAAATAAATGTATCTACAATCAAGTTTAATATTTTTTACAAACATTTAATTTTGTCTTTTTTCTGATGGTAATAATTTTAACTAAATTGATGATGACACCAGTTTGTTTGTAGTACCACAGGTATAACTGACTTGATAGATGGCGTTATTTAAAAAAAAAGCAGGTGACACGCCTATGACGTCATGCCCGAAATGAAAGAGAAAACTAGTATTTCCTTTTTATTCTAAAATTTTCAAATAAGGTGTCAGACATCATTTGATATCATTGTGTCCAAAGACGAATATATATATATATAAAAGACAATGTCCTGAATGACTAACTGACCGAGTGCCAACGCACAGCCTAAACCGCGTAGAGACTTGAAATTTGGAGGGTGTGGTTTGTCTTGATGCGAAGGGTAGTAACTAAGAAAGGAATTTTGAAAATTCATAAGCTAAATGATTCTAACGTAATACAAAAATGCTCTGTATTTCGGAAAGCGTTAGTTAGATAGTTACTTGTAATTTCCGCTTCGGCCGTCAAAGAAACCGGTGTTTCGTAACTGGTTCATAGGTACTTTCCTCAAATAAAATTAACAAACATATAAAAATTTGCAATATACGAAAAATGCCACGGGAACGAAATCTGGCAGTGTATTTTTTTACAAAGACAACTTTGTAAAAAAATACTCTGCCATATTTTAGCGTATTTCGACGTAAAATATAGTTTCACGGTATAGGTAGTTGTTGGGATTAAAATATTTTCAGGAGTGGGACTCCTAAATTGAAATACTTGAATGTTCGTTCGTTTCAAAAGTCATGTCACGGTGTGTTGTTAATGTTAAAGTTGTTTTCTGCACGCCGGGAAAGTATTCTGACTACGCGCGGACGAAGTCACGAGCGGGTCATCTGTTGAGTTTGAAAAATCATAATCGTCATACAGGGTGATTGGAAGATGGGTGCAAAGCTGTAAAGGGAAGGTTGTCTAGACCATTTAGAACTATTTCAGCCATAATAGGTAAAAGTCGAAGTCCGACTATTTCTTTTTTACCGTTTTTTTCGTAATACCCAAAAAAAATCAGTTAATTGCTAATAATTGCCAGTTTTATTGATTAATGTTTTCTTTTATTTTATTTTGTAATTTAAGTAATGTGTAAGCAATCTAAGAATACATGATATAACTTTTGAAACTATCATGGTTATGTGCATAATTTTCACTAGAAACGGGATATTTACCATGATTTTTGAGTTTTATATGTTCCCGATATTTCGGCACAGTTGCATGCGCCATGATCACGGGAGAACTGACTAAAGTCTTTGCGAGTAGATGTTATTGGCAGATATATCGATCTACCCTCTTTCTCACTCTTTTATTACGAACGATACCACTACCATCGGTTTCATTGTCACAATTCACACCAACTCGACACACAACACTAACGGTGTCCGGACGCGTAGCAGGTACCACACTTTTTTGATTCTTACACATTCTTACCACAGGCTTCCATACTCCAGATAATTGAAAACCATCTTCTCTATTGAAGTTTCTGTACTTAGTAATCTCAATTGCCTCTTGTACCATTCTCGGAAACAATAAAATATTAATAAACACAACACACGAATTATTGTTATTATATAATATCGGGAACATATAAAACTCAAAAATCATGGTAAATATCCCGTTTCTAGTGAAAATTAAGAATACATGGTCTAAGCATCGATGTCATCAGACATTTTCAGTACAGACACTTTAGTTCACAAAAAAATTAAAACATTTAAAGAATCAGGTTTTTGGAAACTTAGTAAAAAAAACAAATGGTGCTTTTTTGTTCAAACTTTTTCGAATAGATACATGAAAAGAAAGAATTAATTCAGCGTTTGAAACGATGAAGCTGGAGATGATGTTGAAAGTAACTACAACCGAAGTGAGACGACGGGCCCTTGCTTGTGTTGTTGGGCATCGTGGCAATCATTTTGAGCACCAATGAATTAATAAATTGAATTAAAATGTTGTTTTCTAAGAATGCCTAAAATTTTAAATTTTCTCTCTCAATCTGGTTTTTAGGTCCCAATTTTATTAATTTGTAATATATCTGCGTAAATGATACCTCAAATAAAAGAATGAATACCAAGCATGTATTCAAAAAGGTTTGAACAGAAAAGCACCATACGTTTTTTTAACTAGGTAAGTGTCAAAAACCTGATTCTCTAAATCTTTGTTTTTTTAGCTGATAGTCGCTGCATGATGCCGAGTTCTTGGAGTATGGACTGATTGGTACGAAACTCAGTCCACGAAACCCCAAGCATTCTTCTCCAGCACCACATCTCAAGAGCATCTATGCTCTTTTTCTCGCTCTCCCTAAGAGTCCATGTTTCTGCAGCATAGAGGAATATGGGAAACACCAACGCTCTAACGAGACGGATCTTAGTAGATTTCGTTATGCTACGATTTTTCCATATCTTCCTCAGCTTATCCATGGCGGACCTAGAAATCGCCATACGCCGCTTGATTTTGTCAACGCATCCACCATTGTTTGTGATCAAAGATCCGAGGTAAATGTATGATTGAACCACATTACAGTTTGCGATTTGCTTGACTTCCGGCAAGTTGTTATTGATACGGTCAACAATCATCACTTTCGTTTTGCTGCGGTCGATCTTCAGTCCAAACTCGAGGGTGATGTTTTATATCTTGAAAAGACTAGTTTTCCCTTACAGCTTTGCACTCATCTTCCAATCAGCCTGTGTACGTGTCTAAGTTTTTTTCACAAACGCCATCTATTGAGTGTGTGCGCGTTTTACGCGGTAATTACATTTGCAGGAGCTAGGTGGCTCTAGCTATCATTTCCCTGCTAGCGGCATCTAGCGCCCAGGTAAGGCAACCAAAATAGCCCGCAGAATAGCCCGAGTTATGGCGGTCACGTTTTGTTGTATGGCATGAGGTATCTGTACTAGTATAGTATTCTTTTATCTGTGCCCATACTTAGAACTGAAACTCAATTTTTTTTTTCATCTTACCCATACGTGTCTCTGTCTTCAAAAATAATTTTGAGGTTTCGTATGTCATTTTTTTCTAAACTGAATAGTTTGCACGAGAGACACTTCCAAAGTGGTAAAAAGTGTCCCCCCCCCCCCCCCCCATAACTTCTAAAATAAGAGAATGATAAAACTAAAAAAAATATATGATGTACATTACCATGTAAACTTTCACTCAAAATTGGTTTGAACGAGATCTAGTGAGAAGTTTTTTTAATACGTCATTAATCGTAATCCATCCAAGAACTTTTATATTATGTTACTTGCTGCTACGGAACCCTTCATGGGCGAGTCCGACTCGCACTTGGCCACTTTTTTGTGAATTATTTTGACGAGGACATTGTTCTAAGCCTTTGGAGCTATCCCGTCACATAGGCAGTTATCAAAAAGTTTATTCAATTCAGCGACCCGGAAACCCGTAAAAGTTCCATGGGTACGCCATCTTCTCCTGGAGCCTTACCATTCTTCATTTGCTTCATTGCAGCCTTGATCTCGTAGCTACTTATCTCAGGCAAGTCTTCAGTGTACAAACCGTTCACCACCGTTCACCGTAAGATGTCCGTATATATTGTAGTTTTAGAGATGTCCCCTGCGTTATACGGTCTTTGTCCGGTGCCTTGGGAATAGAAAACCAACCATAGAAAAATAAATACTCCATGGCAGGTGCCATCTTACGGTGAACGGCCTGTAGTGCCGTTCAAGCCGCGCGCGCCTTTCATTTGGCAATACCTACTGTTTGGAGCCTACAAATCCCAGTAGAAGTTTTCTACCACAAAGTACCTTTGTATGTTTTCTACTACTCTGTGTATCACCTCTCGGCTAGTCACTATCTTCATCATCTTATACCAACAAATCTTACTAACAAGTCCGGATAATAGTTGGCTTTTACAATATCCATGTGAGCAATAATTACAAATCAATAAAAAATATTTATATGTAATTTGATTTACGTACTATAGGATATGTACTTGACACGTAGTATTATGAAGGTATTCTTATTGTATTATTTTCTTCTCTCCATAGGTCAGACCATACAGCAGGCTGGATACGCTAAGTGGCGTCCGGGTGAGCCCACTAGCGAGCCACATCGCGGGTTCATATACAGTGATGGCAAACTTATCAACTACTATAGAACATCAACTGCGCCGTTTATCTGTGAGAAACACCCCGCTCTCCAACAGTCAAACTAACTTTGTAATAAAGTATTGTAAAAATTAAACAATTTTAAACAAATATTTCGGCTGTTTTATTTATTTTTGTTATTCCTGATGTTTCGAAGCTTTGAAACAACTTCAATTTACTTTAAAAAACTAGCTCTAGCTTGACTGTGAACTACTGGGCACCTAATGCAGTTAGTCTAGTAAGTACCAAGTTGTTTATAAAATACATTTAAAAATAAAAAGAGCTTTATTTCTACACAAAATACAAAATAAAAAATATATACACTTTTTTTTTTTAACTAACTTTAGTGTAGACCGCCCTTGGCGGTATAAGCCTCCTCCAAGGCTCGCCAGTCTTCCCTTACTCTTGCTCTTCTCGACCAGAGTTTTCCAGCTACCTGAATGATGTCATCATTCCACCTTGTGTTTGGTCTTCCTCTTTTCCTTTTTATGTTTAGGGGTATCCAGTTAGAAATAATGTAAGGCCATCTATTTTGCTTCATTCTTTGTATGTGTCCTGCCCATTTCCACTTTAGGCACATTACCCTTTTGACTACATCCTTAGTTTTGGTTTTCCGTCGAATAACAGTATTTTTGACTCGGTCTTTGAGCTTGATGCCTAAAAAACTTCTCTCTATACCCCTCTGGCAAATTCTGAGCCTCTCTAGCATCTTCTTTGTAGTTGCCCAGGTTTGACATCCATAGGTTAGGCAGGGTATTAAACAGATCTCCATAGCTTTACTTTTCAGTTTTATGGGTAGTTTGCTCTTGAAGATTTCTTTCATGGCCCAGTATTTACCCCATGTTGATTTTATCCGTCTGTTTATTTCTCTTTCGTTACATAAAATACATTTATTTATAGAAATAGTAATACAGCTAATACATGTCAAATACGAAATAAAAAAAAAACTATGAAACAGTTGTGCTACCTGAAGACCGCTGCTAACGTCTAAAGGTAGCTCAACTGATCCAGATCACTACCAGACGGAAGCGTTTATTTCTAGTTAGTTTGGTGACAGATAAAATAATACTATATATACGTTTGGTTTAATTTAACTGTCACCTAATATATAATTAGAGCCCGTTCACCGTAAGATGGCACCTGTAAATACTCCATGGCAGGTGCCAACTTACGGTGAACGGTCCTGCTCGTTCACCGTAAGATGGCACCTGTAAATACTCCATGGCAGGTGCCAACTTACGGTGAACGGTCCGGCTCGTTCACCGTAAGATGGCACCTGTAAATACTCCATGGCAGGTGCCAACTTACGGTGAACGGTCCGGCTCGTTCACGGTAAGATTGCACCTGTAAATACTCCATGGCAGGTGCCAACTTACGGTGAACGGTCCTGCTCGTTCACCGTAAGATGGCACCTGTAAATACTCCATGGCAGGTGCCAACTTACGGTGAACGGTCCGGCTCGTTCACCGTAAGATGGCACCTGTAAATACTCCATGGCAGGTGCCAACTTACGGTGAACGGTCCGGCTCGTTCACCGTAAGATGGCACCTGTAAATACTCCATGGCAGGTGCCAACTTACGGTGAACGGTCCGGCTCGTTCACCGTAAGATGGCACCTGTAAATACTCCATGGCAGGTGCCAACTTACGGTGAACGGTCCGGCTCGTTCACCGTAAGATGGCACCTGTAAATACTCCATGGCAGGTGCCAACTTACGGTGAACGGTCCGGCTCGTTCACGGTAAGATGGCACCTGTAAATACTCCATGGCAGGTGCCAACTTACGGTGAACGGTCCGGCTCGTTCACCGTAAGATGGCACCTGTAAATACTCCATGGCAGGTGCCAACTTACGGTGAACGGTCCGGCTCGTTCACCATAAGATGGCACCTGTAAATACTCCATGGCAGGTGCCAACTTACGGTGAACGGTCCGGCTCGTTCACCGTAAGATGGCACCTGTAAATACTCCATGGCAGGTGCCAACTTACGGTGAACGGTCCGGCTCGTTCACCATAAGATGGCACCTGTAAATACTCCATGGCAGTTGCCAACTTACGGTGAACGGTCCGGCTCGTTCACGGTAAGATGGCACCTGTAAATACTCCATGGCAGGTGCCAACTTACGGTGAACGGTCCGGCTCGTTCACGGTAAGATGGCACCTGTAAATACTCCATGGCAGGTGCCAACTTACGGTGAACGGTCCGGCTCGTTCACGGTAAGATGGCACCTGTAAATACTCCATGGCAGGTGCCAACTTACGGTGAACGGTCCGGCTCGTTCACCGTAAGATGGCACCTGTAAATACTCCATGGCAGGTGCCAACTTACGGTGAACGGTCCGGCTCGTTCACGGTAAGATGGCACCTGTAAATACTCCATGGCAGGTGCAATCTTACGGTGAACGGTCTCTGTAATTATACCTACGGCTAATATAACCGTCAAATAACTATTTATAAAAAAAAGTTTTTATTTATAAATTCACACATACATACATATATAAACTCACGCCTGTTTCCCGGAGGGGTAGGCAGAGACCATGGATTTCCACTTGCTACGATCCTGACACGCCTCTTTTGCTTCATTCACTCTTATCACATTCTTCATACATGCTCGTCGGTTAAGAGTACTCTTGACCTGGCCTTTTTCCAGAATGTCTCCGATCTGGTCTAAACACGTTCGCTGTCGGGGACATACGCACCATAAAGCCGCGCCTCGCCGATCGCCGCGCGCGCCGGCCGCCCCAATAAAGCCAGTAATACACAGTCCACTGTATTTTTATCGGATAACCCCAACATTCGCCGAGGTCTTCCCCTTCCCACTGTCCCATTCACGCTCGTCTTATGAACCCGTTTCGTCACTCTACTATCGTCCATCCTTTCTAAATGCCCAAACGATCTAAGCATACCTTTCTCAATCCTAATCACTACGTCTTCTTTCATTTCACAACGCTCTCTTATCACACTATTCCTTATTCTATCTCTCAAAGTCACACCCACATACTTCTCAAAGCTCTCATCTCCACTGCATTTATTCTACTTTCATGTTTCTTCTGCCATACCCAACTTTCGCTACCATACATTAGTGTCGGTACTAACACCCCTCTATGCACGGCCAGTCGTGCCTTTTTGGACACATTCCGACTGCTCATAAAGGCCACCATTCACTTGGTTTCCAGCATTCACTCTCCTTTCAATATCATCTTCATGCTTGCCGTCTCTTGTAAACAAAGTTTCCAAATATACAAACTTTTCTACTTGTTCCACTCTTTCTCCACCAATGAAAACATCACATACCGACATTAATTCATCTCTTTCAAAAACCATTACTTTCGTCTTACTTGCGTTTACTTTCATTCCTTTCCTCTCAAAACATTCACGCGCAATTGTTACCATCTTTTGCAACTCATCCGCGGACGGCGCAAGTCTTTAGTCCTTCTTCTGAGGCGCAAGTATTACTTGGTCGTCGGTGTAGAGAAGACATTTTACGAGTAACTCATTCATTCTTAACCCACAATCACTATCTTACAAATCTCGCAAACATCTGTCCATGAATAGGTTAAACAGCCACGGTGAGGCTACACATCCCTGTCTTCACCCTTTTCGATGCTAAACCATTCAGTGTATGACCCGTGTATTCTTACGCAAGCACTGGAATCCTCGTAGAGAGATTTCAGAGCTCGAATGAGGTTCATGTCTACCCCATACATCGATAGTACCGCTCATTCCTCATCACTTTATCGTAAGCCTTTTCCAAATCCACGAAAGCGAAATAGACTTTTCTACCCTTAGCCAAAAAAAAAAATGGTTATGCATCGCAAGGAAAAGACCTGATCCGTACATCCCATACCCTTTCGAAATCCCGCTTGTACGTCCCATATTTTCTCATCGGTTTCTTTCACAACTCTTTCAATCAACACCTTTGCATACAGTTTGCCAACGATGCTGAGTACGTTTTGCAGTCTTGCTGTGAACCTTTTCCCTTGTAAAGAGGTACGATGACAGCTTTGCTCCAATCCATTGGTGCTTGACCGGTGTTCCAGCACAAATTGAAAAGGCAGTACAGCTGACTCGCTACGATGCCATGTCCAGCCTTCAGCATCTCAACTGTTATCTTATCATACCCTGCAGACTTCCCTGATTTCATACTTCGCAATGCTTTCACAATTTTATCCATGCTTATACTACTATCATTCTGGTTATCGCTTACATTCATTACTGAGGTAGGTGCCTGTCTATCCTCTCTTTCAAACAAATTTTCGAAATACTCTTTCCATCTACTTAATACGCAATCTTCTCCTTTCACTATACTTCCACTCTGATCTCTGATCGAGTTCAGCTCAGAGCCTTGAGTTTTACCTCTAACTGAACGAACAAATTTCCAGAAAAACTTTATGTTCGTCCGGAAATCTTCAGATAACCTTTTATCAAACTCATCTTCCTGCGCATTCTTCTTTCTTTTAACCAGTTCTTTCACTCTGCCTTTCAGTCTCTTAAACTCTTTCTTAGCTGCATCTACATCCGCATTCGTTGCCTTCTAAAGTCAAAGTCAAAAGTCAAAATTATTTTATTCATTGAAATCACAAGGATCATTTTGAATCGTCTTAAAAAATAAATTTACATTTACTCCTGTTCCAACGCAACCAGACCTAGAAGAATCAGGCAACAAACACGGTCTGTTTTTCTTTTGATGATCCTTCTTACTACTAGGTGGGGAGCGCCTGTGTGGTGCCTCGAGAACAAGTGGAAGCTGATTCAAGGAAAAAAGGAAAACCAAATTAAAAGCTTACTTAGGTAGGCAGTCAAAAGTAAGATGATAGAGAGAATCAGCAAAAGTTCATAAGGCAGCACACACTACGCTTGATATACTCATAAATAACACATCAGTAATAAATTATATGCAGGTACAGACATTGCAAATTGGCAAATTAGGTGTCGAGGGGCAGAGCGACATCAGGCCACGCGGCTTTATCATTAACATAGTCATGTAGTGTGTAATACGCTTTCTTAATTAAATTATTCTTTATGTAAGATTTAAATCTTCGAATCGAAAGTTTAGAAGCACTTTCTGGAAGTTTATTATAGAACCGAACAGAATTCCCCATAAAAGACCCACTTTAATCTAAATTTGGAAATACTCAGTTTATTTTTATTTCTCGTGTTAAAACAATGCACGTCACTTTTTTTCATAAATCTATCTAAGTGTTTATGCGTATATAATAAGGTTTCGTAGATGTATTGCGATATTACCGTGAGAATGTTAATTTCCTTAAAACGCTCCCTCAAGGAGTCACGTGGCTTCATTTTATAAATGGCACGTATTGCCCGTTTTTGTAAAACAAATATTGCTTGGATGTCTGCTGCTTTCCCCCACAGAATGATGCCATATGACATAACACTATGGAAGTAGCCAAAATAAACTAGCCTAGCTGTAGCTTCATCAGTAAGCTGCCTTATCGTACGAACTGCATATGCAGCGGAACTAAGTCTACCCGCAAGTGCCTCAATTTGTGGTCCCCACTGCAAACTTGCATCAATATTAAGTCCTAAGAAAGCAGTAGAGTTCACAAGATTGAGTGTCTCGTCATTTACTTTAATATTAGTTGGGTAATGTTTTACATTTGGCAAAGTGAATTTAATGCATTTAGTTTTTTTAGCATTAAGCAACAGATTATTTACAGTGAACCAATCAAGAACTCGCGATAGTGATTTATTTACATCATCGAAATTAGCTTTTGACCTATCAACTTTGAAAATTAAAGACGTATCGTCAGCAAATAAAACTATATCACATATGTCTTTTACATAAAAAGGGAGATCGTTAATGTATACTAAAAATAGAAATGGGCCTAGTATTGAACCCTGGGGCACTCCCATAACAATAGACGATCCTGAAGACCTTTCACCACCAACGTCAACTTTTTGTACTCTATTGGATAAGTAAGAATTTACAAGGTTAATCGCCTGATTTTGGATGCCATAATGTTTTAACTTCAAAATTAGAGTAGCATGACTCACGCAGTCGAATGCTTTGGATAGGTCGCAGAATACTCCGATCGCGTCTTGCGAGTTTTCCCATGCTTGAAATATGTGTTCCAAAAGCATGTTACCAGCATCAGCTGTTGATCGACCCTTGGTAAATCCAAATTGATGACTATGAAGTAGTCCGTGGAAGTTAAAGTGTGACAATAATTGAGTAAGAATAAGTTTTTCAAAGATTTTACTTAACGCGGGCAATATAGAAATCGACCTATAATTAGCTGGATCTTTTGCATTTCCAGACTTGAACAAAGGAAATAATTTACTATGTTTCATAAGATCTGGAAAGATTCCGTCGTCAACCCGTCTATTAAAAATGTAGGCTAAGCATGGAGCAATATCAATAATTATAATACCTAACACCTTTGTGGATATTCCCCAAAGATCTTCAGTATTTTTAATATTAAGTGACTTAAATGTCTTAACAATACTATCGGCATTTACATATCTAAAGCTTAACGCGATCTCACATTTAGCAACACTTAGTTCCAATAAAGTAGATGCTCCAGAGGCAGATGATTGTAATGACTGGGTTACAATAACTGGTATATTAGAGAAAAAACTGTCAAAGGCATTCGCGACATCAATCTTTTTTGTCAATATTGTATTGTTTATGTTTAATTTGATCTGCTTATTGCGTGGCTTAGATTTACCTGTTTCATTATTAATTAATTTCCAAGTTGCCTTAATTTTATTCGATGATTTTTCTATTTTTTTTTCTCAAATGTAATGATTTAGCTGCACGACAAACTTTTTTAAAAGTATTTGAATAGTTCTTTATATACAAAATAAACTTTGGGTCATGCAACATTGATTCCCTAGCCGCATAGAGATCATATAATTTATTCCTACTTCTATAGATACCGGGTGTCGCCCAGTCAGCTAACCCGACATTAGATTTAGCTATACATGTTTTTAACTGAAATATCTCAGTATGTTGCTCATTTATCAAATTAGACAAGGACTTTCTGCATTCTTTCGTTAGCTCTGACAGCTAGCCAATCCATCCACGCTTTCTTCTTCTCACCTACTACCTTCTGTACATCTTTATCCCACCATACATTCTTTACCTTTTTTCCTTTCCTCCTCTTAATCACCCCACATACTTCAATAGCAGCACTCAACACTTCTTATTTAAATGACCTCCACAATTCTTCAATCTCAGAAATATCATCGAACCTATCAAACCTTTCAATCAACTTATTTTTATACTCATATAGATCTTCTTCCTCTTGCAAGTTTTCTACTTTTATTCTTTCTAAAACACTTGTATGCTGACGCACCCGATGTCGCCATCCTTGAAACAGACCACTTATTCGGCTCATTACCAGGAAGTGGTCTGTATGAATGCTGGTCCCACGGTACACCCTGGTGTCTAAAACTTTCTTTCTGATTCTTTCATCCACTATAACAAAATCAATCATACTTTTTCTCACATTCTTCGCCTTTTGCGTATACATATGGATCCTTTTGTGGCCAAACATGGTGTTTAATTGTCACACAAGGTTTCCATTCTAAACACAACTCAAGCAAACTTTTACCATTCTCATTCAACTTTTCGTGACCAAACATTCCTAGAACACTATCAAATCCATCCCGCTTTACCCCCACCCAACCATTAAAACCACCTAACATTATTAACCTTTCATTATCCTTGCATATTCTCAGAACATCTCTCAAACTCTCCCAAAACTTTTCTCTTTCTCCCTGTGCACGCTGAGACCCACCTGTACCCTTGTCGACAGGAGCATATACCCCTACGACAAAGATACGAGTGAGGCCGACTTTCATTCTTAACCAAAACAATCTCGCATTTACACATTCAAACTCATTCATCCACTCAGCCATTCGCGGAAACTATAACACCAGACCAATATGCCGTATATGGTCCGTGCTTGGTGGTGTCACAGCCTTTCCGCTTCGTTTCGTTTACACATAGAACATCAATCTTTCTTTCATCCATCATCTGACACACCTCATTCAACTTTTCTTCTATTCCTACCCCACCATTCAACGTAGCAAAACGGCTCTCCGTAGACCGCGTTTCGCCCCCGCGAAAAAATATAATTTTAAATTCAAAATCAATCAATATCTATTGATTTGCGGCCCTTTTGGACCCGTAGGTAGTTAGTATCATTGCAGGCCTCCGTACTGGTGGTATTTTTGACTTATTTTTATAATTTAGGCTTGTAAAGATCTAAGTAAGCTACTTCAAATATAACTGCTCTGTAAGTAAACAAGTATTTGCCTTTCACAATCCCTCAGTAGTGTTAATCACCACTTTATCCGCTCAATAACTTTTAAAACTTTACTTATTGTGATAAGTGTGATTGTGAAACAAAGCCAGCAACGTGACAAAAATATTATCATAAGTCATAAGTCATAAATTGTTATTGCTTCATGTGGTGTACAAGATGGATTAGCTAATTATCACTAGTTGTTTTAACCTTAAGTACCTATATAAGCACTATGTAATGTATCCTTAAGTTATGAAATAAACACTATTCTATTCTATTCTATTCTAATTCTTAGTTCTCAACATGAACCCTGTAAGGGCACTACAATAATTTATAAATAGGTACATATTTATAACTATCTTAAAAGCTAAAACAAAGGTAATATTCCATAAGGTCTATTCCTTTTTATCAAAAAATTCTTTTACGCTGTAGAAACTATTGGAAATTAGGAATATTTTTAACTGTCTATAGAATACTGAGTCTTTTTTAATTTGTGATAAATGAGATGGTAAGTTATTAAATATTTTTATTCGTCGTCGTCGTTTCGTATGAGGTAGTGCTGGCCTCTGGTGTCAGAGTTTGTCAAGCCGCCCGAGGGCCTCTGACATGGCTTATCGACTGCTATTAATCAATAACAGCCGGGACCGACAGCTTAACGTGCCCTCCGAAGCACAGAGCGATGGAAATCCACACATAACTTAGAAAAGTCATTGGTGCGGAGCCTAGGATCGAACCCGGTATCGTTGGATTCTGAGTTGCACTATTGAACCGTTAGGCTACCATCGCTTGCTGCATCGCTACCATCAATATTTTTATTATTAATTTCAAAGTTGCATTTTGTGATGAATAGGTAAATTTCTTTATTTTTTAATATTCACGTTTCAACAAAAACATTAGTTTGTAGGTACATTTTGCATAGGTATGCATTTTTCATAATTGAAATTTTCCTGAAAAATGAAAAGGGAACGATTAAAAAATAGTTTTTACAACTGACAGCCTAAACCGCTGGTCGTAGAGACTTGAAATTGTGTAGTCCTTTTAGGGTGTAAAAGTGTACTTCAAAAGGAATTTGGAAAATTCGCTCCCTCAGGGATCCATAAAGGGCTTTTAATGTATACACTTTGCGTTTTGCAGCGCACAGCCTAAACCGCTAGACCTAGATACATGAAATTTGGAGGATGTATTCATTTTTGGGTGTAGGGGTGTACTAAGAAAGGATTTTGGAAAATTCACCCTGTAAGGGGTCCAAATCGGCTTTTAATGTTAAACTATAATGCTTCGTATTTCGGAAACCGTTGGTAGTAGATACTTGAAAATTCACAGGTAGATTCCTTATATAAAAATAGTAAAAATAAGTTTCAGTACCTGAAATTTTGCTGAAAAAAGCCACGGGAACGTTTTGTTTGTAAATAAATACACTTTACGTTATAGCCAGATTTCAGCGTATTTTGACGATTTAAAAGTTAGTTTCACAGTGTAGTCATTGAGATCAAAATATTTTCAGGACCTCAAGGTTCAAATGGAACCCCTAAATTGAAAAACTTGAGTATGGTGTCGTTTCAGAGGTCGTTTCACGGTGTCGTTGTTGAAATCAAAATAATTTCAGGACCTCATGGTTAAAATGGGACCCCTAAATAGAAAAACTTGAGTACGGTGTCATTTCAAAGGTCGTTTCACTGTGACGTTTTTAAGATTAAAATATTTTCAGTACATCAAGGTTAAATGAGCCCCCTAAATTGAAAGGCTTGAGTTCGGTGTCGTTTCAAAGGTCGTTTCACAGTGTCGTTGTTAAATCAAGGGTAAAATGTGACCCCTAAATTGAAAAACTTGAGTGTGGTGTTGCTTCAAAAGTCGTTTCACGGGGTGGTTGTTGATGTTTAAATTGTTGTCTGCACGCCGCGCCGGAGATGTTTTCAAACTACGCGCGGACGAAGTCACGCGCGGGTCATCTAGTAAGATATAATAAGCGAGAAACTCTTAGCGTGAGTTGGTCTGTGTCGCGGCTATCTTCAAGATGAGGAGACAGTGGAGCATGTGATACTACACTGCACAGCCACAAATGAAGCCACAGAACAAACTGGACTCCAAGAGCTGATCAAGTCTAGTCTCACTTCATGTCTCCCTCGGGGATACTGGAACAATGCTGCCATCAGCCCAGAGTCCTTCACAATTACTTTAAGGAGTTGTGCTGGCGGGCTACGGTTGGCAGGGGGACAATGCACAATAAACCCCGATGTGGGACGTCAGTGCAGATCTAGACGTTAGTGCGGCGGGCGAAGGTTCACCTGCGACACAGGAGGTTGCGGGTTTGATTCCCGCCTCGGAACAAATACTTGTACGATCTGCAGATTGTTCAGTGTGTTCTGGATATTTTGTATGTATAAATAAAAAAATTATATCTATGTAATGTATGTTATCTAGTACCCATAACACAAGCTCTGCTTAGCTTGGAGCTAGATAATGTTGTGTGAACTGTCCAGCATTATTTATTATTTATTATCTTTCTCCCCTAGTTAGAATTAGAATTAGAAGCGTGAAACACACGGACCGACTAAGGAACTCAAAAAATTTTCAAAGCGCCGCTCAAAAATCTGCATAACTAGGTATGGGCTGGACATGTGTGCCGTATGTCAGAAGAACTATGGGCGAAGACCACGACAGAATGGATCCCAAACAGCTGACGGCCACGTGGAAGGCCCAGGTGGAGATGGCAGAGACTTGATTTTAGATAGCCAACAACAGAGACGCAGGAAGATGGGAAGGGAGGACTTTGCAGTGGGCACCACGCAGGCTCATAATAATAATTTAATATTGGCTTGTCTATAAAGGTGCAATACCTACGTAGGTACATTCCTCATACCTAGGTTACAAAGTTTTAGGACACAGAAATATTTTTATTTCCGCTTTTTTGGCTCGCAAATTATTGTAAGTGGGAGCATTTATCAGAAAGGCGATAACCCAAGCTACTTCAAGAGTATAGGTACCTACTTCTCGGTGTTTTTCATATGATTGTTGATGAGTAGGTACGTTCCTACCTACATTAGTAGATAAAGTAGAGACGGCAATGTTCTCATTTAAAACAGAGGCGTTGTATGGAATAGTCAGTGATTATTTTCAACTTAGTTTCTTCATAATGTCAATTAAAGTTTTCGTCGTATTGTTCATCTGTTCAATAGCCGATATTGAGGGTAAGTAGCTATAGTGTGCCTGGCCTAAGAATAATATTACTCCATCTTCTCCCCTGGATGCCGTAAAAGCCGACTAAGGGATTACATGAGAGAATGGGGAGCAGCCAGGACCGTCTTTATCGGAGGCCTTGGACACTTTACGATAATGGGGCCTATGACTGTATGCATTGGCGTAGCAAAGTTTTAGAATTAAATACCTATTACAGGTTATTATTAGGTCGAAAAGAGTGCAGCAAAAATTATAATCACACTAATATTATAAAGGCGAAAGTTTGTGTGTGTGTGTGTAGTGTGTTTGTTACTTTTTCACGCTGAAACGGCTGGACGGATTTGCATGAAATTTGGAATGGAGATAACTGGACTCCCGGAATAACACATAGGCACATTTTTATCCTGATATTCCCACGGGATCGAGACCTATGCGGGTAACACCGCGGGGGTCTGATAGTATTCAATATAATTATAACGGCAAAAGGAGCGAACCGCAAAAAAAAACTGTGTTGTTTGTAAACCGGTGACCAATAACCTCCCCACCAATTTTCAGCCAAATCGGTTCGTCTGGAGTTATAGCGTCAGGAAGGAAAACCCGACTTATTTTTATATAGTAGATTCGACTATAGCACCTCTGAATTCACATACAACTGTTTAGTCATAGGTTATAGCACCTCTGAATTCACATACAACTGTTTAGTCATAGGTTATAGCACCTCTGAATTCACATACAACTGTTTAGTCATAGGTTATAGCACCTCTGAATTCACATACAACTGTTTAGTCATAGGTTATAGCACCTCTGAATTCACATACAACTGTTTAGTCATAGGTTATAGCACCTCTGAATTCACATACAACTGTTTAGTCATAGGTTATAGCACCTCTGAATTCACATACAACTGTTTAGTCATAGGTTATAGCACCTCTGAATTCACATACAACTGTTTAGTCATAGGTTATAGCACCTCTGAATTCACATACAACTGTTTAGTCATAGATTATAGCACCTCTGAATTCACATACAACTGTTTAGTCATAGGTTATAGCACCTCTGAATTCACATACAACTGTTTAGTCATAGGTTATAGCACCTCTGAATTCACATACAACTGTTTAGTCATAGGTTATAGCACCTCTGAATTCACATACAACTGTTTAGTCATAGGTTATAGCACCTCTGAATTCACATACAACTGTTTAGTCATAGGTTATAGCACCTCTGAATTCACATACAACTGTTTAGTCATAGGTTATAGCACCTCTGAATTCACATACAACTGTTTAGTCATAGGTTATAGCACCTCTGAATTCACATACAACTGTTTAGTCATAGGTTATAGCACCTCTGAATTCACATACAACTGTTTAGTCATAGGTTATAGCACCTCTGAATTCACATACAACTGTTTAGTCATAGGTTATAGCACCTCTGAATTCACATACAACTGTTTAGTCATAGGTTATAGCACCTCTGAATTCACATACAACTGTTTAGTCATAGGTTATAGCACCTCTGAATTCACATACAACTGTTTAGTCATAGGTTATAGCACCTCTGAATTCACATACAACTGTTTAGTCATAGGTTATAGCACCTCTGAATTCACATACAACTGTTTAGTCATAGGTTATAGCACCTCTGAATTCACATACAACTGTTTAGTCATAGGTTATAGCACCTCTGAATTCACATACAACTGTTTAGTCATAGGTTATAGCACCTCTGAATTCACATACAACTGTTTAGTCATAGGTTATAGCACCTCTGAATTCACATACAACTGTTTAGTCATAGGTTATAGCACCTCTGAATTCACATACAACTGTTTAGTCATAGGTTATAGCACCTCTGAATTCACATACAACTGTTTAGTCATAGGTTATAGCACCTCTGAATTCACATACAACTGTTTAGTCATAGGTTATAGCACCTCTGAATTCACATACAACTGTTTAGTCATAGGTTATAGCACCTCTGAATTCACATACAACTGTTTAGTCATAGGTTATAGCACCTCTGAATTCACATACAACTGATGTTTAGTCATAGGTACCTAGTTTTATTTAGTAACTTAGGTAAGTATTCCAGTGTGTTTTTACCTACAGCAAATAAATAGTAGTAGTATTTAGTAGTACCTACCTACCTATAAAAGAGCTTTTTTGTGAAAGAGATCGTCCGGGGTACTACCACTATACCTATTTCTGCCGCAAAGCAGTAGTGCTCGCATTGCTGCGTTCCGGTCTGAAGGGTATGGGTGCCGGTGAAATTACAGGCACATGAGACTTTTCATCTTTATGTCTCAGGGTGGCGGGCGCAGTGCAGTGTCACATACCTAATTGGTGGACGTGACCTATGAGGTAATGCACTGTTCGAGGGTACCTACCGCTTAACACCACTGGGCCACCTACTTGATCCGTCATTCCAGGTAATATAAAATATATATATTAGGTAATATTTTAAATCAATACATTTACGTAGGCAGCGGCAGAGATGGCTGGCCGGGCTACACATTCCACCCAACAATCCGCGGCTGGCTCAAACTCCACTCGGAGTCGACCGACTACCAGGACGCACGGATAACAATTAATATTCTAAATCAATACATTTACGTAGGCACCGGCAGTGATGGCTGGCCGGGCTACACATTCCACCCAGCACTCCGCGGCTGGCTCAAACTACGCTCGGAGTCGACCGACTACCAGGACGCACGGATAACAATTAATATTCTAAATCAATACATTTACGTAGGCACCGGCAGAGATGGCTGGCCGGGCTACACATTCCACCCAGCACTCCGCGGCTGGCTCAAGCTCCACTCGCAGTCGACAGACTACCAGGACGCACGGATAACCTGTCACATGGAAGGTAACACAATCAATGTAACAAGTATGACGGTTAGGTGATTCCACCCGAGCTTAGTTAAACATTAACGGGCGGGGAAAATATTGTCCCAGCAGTTCGCCTATTTTATAATTTGGTTTGAGAGAATCAGTTTTAAAGTGAATATTAGAACTACTGGGAAAAACTCGTCGAGTACAGAGCGTGTAGGTTTATAAATGAGACGGTGCTATTGATTTTTCGAGTATTTCTACTCGCCAAAGTTATCTATCTTATCTCTGTAACATTGATGGTTCGCATCGGACTCACTACGAGTCGACGGCATATCGTAGGTACTTTTTTGTTTTTGTTATTTAGCGAATCTAGTTTTTAATAATATAAAAGAGCTTTTTTGTGAAAGAGTTCGTCCGGGGAAGTCCTACCACCATGCCTATTTCTGCCGCAAATCAGTAGTGCTCGCATTGTTGTGTTCCGCTTTGAGGTGCCATGCCGGTGAAATCACAGACACATGAGACTTTTCATATTTGTGTCTCAGGGTGGCGGGTGCAGTGCAATGCCACATAGGGTACATACTACATCCTAGGTGGACCTATGAGGCAATGCATTGTTAAAGGCAGAAGTTACCGCTTTAACATCAGGTCGGCCATCTGCTTGATTGATCCGTCATTCACAACCACGATCACGCTTAAAATACTTAAGTGTAGATATTATTACAAATACCTCCTCTTTTTCTTCTTTGTTTTTAGTGTATTAATTTTATTTATCAAATTTTGTGTAGATATTATTAAAAATCCCTCCTTGTTTTTTTCTTTCTTTTTACAGTATTGATTTTATTTATCAAATTGACCCAATATGTGTCAATATTTATGTGTTCATCATTATTTAGAAACAGTCGAATCTAGCCAAAAGCTAGACGTACCTAACTTTTTGATTTTTGTTTATAGTTTCGTGTTTTTAAACCCCGACGAAAAACGAAGGGGTGTTATAAGTTTGACGTGTCTGTGTGTGTATGTGTGTGTGTGTGTGTGTGTGTCTGTCTGTCCCATCGTAGCTCCTTAACGGATGAACCGATTTAGTTTTTTGTTTTGTTTGAAAGGTGTATTTGTCGGGACTGTTCTTAGCTTTGTTTGATCAAAATCGGTTCAGCCGTTAAGCATAGGTGGTTTTTTTTATTTTTTACAAAATTAACAACTCGTTAGTAGAATGATTCGTTGGAATTATAATGTGCTTTAGTTTCCATGCATATTTATAATGAAATTGTACAAAAATTAAATCTACGACTGGCATTTTGCAATAGCACAGCCTTAAATCTGAACACGTCTCTGGCGCCACAGCTGGTGTACTAATATGGTGTAACATCTCTTTCTCCAGATGCACTGTTAGCTGCAGAGTGGAACGCGGACTTCAAGGCAGCTATTTATAATATTATAACTGGTCTTGGTAACGAGGAACAGTCGCTGCCAGCTCTCTACTCCGGAGCACAAGTGAAGTTCTCTGATGGAGTGTACAGATACGTAAAAGGTTAGAATAACCGATTATGATTTTAATATGCATAACGACTAAGTTTTCCCTTGTAAGTATTGTTAGAAATTACGGTTACTCAGCAATTTATCCAACCAGGATCAATGAATTTTCAATAAATATTACAAGGAGATATCATGGCACTTCATAACAGCCCCACTCTATGTCAGTCGTTATCTGATGCTGGTGATGTTGTTCCAGGAGAACCGACTCTGTCACTGGGCCCTAATGAGGGGTTGGAGCTATGCATCGCGTTCTTTGGTAACGGCACGACGGGCGAAGTTGACTGCCAACAGCATCTCCCTTTCGTCTGCTTCGCACCAGTGCCGGCTTGTGGAGAGGAGAACCTTGGTAACATTGACTTCCATTGCTAAAGTTGATTCCCATTAGTTAACGTTCCAGTTGAATTAGTGGGAACTTCCTTTTTTCCTACTATTTATAATTCGCAACCACTAATATGAATTCTACTCGGATAAAATGTTTCTCAGTGTTTCATTTAGTTG
This sequence comes from Operophtera brumata, assembly GCA_932527175.1. Classification (NCBI taxonomy): domain Eukaryota; kingdom Metazoa; phylum Arthropoda; class Insecta; order Lepidoptera; family Geometridae; genus Operophtera; species Operophtera brumata. Next base: position 32,017,448 of record OW052232.1, on the reverse strand, counting down.
AACAAATGCGTTAACTAGTGGGAATCCATCATTATGTATGCATATATGCGGACGAGCACACTTGACGACTTCTATAGCGCGTCGGGGGAGTAGCCGGCTGAGAAGCGAAAGGTTGGATTCCCACTACGGGACAAATGTTTGTATGATCTGAAAATATTTGTTCAGGATCTGAGTGTTATGATACCATGGTACTCTCTGATACCCACGACACAGGGAATCCTTTTTTTTTATACTACTTTGACGGAACAATCAGCTGGCCCACCTGATGTTAAGCAGTAACCTCTGCCTATGAACAGTGCATTACCTCATAGGTCACGTCCACCTAGGCCGCACCCTATGTGGCATTGCACTGCGCCCGCCACCCTGAGACAGAAAGATGAAAAGTCTCATGTGCCTGTAATTTCACCGGCACCCTTACCCTTCAAACCGGAACACAGCAATGCGAGCACTACTGCTTTGCGGCAGGAATAGGTACGGTGGTAGTACTTCCCCGGACGAACTCTTTCACAAAAAAGCTTTACTACTACTAAAACCTAATGACCTGGTGTGGGTTCAGGACTATGCGTCTGACTGTTGGGTGTTATGTTATGTTATGCGAACCGTGCCTGTCTTAGATGAGCCAACAGATCAGTTTTGTTGCAGCTAAATATGATTTGACCTGCGCAGGATACAAGTTTGACGGCCGGACCGGTCAGTGCTACAAGTACAACACGCAGAGCAAGAACTGGACTGAAGCTTACAAAGCGTGCCGGAAGGAGGGCGCCCACCTCGCCGTCGTGAACAGCGACGTCGAGGCACAAGTCCTCAAAGAGCTCTTCCCCAGCGGCACTGATATTGCGGTTATTGGCTTCTATTACTGGAAACCATCCACGTTGTGGTGGACAGTCGAAGGTGAATTTTGTGCATTAGGTACATTTATAGCCGTTTATATAAAGTAATCGTATCTATAAAGTGTTGTCGGTAAGATCTGGTTTTGAAAACGGTGCAGTTTGGTGCATCTTTGATTGACTCTGGCAGCTTAATGTACACTGCTGGGCCCATAATATAAGTTAATCTCGATGACATCGCGAGAGTCCGTGGCAATGAGAAGAGTTTGTACTGGGTACGAGTCTGATGAGAGAAATCTCCGTGAGTCGCGTAAGAACTTAGGTTTTTCCTCACATATAGTGCCACTTGTGTGATGGCAATACATTGGCAGCGTAAGAATGGTACCTATGGTTCTCTAAAGTGCGGTCTCACATTAAATATGTGGGTAGGTACACTAGAGATCCCCGTGTCTGATTAAAGTTAGGGGAGGAATTGGTGAGAGTAGAGAGCCACTGACCCCCCTGAGTGGAAAAATAGTGAGAGTAGCGAAGGGGTGATGCGCGAGTCTTTCTGCGAGATAACAAAAAATAACGATCTACGGTACTCGTACGTATCTGGGCTGGTAGATCCCTGTGATTAACTGATGATGTAATATCATGATGTGATCTGTTGTCAGAATGGAAAGAGGCCTCCATTTTTAACTTATTGTTACTGAACCGATTGCTTTCAAAATGGATATCAGAGGATCCCTGTGATCAGAGAACAGAACCTGTTATTATAATTAATTTAGTGGCCGCCATTTAAAACTATTTTCCGCCAGGCCGATTGCTTTAAAAATAGATATCTGATGGTCCCTGTGACCAGAGAATACTAATCTTTTGTAAGAACTGGAAAAAAAAATTAAAATTTATATGTATCTGATTAAGACGCAAGTAAAAGGTAACTCATAATATTATAATACTTCCTAAATTTTATTTTATTCACACTTGGCGCTGTTTTTAGGGTTCCGAAACAAAAATTACGGTACCCTTATGGATTCGTCATGTCTGTCTGTCTGTCTGTCTGTCTGTCCGTGTATGTCACAGACACTTTTTTCCGAAACTATAAGAGCTATGCTGCATAACTTGGTAAGTAGATGTATTCTGTGAACCGCAATAAGATATTCAAACAAAAATAGAAAAAAAAAAAATGGGGTTCCCCATACTTAGAACTGAAACTCAAAAAACTTTTTTTCATCATACCCATACGTGTGGGATATCTATGGAAAGATCTTCAAAAATGGTATTGAGGTTTCTAATATCATTTTTTTCTAAACTGAATAGTTTGCGCGAGGGACTCTTCCATAGTGGTAAAAAGTGTGTCCCCCCTCCGTAACTTCTAAAATAAGAGAATAATAAAACTAAAAAATTATATGATGTACATTACCATGTAAACTTCCACTGAAAATTGGTTTGAACGAGATATAGTAAGTAGTTTTTTATTTTTGGGGTTACACACACGTAGAACTGAAACTCAAAAAAAAAAAAAAAAAACCATACGTTTGGGGTATCTATGGATAGGTCTTCAAAAATGGTATTGAGGTTTCGAATATCATTTTTTTCTAAACTGAATAGTTTGCGCGAGAGATAATTCCAAAGTGGTAAAAAGTGTGCCCCCCCCCCCCCCCCCCCCATAACTTCTAAAATAAGATAATGATAAAACTAAAAAAAATATGATGTACATTACCATGTAAACTTCCAACGAAAATTGGTTTGAACGAGATCTAGTAAGTAGTTTTTTTTAATACGTCATAAATCGTAATCCGTCCAAGAACTTTTATATTATGTTACTTGCTGCTACGGAACCCTTTATGGGCGAGTCCGACACGCACTTGGCCCCTTTTTTTTAAGTGCCTAGGTTCCCTCTACCTGCATAAATATTAAGTTGCGTTTTTAATTTCCGCAAGCTGTCCTACAATTAAAGGGCTAGTAGGAATACGTACATATACGTATACGTATTTTGTTAAAATTTTACTGTGTTACTTTTGTTGGATATTCATTTTAATTAAAATAAAATAAAGAGTTACGAGATCCGGCCCATGTTGAGGTTGTGTGAGATGAAAGCATACATCTCATCTGCATTTTAGTGAGTCTTGGATTAAATATATAAGTAGGTATTGCCTACACGATATAATAGGGCTGCCCGCTCCAAACCTCCCGGACTTCGCAGCCGCCAGGGTTTAACTTCAAGCTACTGCTCACCAACACCTTAAGCTTAAGAATGAGAAAAATAAATAGATAGATAGAAGATAGAAAACACTTTATTGTACAACACAGAAAATAAGCTATTTTAAAAATTAATACATAAACTAAACACGGAATGGGCGGTCTTATCGCTATAAGCGATCTCTGCCAGACAACCTTGGGATGGACTGGAATTATATGTATGACATAGAACTGTGGCTAATTATCTGGATAAGTAATATACAATCTCTTAAATTTTAAATATAAATAAAAATAACTATAACAATATCTCCATAAATTTAAACTATTGCTACGCCTACTTTATATACCTAAGTATTTATACAACTTAGGTATATTGAAAAATAGAACTATATAAAATAATATCATAACTTGTTAAACTACAATATATATAAATGTATACATATTACATTTATATATATATGTATAAACTATAATATATATAAATCAAATCATAAATATTTATGATTTAATTTGTATTATTTTTCCCGTCTATAAAATTGGGTCTAGTTTACCCTCTTTTAAATATCACACTGTATCACTCTTGCTTCTGTTCTATAGGTCAGACGATACAACAGGCTGGATTCGACAAGTGGCGTTCAGGGGAGCCCACAAACGGTGCATATTATAGCGGGTTCTTGCACCGAGAAGGTAAACTGTACAGTCACCAAACATCACTGGAAAGGCCGTTCATCTGTGAGAAGACTCCTGCTCTACAGCAAACATGAACTATTTGTCCCTATCAATTATTATAAACTAAGAGAATCTCCAAATAAGTACGATCCCGTGGTTAGAATAAATAAATGATAAAATGATTTTGTGCTGTTAGATCTTAGGTGGTAACATTCGTTGGTGTTATGGTCATATCTAGTCTGCCATGCCAGACCTCCAACATTTTAAACAAGTAAAAACAAAATGAAGTAAGAAATAACAAATAAATACTAAAAAATTGTAAGAAGGTACCTTAATTAGGTTGTTATAATAAATAAATATATAAATTGAGTTTGTTTTAATCTTAACTTACGTATTAATAATAATACCTAGGTTGACTGAGTTGAACTACTGGGAATGAGTGATGCTTAGTTCACTAATTAGGGTGTAGTCACCCCTTTAATTGTATGGTCGGGTGAACTGGCGGGAAGCTAGCAAAATCTCCTTATATGCTTATGTACTCGTATTATAGATAGGTACCTGATGACGTAGTTACTTGCGAAGCTTGGCCTGCGACGCAGGAGGTTGCGGGTTCGATTCCCGCCTCGGAACAAATATTTGTGCGATCGCAGATATTTGTTGAGGGTGTTCTGGGTATTTTCTATGTATAATACAAAATATCTATCTATTCAATGTATTGTATTAAGTATCTGGTACCCATAACACAAGCTCTGCTTAGCTTAGGGCTAGATAATGTTGTAGTGTGAACTGTGTCCGGCATTATTTATTTATTATTATTTATTATTATTATTACTTATAATGCGAAACTTTGGATGTGTACGATTTCGATGAGATGTGGTATATACACATATGTAAGTATAGATTATGTCCTTTTCATCCGGGAATGTGTGAAATGGAGTGAAGGGACACTTGCCCCCTTATTCGCTATGACTAAACGTGACATAACGCGGGCTCGTTACGATATCTGCGTGGAATCATCGTATTGAATGCATTATGACGTTACACGTTATTGGCAAGGAGTCTCCTATGGTCATAGCGAATAAGGGCCCAGGGGAGCAGCAGAGTGCAGAAGTGATCTGGTTACCGGATATCTGGAATACCGGTGAAGTGGGGGCACCTGCTATCCCAGAGGGGGTGAAGGGCCATGACCCCCCCCCGGACCCGTCCTTGTCGAAGCGTCCTTAACTAGGTAGGTCCCACCTACAGACCGTTCACTGTAATATGGCACCTGCCATGCAGTATTTATTGAACGAGCGAAGCCAGTTCTCCGAGTCAACTTGGAAGAATCGGCGTTTGTATGTATGTTTGTCCGAGTATAACTTCCGAACCGTTAATCCGATCTTCGTGATATTTGATTGGGGGGGTAGATAGTATTAGTACAATTTGTTAGTAAGGTTATGAGCTATATCGGTCGGCGGGCTGTTGAGATATTGGGGTCCAAGAGAGGGTAAAAAAAAAAGTGATGATATCAGATCGAATGGGGTGTCATATGAAAGCCCCTCGCTTCTAAATTTCGAAACTATTTTTATAATTTTTTATATTATGTACCTGTGTAGTTTTTGAGATATTAGGGTAAATCGAAAAATTTAAAAAAGCAAAACCTTTGGTACTTCCACTAATCCTACAACGCTGAAATTTGGTATGTTTGTAGATTTTATGACACAAATACTGGGAAAAGTCTAAAAGTCTAATTTTGAAACTTGTACCTACTCTATAAAACCTCTGACGACCTCTGTGGCGCGGCGGGCGAAGGTTGCGGGTTCGATTCCCGCCTCGGAACAAATACTAGTGCGACCGCAGATATTTGTTCAGGGTGTTCTGGGTATTTTCTATGCATAATAAAAAATATCTAGGTATCTATGTAACATATTGTATTAAGTAGGTATATTAGTTATCTAGTACCCATAACACAAGCTCTGCTTAGCTTTGGGCTAGATAATTTTGTGTGAACTGTCCAGAATTATTTATATATTTATTATTTATTTATTAATAGGTATCCAGTATAACATCCAATGTGGTCAACATTGGATGTGTGTCCCGTTTCTAGGAATTTGAACGACGTTGTATGTCTGATTTGTCGAACCGACGAGAACGTTCATTTTATGTGGATGTACCTACTCACGTACATAGATGTTTAATCTAAAGAACTAAGGTAACCTACCTAAATCGCCTGTATGCGAGGGTAATATGGACTAAATTATACCTCCATGGGGGCAAACCTCGGAATAAGAACAATACCTCCATGGGGCAAACCACTAGCTTTTCTACAGTTGGCACATTATTTTCCTCTATGGTTGGCTCTATTCCCAACTCGGATTAAGAACTAAAGATACCTCCATGATTCCCAAGGCAGACACAGACTAACGTAATAAGATTAGGTATAACAGGGTGAACGTTCTGTAGCATGGACTTAGTAGTCCATGATACTAAGTCAATGACTAAAGAATTTTAGTCATTGACTTAGTCATTGTACAAAGTCCATGGTAGTGCCAGTAAAGGGCGCATGGGCACTGAATTAACAATAGTACAAGCACCATGAAGTTATAGGTAAATCCTATAACTTCATGACAAGCACGGGTATCTCTGCACTCTGGCTGCGTTTTATTTTTACGTGGCTGGGTTTAGCTGGGATCGCTGCGCCGCGCAGCCCGCGCCGGAATAGTTTGGGCGCGGCATTGCTCCAAAGATTGGTCTTTGACATGTCTTACTGACTGTCAGTCATAGAGGAATAAAATTAAAGTGCAGTCAAAGTCACATGTCAGCAAGGAATTTTTCTACGTAGTATATAAATTCCAAGCATGTCAGTTAATAATGTCTATCTCCCTCCCTCCTATCAGTTTCTTCTTTCTTCCTTCTCCGTCTGTCTTGTTGTTTTTCAGTCTTCAAGTTTGTCTGTTGTCTTGTCTTCAGTTTCGTTACCAGTCACGATATTTTTGAGTAAAATTAAATCGATTTTCAACCGTTAATTGTTTATTACGTAGATTTGTAAGTGTAATTAATCAAGCTGGCATCGAGAAGAATCTTATTTGTGGGCTTCCACACATTTTCGCCTACTTTAAAGTATCGAACAAGTTCTAATAGGTTAGGTTACAATTCTAATAATTAATAACTGATTATTTTGTGTGTACAATCTGTTCAGTGTAGCTTTAGTCGTAGAATTTTGCTCTGGTTTTAACTGTATCTAACCTGTCTTCCACTTGAGGTAAGTTAGGAACTTGCCTACCGATTCTGTTGTGCGAATATAATCAATAATAATAGGTGTACCTATTATAGGCTGAATCACAAATAAGTCGTCATTGGCTGACGTAATTTCTGTCACCCATCATTACAACTCGCTCCATAAGTTTTAATTAACCTTCCAAATTCCTTCTATCCCTAGTTTTCCCCCTTCATTGCGCTTTTATGTAAAACTTGTAATATTCATGTATGTATGTACCTACTAGTAAAGTTATTTATGATGTACCTACAATTATATATATTTGTGTGTGTGTTATAATAATTATGTAGTGTCCCTATTTTTTCAGTATAAATAAATCTCCTTCAATAACTTCTGGTTGAGTCTCCCTTTTTCAAAGACCGACCAATTTTCATACTAAGATCACCATCGTTTTAATGTTTTATATCCTATCGACATTGTCATTGGTAAAATTGTGGAAATTAAAGCCACAGTAGCCACAACCAAAAGAAGAAAAAAATAAATCTTTAAGTTTTGTTGTACCTTCGTAATAATTGAAGTCTTATGTAATTAGTTTCAATAGGTATGTGTTTATATTTTACTGCATGTTTTGTAGATCGAAATTGGTAAGGCCTCTTATAACAACCAATAAATGCTTGGTTTTTAAAAAATTGTCACACTCATCCATATCCACCGGCATCCAATATCCTTTGAGGATAAGCTGAACTTGTTTTTGGTGAAATTGTGGGCTACGCTGCAAAAGCCACTTGTTCAAGAACTAAACTGAACTAAGAGCTCGCCTTTAAAGAAGAGAGCCTTTTTTTTAAGAGCTTAAGAGCTGAACTTTTTTTTATACTACTGGAATGGCGGAGCAAGCAGATGGCCCACCTGATGTTAAGCAGTAACCTCTGCCTATGAACAGTGCATTACCTCATAGGTCACGTCCACCTAGGAAATAATCCTTCACGGATGAAGCTCATATACAAACTTATCAATTTGATTGGTATCACCTACTTGCACACAACATTTTGTAGCGATCTGCTGATCAGCGGTTCTAAAGTTATCATCGAACATAGTCCAGGTAATACTGGGACCTAGTGAAATATAAACCAAGTCCCCCCAATCGTGTGATCATGGGCATGGTTTTGGTATGAATAACAAACATCCAAAATAACAAAAATTACAAACAACAAAAATTTAAGTGCTCGCATTGCTGTGTTCCGGTTTGAAGGGTATGGGTGCCGGTGAAATTACAGGCACATGAGACTTTTCATCTTTATGTCTCAGGGTGACGGGCGCATTGCAATGCCACATAGGGTGCGACCTAGGTGAACGTGTCCTATGAGGTAATGCACTGTTCATAGGCAGAGGTTACCGCTTAACATCAGGTGGGCCATCTGCTTGTTCCGTCATTCATTAGTATAAAAAAAAAAAAAAAAACATGAGGGCCACGTTCGACCTCGCTTGGTGGAAAAAGGTTTTCATGAGTACAATTAGAAATTTAATTTAAAAAAAAGTCTATACCCATTCAAATCCTCAACTATCATCGACCTTGTGACTTAGATGTGTGCATGCAATTATAAGCCTTTAGGTGGTAAACATTCTCAGACCGCGATTGTATGTATGTATGTGTGTATCTATAGTGTGTCTATGTATGTATGTATGTATGTATGTATGTATATTATATTATGTTATGTATTTATATAGCTAGTTATTTAGAGTAGGTATTTAATTATGTTTATTATTTAATCTCAACCTATAATTAATTTTAATAGCACTACCACCCACTCTACATTACACAAAGGTTAGCTGAAAGAAAATGCTAATTAGCATTAAGTTCGCCTATGTACTGCTTTTTGTCTTGTGCAATAAAGAATTTTCTATCTATCTATCTATGTATGTTTATAATAGGATTTGGTATGTGGCTTATAATATCAGTAGGTATAGAGTAGGTATAAAATAATAGTTAAAATAAATAAACTAGGTAGACACACTAGCTGTTATATACTAGCTGGTGAAGTTAGATAAAAGCTTGTAAAAAGCGAAATAGCTTTATTCATAGGTTACTTGTTGTGTTCCAGCTACACGCACAGTGAACGTCGCTACAGTATGACGACTCACCACTCACCGCGACACCCCTCCGTGCCGGTGCGAGGGGGGCCGGGAGGGGGGACGGGCACTCTCGGTGCTGCGGACACGGTGAAGAAGCGTTACGACAACATACTCAAGTCTCAAGAGGATAAACGCGAATATAGGTACTTATTAAATTCTAACAAACTGACAAGGCCTATGTACAGCCGCTAATGTGAAATTACACGCACATGAGACTTTTCATCTTTATGTCTCAGGGTGGCGGGCGCAGTGCAATGCCACATAGGGTGCGTCCTAGGTGGATGTGACCTATGAGGTAATGCACTGTTCATAGGCAGAGGTTACCGCTTAACATCAGGCGGGCCTCTTGCTTGTTCCGTCATCCAAGTAGTATAATAAAAAATAAAAAAATATAAATGACTTACCTTATAATTTGACAAAGCCTCTATACAGCTGCATCTTTATAGTTTCGTTTCGTTTCGTATGAGGTAGTGCTGGCCTCTGGTGTCAGAGTTTGTCAAGCCGCCCGAGGGCCTCTGACATGGCTTATCGACTGCTATTAATCAATAACAGCCGGGACCGACAGCTTAACGTGCCCTCCGAAGCACAGAGCGATGGAAATCCGCACATAACTTAGAAAAGTCATTGGTGCGGAGCCTAGGATCGAACCCGGTATCGTTTTCTGGATCGGTATCGGATTCTGAGTTGCACTATTGAACCGTTAGGCTACCATCGCTTTATAGTGCCATCTTTGTAGTGTACCAAACTGTTTATTTTTTAATTGAATGCTTGTAAATTGACGTGACCAAGTGTTCCCTGTGATCTTATGGTATTAATAAATATATGAACTTTGAACTCATCACTATCTTGCCGTTTTCACAATTAATTTGTGCTCGGCGCAGTTTTTTGTTTTTTAACTCTCGACGTAAAAACGACGGGGTGTTATAACTTTTGAAACTATCATGGTTATGTACATACTTTTCACAAGAAACGGGATATTTACCATGTGATCATGGCGCATGCAACTGTGCCGAAATACCGGGATCATTCAAAACTAAAAAATCATGGTAAATATCCCGTTTCTAGTGAAAAGGGGTGTTATAAGTTTGACGTGTGTGTGTGTGTGTGTGTATGTATGTCTGTCTGTGGCATCGTAGCTCCCGAACAGATGAACTGATTTGTTTTTTTTTTCTTTGAAATGTGAATTTGTTTACGCGTCATTCAAAGAAGAATTTAAAAAAAAATGCACTATTTGGCAGCAAATCCCATATTAGGATTACGATTGAGTTTCAAGGGTAGCCACCAAGATGGTACACATCCTGCAACTACAGTAAGGCACGCTCGTTTGTTAGGGTTCCATACCCAAAGGGTAGAACGGGACCCTATTACTAAGACTCTGCTGTCCGTCCGTCTGTCACTAGGCTGTATCTCATGAACCGTGATAGTTAGACAGTTGACATTTCCACAGATGATGTATTTCAGTTGCCGCTATAACAACAAATACACGGAATAAAATAAATATTTAAGGGGGCTCCCATACAACAAACGTGTTTTTTTTTTGCTGTTTTTATTGATAATGGTACGGAACCCATCGTGCGCTAGTCTGACTCGCACTTGGCTGGTTTTTTATTTAAAAAATTAAATACTTGTTTTCTTTTTTAGGGGGCTTATCCTTTCAAATCGCATGAAAGTGCTACTTGTGAGTGACGCAACAACGGACAAATCTGCCGCAGCCATAGACGTCAATGTCGGTGAGAACTGTTATTATTAACTAGCGACTCGCCCCGGCTTCTCCCGGGTAGTGTCGGGATGAAAAACAGTCCCATCTACTCCCCCTTAAGGTGAAAGATCTCGCTCGTGGCGCGAAATTCAATTTTTTTGGTGTTCTTTGCTCATGAACACTTCTTCAGATAGCAAAAGTTGATTTTGCGTGTTCATGATTAAAAAACACCAAAAAAAATGAATTTCGCGCCTTAAGCGTGAGCATCCATCTAAATCGGTTTGTGTAGTTCACGTACGAAGAACGATTATGAATTATTTGCCACTATTGAACGAGAACGAACTATTTCCCGAGATCATCCTTATTAGTTCAATTAGTTCTCTTAGTCAGTTCTATAAGTTCCATAAATAGTAAATATAGATAATTTTAAAAATCCTTACAGTTATCCTTCTGTTTGATTAAATTGACGACCTCTGTGGGCCGGCGGGCGAAGGTTCGCCTGCGACGCAGGTTCGATTCCCGCCTCGGAACAAATATTTGTGCGATCTGCAGATATTTGTTCAGGGTATTCTGGGTATTTTCTATGTATAATAAAAAATATCTATCTATGTAATGTATTGTAATTAAGTATATCAGTTATCTAGTACCCATAACACAAGCTCTGCTTAGCTTGGGCTCGATAATGTTGTGTGAACTGTCCAGCATTATTTATTTTGTTATTTATTTTTCTTTGTCTATTTATTGACTCAATAATATGCACCATAATGAAAAACAATCAAATCCTTGGAGCTAACTTTTAAAATATTGTCCTGTCGTGTTTCTGGTACAGTGATCCCTTGGAATTATAATGTAGTATCCATGCTTATTCGTAATTTTAATATTGTACTTGATTTAGTTAGTTAAAAATCAAATCTAAGATTTTTAATTTTGCGGTATGCTCTTACATTTCAGGTTATTTGAGCGACCCTGAAGAGTTGCCGGGACTTGCGCATTTCTGTGAACACATGCTATTCCTGGGAACCAAGAAATACCCAGAGGTAAATATGTATATGTCGGTATTATTAGGTTGTATTACCGTGGTCGGCTTAAGAATAGACTTCTCCATCTCCTCCCGTGGATGTCGTAATAGCCGACTAAGGGATTACCCAGACTCGTTGATAAGATTTGTCCTGGCTGCTAGCTTATTATGGAATGTGTTATTGCTGGAGGAAAGTGTTAGCAGAGTCAGTCGTGGGAGGCAATGGCGACAATGAGCTCACGTCTATATTCCACGATGGTGCAACCCACTGTGATAAGAGGCCCATTGAGGCTCTGCCAACCTCCTTCGGGGAAAAAGACGTGTGTCTATGTATGTATGTATGTATTAGGTTGCATAGCGAGCTATGGAACGGGCTATGCTCGGAGTTTCTCTAAAAGATGAGATTTCCGCAATGAGATCTAAAGTCATTGACATAGCCCACCGGATTAGCAAACTGAAGTGGCAATGGGCTGGTCGTATAGGTATGCTGCGATCAGCATGCTTAGCAGGCGAATTGGCGATCACAGTAGGTACGAGTATTAAGTAGTTAGATATTTTTTGTTAAACGAGTTCGTCCGGGGAAGTACTACCACCATACCTATTTCTGCCGCAAAGCAGTAGTGCTCGCATTGCTGTGTTCCGGTTTGAATAGTAAGGGGGCCGATGAAATTACAGGCACATGAGACTTTTCATCTGTCTCAGGGTAGCGGGCGCAGTGCAATGCCACATAGGGCGCGTCCTAACTAACTGGACGTGACCTATGAGGTAATGCACTGTTCATAGGCAGCGGGTACCACTTAACTTTAGGTGGGCCATCTGCTTGATCCGTCATTCCAAGTAGTACAAAAAAAGGACTCAGTCCATCTCTAGGTGTAATCCCTCAGCATGGCTTTTACTACATCCATGGGAGGAGACGGCGGGGTCAAAAGGCCGGAGACACCACTACATATAATCATCATCATCATCAGCCCACACTAGTCCACTGCTGGACACAGGCCTCTCCCAATACGCGCCACTGAGCCCGGTGTTTGGCTTTTCTCATCCACTTCCCGGCGTCTGTTAATCTAAGTATTGATTACCTGCTGAATAGTATAGAAATTTACGCTTAATATTTTCTCTAATCGAAGGAGGGACCTAAAACGGGTTTTAGGAGGGCCAATTTAAAAAAATAAACCTAACGAGAAAAGTTTCACCAATCGTGTTTCTAGTCTATGATTTATTTAGATTACATCCTCTTGTAATTACTGTATTAACAACAAGTTTGTAACCTTTACTGTTACTGAGTGAGCGTGTAACGCAACGACTCCAAAACTTAAACATATCGTCTAAAAATGCTGTCGACGTGGCTAAATTTGGGTCTAAAACTACTTAATTATCTATGGGAACCAACGACACGATGAAGAAGAAGGATTTCTCTAATCGAAGGAGGGACCTAAAAAGGGTTTTAGGAGGGCCAATTTAAAAAAATAAAGCTATCGCGAAAAGTTGCACCAATCGTGTTTCTGCCTAGGATTTATTTAGATTAGATAGATAGATAGATAGATTAACTCTTTATTGTACACAAATAACACACAGAAATACAAAACATAACTCAATAACAAAAGAAATAACAGAAATGTACAATGGGCGGTCTTATCGATTAATCACTGTAATGAAGTAATTACTGTATTAACATCGAGTTTGTAACCTTTACTGTTACTGAGTGAGCATGTAACGCAACGACTCCAATATTTTAACATATCTACTTAATGTGATTTCACAGGAAAATGAATACAATAAGTTTTTGTCTGAGCACGGCGGGTCGTCCAACGCGTCCACGTCATCAGACCACACTAACTACTACTTCGACATCTTGCCGCAGCACCTGGGACAGTCCTTGGACATGTGAGACTACCTTCCACATCATTTGAACTCATTTGACAAGCTTTTATTTAAGGTGGATGCTCTCGCTTGAGGCGCGAAGTTATTATTTTTTAGTGTTTTTTGTTCATTACAGCTCATCAACACTTCTTCAGATAGCGAAAGTTGATTTCGCGAGAACTAGGAGACCTAACACACATGTTTTAATTGATAGTATCCCATAAATATCATAAATTTAGCTATGATACCCCTAAACAAAAAAAACAACACTGTAAAAATGTGTTTAGGGGGATCGTAGCTAAATTTATGATATTTATGGGATACTATCAATTAAAACATGTGTGTTAGGTCTCCTAGTTCTCGCGAAATCAACTTTCGCTATCTGAAGAAGTGATCATGAGCAAAAAATATAAAAAAAAATGTTTTTCGCACCACAAGCCTCCACCTTAACTTGCAATGTATGTATGTTCGGGTCAAATCTTGCAGCTGAATTCAGTTATTCTCAACGATATGAAATTTGGCATTCCTGTCAAGTTCCGATGACAATACAATATGATGGTGACAGCGAGCTGATCCGATGATGGAGACGGAAGGTGGACATCTGAACTTTCTGCCTGTGGGGGACTAATATGGCAATCGAATTTTCGACCACTTTCCGATATCCGTTTGAGCTGTAATTTGGCATACTTGTCAAGTTTCGATGACAATACAATATTATAGTGACAGCGAGCTGATCTGATGATGGAGACGGAAGGTGGACAACGGAACTCCTCGAGGGATAATAGCATTACTAGTAATAACACATTCCATAATAAGCTAGCAGCCAGGACAAATCGAATACCAACGAATCTTACTAACATGTCCGGATAACCCCTTGGTCAGCTTTTACGACTTCCATGGGAGGAGACGGAGGGGTCTATTCTTCCTCATTCAATCTTAATAAATGCTCGTATCCTCAGCTTCGCTCAGTTCTTCATCGATCCTCTGTTCACGGAGTCGGCCACCAGTCGCGAGCTGAGCGCCGTCCACTCGGAGCACGAGAAGAACATGTCCTCGGACTCCTGGAGACTCGACCAGCTCAACAAGAGCACCGCAGACCCCAAGCATCCCTACCACAAGTTTGGGACTGGTAAGTCTTTAATGGTAATTTGGTAATTTGCCTGGCAACTGCTACTGTTTCTGCTACTGCTGTTGTTTTTGGTGCTGCTGTTTGCTGTTTTTAGGGTTCCGTACCCAAATGGTAAAATGGGACCCTATTACTAAGACTCCGCTGTCCGTCCGTCTGTCCGTCTGTCACCAGGCTGTATGCACCTCATGAACCGTGATAGTCAGACAGTTTAATTTTTCACATACTTATGATGTATTTCTGTTGCCGCTATAACAACAAATACTAAACAAGTAATTAATTATGTAAAAACTAAAAAAAACTCTCAACGCAATGAAACGGCTGAACCGATTTTGATCAAACATAGCTAAGAACATTCCCGACAAATTCACCTTTCAAACAAAAAAAAAACATCGAAATCGGTTCATCCGTTCGGGCTAAGATGCGACAGACAGACACACACACAGACACGTCAAACTTATAACACCCCGTCGTTATTGCGTCGGGGGTTAAAAGCAGAATAACATAAATATTTAAGGGGGCTCCCATACAACAAACGTGTTTTTTTTGCTGTTTTTATAGATAACTAGCAGCGCCCCGCGGTTTCACCCGCGTAAGTCTCGATCCCGTGGGAATATCGGGATAAAAATGTGTTTATGTGTTATTCCGGGAATCCAGTTATCTGCATTCCAAATTTCATGCAAATCTGATCAGCCGTTTCAGCGTGAAGAAGTAACAAACACACTACACACACACACACACAAACTTTCGCCTTTATAATATTAGTGTGATGGTACGGAACCCTTCGTGCGCGAGTCCGACTCGCACTTGGCCGGTTTTTTATTTTGGGTAATCTGGTAATTTGTCTGTCTAATTTTTCACCCAATAATATGCATCATTTTAATAAATAATCGAATCTAGCTTAAAGTTGAGGTAACTGTTTTTTTTTGTGGTACAGTGATCCATGCATATTTGTAGTTTGAAGATTGTGCTTGATTGATACTTGATAATCAGTAAAAATCAAAACTATGGTTCGGATGTTTGTGGCATGCCCCACCTTAAGCATAAATAAATAGATATATATTATTATTTTGTTACAGGGAGCAGAACAACCTTGGAAACGATACCGAAGGCGAAGGGAATAGATGTCCGCAAAGAGTT
The DNA here is from genome assembly GCA_932527175.1 of Operophtera brumata. NCBI lineage: Eukaryota > Metazoa > Arthropoda > Insecta > Lepidoptera > Geometridae > Operophtera > Operophtera brumata. The sequence continues at coordinate 32,001,599 of OW052232.1, read as the reverse complement.
ACTGAAGTTCCACAACGAGTGGTACTCCTCCAATATCATGACCCTCGTCGTTCTAGGGAAAGGTATTTTACAATAAGTTTTTTGTGATAAATATATTTTTCAATACAAGCTTTTATAAAATTAGTGATCGTAACCGTGTGCTGAACAAAACGAGCCTAAACACGGCCAGTCTACTATTATCCATCGAGGAGTTCCGTTGTCCACTTTCCGTCTCCATCATCAGATCAGCTCGCTGTCACCATAATATTGTATTGTCATCGGAACTTGACAGGTATGTAAAATTTCATCTCAATCGGTTGAGGATAACTGCTTTAAAATTCAGTTGTAAGATTCCATCCAGACAGACATACATACATTGCAAGTTAAATAAAAGCTTCTAAAAAATATAACATAACACCTTTGTATGACAACTTTTTCGCTTGTGGCGGAAAATTAAATAAATAAATAATAAATATTTCTGGACAATTCACACAACATTATCTAGCCCCGAGCTAAGCAAAGCTTGTGTTATGGGTACTAGATAACTGATATAGAATACATTACATAGATAGATACTTTTTATTATACATAGAAAATACCCAGAACACCCTGAATAAATATCTGCAGATCGTACAAATATTTGTTCCGAGGCGGGATTCGAACCCGCAACCTCCTGCGTCGCGGGCTAACCTGCGCCTGCGGCGCCACAGAGGTCGTATATAATTCAAATTATATTGTGTTTTTTGCTCAACACAGCTCATCAACACATCTTGAGATTGCGAAACCTAATTTTGCGGAAATTAGGAGACCTAACACACATATTTTTATTGAAAATGTCTCATAAATATTATTAGTGTAGCTACGAATGTCATTCAATGATTTTTACAGTTATGTTTTTGTTCATTGACATTCATATCTAAACTAAGTAATGATATTTATGAGACGCTTTCAATCCAAATATGCGTGTTAGGTTTCCTAATTTCCGCAAAATTAGGTTTGCTACCACAAAATGTGTTAATGAGCTGTGAAAAAAGAAACAAAAAAAAACCTTATTTGTCTTAAATAACTCGCACTTCTTAACATTACTAGAACTTAGTTTAAATATCACAATTTAAAGCAACTAATTACGCACCTAAGTACCCCTTTTATAGAAAGAAAGAATTTTTTTTATTTTTCCCCAAGAGGACGCAACACACACACATAAACAAACACAAGAAAACAAACATAAAATAAAAAAAAAACCGGCAGTAGAAAGTAGATTGGCATCGATGTGTGTTGTGTGGGGTCAAATAGGTCCCTGTCTCAGGATAAGCTGCACCAGACCTAGGTTTAGTGCAGCGCTTAGAGCTTGATTTAGTAGTAGAGCTTTTTTGTGAAAGAGTTCGTCCGGGGAAGTACTACCACCTTACCTATTTCTGCCGCAAACCAGTAGTGCTCGCATTGCTGTGTTCCGGTTTGAAGGGTAAGGGTGCCGGTGAAATTACAGGCACATGAGACTTTTCATCTTTATGTCTCAGGGTGGCGGGCGCAGTGCAATGCCACATAGGGCGCGTCCTAGGTGGACGTGACCTATGAGGTAATGCAGTGTTCATAGGCAGAGGTTACCGCTTAACATCAGGTGGGCCATCTGCTTGCTCCGCCATTCCAGTAGTAAAAAAAAAAAAAAAAATGCTGCTTTTCAGACAGGGCCTAGGTAAGTGATGCCACGAACATCAACAAACTAAATTATTTAATTCTAATCTAATGTTATTTTGTAAACAACATCTTTATGATAGAAAGTCATCCGCTCACTCAGTACAAATCACAGATACAAAAAAAAATACTACACAGAACATATTGACGACACATATTGATATTACATTTGACGACCTCTGTGGCACGGCGGGCGAAGCTTGGCCTGCGACGCAGGAGGTTGTGGGTTCGATTCCCGCCTCGGAACAAATATTTGTAAGATCGCAGATATTTTTTCAGGGTGTTCTGGGTATTTTCTATACTATTATATTATTATATTATTATAGTAGATATTTTTTATTATACATATATAATAAAAAATATCTATCTATGTAATATATTGTGTATTAAGTATATCAGTTATCTAGTACCCATCACACAAGCTCTGCTTAGCTTGGGGCTAGATAATGTTGTGTGAACTGTCCATCATTATTTATTATTTATGTATTATTTATTTATATCATCTGTCTATGTCAAAGCTTACCAATAATTGTTGGGCAGAATCCCTGGACGAGCTGGAGGCGATGGTGGTGCCCCTGTTCTCGGCGGTGCGGGACGGGGGGGTGACGGCACCCTCGTGGCCGGACTCCCCGTTCCCGCCCGCCCTGCGCCGCAAGCGCGCCTACACCGCCCCCGTCAAGGACCTCCGCTCACTCTCCATTGACTTCCCCATCCCGGACACAAGGAAGCACTATAAGAGTGGGGTGAGTGTTTCCCACAGCCGTGGTGTTTCCGGCCTGAGAATAGACCCCTCCGTCTCCTCCCGTGGATGACGTAAAAGCAGACTAAGGGATTACCCGGACTTGTTGATGAGATTTGTCCTGGCCTCTCCATCGACTTCCCCATCCCGCACACAAGGAAGCACTATAAGAGTGGGGTGAGTGTTTCCCATAGCCGTGGTGTTTCCGGCCTGAGAATAGACCCTCCGTCTCCTCCCGTGGATGACGTAAAAGCAGACTAAGGGATTACCCGGACTTGTTGATAAGATTTGTCCTGGCCTCTCCATCGACTTCCCTATCCTGGACACAAGGAAGCACTATAAGAGTGGGGTAAGTGTTCCATCACCAAAATCTAAGAATTTCGAATCGAAGACGACCTCTGTGGCGCGGCGGCCGAAGGTTCGCCTGCGACGCAGGAGGTTGCCAGTTCGATTCCTGCGTCTGAACAAATATTTGTACGATCTGCAGATAATTGTTCAGCGTGTTCTGGGTATTTACAGTGTATAATTTAAAAAAACTGTGTAGTGGATTGTTCAAGTTTAAATATTTGGGACATTTTGTTACTGATGTCCTTAACAACCAGGAAGACATAGAGAGGGAGCGTAGGGCATTGGCAGTCAGATTTAATATGCTGGCACGCAGGTTTGCTCGTTGCAGTAGGCAAGTGAAAATAACTCCCTTCAAAGCCTACTGCCAATCTTTCTACACGAGCAGCTGTGGTTACGCAGAAGTCGCTTCGTGCCCTGCGCGTCCAATATAATAATGGTTTTAGGATGCTGATGGGACTTCCTCGCTTCTGCAGTGCATCAGCGATGTTTGCGGTGGCTCGGGTTGATGGTTTTCACGCCATCATCCGTAAGAAAACTGCCTCATTGCTCAGCAGAGTGCGGAGCAGTTCCAACGGCATCCTACAGCTCATTCCCGATCGCTATGACCTGCCAGTGATGAAGGCTTTTATCGGGGTCCTGATCAGGTAGGTAGTCGCGCTGGAGTCTGTTTGGTCGGGGTTCGGAAGGGAGTTTCCACTTAAACTTATAGCCGTAACTAATGTATTTATAACATAGTTTTTAAGAATATATACTAACAAATAATGGACTTATAATGTCTGATTTAATAAATGAATTATTATTATTATTATTGTATTAAGTATATCAGTTATCTAGTACCCGTAACACAAGCTCTGCTTAGCTTGAGGCTGGATAACGTTGTGTGAACTGTCCAGCATTATTTATTTAATGTTGATATCGCCTGTCGTATATTACCATTGACTCTTACTTGTGGTATTGTCACAGCCAGGTCACTACCTGTCCCACCTGCTAGGCCACGAGGGCCCGGGCAGTCTGCTGTCGGCGCTCAAAGCGAGGGGATGGTGCAACAGGTATGTAAGGGGACATTTGGGGAGTGGGACATTCTTAGAGAGAGAGATTTTGACACCGGGTGACATTTTAAACCGACTTCAAAAATGTTTGTTACAGTTTTTCCCAAAATATAAGTACGATCAACTGTTTTCGTTTGAGCAGAAAAGCGCAGACTGATATCCGACAGTAGCCGAACATATAGCTCTGTCCCGCTCACATCTAAGAGTCGACTGGCCGCGATTTTCCCGCGCAATCGATTAAACTATCGATCAAAATCAATCCGTTAAAATCGATTAACAGCGCAAGATTTTAGCGCGAGATTGCTGTCGGTAGAAAGAAGAAACAAGATACAAGATTTATTCGTAAAAAACTATTTACAAGTCACATATAACTTATACACTTTGCTATATATTTGTAACTATTTCAATTAATAAAGTTACATTATTATTCCCGCGCTGTAGAAATTTGTCTACGGCGCAGGTACATCGGGGTAACTTATATTTTGGGTAAAAAACAGTACCTCATATCTCCATCATTTATGAACCGATTTGGTGTTTTTTTTAGTTGACACAATATACTTCCAGAATTTCCCCATTTTCATCAAAATCTGGTCTGATGATGGGATCCATGAGGAATTGAGGGAACCCCTCAAATAATTATAAGCACACGTATAGTGATTTCGGTATTTACAGCAACAAGTCAAACATGTGCATTCAGAAAGTATAATTTGGGGAAGTGAAACTGATGAAGTAGACCAGAGATTGGAACTACTCAATGATAAGTATTTCACGGGTGGCGATTAGGGTGACTTTCCGATATCCGATTGAGCTGAAATTTGGCATACCTGTCTAGTGCTCCGATGACAATACAATATGATGGTGACAGCGAGCTGATCATGTTGTGTCATGGTGCTCGTAGTTCCTGATACACACGACACAGGGGATCCTAGTGTGGGGTCAGGACTATGTATGTGACTGTTGGGTGTTATGTTATTAGTTCCGTGTCTGTGTTGTGCCATGGTGCTCGTAGTTCCTGATACACACGACACAGGCGATCCTAGTGTGGGGTCAGGACTATGTATGTGACTGTTGGGTGAAATGTTATTAGTTCCGTGTCTGTGTTGTGTCATGGTGCTCGTAGTTCCCGATACACACGACACAGGGGACCTTGGGGTTGTGTGTTATGTTAAGGAATAACAAAGTGTTAATTGTGCAGTTTAGTTGGAGGAACCAGGATAGGCGCGCGAGGGTTTGGTTTCTTCGGAGTACAAGTGGACCTAACTGAAGATGGAGTAGAACACATAGACGATATCATCACGCTGGTCTTCCAGGTATGCCGTTGTTTTAGTATGTTACGAGATGTTGTTCGCGTTTTCACCAGCTTATTCCCCAGAACAGAACTGAAAATGGGATAAAACTTATCCTCTGTTTCAATTCAGTTTTTACACGACTGCCCCAAAAAAAGGCTTGCATTCTTTTCAGGCATGTATTTTAAAGGATAGTTATTAACAAAGTAAATACTTAAAATTTTGAATGTTTCAAAGCGTTTCCCGTCGTTTTCCCCCCGGTGGATCGCCTTAAGACTGCGCCACCGCCAGGCAGAAATCTTCATACAAAAAAAAAACCTACGCGCCGTTCTAAAAAGCAGTTTTTATTGAATATCTCGTGAAATATAAATCATTTTCAAAAACCCCGTGGGTGAACCCTCCTTTATATTGTATTGATCTTATTTATCCCATTTTTTACCCAATAATCTGTATCATATTGACAAACAATCGAATCTAGCCAAAAGTTAGAGGTTTTGAAGTGTTTTTTTTATCGATATTATTTTTCCCTATCGTCATTCTGTCCAGACACTGATCCCTCGGTATTATAATGTACTATCCATGCATATTTTTAATTTGAATATTGTACTTGATTTAGTCAGTTAAAAATCTAATCTAAGATTGGTAATTTTGCGTTATATCCCACCTTAAGGCGATGGGGTAAAATGTTGGAGTCGTTGCGTTACACGCTCACTCAGTAACAGTAAAGGTTACAAACTTGATGTTAATACAGTAATTACAAGAGGATGTTATCTAAATAAATCATGGACAAGAAACACAATTGGTGAAACTTTTATCGACAGCTTTATTTTTTGAAATTGGCCCTCCTAAAACCCGTTTTAGGTCCCTCCTTCGATTAGAGAAAATATTAAGCGTAGATTTTTATTCTAATCAGTTGATACAGTAAGGCTAAGGTCAGACCAACGCGTTCAGCCCGCGTCCGCGGTGGCGTGCACGGCGGCGATCCATTTGATCCACCGTGCACGCCACTGAGGACGCGGCCTGAACGCGTTGGTTTGGCCTTAGCTTAAGAGACTGCAGTTTTCTTTGAAAGGCAGCGTTCTTCGTGATGGCATCGGCTTGCGTTAATCTGTTGCTTCTGTTTCAGTACATAAGCATGATGCGCGAGCAAGGCGCCCAGCGCTGGGTGTGGGAAGAGCAGAGGGATCTCATGGCCATGGAGTTCCGCTTCAAGGATGTACAGGAGCCGAGGAGTCTGGTGGTCTCTCACGTGCACATACTACAAGTGAGTGTTAGACTCTGCCCACTATCTTCATCATCATCTTCATCAGTTACAATACAATACTACTTACGAGCTGATCGGATGTTATAGTCTGAAGGTGGACAACGGAACTCCTCAACCGATAATAGTAGACTGGCCGTGTTTGGGCTCATTTTGATCAGCTCACGGTTCGATTACTATTTTTCTGTTTTTTTATACAACTTGGTATGACGGATGAAGCAGATAGCCCACCTGATGTTAAGTGGTACCCTCTGCCTATGAACAGTGCATTACCTCATAGGTCACGTCCACCTAGGACGCACCTTATGTGGCATTGCACTGCGCCCACCCTGAGACATAAAGATAAAAAGTTCCATGTGCCTGTAATTTCACCGGCAACCATCATACCCTTCAACCCGGAACACAGCAATGCGAGCACTACTGCTTTGCGGTAGAAATAGGTATGGTGGTAGTACTTCCCCGGACGAACTCATTCACAAAGAAGCTCTACTACTACTAAACTATCTAGTTTGTTAGTAGTAGAGCTTCTCGTTCGGGGAAGTACTACCACCATACCTATTTCTGCCGCAAAGCAGTAATGCTCGCATTGCTGTATTTCGTTTGGGTTGGCGGGCGCAGTGCAATGCCACATAGGGTGCTTCCTAGGTGAACGTGACCTGTGAGGTAAAGCACTGTTCATAGGCAGAGGTTACCACTTAACATCAGGTGGGCCATCTGCTTGACTTCCAAGTAGTATAAAAAAAAAACTTCCATCATCATCATCATTGTAAGACTAATGTAATCAAAGCTATTTTCTACCCTAAGTCACTGACTAAAAGGTTGATAATTGTTTAACAGGAGTTCCCTATGGAGGATGTGCTGAGCGCTTACTACATAGTATCGGAGTGGCGTCCGGAGCTGATAGATGAGCTATTGTCTATGCTCACTCCCGAGAACGTGCGCGTCGGCGTAGTGGCCAAGTGAGTCACGGGATTCGAACCCGCACTTTTTTTACAAGCTTTTATTTAAGGCGATAATAGACCCAAAACTGAAATATAGACCTATCTTACAAAGCCAACTTCTCCTAAATGGATGGCCAAAATAATTTAAAAAGAAACATATACATACATACATATATAGACACACGCCTTTTTCTCCGAAGGGGTAGGCAGAGCCTCAAATGGGCCTCTTTTCACAGATAGATAGATAGTTCGCATTATAAAGGTAGAACTGAAACGTTTAGTACGAATAGAGGGTATACTGATGAGGTAAGGATGGTACCGAGCCGTGCGTCTGCTCGTCCTATGATCAAAGGGAGATGATGGGATCAGATCGTGCAGTTCATGGGAGCATTTTTTTTTTTTTTTAAACTTATAGGCAAATCAGCTGATGGCCCACCTGATGTAAAGTGGTCACCGTCGCTTATAGACACCGGCAACACCGGGGGTATTGTCGATGCGCTGCCTACCCTGAAGGAATTCAAACATTCCCCGAAATGTAACCTATAGAAGATCGAAACGCACGCGACCTTACGGCGGTGCTCGAGACTCTGGATCTTAGTCTCCGCCATATGTTGCTCACCTATAAGCCTGAAAGCTCTGCGTTCGATTGAGTCCAATCCAAGGCAGCGAGCTGGTGTTTGGTCAAGCCATCCTAAACGTGGCAGCAGTACTCCATACCAGCCCGGACTTGTTCTTTATATGTATGTATTATTCTAATATAATTTCAGATGTTTCGAAGAGAGATGTACGCAGACTGAACCTTGGTATGGCACCAAATATCTACAAGAGGATATTGCACCGTCTAAAATTAAAGTGAGTATAATAATCTGGAGTACCGAGATGGCAGGCAGCTCTGGAAATAGCTGGAGATTGAAGTGGCAATAGGCAGGCCATATAACTTGCAGAACTAATATCCGTTGTGAAATGTTCTCGAGTGGCCACAAACCGGACGACGCAGAAAAAAAATGCTTCCTTTCGATGGATTAAGGACATTATTAAGGTCGCAGGAAGGCGTTGGATGGAGGCAGCTCAAGACCGTGCGTCGTGGCATTCTATGGGGAGGCATGTGTCCAGTAGTGGACTTACAGCTTCGATCAAGAATACTAGTAGATGTCAGGTCGCCGCAAAAAATACGTCTCGGTGAATAACAGCTCACTTGAAAAGTGAGCTCATATTTATTTTTGTATTTGTGAGAACTTTATTTGTAGCTCTTTAAGGTTGATTTCACACTAAATGTTGTTTAACCTATGTCTTTTCATTTCTAAGTGACAGGAGTAATTTATTGCTTTGCTCGTTTTTTGTGACGAATGATCGTAAGTATAAGATAATATTTTAAAGATTTGCTACTTTATTGTTAGGTGTCATGGTTGTAATTAGGTTGAACTTAGAACTGTTTTAAAACTTGTTTCAGTCCGTTACTAAACAAATACAGCTGTATAAGTTTATATACCTACGCGGACGGTATTTGGCTTTAGTTTTGTACGTGACCCGAAATCTAGTTGTATTCTTGATCGAAGACTTACATACTTGAAATTTTTTACTTTGCACGAATCCTCGCCGTTTCAATCAACACTATCCTGGATGTAGGGTAATCCCCGAAACTGCTGAACAGATTCTGATAATTAATTCAGTAACAGGAAGCTAGTAGTAGTAGTTCAGTAGTGCTCGCATTGCTGTGTTCCGGTTTGAAAGGTAAGGGTGCCGGTGAAATTACAGGCACATGAGACTTTTCATCTTTATGTCTCAGGGTGGCGGGCGAGTGCAATGCCGCATAGGGCGCGTCCTAGGTGGACATGATCTATGAGGTAATGCACTGTTCATAGGCAGAGGTTACCGCTTCACATCAGGTGGGCCGTCTGCTTGATCCGTCAATACAAGTACAAAGTCATTAAAAAAAAAAACAAGGACGTTAGAGAAGTCGCGTAAAGGCGGTGGATGGAGGCGGCTCAAGACTTCGTCGTAGCAATAGGAGGCCTTTGTCCAGGAGTGGACTTATAGACTTGAAAATTTAAACATTTCACGAATTCTCGCCGTTTCAATCAACACTATCCTGGATGTAGGGAACCGCTGTACCGATTCCGATAATTCTGTCACTAACAGGAAGCTGAGTGTTATAGCTTCTTTATATTAAAGATAACATACATACATACATAGACATACGCCTTTTTCCCCGACGGGGTAGGCAGAGCCACAATAGGCCTCTTTTCACTGGGGGTTGCACCATCGAGGAATATTGACGTGACAAGTGGTGAGCTCATCGCCGCCATTGCTTCCCACGACTGACTCAGCTAACGCTTTCTTCCTGTAATAACACATTCCATAATAAGCTACCAGTCAGGACAAATCTTATAACAACGAATCTTATCAACAAGTCCGGGTAATCCCTTAGTCAGACGGAGGGTCTATTCTTAGGCCGGACACACCACAGACCGATTCCGATAATTCTGTCACTAACAGGAAGCTGAGTGTTATAGCTTCTTTATATTAAAGATAAGTTTATTTCACTCAGAATAGGTACAACAAGTCATCATTAACATTTGCATGAGTTTCAAAGATATTCGTAAGTATATGAGATAAGGGAACTTTGCCTTCCGTGCTAGTTAAAAAACTGTTACGGCAAGGTAACGCTTCTCACCCCGTATAGTATAGTCCTTTGGATATTATTAAGTATTTTTCAACACACTTGCTCATAAAGTGGCTCAAATTTCACCGCAATTAGGCACATAATGACACCTGCAATCAAACTGTGACTTTTTCATTGCTATTATTCACTAGTGAGTTATAGAGACAGTTGAACATTTACACAGAGTGTGTATTACTGTTTTATTATTATTTTCTTCACCAGTGTGTTGAAAAACGTCGTATGATACACCTGTGTATTGATGATTACCGTCCTCGGCTCTCTTAAGACAGCGGTAATCACCAACATTACACACTTGTACCATAATCCCACTAATATTATAAATGCGAAAGTTTGTGTGTGTGTTTTGTTACTTCTTCACGCTGAAACGGCTGGACGTATTTGCATGAATTTTGGAATGGAGATAACTGGACTCCCGGAATAACACATAGGCACATTTTTATCCCGATATTCCCGCGGGATCGAGACTTACGCGGGTGAAACCGCGGGGCGCTGCTAGTGTATATTCTTTCGTGTTATATTCTTCCAGTCTGCTATAACCTACCTATAAAGGCACCAAAAAGATTTATATCCTGTCCACTCTCGCCAGTCGTGAGTAGACGAGAGGTGAAAACTAACGACTCCTCTCGCTTTCAGGAGTGGCAGTCAGTTAAACCCATCAAGGAGCTGTATCTCCCCCCTCCCAACGAGTTCATCCCCTCCAAACTTCTGCTGGAAAAGGCCGAGGAATCCACAAGTGACCCCCTAGCACCCGCTATTATTAAGGTTAGTAAGTTTTAGTAGTAGTTGAGCATTTTTGTGAAAGAGTTCGTCCGGGGAAGTACTACCTCCATACTTATTACAGCCTCAAAGCAGTAGTGCTCGCGTTGCTGTGTTCCGGTTTGAAGGGTATGGTCGCTGGTGAAATAACAGGCACATGGGACTTTTCATCTTTGTGTCTCAGGGTGGCGGGCGCAGTGCAATGCCACATAGGGCGCCTCCTAGGTGGACGTGACCTGTGGGGTAATGCACTGTTCATAGGCCGAGGTTACCGCTTAACATCAGGTGGGCCATCTGCATGATCCGTCATACCAAGTTGTATAAAAAAAAATGAGTCGTGTTTGTTGCCTGATTTTTCTAGGTTTGGTCGCGTTGGGACATGAGTACATTCAAATTCAATTTAAAATTAATTTATGGCGATATATGGGTTATTAACTGGTGGTTAGTGCTACAGTTAAATGTTCAGCCATAATCGGCGTTCAACGCATGCAAAATATACATAAATCAGTAAAAATAACTCTAGATTAAAAATAAAAAATCACATAACATTTAGTTTATGAGACGATTCAAAATGATACTTGTAACTTAATATAATAGCAGAAGTATTATTGTGACTTAATATAGTATTTGTTGAATACTTTTCAACACTCTTAATAAAGTGGCTCTTATTTCATCGCAATTACCATATAATGACACCTGTAATCAAACTGTGACTTTTTCATTCCTATTATTCACTAGTGAGTTATAGAGACAGTCGAACATTTAGAGTGTTTTACACCTGTAATCAAACTGTGACTTTTTCATTGCTATTATTCACAAGCGTGTTATAGAGACAGTTGAACATTTACACAGAGTGTGTATTTCTGTTTTATTAAAATTTTCCTCACCAGTGTGTTGAAAAACGTCGTATGATACACGTGTGTATTTATGATTACCGTCCCCGGCTCTCTTAAGACGAGCCGTTAGGTGAGGGTCTCAATGGCGCCTCAGCGGTAATCACCAACATTACACACTTGTACCATAATGTACACTTTGATGATGTTAATGACTTAATGATATTGTGTCACACATCCATTTTACCATCTATTTTTACATATGTTTAAGCAAATAAAAGATCTATATCTTTATCTTAGCCTTATCTTACCTTTATCTTATATTATCTGATCTTTATTTTATCGTTATCGTTATCGTTATCGTTATCTTTATCTTATCTTTATCTTTAATGTTTTCAGGACACACCCCTAATGAGGTTGTGGTACAAGAAGGACAATGAGTTCCTGTTACCGAAGGCTGTGTTGACTTTCGACATAGTCAGGTAAGTTTCAAGAAAGTGACAGCGCTATTACTCACGCGAACCCGGGAAGAGACGAGGTATAGATTTGTGCCGCTCAGATGTATCTGACGTAAGCGACAAATGATAAAACATTGTTTTACTTTAAAAGTAGCAAATATTATAAACGTGGTGTGTTCGGCCTAAGAATAGATCCCTCCGTCTCCTTCCTTGGATGTCGTAAAAGCCGACTATGGGATTACCCGGTCTTGTTGATAAGATTTGTCCTGGCTGCTAGCTTATTATGGAATGTGTTATTACTGGAAAAAAGCGTTAGCCGAGTCATCCGTGGGAAGCAATGGCGGCGATGAGCTCACCACTCGTCTCGTATATATTCCACGATGGTGCAGCCCACTGTGAAAAGAGGCCCATTGAGGCTCTGCCTACCCCTTCGGGGAAAAAGGCGTGTATGTATGTATGTATGTATAGAAATAAATCCTTTTCTATTAATCCAAGTATTGTGATTACCTTCTGAATAGTATAAAAACTGCTGGGGGGAAACTGCCTTAGCAGATTTTGATGGTATTTGGTGTGTGGATAGATGGGGGTGGGAATGGCGGGTTTTGACTGTTTTTCATCCCGACACTACCCATGAAAAGCCGGGGTCAGTTACTAGTACCCTATAAAACATTAACCAATATAACATTCGTTGTAGACCCCCATTTCAAGGAACTTGAATGACGTTGTAGGTCTAGTTTTTTCAGGAAGGTAAATAAATGAGTAACCTACCCACATCACGTGTATTCGCGAGGTCTCAGTTCGGGGCGAACTACTCGTTTTTTGACGACCTCTGTGGCGCCGCTGGCGAAGGTTCGCCTGTGACGCAGGAGGTTGCTGGTTTGATTCCCGCCTCAGAACAACTATTAGTACGATGTGCAGATATTTGTTCAGGGTGTTCTGGGTATTTTCTATGTATAACAAAAAATATCTATCTATGTGATGTATTGTATTAAGTATATCAGTTATCTAGTACCCATAACACAAGCTCTGCTTAGCTTGTGGCTAGATAATGTTGTGTGAAATGTCCAGCATTTTTTTGTTGTTATAATACTAACTGGTTTTTTGCGAGAATTGTGTCAGGAGTGTGTGACTGTTGGATGTTGTTATTGCAGCCCTTTGCCGTATGTGGACCCCACATCATGCAACCTGACGTCAGTGTGGGTGCTACTCCTGAGGGACAGCCTTCAGCAGTTCGCGTACGCGGCCGAGCTGGCCGGGCTGAGGTGGAGCGTGGGCAACGCCAAGTACGGACTGAGTGTGAGCATACTTACGTGTAACTAGCATGCTACTGGCATCAAGCTACTGGCATCCAACTACGGGCATCAAAGTGATATTATCGAGCTACTAGCATGATAATATAACTTTGATGCTCGTCCAGCAGCGAGATGGGCAGACGATATCGCATGCATCGCGGGCCGAACCTGGATGACACTGGCACGGGACCGGGAGGAATGGCACAGGCAAAGATATAGGCAAAGGCCTATACTCAGCAGTTTTAAAAAAAAAAAATGATAGACCTCTGTTTGACCACAATATCACCCGTTGGTAAGTGATGATGTGGCCGAAGATGAAGCACAAAGGTCTAGAAGGCACCTATTCACTGCCTTGAAGAGACTCAGATTATAGTTTTCAGGAAAGACGACGGTAGTGTATTCCACTCCTTAGCAGTTCGCATTATAAAGGTAGAACTGAAACGTTTAGTACGAATAGAGGGTATACTATTGAGGTAAGGATGGTACCGAGACGTGCGTCTGCTCGCCCTATGATGAAAAGGAGATGGTGGGATCAGATCATGAATATCCTGGGAGCATTCCCTGAAATGTAACCTATAGAAGATCGAAAGGCATGCGACTTTACGGCGGTGCAGTGGGTGAAGTCAGGCTGTGGATGATGATAGCATGATACTGAAATCAAGGTATAGGTGTCATCAATCTACTGGCATAAACTATAACATCAAAATGATAACGATCAACGACCTGCCCGAATTGGTCGCGGAGGCCAGGTGCCTACTGTTCGCGGACAACCTCAAGTTGCTCTTATCGATTACAGAGGAAAGAGACTGTGAAAGGCTTCAGAAAGATGTAGATAGTGTGGTTGAGTGGACTCGGAACAACAAACTGTATTTCAATGTTGATAAATGCTCTGTAATAACATTTAGCAGAGCAAAGGCACCACTCCACCACAACTACCACGTAGACAGTGCACGGTTGAAGCGAGTGGAATCGGTGAGGGATCTAGGGGTTCGTCTACACTCCGAGCTAAGATTTAGAGTACATGCTGTCTGTAAAAAAGCGTATAGGAATCTGGGGTTCATACTTCGTAATGGTTTTACGAACTTAAGGGCGCTATCAGCCATGTATGACGCACTGGACAGAGGGCAGTTGGAATGCACAGCGGCGATATGGGCTCCTCATGAAGCTAAATATAGTCTTATGATGGAACGCATTCAAAACAAGTTTACATGCCACTTGTACTGGAAAATGTATAAATAAATAAATAAATAATAAATAATGCTGGACAATTCACACAACATTATCTAGCCCCAAGCTAAGCAGAGCTTGTGTTATGGGTACTAGATAACTGATATACTTAATACAATATATTACATATATAGATATTTTTTATTATACATAGAAAATACCCAGAACACCCTGAACAAATATCTGCGATCGCACAAATATTTGTTCCGAGGCGGGAATTGAACCCGCAACCTCCTGCGTCGCAGGCCAAGCTTCGCCCGCCGCGCCATTGAGGTCGTCAATGGCGTGTACCCTTTTTAAACCACGACGCAAATGTGTGTGTGTGTGTGTGTGTGTGTGTGTGTGTGTGTGTGTGTCTGTCTGTGGCCTGTGGCATCGTAGCTCTCGAACGGATAAACTGATATCGATTAATTTTTTGTTTGAAAGGTGAATTTGTCGGGAGTGTTCTTAGCTATGTTTGATGTCTTCCAGATAACGATAGAGGGTTACGACGACAAACAACACGTGCTGCTCGATAAGATAATGGAGCACATGGTGAACTTCAAAGCGGACCCACAACGCTTCGAGATCATGAAGGAGAACCACATCAGAGCCATCAGGAACTTCGAGGCCGAGCAGCCTTACCAGGTGAGAATCATCTTCATCCTTACCATGTGAGAATCATCATAATCCTTATCAGATGAGAACCGTCTTAATCCTTACCAGGTGAGAATCATCATAATCCTTACCAGATGAGAACCGTCTTAATCCTTACCAGGTGAGAACCATCATCATCCTTATCAGGTGACGACTGTCTTAATCCTTATCAGATGAGAATCGTCATAATCCTTACCAGGTGAGAACCATCATCATCCATGACAGGTGAGAACCATCATCATCATTATCAGATGAGAACCATCTTAATCCTTATCAGATGAGAACCATCATAATCCTTATCAGATGAGAATCGTCTTAATCCTTACCAGGTGAGAATTATCTTAATCCTTACCAGATGAAAATCACCATAATCCTTAGCAGATGAGAATCATCATAATCCTTACCAGGTGAGAATCAATATAATCCTTACCAGGTGAGAATCATCATAATCCAGTTATAATTACTTAGGGCGATATGTTAAAATATAAAATGGGCGGAGTCTAGCAAGAAAACGATAGCTGCATGAAAGTGCCAGCGCTCTTGAACCCTAGAAGAGAAGAGGTATAGATTTTTGCCGCTAGAAAGTAACTGACGTAAGTGACAAATGATAAAACTACGTTTTGCTTCTAAAGTAGCAAATATACAAAATAAATTATATATAAGTAATGTTAGTAATGTGATTACCTACTGGATGGTATAAAAATTTACGCTTAATATTTCCTCTGATCGAACGAGGGGACCTAAAATGGGTTTATAGGAGGGCCAATTTTAGAAAATAAATCTATCGAGAAAAGTTTCACCAATCGTTTTTCTTGTCTATGATTTATTTAGATTACATCCTCTTGTAATTACTGAATTAACATCAAGTTTGTAACCTTTGCTGTTACCTAGCCTAGGATCGAACCCGGTATCGTTGGATTCTGAGTTGTACTATTGAACCGTTAGGCTACCAGCTGAGTGAGCGTGTAACGCAACGACTACAACATTTTAACATATCGTGACCATACAAATGATAACTAGAGGGTAACTCTCAGAGACGGAGGGTGTAGGCCGCACACAACACGGTATCTATAATTCAATTACTTTTTCTAGCACGCGGTTTACCAGCAAGCTCTCTGTCTATCGGATCTCGTGTGGACCAGGTGCCAACTTCTAGACTCGGCTGCGGGTGAGTAAGATAAAGATAAGATAAAGATAAAGATAAGATAAAGATAAGATAAGATAAAGATAAGATATATATTATACTTAGACTACAGGTCATCTAAATATACCAATATAATAAAATTTAAGTATCAGTCTGTGAGTTACAAATAAATGCCGTATCTTCTCGTCACAGATACCGTAGAGACTCAACGAAAATCAATGAGTCGTTTTCCAGGCAAGCTTCCATAAAATGTAACTAGATGGCGATACGAGTATATGTATACCAGGAGGTATCTTGGATCCTCTTGCAGGATTTTGTCTTTTTTGGTTGTCTACTTTTTGTTATTTCTTTTCCTAGTGTTTTTTTTGGAGTTATTATTTGTAATTTCGGTGGAATTTTAACCAATGTAGCTCGTCTATAGAGCACAAATGTAGGGAAATGAAATGGACGTGTATTGCGTGACTTTTCAAATTGATGTAAATTGACTACCAGTATTAGTAAAACGGCCACCGTTTTTAAAAAACACGACTTGACGACTTGGAAGGAGTGTAACGTTGCAAAATATATTGAAATTTCAATAAATAAACTTGAAAATGGCAAATGCACAAGCCCAAATAAAGAAAAAAAAACTATATTTATATCCATGTTAAATTAGAGCTTTCTAGTACCTACTATCAGTCTGTTAGCTATGTCGCGGACAGACGTACAGACGAACATACATACATACATACATAGACACACGCCTTTTTCCCCGAAGGGGTAGGCAGAGCCACAATAGGCCTCTTTTCACAGTGGGTTGCACCATCGTGGAATATAGACGTGACAAGTGACGCTCATCGCCGCCATTGCTTCCCACGACTGACTCAGCTAACGCTTTCTTCCAGTAATAACACATTCCATAATAAGCTACCAGCCAGGACAAATCTTATACCAACGAATCTTATCAACAAGTCCGGGTAATCCCTTAGTCGGATTTTACGACATCCACGGGAGGAGACGGAGGGGTCTATTCTTAGGCCGGACACACCACAGCAAACAGACGAACAGGCATGGTGAAACCTAAGGGTTCCTTGTCACGTTGACTAGAACTCTAAAAACCTTACTTTCCATTGTTACAGAAATAACAGCAAAGCAGTTAGACCAATTTGCAGAGCGAATGATGAAGTCTGTTCACATCGAGGCGCTCATGTTCGGCAACCTGTCCCGCCAGAGGGCGCTGCAGATTGCGAACAGTGTCGAGAGCAAGTGAGTGAGCCCACCGGTGGGATCCAATACCACTCGCATGACGAAAGCTGTGAGATTGGGTCGCAACATACATACACACTGTTCTACCCAAAATATAAGTCCGATCGACTGTTTTCGTTTGCGCAGAAAAGCGCAGACTGATATCCGACAGTAGCCGAACGTATAGTATATAGTAGTAGTAGAGCTTATTTTTGAAAGAGTTTGTCCGGGGAAGTACTACCACCATACATATTTCTGCCGCAAAGCAGTAGTGCTCGCATTGCTGTGTTCCGGTTTGAAGGGTAAGGGTACCGGTGAAATTACAGGCACATGAGACTTTTCATCTTTATGTCTCAGGATGGCGGGCGCAGTGCAATGCCACATAGGGCGCGTCCTAGGTGGACGTGACCTATGTGAGAATGCACTGTTCATAGGCAGAGGTTATCGCACATCAGGTGGGCCATTTGCTTGTACCGTCATACTAGTAGTATTAAAAAAAAAAAGTAGCTCCTTTCCCGCTCACATCTAAGAGTCGACTGGATGAACAAGATGCCGCAATTTTGCCGCGAAATCGATTAACCAATAACCTCTTTGACGACCTCTGTGGCGCGGTGGGCGAAGGTTCGCCTGCGGGACAGGAGGTTGCGGGTTCGATTTCCGCCTCGGGAAAATATTTGTGCGATCTGCAGATATTTGTATTTTCTATGTTCTCGCGTAATTTAAAATATCTATCTATGTAATGTATTGTATTAAGTATATCAGTTATCTAGTAACCATAACACAAGCTCTGCTTAGCTTGGGGCTGGATAATGTTGTGTGAACTGTCCAGCATTATTCATTAGTCATTTAGTCATACCTGTCAAGTTTCGATGACAATACAATATGATGGTGACAGCGAGCTGATCTGATGATGAAAACAACATAACTCCTCGATGGATCATAGTAGACTGGCCGTGTTTAGGCTCATTGTGATCAGTACGGAACGTTGTGCTGATCAAAAGGAGTTCCGTTGTCCACCTTCAGTCTCCATCATCAGATCAGCTCGCTGACACAAATTGTATTGTCATCAACAATACTTGACAGGTATGCTACATTTCAGCGTGATCGGATATCAAGAAGTGGTTCTAAAATTGAAATTACTGGCACATGAGACTTAATCTTTATGTCTCAGGCTGGCGGGCGCAGTGCAATGCCACATAGGGCGCGTCCTAGGTGGACGTGACCTATGAGGTAATGCACTGTTCATAGGCAGAGGTTACCGCTTAACATCAGGTGGGCCATCTGCTTGTTCCGTCATTCAAGTAGAATAATAAAAATAATAATAAATAATTCAGCTTCCAAGATTTGACCCGAACATACGAACACTGCAAGTTAAATAAAAGCTTGGAAAAATACTATTTGTTAATTTTCAGGTTACCAAAAGATGCAACGCCATTACTCGCTCAACAACTGATATTATTCAGAGAAATACAGATTGGAAAAGGTAAGCATATACACTATACAGGACGTCCCAAGACTGTGGGACATGAAGGGAAAGTACCTTAAATATTGTAGATAGGATATGTTGCGGAAAGGAGACTGTATTTTACTTTTAAAACTTAGTAATACTGCATTCAAAGATTTTCAAAAAATTACTTGCTTCGTCTGGGAATCGCACCGATCGCACGGCAGTTACGTAAAGTAAAGTACGTAAAAGTTTATATAGAATTCTTCTTAGCATTAAGTTCTTAGCATTAGCGACCTCTGTGGCGCGGCTGGCGATGGTTCGCCTGCGACGCAGGAGGTTGCGGGTTCGATTCCCGGCTCGGAACAAATATTTGTGCGATCTGCAGATATTTGTTCAGGGTGTTCTGGGTGTTTTCTATGTATAATAAAAAATATCTATCTATGTAATATATTGTATTAAGTATATCAGTTAACTAGTACCCATAACACAAGCTCTGGCTTAGCTTGGGGCTTTTTCGTTTTGTGTAATAAATAATATTGTATTGTAATATTTGCAGGTGAATGGTATCTAAGAGAGACGCGCAACTCCGTGCACAAGTCGTCTTGCGCGTCGCTGTACTACGCGTGCGGCGTGCGCGAGGCGCGCCCGAACGTCGCGCTCGAGCTACTGGCGCAGACGCTCTCCGAGCCCTGCTTCAATATCCTCAGGACTCAGGTATGTTACTCTTCATCCGCCTTTCCCAAAGTGTCATTACCCCCAATGTGTAATTACCCCTAAAGTGTTTTTATCCCACAATTGTCTTTACTCCTAAGAGTTTTATCCTCCAAGCTAATACTTAGAACTAAGATAAAACGTCACAGCCGAAACTACTGGCACAGACGCTCTCCGAGCCCTGCTTTAATATCCTCAGGACTCAGGTACATTAATATCATCACAGAACACATTACTCTTCATCCGCCCTTCGTAATGTCTTTACCCCTAGTGTCTTAGCCCCAAAAGTGTATCCCACAATTTTCTTTACCCCTAAGAGTTTTATCCTTCAAGCCAATACTCAGAACTAAGATAAAACGCCGCAGCCCAAACTACTCTCACAGACGCTCTCCGAGCCCTGCTTCAATATCCTCAGGACTCAGGTACGTTAATATCATCACAGAACACATTACTCTTCACCCGCCCCTCCCATAATGTCTTTACCCCCAAAGTGTCTTTACCCCTAATGTGTAATTATCCCTAAAGTGTTTTTACTCCTAAGAGTCTTAACCTCCAATGGTTTTTATCCTCCAAGCTTGTACTCCACTCCGAACTTAGACAAAATATCACGCTCGACCTACTGGCACAGACGTTCTCCGAACCTTGCTTTAATATCCTCCGGACTCAGAAACGTTTATCTTCATCCGCCTCTCCCAAAGTGTCTATACCCCTAAGAGTTTTATCCTCCAAGCCAATACTCAGAACTAAGATAAAACGTCGCAGCCCAAACTACTGGCACAGACGCTCTCCGAGCCCTGCTTTAATATCCTCAGGACTCAGGTGCATTAATCTTCATCCGCCCCTCCCAAAGTATCATTACCCCCAAAGTGTCATTAACCCCAAAGTGTAATTACCCCTAAAGTGTTTTTACCCCTAAGAGTCTTAACCTCAGTTGGTTTTTATACTCCAAGCTTGTACTCCGATTTTAGACAAAATATCACGCTCGAGCTACTGGTACAGACGCTCTCCGAACCTTGCTTTAATATTCTCAGGACTCAGGTACGTTATTCTTCATCCACTCCTCCCAAAGTGTCTTTACCTCCAGTGTCTTAGCCCCAAAAGTATAATTACCCCTAAAGTATTTTTATCCCACAAGTGTCTCTACCCCTAAGAGTCTTAACCTCCGAAAGTTTTTATCCTCCAAGCCAATACTCAGAAAACAAAAAAAAATACTAAGACAAAACTAAGATAAAATGTGGCGCTCGAGCCACCCTGCTTTAATATACTCAGGACTCAGGTACGTTAATGACAGAACACATTACTCTCCATCCGCCCCTCCCAAAGTGTCTTTACCCCCAGCGTCTTAGCCCCAAAAGTGTAATTACCCCTAAAGTGCCTTTTTCTTAACTAGCAATTTGCCCTTGGCTTCGACACGTGGTGTCGGGATTAAAAGCAGTCCCCCTTCCATCCTGGACCCCCCCCCCAGCATCCAACCACACACCAAATTTCATCAAAATCAAAATGCGCTCGTCCGCTACGTATAGTTCAAGAGATTACCCAGATTGTTTTTTTATACTACTTGTGATGACGGAACAAGCAGATGGTCCACCTGATGATAAGCGGTACCCTCTGCCTATGAAAATTGCATTTTTTATACTACTTGTGATGACGGAACAAGCAGATGGTCCACTTGATGATAAGCGGTACCCTCTGCCTATGAAAATTGCATTATCACATAGGTCACGTCCACCACGTGGAAAACTATATATAACACGTGACCCCGTGGTCACGTGGTGATGGCAGTATTAGTGTTGAGTATTCGGGTGGATGCTGCTGCCCATACCATCCTTTAGGCGGCTTTTACGACATCCACGGGAGGAGACGGAAAGGTCTAATAATTGTAAAATTCATTGTTACAGGAACAACTAGGCTACATAGTGTTCAGCGGCGTGCGAAGGTCGAACGGCACTCAGGGGCTCAGGGTCATCGTGCAGAGCGACCGGCATCCTGAGTACCTGGAGACCAGGATCGAGGCTTTCCTGAAGACGGCGCAGGTGTGTAGTCTGACCCCACTGTATTGTATTAAGTATATCAGTGATCTAGTATCCATAAAACAAGCTCTGCTTAGCTTGGGGCTAGATAATGTGGTGTGAAATGTAAGTGACGATGTGGCTGAAGATGGAGCACGAAGGTCTAGAAGGCACCTATTCACTCTAGACTTGAAGAGACGCAGATTATCAGATTATAGTTTTCAGGAAAGACAGACGACGGTAGTATATTCCACTCCATAGCAGTTCGCATTATAAAGGTAGAACTGAAACGTTTAGTACGAATAGAGGGTATACTAATGAGGTAAGGATGGTACCGAGCCGTGCGTCTGCTCGTCCTATGATGAAAAGGAGATGGTGGGATCAGATCGTGTGTAGTTCCTGGGAGCATTCCCCGAAATGTAATCATAGTATTTGTGACAGAGTTCGTCCGGGGAAATACTGCCACCATGCCTATTTCTGCCGCAAAGCAGTTGTGCTTGCATTGCTGTGTTCCGGTTTGAAGGGTATGGGTGCCGGTGAAATTGCAGGCACATGAGACTTTTCATCTTTATGTCTCAGGGTGGCGGACGCAGTGCAATGCCACATAGGGCACGTCCTAGGTGGACGTGACCTATGTGAGAATGCACTGTTCATAGGCAGAGGTTACCGCTTAACATCAGGTGGGCCATCGGCTTGATCCGTCATTCAAGTAGGATAAAAAAAAAACTCGCATGTCATCTCAGCCGGCTACTCGCCCGCCGCGCCGCAGAGATCGTCATCATTTTTAATATTGGTAACATTTCCAGGAGTATCTGGAAGCCATGACGGACGAGGAGTTTGTGAAGCATCGCTCTGCGCTCGCGGCTCAGAAGCTGGAGAAGCCCAAGCGCATGTCCAGCCGCGCCTCACAGCTGTGGGGAGAAATCACTGCGCAGGTAACAATCATTACTTTTTTTTAACCAAGGTAGCATACAAGCTTTCGGCCCACCTGTTGGTAAGGTACCGTTGCCTATGGACGCCTGCAATACCAGAGGCATCACACGCGCGCTGCCGACCCTTTAAACATTTCCAAACACCCCTTTTGAAGAACCCCATAATGTCGCTTGGGAAAACCTCAGCAGGGAGATCATTCCACAACCTGGAGGGCAATTCTTGGGTTGTAGAGATCATCTCTAAGTTAGAGATAATGTCGAAGCATGAATGTCTACAAAAAATATCACAAAAATGTCACAATTCCATCAAATCGTATTCGATTTGAATGATTTTGGTCGACTTATGTCTATTTGTGACATCACGAGAATAGCAAAGTAAGATTATATTCGACATTCGCCATCTTTTTTCGACATATGTAGAATTCGAGTAATCTCTAAAGCACGAGAATTGCCCTCCAGAGCGTTCGCGGGAGGAAGTTCCTCTGAAACCGCACAGTCCGGGACTACCCTGGCTCTAAGGTGTGCGGATGAATCCTCTGCCGATGGCGAGCCGCGGTAGGTCTCTGTTCACGCCAAATGAGGAGTTTTCCAAGTGCATTGTCAGTTTAGTTCTCTCATCGTCAAGAGATGGCGCTCGGATTCAATCTGCCATATTTGAAAGAATCGTCGTTATTTTAATTTCATTTCATTTTAATTTATTTTTTCGAGCTATTTCTTGTAATTTTGGTGGCGTTTTAACCTGTGTTACTGGATAAATAAACCATGTGTGATGTTTTAAATTGAAGTGTATTGCGTGTTTTTCGAAATGGCGGTTTTTTCCTGTAAAAACTCTGTTTTTCTGCCACCATTTAAACTGGGTTATGACTTGACGGACTCTTGAGCTCCAACTAATGTCACTTGACATTGACGAAATTGTTTGGAGCACTCCTCAGTAGCCATTATATGAAGTAGAAGAATTCACTCTTCTAGCCATCTCATCTGCGGCGTCATTGCCCAGTGACCCGCTATGCAGTGACCTTGTCCCAGGGCGATTCTCTCCAGGGCTGTCAAGTGACGGCACTAAGAGTACTGATACCCGTGTGTTCGCCCACAGATATACAACTTCGATCGACAACGAGTTGAAGTAGAGGAGCTCAACACGATCACTAAAGGCGAACTCATCGAGTTTTTCAAGGTTAGTTACTGTTTATTACTGTTACGTCGGTTTTCGCGATTGTTAAACATTATAAAGTAGTAGTCCTGCAAATAGTAGACCTTGAACAGTAGTTTTTTATGTTTAAGGTGAATGCTCACGTTTGCGGCGCGAGATTCTAATTTTTTGGTGTTTTTTGCCTATTACAGCTCATCATAACTTCTTCAGTTAGCGAAAGTTGAGTTCGCGAGAACTAGAAGACTTAACACTCATGTTTTAATTGATGGTATCTCATAAATATTATCAGTTTAGCTATGATACCCCTAAACAAAAAAAAAACACTGTAAAAATGTAAGCAACACACTGTAAAGAAGTGTTGCTGAGCTGTAATGGGCAAAAAACACCAAAAAAATTGAATTTCGAGCCTCAAGCGTGCGCATCCACCTTAACATCTCTCCCCATTTCATTTAATTTATTTCACCTTATAACATAGTTTGTCACACTAGGGAAGTCACATAACATATTAATACAATATAAAAAAATCATAAATTAAAATTAAAATTCTAATAGTTACTTATATTAGTATAAAAAATATAGTTCTAATCTAATTTTAATACTAATTTTGAATACATTTAAAACTCAACTAACTAAAACTTTTACTCAAACTTTAACTTTTACTTTTACGTTTTTAAACTTTTTTTTTACTCAAAATAAATATTAATAATACAAAAGTAAGCCAAAAGCCAAATTCGAAAATATAATTTATAATCTATATACATCTAACCGATTCTAACCCAAACCTCCATTTTATCGACCTCAACCATCTACCTACATCCTCTCGCTTTCTGTGGCAGTGATTTCGGGAAAAGGGACGTAAGTGTGTTTTTAATAGTAGTAGAGAGCTCGTGTAGAGTTCGTCCGGGGAAGTACTACCGCCATACCTATTACAGCCGCAAAGCAGTAGTGCTCGCATTGCTGTGTTTCAGTTTGATGGGTGCCGGTGAAATTACAGGCGCTTGTGATTTCATCTTTATGTCTCAGGATGGACGCAGTGTAATGCCACAGGGCGCGTCCTAGGTGGGCGTGAGCTGTGAGGTAATGCATTGTTAAAGGCAGAAGGTTCCGCTTAACATCAGGTGGGCCATCTGCTTGTTCCGTCATTCTAGTAGATAAAATACGACAAGTCTGCTAATATTTATTTTAATTTGGCAGAAATACATCAGCGAATCGTCGGCGGAGAGACAGAAGCTATCTGTGTATGTGATATCGACGGCGGAGGGGGGCGCCGGTCGGGAGGGGGGCGAGGAAAAGAAGGGAGAAGAGGTCTCGAAGGATACCCAGAAAGAGGTATGTATGCGAACGTCCGGTACGTAGATGTATGTTATTGACGACCTATGTGGCGCGGCGAGCGAAGGTTCGCCTGCGACGCAGGAGGTTGCGGGTTCGATTCCCGCCTCTGAATCGAACCGCCTTTGTTCCGGGGTTTTCTGAGTATTTTCTATGTATAATAAAAAATATCTATCTATGTAATGTTTTGTATTAAGTAAATCAGTTATCTAGTACCCATAATACAAGCTCTGCTTAGCTTGGGGCTAGGTAATGTTGTGTGAACTATCCAGCATTATTTATTTATTTTCACACCACCTGCTCGACAATGTCCAATTACATATCATGCAACCTGAACGTAAAGTAAAGCGTTGTGTCTTAAGGGATATAAAGTTGTATGAAACTCCCTAGGGAATAAAGTGATTTGAATTTGCAACTTCAAAATTCGAGTTGAAATTCGTGGAAAACTCTTATAAAAATGCCCATATGGCATTGTAAAGAGATTTGTTCTATAATAGAACTGGCCACCATAAACAGAACTCAATTTAAAAGACGGTGCTCGGTTCTGTGATTTTCAGTGAATTTTTATTGTCTCCTAGAAGGTGTGAAAAGTGGAGTATGCTCCTCTGGGATAAAGCCTGTCTTCGTCTTGGGCAGCTTGAACCCCTCGCTTCACTCAGGACTGTATATAACTCCCTCGCTATTAGAGTCCTTCGTTACGCTCATGGTTCAATATGCCGCCCGCGACGTAAGCCACTGCTTTATTCCCATAGTGCATAATCTACTATTTTAACCCCCGACTAAAAAGAGGATTAACCTAGACTCTAAAAAAAACTCGAATTGAGAACCTCCTCCTTTTTTTTGAAGTCTGTTAAAAATACACATCTGACCCCATTTTTTACGCATTCCAGGCAGTGAAGATAACTGACTTGGTGGAGTTCAAGTCTCGACGACACTTGTATCCGCACCCGGCTCCTTTCGTCAACATTCCACGCAAGGGAGCGCACTGCAAGCTATAAGAAATGGTGCTAAACTACCCCAGTTCTTCGGCCGATATACCCCTGAAAAAATAACGCACAACCACTCAGTTCTTGGGCCGATATATCCCGGAGAAAAGAACGCACTGCAACTTCAAAACCACTCAGTTCTTGGGCCAATATATCCCGGAAAAAAGAACGCACTGCAACTTCAAAACCACTCAGTTCTGTGGCCGATATATCCCGGAAAAGAGCGCTTTGCAAACTATGTAACCAGATATTAAACTACCCTAGTTCTTCAACCGATATACCCCTGAACATAGCGCCATTCAAGGTACTAAATTACCCCAGTTCTTGGGCCGATATACCCCGGAAAAAATCTGACTGCTATACCGTATGGTACTAAGTTGCCCCAGTTCTCCCGACGTGCTTGGGCTGGTACCAGGGCCGTATTCAGGAAATACAGTGCTTAAATATTTAAATACGAATATACAGGGTGGAATATTATAACATCACCTAGAGGGAAAGTACTCTAAATACTGGATATAACCAAATTTACTCAAACGAAACATTTATTTGTTTGAAACTAGCTTCGCGCGTGTATTGTCGGGATAAAAAGCAGACCAGTAAAAGAGCCATTAGAATCATTGATGACCCCAAGCTCTGCGATACTCTAGAACCGCTCAGCCAACGCAGAGCCAACGGATCTCTGCGTGTTCTACCGCCTCTACAACGGGGAATGCTCTGACGAGCTTTTCGATCTCATCCCCGCATCGAGATTTTACCACCGCTCCCGGCACCGTGACAAAGCTCATCCACACCTCATAGAGCCCTGGGTTTCTCGAACGACTCGTTTCTCGAGATCGTTTCGTCCCCATACCTACAAACTATGGAATGAGCTTCCATCTGAGGTTTTCCCGCTTGGTTACGACATGTGTCGCTTCAAGGGAAATGTTAGTAAATTCCTTCAGGGTAGGCAGCGCATCGACAATACCCTCGCTATTGCCGGTGCCTATAAGCGACGGTGACCACTTTACATCAGGTGGGCTGTATGCTATATTGCCTATTTGTTTGATAAAAAAAAGTCCCACCCGTTTC
Source organism: Operophtera brumata (assembly GCA_932527175.1). Taxonomy (NCBI): domain Eukaryota; kingdom Metazoa; phylum Arthropoda; class Insecta; order Lepidoptera; family Geometridae; genus Operophtera; species Operophtera brumata. Next base: position 31,974,419 of record OW052232.1, on the reverse strand, counting down.
CCGGGTGTTGCAAACGTATTTTCAAAAACCTTTGAACGCGTTTTTTTTTTTAAATAAGGCGTGTTTAATTCCAGTTCCTTTGGCTATCACCAGTATTAGAGTACGATTCTCTTCCGGTGCTGTTAATAAAATTCCAACCTGTATATAAATCGAAGAAAAGTTGTTTTTTAGCAGAGTATTGAAATGAAATAATGAAATAATAATTTATTGCATGAAATATGGAACAAGAGGATGAAAAAAAAATCTTACATACATACATACAATTAAGCCTTTCCCCTGAAGGGTTAGGCAGGGCCTCAATATGACATCTTCACCGCAGAAATCAAACCTAGTTTATACAATTCAAAATGATCTTTGTGTGTGTGTTTCAATTAATAATCCCAAACGTTTCTGTAGTTAGGGATTTGGATCAGTTGAGCTATATTTAGATAGCACAACTGTTTTATTTGTATTTTATTTAATTTTTTATTTACTTTTATTAGTTGTATTATTCTTCTGTAAATAAAGATTACTGAATTAATAATGTTTTTTTTTTTAAAATGTGGAACCAAGGAGGATTTGCTTAAATAGTACTTATTTTGTAAAGACTTCAAAATAAGTTTTTTTTTTATAAATATGTTTTTCAATATATAAGCTTTTAAAAAAATTGTGATTGGTACAGTGTGCTGATATAAATGAGCCTAAACTTGGCCAGTCTACTATTATCAATCGAGGAGTTCCGTTGTCCACCTTCCGTCTCCATCATCAGATCAGCTCGCTGTTACCACATTATTGTATTGTCATCGGAACTTGACAGGTATGCCATATTTTAGCTCTATCGGATATCGGGAAGTTACCCTTATCGCCACCCGTGAAATAAATAAATAAATAATGCTGGACAGTTCACACAACATTATCTAGCCCCAAGCTAAGCAGAGCTTGTGCTATGGGTACTAGATAACTGATATACTTAATACAATACATTACATAGATAGATATTTTTTATTATAGGTACATAGAAAATACCCAGAACACCCTGAACAAATATCTGCAGATCGTACAAATATTTGTTCCGAGGCGGAAATCGAACCCGCAACCGAACCGCAACCGTCGCAGGCGAACCTTCGCCCGCCGTGTCACAGAGGTCAAAAAATACTTATCATCTCAATGATACATACATGTAGAGATGGTCATTGGAACTACTCATACTCCAATGGCCATCTCTGGTCTTCTTCGTCAGTTTCACTTCACCAAATGGCCCTTTCTGAATGCACATGCCTGACTTGTTGCTGAAAATACCGAAACCATTTTTAACCCCCGACGCAAAAACGACGGGGTGTTATAAGTTTGGCGTGTCTGTGTGTGTGTCTGTCTGTGGCATCGTAGCTCCCGAACGGATGAACAGTTTTTTTTATTTTTTTTGTTTGATAGCTGAATTAGTCGGGAGTGTTCTTAGCTATGTTTGATCAAAATCGGTTCAGCCGTTTCATTTCGTTGAGGGTCTTTTAATTTTTTACTAAATTAATTAATTGTGGCTACTCTCGCTTCTAAAAGCACTACATTTTCGCATATTATTTTTTGCCTCGAAACCACTGAATCGATACGAACTGTTATGTTTAGTAATATAGTTAGTGCTACATGAGTGTAACTGTTTGTTGTCCTTAATAAATGAAAATAAAATAAATAATACAGGATTTATTAAAACCAACGAAATTGGGTTCACAATTATTTAAATTTCAGGTACTTCAAGAACTGAACTTGTGGAATCACCTCACTGTAGGTAAGCACTCTCAAAGCTGCTGTTTATAAATCTGAAAAAGCAAAATAAATAAGTGGTCTATTCAGAAAGAAAATAGTCGTGGGCAATTTTTAAAAGTAACGTAAACAAATAAATAAATAATGCTGGACAGTTTACACAACATTATCTAGCCCCAAGCTAAGCAGAACTGGTGTTATAGGTACTAGACAAGTGATATACTGAATACAATATATTACCTACAAAAATAGATATTTTTTATTAGGTATATATAGTAAATACCCAGATCACCCTGAACAAATATCTGCAGATTACACAAATATTTTTTCCGAGGCGGGAATCGAACCCGCAACCTCCTGCGTCGAAGGCGAACGTTCGCCCGCCGCGCCACATAATCTCTATTTTATGATTCAAACTGACGACATTTTGAATCATAGACTAAAGCACTTCGGACCCACCATACCCCTCTGGTCATATCCCTGGGGGTACGGTGGGGTGGGACGAAACCATATCACTAAGTAGTGTTGGGAATTGAATTTTTTATATTTATATTCAAATTCATTATTCAACTAAAACAAAAAACTACACGTTGAAGTTGAACTTGAACAAAAGCACTTCAAATATAATAAACTATTATATGTTAATTTGTCTAATGCATGCCCTACCAAAGGTGCAGGGCAACTATAATCCACAAAATATTCTCTAATATTAGGGATCATTTCACGAGACTTTTTGGAACAGAAAAGTAAAATACGTGTTTGTTCCGGTAGTAGTAATCGGCTAAACGAAAATCTTCGTGCGGAATCGGTACTTCAACTTCACCAACATTTTTGAACACGGTCTTGGTTACCTGTGCTGATTTATTTCTCGAGAAATAGTTAAAGTTGCAAAAGGATCAAAACGGAACAGACGCGGTACTGTATAGTCCGCTAAACAAAAAAAGATAACCACGAGGTTCTACCTCGTAGAACCGGCCGGGTCAGCGGCTCTACTGGTTCATACACTTTATACAGACTGAAATCGCAGTCGTGATAAAAAATAATTCACACATCATTATCTAGCCCCAAGCTAAGCAGAGCTTGTGTTATGGGTACTAGATAACTGATATACTTAATACAATATATTACATAGATATATATATTTTATTATACATAGAAAATACCCAGTACACCCTGAACAAATATTTGCGATCACACAAAAATTTGTTCCGAGGCGGAAATCGAACCCGCAACCTCCTGCATCTCAGGCCAAGCTTCGCCCGCCACGCCACAGAGGTTGTCGTGGTCGACTGCGATTGGGTGATTGGGTGTCTAGGATTGTGCCAGCGAAGTCCGTTTGTAGGCATTCAAACAGCCTACCTTCTTTGTGTCCATGGTCGCGTTACTGACAGTCTGGGCTCTGCTAGTTCGTACTCTTCGTACAGACTGTACTAGGAGGCGAAGGAATCCACGTCGGAACAGACATCCTCTCGATGGTCACTTTTATGTTGTCCACAAGCCTAGCTTTATCTGTAAGTAACGTGGGTAGCCATGCATTACGTGAATAACGCGTAGCATTTAGGCCCTTCTCCCATTACGATACGCACAGGAGATTCAAGTATCCTGCAAGTCTCGGAGGCGTGCATTCAAATGTACGTGAGATACTTGGCGGCGACTAGTCTCCGAGACTTGCAGGATACTTGAAGCGCTTGTGCGTATCGTAATGGGAGAATTGATAGAGCAGTGTCAGCAACAACCTACGTAGGTCGACATCGGCGAGGCTTAGTGTAGCACCACATCTGCGAAACGTTCGGTGCCGATCGTCCGGTTCAATACGCTCGCAGTGTTTTTCAAGTTCCCTATGACAAATCAGCCGAAATTACGTCGCTTTCAGCGTAGCGCCGAACCTCCCTTATTTATTTCTTTCTTTATTTATCATACAAACTGATCTACATATATTTTGGTTAGTAGGTAGTATCTGAAAACCTATGTTAGGTTTGTCTAAATACTAGATTCTCTTTTACAATACAACACAAGAGCGATAACAAATGATATGGAATATTTTACAACTAGGTACTACGGCGAGCAAGCGCCGTACAAAATTGACGATTATTTATTAGCGATTAGCGATTATTAGCGATTATTAGCGATTATTTCAGCCAAAACGCATTCAATGTATTCTCCAACACTGCGAGCGTATTGAACCAAACGATTGGCGCCGAACGTTCCGCAGATGAGGCGCTACACTTATATCACATTATCCTGGGCGCTGCCACATTTTGAACGCGTCGCATCACACGACACACACATGGTCCACGAGCGCGTTTGAAAAATGTAAGTATGGAGAAAATATAGTGTGTTGTAAACTGTCTATTCTTCCTCATTAATGAAAAAGTAATTTATTTCGCCACAAGATAATAAGCTAGACGTATAGAGAAATATAAAAGCGACTATTTGTTTTTGTTTTCACATTAAAATACCTAAACAAACCCCATTTTTCGTAATTTTCAGCGTATCTTGCGATGGTAAAAACGTATTTATGTGAAAATTTTGTATGAAACTTCCTGGTTTTTATTATTTATCTCGAAAGATGAATATAATATCCAATCTATAATTCTGTAGGTACCATCACAATGTGATTCCTGGTTCATTATTACCTTACCTACCTGAAAAACTAAAAAAATTGTTGATACGTCCTTAACGAGAAATTTATGTAAAATAAGCGTTTGCAGATCTCGAAAAACGATTCGATGATGTTTGCTATATCTATCAGGGGGTTTGGGTGCGAAAAATCGATCTAGCTTGGTCTCATCTCGGGGAAAACCCGATATTAAATAACAAAAATATTATACGATTCGATGATGATATGATACGATACGGTATTTACATGTAGCAATAAATGTAACCGGGTATTTATACGTCGCAATTAATGTAACTGGGTATCTACACGGGTATTAACACGTAGCAATAAATGTAACTGGGTATTTACACGTAGCAATAAATGTAACTGGGTTTCTATACATCGCAATAAATATAACAAGGCATTTACACGTAGCAATAAATTAAACTGGGTTAAATTAAATTAAAATTAACTTTAAATAATTGGGTTATACACGTAGCAATAAACGTAGCTGGGCGTAACAACGCACCTGGTAGACAGTCGGTAGGGCACGGGCAGACAGAGGACAGGTCAGGGCTTGTAATGCGAATGTTCGCAAACGAATGCTTGAGCACGACGCGGTTGGAGTCGCAGCCGCATTTACCGCAGGCCGACTTACGAGTGACCACCTCCTTGGTGGAGTATATTCCTGTTGAACGCCAGAATATATGATGAGTCAGAACTATATATATGTTGAGTCAGAACAAAATATATATGATGAGCCAGAACAAAATATATGATGAGTCAGAACAAAATTCGGTGTGACTATTAGTTGTAAGCACAATGTAGGTATACTTCTTTTCGAAAATAAGTTTATTGTGAAAATAAAATTTTTCAATGCAAGCTTTTATAAAATTAGTAATGAGCCTAAACAAGGCCAGTCTACTATTATCCATCGAGGAGTTCTGTTGTTCACCTTCCGTCTTCATCATCAGATCAGCCCGCTGTTACCTTCATGTTGTATTGTCATTGGAACTTGGACAGGTATGCCAAATTTCAGCTCAATCGGTTGAGGATAACTGCTTTAAACTTCAGTTGAAAGATTCCACCCAGACAAACGTACATTGCAAGTTAAATAAAAGCTTGTAAAAAACCGACTTCGAAGCTAAGAATTTATCCCCGATACAAGATTTTGCAATCTCTGGTCAGTTACACTTCACCAAATGAGACTTTTTGAATGCACATGCCTGACTTGTTGCTGAAAATACCGAAATCGCTTTATAGTTTATATAATATTTTAGGAGTGCCCTCAATTCCTCATGGATCCCATCATCAGAACCAGATTTTTATGAAAATGGGACCAACCCGGTAGCATACAGAGTCAACTAAAAAAAAACTACTTGGTTAATAAAAGACTGAGATATGAGGTAACAAACAAAAATAGTAATAAAAAAACACATTAATTGAGAACCTCCTTTTTTATGAAGCCGGTTAAAAAGAACTAAAACCTGACTACGGAGAAACTTGACTGAAAAGTATGAATACAAAAGTATGAAATCTAAAACATTTGTATTATGTAAGACATATATGTAATGTATATGTTGTAACATATGCATGATGTATGACATATATATAATGTATATGTCACACTATTATAAATGCGAAAGTTCATGTGTGTTTGTTACTTCTTCACACTGAAACGGCTCGACGGATTTGGATGAAATTTGGAATAGAGATAGCTGGACTCCTAAAATAACACAGGCTATGTTAATGGATCGAACAGGACGATCAGAATGCAATGCATCATACTCAATGGATCGAACAGGAACTACTCTTTTTTATCCATTTTTTTTGTTTGTTTTTATACTACTTGGATGACGGAACAAGCAAGAGGCCCACCTGATATTAAGCGGTAACCTCTGCCTAGGAACAGTGCATTACCTCATAGGTCACGTCCACCTAGGACGCACCCTATGTGGCATTGCACTGCGCCCGCCACCCTGAGACATAGATGAAAAGTCTCATGTGCCTGTAATTTCACCAGCACCCTTACCCTTCAAACCGGAACACAGCAATGCAAGCACTACTGCTTTGCGGCAGAAATGGGTATGGTGGTAGTACTTCTCCGGACGAACTCTTTCACAAAAAAAGCTCTACTACTACAAATATTCTCACGGATTCGAGATTTATGCGGGTAAAACCTCGGGGCGCTGCTAGTAATATTTATACATATTTAGAATGTGCTCATCAAGACCTTTCTCAGAGAGACAGACCTCTGTGGCGCGGCTGGCGATGGTTCGCCTGTGACGCAGGAGGTTGCGGGTTCGATTCCCGCCTCGGAACAAATATTTGTGCGTTCTGCAGATATTTGTTCAGGGTGTTCTGGGTGTTTTCTATGTATAATAAAAAATATCTATCTATATAATGTATTATATTAAGTATATCAGTTAATCTAGTACCCATAACACAAGCTCTGGCTTAGCTTGGGGCTAGATAATGTTGTGTGAACTTGTCCAGCATTATTTATTTCTTTCTTTCTTTCTTACTTTTGATTCCTAACATGAAATGATTACATTAAAAATAAGTAAACCAATGGAGTGTAGAGTGGTACATACGCTGCAACTGAATGGGACGGCGTAATGAAGTGAAGTGCCTCCTTTATTACATATAAACTCATTGTAATTAATCAACTAAGGACCTTTTTCTTTCTTAGTAACTGATAAAGGTATATGAACGGTTTTACGTCCCGTCATGTACTTAGGCTTCTTCTTCAGCCCCGTTATGGACGCGAAAACCTTCTTGATCGACGTCCTGTGAAAAAATTACTGCTTAAGAGGCAGGCAACAGCTAAATTCCGTCTCATTGGTATACCTTCTATTCGCACAAAACGTTTCAGTTCTACCTTTATAATGCGAACTGCTAAGGAGTGGAATACACTACCGTCGTCTGTCTTTCCTGAAAACTATAATCTGGGTCTCTTAAATTCTAGGGTGAATAGATGCCTTCTAGACCTTTGTGCTCGATCTTCGGCCACATCGTCACTTACCAACAGGTGAGATCGTGGTCAAACAAAGGTCTATCAATGTTAAAAAAAAAAAAAAAAAAACTATCTAACTCAGTAAAGGTCAGGTAAGTTAGAAAGTGACAGGACAGCGCTCGCGCTACGGAAATTTAACGAAAATCCCGAAAGACTGTTTAAGGTTGTTCCTCGTGGTCAGCTAGGCACGACAGCGTCAATAGATGGCGCTGTTGCCAAATTTTGAAGTATTTTATGTATTTATGAATTAAAATGTGCATATTATGTCATAACACTAACGTTCACGCAAATGGTGGTTTATTTGCTATGTACCTAGCTATATTTCAGGTTATTTTAGTCTCTAGTTTTAACATACTTGTGCCGAGCAAATTCCGAGCAATATGAAAGCCTACTCACGCACACAGTCAAGGATATTATTGTATTAGAACTATAAGCTAATTTCGGCGCGCGAATTTCAAAATAGTTGGACTAGCGGCTTGGACTGTCGACTCAGAACTTCTGAACCCACGTTACTGCGTTCGATTCTATACTGCCTATATTTTTTGTATTTTTTTTTTACTTTTTTTTTGTGAACCAGTGACTAGATCTCTCGACACTAAACCCACAGTACTGGGTTCGATACCAGACTATTTTTTTTTTATAAATGTTTTTGTAATGATCTACAAAATACACTGATTCTGCTTCAGCCAATATTATGTTTGTGAAGTGAGTGTTGTGGTGTGTCCTTATTTCAAATCAAAAAGTAGGTACTCGATTCTTAACCGACCTCAAAAAATGGAGGAGGTTATCAATTCCAGAGTTTTTTATTATGTTTGTTACCTCATACCATTTACGTAACTATTAGGAAAAAAAATTACATGATATACTTCCAGATTGGTGCCATTTTCATTAAAATGTTTTTCTGATGATGGAATCCATGAAGATTGAGGGAACTCCTCAAATATTATAGGCACACATATATCAATTTCGGTATTTTTAGCAACAAGTCAAGCATTGCATTCAGAATGTTTTTTGTTTTTTATACTACTAGAATGACGGAACATGCTGATGGCCCACCTGATGTTAAGCGGTAACCTCTGCCTATGAACAGTGCATTACCTCATAGGTCACGTCCACCTAGGACGCGCCCTATGTGGCATTGCACTGCGCCCGCCACCCTGAGACATAAAGGTGAAACGTCTCATGTGCCTGTAATTTCACCGGCACCCTTACCCTTCAAACCGGAACACAGCAATGCGAGGACTACTGCTTTGCGGCAGAAATAGGTATGGTGGTAGTACTTCCCCGGACGAACTCTTACACAAAAAAGCTCTACTACTACTATATTTCACGGGTGGCAACAATGGTGTCTCCTGCGATATCCGATTGAGCTGAAATTTGGCATACTCGTACCTATCTAGTTCCGATGACAGTACAATACTATGGTGAAAGCGAGCTGATCTGATGATGGAGACGGAACGTGGACAGCGGAACTCCTCGATGGATAATAGTAAACTGGCCGTGCTTAGGCTCATTTTCATCAGCACACTAATTTTATTAAGTCTTATACCTGTACTTGTAGTTAGCTTGTAGTTCCTGACTGCTAGCTTATTTCAGGAATGTATTATACTGGAAGAAAGCATTAGCAGAGTCAGTCGTGGGAAGCAATGGCGGCGATGAGCTCACCACTTGTCACGTGTATTTCCCACGATGGTGCAACCCACAGTGAAAAGAGGCACATGAGAGGCTCTGCTTACTCTTTCGGGGAAAAAGGCGTGTGTCTATATATGTATTTATGTTGTATTGGGTATAAATTCCTAGCTATGAAGTAGTTTTTCAGGGTTCCGAAAAAAAAAAATACGGAACCCTTATGGATTCGTCATGTATGTCTGTCTGTCCGTGTATGTCACAGCCACTTTTTTCCGAAACTAATTTTCACACAAAAATAGAAAAAAACAATAAGTTTTTGGGGTTCCCCATACTTAAAACTGAAACACATTTTTTTTTCATCAAACCTGTGTGGGGTATCAATGGATAGGTCTTCGAAAATGATATTGAGGTTTCTAATATCATTTTTTTCTAAACTGAATAGTTTGCGAGAGAGAGAATGATAAAACTAAACAAAAAAAAATGGTGAACATAACCATGTAAACTTCCAACGAAAATTGTTTTGAAAGAGATCTAGTACGTAGTTTTTTTTAATATATCATAAGTTGTAAACCATCCAAGAACTTTTATGTTATGTTACTTGCTGCTACGGAACTCTTCATGGGCGAGTCCGACTCGCACTTGGCCGCTTTTTTTTCTAAAGATTTATTTACTTTCAGCTTTTATTGATAGATCATTCAGTTTAGATCAACTGAAGTCCACGGCTGGGCATAGGCCTCCCCCATAATATAATGCACATAGAAACTTTATTTTACGCCGCATAAATGGCTATTGCTTTACAAAGCACAAGTAAGGCCGCACGTAGAAACTGTTCCCATCTATGGCACGGGGCACCCAAGTACCAGCTGCTTCGTTTTGACTCCTTACAGAGAAGAGCCATTAGCATCATCGGTGACCCCAAGCTCTCCGATACTCTAGAACCGCTTAGCCAACGCAGAGCTATCGGATCTCTTTGCGTGATCTACCGCCTCTACAACGGGGAATGTTCTGACGAGCTTTCCGATCTCATCCTCGCATCGTGATTTTACCATCGCTCTTCCCGGCACCGTGACAAAGCTCATCCGCACATCATAGAACCCTGGGTTTCTCGAACGACTCGTTTCTCGAGATCATTTCTTCCCCATAAAGTACTATTATTTATTCTGTGCCTATAAACTATGGAATGAGCTTCCATCTGAGGTTTTCCCGTGTCGTACATGTCGTACGTAACCATGTTTTATTTCATGAAAAATGGTCATAAATTCCTTCAGGGTAGGCAGCGCATCGACAATTACCCCCGGTGTTGCCGGTGTCTATAAGCGACGGTGACCACTTCACATCAGGCCGTATGCTAGTTTGCCAATTTGTATCATAAAAAATAAAAAATAAACTGCCAAGTGCTAGTCGGACTCTAGCACGAAGGGTTCCATACAATAATCTAAAATTAAAATTAAAATTACACGCAAATGTACCAGCCATCACCCAATCACGCAACAGGGGGACAGATCCAACTTTTTTGTTCTAACTGTCACCTTAGGGGGGACAGATCAGTGTGACAAATGGGAATAATTCGTCGCGCTCCATTTCCATTATTGTGATGTCTTGAGTTTGAGAAATAAAGCCGACGAAGTAACAATTCTTCATTGAGGAAATCCGCAGTTGACCCTATTTTCAACAAGTTTTTTTTTTTTTTTTTTTTAACATTGATAGACCTTTGTTTGTGCACGATCTCACCTGTTGGTAAGTGACGATGCGGCCGAAGATGGAGCACAAAGGTCTAGAAGGCACCTATTCACTCTAGCCTTGAAGAGGTCCAGATTATAGTTGAGTTAGTAATTAATTTTGTAAAAATTAAAAAAAAAACCCCAACGCTGAACGGCTGAACCGATTTTGATCAAACAAAGCTAAGAACACTCCCGAAAAATAAACCTTTCAAACAAAAAAAAAACGATTTCGGTTCATCCGTTTGGGAGCTACGATGGGACAGACAGACACACACACACACAGACACGTCAAACTTATAATACCCCTTCGTTTTTCGTCGGGGGTTAAAAGAGAGGATAACCCATTCAATAAAAATTAATTATATTATTTTTAATTTCGAGGCCTTTGCGACTTGCGAGACAATGAGGGAAAGGATTGCATTTCAAAAAGGCTAATTCTCCATAAAAAAAAAGATTGTTAATTTGTATTACACTATGTATAAAATATTTATCTTTTTTATGCTTTTTTATTTATCTTCACTATTATTTTGTATTTTTTAACCCCCGACGAAAAACGAAGGGGTGTTATAAGTTTGACGTGTCTGTGTGTGTGTGTGTGTGTCTGTATGTCCCAACGTGGCTCCCGAACGGATGAACCGAAATCGTTTTTTGTTTTTGTTTGATAGGTGTATTTGTCGGGAGTGTTCTTAGCTTTGTTGGATCAAAATCGGTTCAGCCGTTTTATTTCGTTCGGTTTTTTTTTAAGTTTTACAAAATTAATTCCCTGTTAATATGTAAACTTTGTTGTTTTGTTTGTTTGTTTGTTTGCCAAGCTGCGGTGAAATGGCTAGTACAGTATAAACACAATTACCTACTAGTAATAAATTAGTGCTTAGGAACGTACCATCTGGACTAGCGCCTAGAAAGGAATGGAATCGCTTCGAAGCGAATGTCTTTTGGCTAGGCCGGCTGATATGCATTGCATGCAAATAATATTATGGAAATTAAAAAAAAAAGTGGCCAAGTGCGAGTCGGAGTCGCCCATGAAGGGTTCCGTAGCAGCAAGTAACATAATATCAAAGTTCTTGGATGGTTTACGATTTATGACGTATTAAAAAAAAACTACTAACTAGATCTCGTTCAAACCAATTTTCGTTGGAAGTTTACATGGTAATGTACATTTTTTTTTTAGTTTTATCATTCTCTTATTTTAGAAGTTACGGGGTTGGGGGGGGGGGGACTTTTTACCACTTTGGAAGTGTCTGTCGTGCAAACTATTCAGTTTAGAAAAAAGTTATATTATAAACCTCAATATCATTTTTGAAGACCTATACATAGATACCCCACACCAACGGGTTTGATGAAAAAAAAAATTGAGTTTCAGTTCTAAGTACTAATACTTAGAACTGAACCCCCATTTTTTTTTTGTTTTTTTCTATTTTTTTGTGAAAATCTGAATGCGGTTCACAGAATACACCTACTTACCAAGTTTCAACAGCATAGATCCTATAGTTTCGGAAAAAAGTGGCTGTGACATACACGAACAGACATAACATGTCATAGTAAGATGAACTCTTGTCTTCTAAGCAGGAGGCAAAATGTTCAATACCCACCCTGGGCCTGCATATCTGAACCTTCCGAAGACCCTAACTCGCAATTATAATGAATAAGACCCCTAGGAATCATTTCAACGAATTTGTTTGAAGATTGTAGTTTCACCTACCTACACAGAACTGACTTCGACTGAAACAAGGCAATACTATGTTTTTTTTTTTAAATATTGAATGAGCGAAGCGAGTTCTCTGATTCAACTTGGAAGAATTGGCATTTGTATGTATGTATGTATGTATGTTTGTCCGAGCATAACTTCCGAACCGTTAATCCGATCTTCATGAAATTTGATTGGGAGGTGATAGTATTGGTACAATTGAAATGAAATGAAATGAAATGAAATGAAATGAAATGAAATGAAATGAAATGAAATCAGTTTATTTGCTAGAACATGGTAGGATACATGGAAGGCCTTATGTTGTAGTGAGGAGCACATGTTCTTGCTTCACAAGCATGCAAATGTTTTAAAATAGGTACGTCTCTATTACATTCATTGGTTAAATTAATTCTTAATCAATTCATTAATACTACTAATAAATTACAATATTGTGATAACTATACAAACAAAAATAACTTAGTCCAGATTTTGGTAAGGTTTTTTGGTAAGAATTTGAATTTGTAGGTAATTTGTTGGTAAGGTTATGAGCTATATCGGTCGGGGGGTTGTTGAGATATTGGGGTCCAAGAGGAGGTAAAAAAAAGTGAGAATATCAGATCAAATGTGGTGTCATATGAAAGTTCCTCGCTTCGACATTTCAAAACTATTTTAGTTTCTGAGATGTTAGGGTAAATCAAAAATGTAAGAAAACAAAACCTCTAGGGTACTTCCACTAATCCTACAACGCTGTTTTTTTTACGTTTGTAGCTTTTATGATACAAATACTGGGAAAAGTCTAAAATTTATGAATCTTGAAACTTGTAGGTACCTACTCTATAAAATAACAACCAGTGTATAACATTCTTTGTTGACCTCCCGTTTCTAGGAATTTTAACGACGTTGAAGGTCTAACTTTTCGAACCACATGTGGATGTACATAGATATTTTTTCGAAATAAATAAGGTAACCTACCTAAACCGTGTGTATTCGTGAGGTCTCAGTTCAAAAAACCTTGTGCGTAAATATATAGGTAATTATGATCAGCTAGTAGTATTTAATTTAATTTTTACGTAATTAAGATAATATTATATTTGTCTGTAATTTCTGTCTAGTTGTTTGTAATTTAATTTTCTCCCATTATTTATACAAAGTTCATATGTAGAGACCTTACAATGCATTGCGGCCTCCGGCTGTCTGGCTGATTCGCATTTCTGATTTACACATGTCCAATCCTAAATGTTTGTTTTTCTAATATTTTCTATCCGAGCTAATTATGATATGACAGATCGAAGCGGCAACAGCGCTTAGCCGGCGTAAGTCACGAGCTGACAACGTCGCGTGTAAGTGACATGTTACTGTTATCTAATCTGCGGCTATGTGTGTGACACTGTCAGTGTACACTCACACACTGACATAAATGAACTAAAATTTCGATGTTATTTTCGCTATTAATCCACTGTTTTCTTCAACCAAATATGTGTTGACGCAAATAATGACCAATATAAAAGCCAACAACAGTCATTTCAGTGTAAAATTATACTCTGTTTGCCCATATTTGTGCTAATACGTTTGTATGGAAAAGCGACCACCTTAACCAATATTAGCTGCATAATCGGAAATATGAGACTTTTCATCTTGATGTCTCAGGGTGGCGGGCGCAGTGCAATGCCACATAGGGCGCCACCTAGGTGGACGTGACCTATGAGGTAATGCACTGTTCATAGGCAGAGGTTACCGCTTAACATCAGGTGGGCCATCAGCTTGTTCCGTCATTTAGTAAAATAAATTAAAAAAAATATAAATCAACCACGCCCTCTAAAATAATATTATATGTTACTCTTATTAATTTTATCAATGTACGCTGATAGGTAATAGAGATATACGTTATAAGCTCATTGCAGTTTTTTTTTTTTTATGAAATTAATAGGCAAACTAGCTTACGGCCCACCTGAGGGGCAAGTCCGAGTTTAAACACACCATCGTAACGACGAGCATACGTGTATTGCATAGTAACTAGCCATTAATCTGTGACGTTTTTGGCACAGATTGATAGCTAGTTATTATTTTATACACGTACGATCGTAGTTACGTTCATCGTTACGATGGTGTTTTCAAAACTCCGACTAGGGCCTCTGATGTAAAGTGGTCACCGTCGCTTATAGACACCGGCAACACCGGGGGTATTGTCGATGCGTTGCCTACCCTGAAGGAATTTATGAACATTTTTCTTGAAGCGACACATGTCGTAACCAAGCGGGAAAACCTCAGATGGAAGCTCATTCCAAAGTTTATAGGTATGGGGAAGAAATGATCTCGAGAAACGAGTCGGACGAGAAACCCAGGGATCTATGATGTGTGGATGAGCTTTGTCACTCATTGCTCATTGTTTCTGTAAGTTCTCGATTTTTAATTATCGAAATCGTATTTTGGGTCCGATCATGCCTTTGGAAATATGATGAAGATTAACATATATATTATTTGACGTCTTATACTGTTAGGATTTTGTTAAAAATACGTTTAAAAAAGCTTGTTTGACTCTTGACAGCCTCTAAGGCGGATCGTGTCGCTTCTGGCGCGAACTCAAATTTTATTGTTTTTTTTCTAATCACAGTGATGAGCTTATCTTGAGATAGCAAAATCTGATTTTGCGGAAACACACATGTTTTAATTGAAAAATTGTCTCATAAATATCATTAGCGTAGCTACGAATGTCAACGAACAAAAAAATCACTGCAAAAATCATTTAATGTGAACATTTTTGACGTCTCTTAATCGCATTTTTAGCAAAAACGAAAAGATCAACGCTGGGTTGCCTACGCGGCCTAGCAAACGCTGAGTTGAGGACCCTTTTGTGGCTTACGTCAGGCACACACACAAATTGCCTTATTTTTTATATCTGTGTTATTGTTTTTGTTTTAGTTTTTTATTTTATGATGTTTGCTTTTGCGTGTTGCATGTGTGTGTCTTTGATTGTTTAGTCATAAATAAACGTTTCTTTCTTTCTTTCTTTCAAAATATTCACAATTTACAGAACTCTAAAATTGGCTAGATTAAAATTGTTTATTAAAATGGTACTATTATTGGGTAAAAAATAATACGTAAAAACCTGCACAACAGAGCCGAAGGTTAACTGTAGGGCTTTTATAAAATTATTTATATTTTACGAGATATTCATTATATAACTACTTTTTCGTGCGGCGCGAGGCATTTATTTTGTATAAAGATTTCTGCCTGGCGTTGGCGCAGTCAAAACGAACGTATAACAATGTTAAAAAACCGGCCAGGGGCGAGTCGGACTCGCGCACTGAGGGTTCCGCACAAACCTGTAGGTATAAGTAAAAGTTATGGTATTTTTATTGCTAAAGCCCATCATGAGGAAAGGGGTAGTAAGTTTAAACATATTAAAAATATTTTTATTATATAATGTTACTAAAAATGTATGCTTTTTGCAATTTTTCCTTTATCTGTGCTATAATACGTCGCTTCGTACCAAATTTCAAGATTCTGAGTTCACGGGAACTACCCTAGGTTTTGATTCCCTTGCGAGTGTCGAAAATTTGCAGCATAAACGGCTGTATCTTTTGATTGCGTTCGCTTAGAAGTTTGATTTTTACACAGCTCCAAAGGACAGTAGACTTGACTATTTGATATGAATTTCAGCTTGATACCTCCACGCGTTCCTGAGAAAAAGGATCTTGACAGACGGACAACAAAGTGATCCTAACATGGTTCCCTTTTACCTTTTTAGGTACGGAACCCTTAAAATGCAGTCAATATAATATGATGCTGAAGCAGTATTATGAGGAGGAGTAAGTAGTAAGTGAAGAGCTTACTTGATGTTCTTCTTTGAGTTATCATGAGGAGGAGCCAAGAGTCCACATAGGCACGTGTCGGCCGGCCCTGGCCCCTCCTTCAGCTTCTTATAAGACTCCTCATCTAATTTCTTGATTTGACCCACATTCATCTTCCCAACTGATAAAAGTAAACCAGCTTTCGTCTTTTCAGTGCTTGAAATTAGCCTCTTTTTAGTTTAGTTAATCTCTTCTGATCATCTCTTTTTAATTAGTTTATAGTCTCTTTTGTGAGATTTCAGTTTATTTTTGAAGTTCTCTATTTGAATTTGCAGTAGCTTGGTATCTTGTGTTTGAAGTCTATTTTATAAGCTTGTAGTATCTTGTATAAGTTTGAAGTCTGTTTTATGAGCTTGCAGTATCTTGCATAAGCTTGAAGTCTGTTGTATAAGCTTGCAGTATCTTGTATAAGTTTGAAGTCTCTTTTATGAGCTTGCAGTATCTTGTATAAGTTTGAAGTCTGTTTTATAAGCTTGCAGTATCTTGTATAAGTTTGAAGTCTGTTTAATGAGCTTGCAGTATCTTGCATAAGCTTGAAGTCTGTTGTATAAGCTTGCAGTATCTTGTATAAGTGTGAAGTCTCTTTTATGAGCTTACAGTATCTTGTATAAGTTTGGAGTCTGTTTTATAAGCTTGCTGTATCTTGTATAAGTTTGAAGTCTGTTTTATAAGCTTGCAGTATCTTGTATAAGTTTGAGGTCTCTTTTATAAGCTTGCAGTATCTTGTATAAGTTTGAAGTCTGTTTTATAAGCTTGCAGGATTTTGTATAGTTTGAAGTCTCTTTTATAAGCTTGCAGTATCTTGTATAAGTTTGAAGTCTCTTTTATGAGATAGCAGTATCTTGTATAAGTTTGAAGTCTCTTTTATGAGCTTGCAGTATCTTGTATAAGTTTGGAGTCTGTTTTATAAGCTTGCAGTATCTTGTATAAGTTTGAGGTCTCTTTTATAAGCTTGCAGTATCATGTAAAAGTTTGAAGTCTCTTTTATGAGCTTGCAGTATCTTGTATAAGTTTGGAGTCTGTTTTATAAGCTTGCTGTATCTTGTATAAGTTTGAAGTCTGTTTTATAAGCTTGCAGTATCTTGTATAAGTTTGAGGTCTCTTTTATAAGCTTGCAGTATCTTGTATAAGTTTGAAGTATCTCTTATGAGTTTGCAGTATCTCATATGAATTTAAAGTCTCTTTAATGAGGTTTCAGTCTCTTTTTGAAATTCTCTATATGAATTTACAGTATCTTATAAGTTGTGGCTTTGTCTTATATTTGTGTCATTCAAATTGTTTTAGTTTTTGAGCTTGAGTATCTTTTATAATCTTAAAGTTTTTTTAGGACCACTCTTGTTATGAAAAGTTGTCTAGAACAATGTTGTTTCTAGTTATATTCTTTGTAGTTGTACTTTGTAATTCTTTCAGAGGACGACCTCTGTAGCGCGGCGGGCGAAGGTTCGCCTGCGACACAAGAGTTCGTGGGTTCGATTCCCGCCTCAGAACAAATATTTGTACGATCTGCAGATATTTGTTCAGGGTGTTCTGGGTATTTTCTATGTATAATAGAAAAATAACTATCTATGTAATGTATTGTATTAAGTATATCAGTTATCTAGTACCCATAACACAAGCTCTGCTTAGCTTGAGGCTAGATAATGTTGTGTGAACTGTCCAGCATTATTTATTTATTTATTTTTATTTATTTAGTTATGTTTTGGCAAAAATTTTGAATTCTCAAGCGCTTTCATAGGAAAAACATTTTGTTGAGTTACTTAGAAACAGTTTTTGTTCTAATTTGTGATTAATATCAGCCTTTTTACAGTGTGTTATTTCTGTTCGATCAGCGTACTGTATTTAATATAACATTTCGCTACCACCTTGAAGAACGACATTTTTAATTTAGTATAATAATCTGAAAGAAAAATTAGTTTTTGTGAAAAATATATTTGTCAATAAAAGCTTTTATAAAATGACCCTAAACATGGCCAGTTATCCCTCGAGGAGTTCCGTTGTCCACCTTCCGTTTCCATCATCAGATCAGCTCACTGTCACCATAATATTGCATTGTCATCGGAACTTGACAGGTATGCAAAATATCACCATAATATTGCATTGTCATCGGAACTTGACAGGTATGCAAAATATCATCTCAATCGGTTGAGGATACTCGTAACTGCTTTAAAATTCAGTTTCAAGATTCCACCCGGACAAACATTTGCAAGATTCCACCCGGACAAACATTTGCAAGATTCCACCCGGACAAACATTTTCAAGATTTCACCCGGACAAACATTTGCAATATTACATTTGCAAGATTCCACCTGGACAAACATTTTCAAGATTCCACCGGACAAACATTTGCAAGATTCCACCCGGACAAACATTTGCAAGAGTCCACCCGGACAAACATTTGCAAGATTCCACCCGGACAAACATTTGCAAGATTCCACCCGGACAAAAATTTGCAAGAGTCCACCCGGACAAACGTTTTCAAGATTGCACCAGGACAAACATTTTCAAGATTCCACCCGGACAAACATTTGCAAGATTCCACCGGACAAACATTTGCAAGATTCCACCCGGACCAACATTTGCAAGATTCCACCCGGACAAACATTTGCAAGATTCCACCCGGACAAACATACAATTACATTGCAAGTTAAATCCAAGCTTGTAATAACAAATAAAATGTTAAGTCACATTGGAATGAACGCCACACTACTCCACACTAATCAGCACGGAACAGCAACGTGCGCATATATATAGCGCGTTTTATATTTGCACAGAATATCGACGCGTGCGTTCTGCTGCGATTGAGTACGTTAGTATGGGCGCAATGCAACTTCGTGTTCATAAGCGGGGTCCAACCCTTACGAGAAAGCAGCACTGCATACGTGCGAATCCTTATCGTACGTAGCACGTAAGCAACTTTATTATGGTGTAATGGCGCGTAGCAATTAACGTTCGTAGCAACAGTCGTAACGGTGTAGCAATATGCGTAGCAAGTCGTAGCGGTGTAGCAATGTGCGTAGCAAGTCGTAGCGGTGTAGCAATATGCGTAGGTAGCAAGTCGTAGCGGTGTAGCAATATGCGTAGGTAGCAAGTCGTAGCGGTGTAGCAATATGCGTTACAAGTCGTAGCGGTGTAGCAATATGCGTAGGTAGCAAGTCGTAGCGGTGTAGCAAAATGCGTAGCAAGTCGTAGCGGTTTAGCAATATGCGTAGCAAGTCGTAGCGGTGTAGCAATATGCGTAGCAAGTCGTAGCGGTGTAGCAATATTCGTAGGTTGCAAGTCGTAGCGGTGTAGCAATTTGCGTATCAAGTCGTAGCGGTGTAGCAATATGCGTAGGTAGCAAGTCGTAGCGGTGTAGCAATATGCGTAGCAAGTCGTAGCGGTGTAGCAATATACGTAGGTAGCAAGTCGTAGCGGTGTAGTGATATGCGTTACAAGTCGTAGCGGTGTAGCAATATGCGTAGCAACTCGTAGCAGTGAAGCAATATGCGTAGCAACTCGTAGCAGTGTAGCAATATGCGTAGCAACTCGTAGCAGTGTAGCAATATGCGTAGCAAGTCGTAGCGGTTTAGCAATATGCGTAGCAAGTCGTAGCGGTGTAGCAATATGCGTAGCAAGTCGTAGCGGTGTAGCAATATTCGTAGGTTGCAAGTCGTAGCGGTGTAGCAATTTGCGTATCAAGTCGTAGCGGTGTAGCAATATGCGTAGGTAGCAAGTCGTAGCGGTGTAGCAATATGCGTAGCAAGTCGTAGCGGTGTAGCAATATACGTAGGTAGCAAGTCGTAGCGGTGTAGTGATATGCGTTACAAGTCGTAGCGGTGTAGCAATATGCGTAGCAACTCGTAGCAGTGAAGCAATATGCGTAGCAACTCGTAGCAGTGTAGCAATATGCGTAGCAACTCGTAGCAGTGTAGCAATATGCGTAGCAAGTCGTAGCGGTGTAGCAATATGCGTAGGTGCCAAGTCGTGGTGGTGTAGCAATATGCGTAGCAAGTCGTAGCGGTGTAGCAATATGCGTAGGTACCAAGTCGTAGCGGTGTAGCAATATGCGTAGCCAGTCGTAGAGACGCTAGCTACGCTTGTATCCGATCGGAAAAAAGCTTGTAGCTACGCTTATTATCTTGCCAAGTAGTTAAAGCCAAGGTTAAAAAAACTTACAAAGTGCTGTGCTGTTGTGTATAGTTTGTAAAAAAGGAAATATTGCTATTTATTATCAAATATTGTTAGCATTTAAAAACTTTACCTGATTGTTGTAGATTTTCATTTTCGTTAAATTCGCACACTCAATAAACTTTTTGACATGTATCTGACATAACAATAGCAGACATAAGAAAAAAAGAAGATTAATAGACCAAAGAGTATTCTTTCTTTCTTTCCCAAAGAGTCTTACAAAGCAAGAAGAATTTGTAAGCCATGGTTTGATTGCTGTGATATCATCGAGCAACAGAGACCGCAATGCTCTAAGTGTAATAATTGTAATACAGCCAGCATCTTAGGGACGCTTCCGTCTGGTAGTGATTTGGATCAGTTGAGCTACCTGAAGACCGCTGCTAGCGATCTTAAGGTAGTCCTCCTCGCGTCGAAACTCATGCCCTCCATGGATCACTTTCTGCCGGACGATGTTGCGCCAACGAGATCTGTTGCCAGTAAGCTGCACGGCTTCGTGGAATTTCGAATCGAGAGTGGTGCGGATCTGGTCTGACCAACGTAACGGGCTACGGCCTCGTGGCCTCTTTCCCTCAATTTTTCCAGTGCTAATCAGCTTCTCTAAGTTGTCACTGCCTTTCCTCGCTATATGACCAAAATACTCAAGGACTCGCTGGAGGCAGATGGAAGAAAGCCTAGTAGTTATCTTGAGTTCCTTGAGTATTGACACGTTCGTCCTACTGTCCAGGGGATTCGCAGCATCCGTCTCCAACACCACATCTCGAAAGCGTCTACGCGTCTGCGATCCTTCGCTCTGAGAGTCTGGTTTCTGCACCGTACAGGAATATAAAAAAGACTAGGCTCCGGATGAGTAAGTGATCCAAATCACTACCAGACGGAAGCGTCCCTAAGATGCTGCCTGCATTACAATTATTAATTATTACTGCATTACACAACTGTTTCATATGTATTTTGTATTTTTTTAGCTTATAAGTAACTATAAGATAACTGTAAATCCTGGATTAATAAAATAAAATAAATAAAATAAATAAATAAAATAGGTACCTTGTATTTAGTTATATTATTCTTTGTGTAAATAAATGTAAATACTCTTTATTTTGTTCATTTTGAGTGAGATTTTTTCTAAACCCTCGGAAGAAGAGTACTATTATACCTCCATGTCTAAACCATGTCCGACACTTTTAAAACTTAAAAGGGGATTTCCCTGTCAGTAGAAAGTAGGTACCCATGGATATGCTAACAACTGGATCGCGCACTTCAACATATTATCAATACTAGACTCTAACGTAACCGCAAACTTGTGGTCACTGCATATTAAAACTCAGCATTTAATAAAAAAACATTGTTATGCTACGCCCGCTACACTCACCGCAGGATTCATTTATACAAGTTTTTTTTCTATTACCTACTTACTTGTTGTTATATGTGGGTCAAATCTTGCAACTGCATTTTAAACATTTTTGGATCAGTTGAGCTACCTTTAGATCGATCTTCTTCTTTCGTGTCGTTGTCTCACTCAAAGCCATTTTGAGCAATAGGTTGCCACACGGCATTGTAGATTTCATCGTGCAGGAGTCAGGGCAGGACGGGCATACAGGGTATTTAGAATAAGTGAGATTCATTAAATAATTTAGATCGTTAGTAGCGGTCTTCAGGTAGAAAAACTGTAACATTTGTATTTGTTACATTTTGTACTTAATAAATAAATAAATAATGCTGGACAGTTCACACAACATTAACTAGCCGCAAGCTAAGCAGAGCTTGTGTTATGGGTAATAGATAACTTTTAACATTTTAGGATTCAACATTCTGGGAAATTATACATTTTGGGATTTCAACATTTTGCAAAGTCAACCGAATGGTCCTAAATACAAATACAAATACAAAGGTGATATACTTAATGCAATACAATACTTTTTTTTATTATACATTGAAAATACCCAGAACACCCTGAACAAATATCTGCAGATCGCACAAATATTTGTTCCGAGGCGGGAATCGAACCCGCAACCTAGTAGTAGAGCTTTTATGTGAAAGAGTTCGTCCGGGGAAGTACTACCACCATACCTATTTCTGCCGCAAAGCAGTAGTGCTCGCATTGCTGTGTTCCGGTTTGAAGGTGAAATTACAGGCACATGAGACTTTTCATCTTTATGTCTCAGGGTGGCGGGCGTAGTGCAATGCCACATAGGACGCGTCCTAGATGGACGTGACCTATGAGGTAATGCACTGTTCATAGGCAGAGGTTACCGCTTAACATCAGGTGGGTCATCAGCTTGTTCCCACATTCAAGTGGTAGTATAAAAAAAAAAAACCTCCTGCGTCGCAGGCGAACCTTCGCCCGCCGCGCTACAGAGGTTGTCAAACATACACAGCTTCCTACTTGTACCTATTAGTTGTATTATTCTTTCTCTCAATAAAGATGTTTATATTCTTTTTATTTAAGTCGAAGACGGTGGCGGTCTCAGAAGAAGATACTATTATACATCCATGGTGGCGGTACTGTCACAGATTACTTAATAGTTACGTGCTGTGCGGGAACTGTGACTTCGCAGATCTACTACCAAAGGTTTCAAAAAAAAACAGAGCATTTTTGTTTTACGAACCCCATGTAACCCTTCAGGATGAGATTTTCAGGAAAATTTGGGGTGACGTACAATAACCGAGTATGGAGAAGGCTGTATTGTCCTTAACACAGCCTCCGGACAGCATCTACCTGAGTACTTAACTCCGATACTGCGATCAATCCACCTTCCAGGTGATTATAGCAAATCTCATTTTGGCCAAGCGTTGTGTAGGGCAAATCCCACATTAAGTTCTACTGGAACGACCTCGTCCAGCAGTGGACATCTATCGGCTTACGGTGATGAAGATGATGATGATGATCTAGGTAACTAAACACTTGCAGACTTACTTACACCAACAACTTAATATAGAATCCCTTAAAATATTATTATGATAAGGAAAAGGAAATCCAATACCAAGGCGAAAACTCGAATGTTTTGGTTTTGACTTTGGTGGTCTTCTAAATATCTGACTGACCTTTTATTACATAATACTCGCCTTTTGCCCGTGGCTTTGCACGCGAGGTGTCGGCAAAAAGTGTCCTTTCCGCCTCCTATCCTCACCGCATCCATCCACACACCAAATCATCAAAATGTGCTCAACCATGTGCTATCTCATAAATATCATCAGTTAAGCTACAAAAAACAAACAAAAAAAACACTGTAAAAATGTGTTTCGGGTTATCGTAGCTAAACTGATGATATTTATGAGATACTATCAATTAAAACATGTGTGTTTAGTCTCCTAGTTCTCGCGAAATCAGCTTTCGCTATCTGAAGAAGTGTTGATGTGCTGTAATGGTAGTAGTAGTAGTAGTAGTGTGTCTAGTAGTAGTAGAGCTTTTTTGTGAAAGAGTTCGTCCGGGGAAGTACTACCACCATACCTATTTCTGCCGCAAAGCAGTAGTGCTCGCATTGCTGTGTTCCGGTTTGAAGGGTAAGGGTGCCGATGAAATTACAGGCACATGAGACTTTACATCTTTATGTCTCAGGGTGGCGGGCGCAGTGCAATGCAACATAGGGCGCGTCCTAGGTGGACGTGACCTATGAGGTAATGCACTGTTCATAGGCAGCGGTAACCGCTTAACATCAGGTGGGCCATCAGCTTGTTCCGTCATTCCAGTAGTATAAAAAAAAAAAAAAAAAAAAAAAAACACACCACGAAAAAATATGAATTTCGCGCCTCAACAGAGAGCATCCTTAAAAACTAGATAATTAAACCATCATACACAGATACAATGCAATGCTCTAAAAAACATTTAACCCTTATAAATACTAAAATTAAAAGTACGTGTAGTGTTGCATTGTAGCATCACAAATGGGTCATAGCTCAGCGAATGATTGCTCAAAGAGCAAACACTGGATTTCAGCTAGTACCCTCAGAGTAATGGCAGTGTTTGGGCTCAGTTTGTTCCGACAACGAATTCTAGAAAAGCGTATTTAAATAAAAAACATATTACCTACTCCTTTAAATTATCTGGCCATCTCGTACAAAGCTCTTTCTTTTAAGTTCTAAGCTTATCTATTCTAAAAGTCCGTTCCAGCTTGATAGTTTTGTTTGTCTGAACGTTTTCATTAGGATGGTCTGATGTCCGAATACACTAGGATAGTGGTAGTATATCTACTTTAATTGAGTATTAAAAGTGGAACTTCGTGTGTTACTCCTGCAGACATAACTATTTGTGCGGACTAGTCACCATTTTTGGCTTTCCAGAGTTAGTTCAAAGTTTATAATAATAATAAATAATATAATAAATCTCTTTATTTCAGACAAAGTCTATAGTTACAATGACAGCAGAATAATATGTTTACTTATAAACATAAATGGTACCTATTAACCACTATTTAATTTTAACATAGGTTATTGCTGTAGTGTGTCCGGCCTACGAATAGACCCCTCCGTCTCTTCCCGTGGATGTCGTAAAAGCCGACTAAGGGATTACCCGGACTTGTTGATAAGATTCGTGGGTATAAGATTTGTCCTGGCTGGTAGCTTATTATGGAATGTGTTATTACTGAAAGAAAGCGTTAGCTGAGTCAGTCGTGGGAAGCAATGGCGGCGATGAGCTCAACACTTGTCACGTCTATATTCCACGATGGTGCAACCCACTGTGAAAAGAGGCCTATTGTGGCTCTGCCTACCCCATCGGGGAAAAAGGCGTGTGTCTATGTATGTATGTATGTATGTATGTATGTATTATAGTAAACATGGCAACATTAGTACGTTAAATTACAAATACTTCCAAATTGCTACGAAGAAAGAAACTAAATAAAAACACAAAAGTTAAATGACAATTGTTACCCAATGTTTTAGGATGGGACAGTCAAGTTTCTGTGCCAAAATTCTGAGAATGTTATTTTGATTTTTATTTGTTCGGACTGCTCAAAACTTGCTAACTTCACGTCAGACTTGTTTGTCTTCCAAGTTCATAATAAAAATACATACACGAGTATGTATCGGGCTTTTACCCGAAAGCAGAGCCTCAATGGGCCTCTTTTCACTGTGGGTTGCACTATCGCGAGTAAAGACGTGACAAGTAGTGAGCCCATCGCCGCCATTGCTTCCCGCGACTGACTCTGCTAACGCATCATGCCACGCCACGCATCTTTTGCCAACGAAGGTCAGCTCTAAATGTGAATGGGGGAGCGCATGATATTAGTGTGTCCTCAGCCTTAGAGATATTTTTTTTTGAATTTTGTATGAAGCATGCAGATGGCCTCGATAACAATGCATTACCTCATAGGTCACATCCACCTATGACGCGCCCTACGGCATTTCACTGCGCCCGCTACTCTGAGACATGTTGCCGAGTCTCATGTGCCTGTAATTTCACCGGTACCCATACCTTTCAAACCGGAACACATCAATGCGAGCACCATTGCTTCTGACAGAAATAGGTAGTACTTCCTTGGACGAACTCTTTCACAAAGAAGCTCTACTACTACTAAAAATATGCTTATCTTTGGATATTTTTTGAATATAGTAATATTTTTTTCAATTGTTCAAATTAGAATTGCCATTACCTTGCCGTAACACAGTTTTCTAGCACGGAAGGCACAGTTCTCTTACGACTTTTTTTTCTTCTAATTATGGTTCATACCTACCTATTCTAAGTGAAAACAACTTAGAAAACAATCTTATCTCCGTCAATTGTAAACCCATTTGAAAATGTATTTTTTTTTGCTCGATAGGTAGTAGTAGTAGAGCTTTTTTGTAGTAGTAGTAGAGCTTTTTCGTGAAAGAGTTCATCCGGGGAAGTACTTTAATACCACCATTCCTATTTATGCCGCAAAGCAGTAGTGCTCGCATTGCTGCGTTTCGGTTTGAAGGGTATGGGTGCCGGTGAAATTACAGGCACATGAGACTTTTCATCTTTATGTCTCAGGGTGGCACAGTGCAACGCCACATGCCATAATGCGGCCTAGGATGTGAGCTATGTGATAATGCATGTTCATAGGCAGAGGGTACCGCTTAACATCAGGTGAGCCGTCGGCTTGATCCGTCAAAAAGGTACTCTTGAGGTTGTCCCTTATTCACCAAGTCAGGATCTGATGATGGAATCTCACAAAAATCGAGGGAAAACCTCAAAAAATAATGGCACGTAGGTTAATGTTAATCATGAATGTAATACTACATGGAGTGAGTGCTAAAATAGCATAGAGTGTTCCTTCTTACTCCTATCCTAGAAGATAGCTTGCTATCCTATGTTAGAGAGAAACAAATATATTGTCACACGACCGCCGTTTTTCGTTCCGTACCCTGAATATTGGCACCATGCATATACATCTCCCTAGATTGTTACCATGAATGTGGTAGTAATTTGACATTTGGCCTTGTACGAGTTACACAAATAAGAACAGATAGATATATGCTTGTCTCATTCCAACAAATGAATACATTCATATAAAAGAATGAGACTGGTATAATCGATACCGTTTCGTCTTTAGCCTTAGTTCCATGCCTTTAGTCCATATTCCTAGATGTTAATGTTAAAGAACTCCCTTTTCCGCATTCGAAGTCTATGGGCGGTCTATACGTGAAATAGAACGTAGGTATAGTGTTTGTTAATTTTCGATAA
This sequence comes from Operophtera brumata, assembly GCA_932527175.1. Taxonomy (NCBI): domain Eukaryota; kingdom Metazoa; phylum Arthropoda; class Insecta; order Lepidoptera; family Geometridae; genus Operophtera; species Operophtera brumata. Next base: position 31,947,375 of record OW052232.1, on the reverse strand, counting down.
CTTATTGAGGTGTTTGCGTCTGGGAGTCATCATCTCATGCTCGTGAGCTGATGATGAAAGGCACAGCACTCCTCATCCATTAGGTGTTAGGAGATAATACTGAATCTCAGACTTAATCAGACAGATAATACGCGCATACTACTTTTTATTGAAAAATTTGAAGTCGGTGGCTTTGTTGTAAAAATGTAGGTAGGTATATGTTTCTGTCATATTTAAAACCACTGATTTTCATAGTGAAATTCCCTTTGTGATTATACGACAGATATGAATGTTATAAACGATGACGGCCTAGACCGGCAAATCGATTTATCTCGAAGGTCATCGAAAACTGATTGAACATCCAACACAGTTTGAGAAAAATTGCTAGTTTATAATTTTACACTCACTTTCCTGCTCAGTCTCGTGCAAACTCAACTGAAGTATGTTAGAATTGATGACAAACATCACAAATTAATAATATGGAAAATCGTTTTCAAGGAATTATAACCCGTTGTTTTAGGGCTCCTTAGACTGTCTATCTCCATAATTATATTGCAGAGTCAGTAGATGAAAGGCAAACAGTAGGAAAATTAATAGTAGATTACATAGATGCACTATATGGGAATAAAGCATTGTCTTATTTCGCAGGCGGTATATTGAACCCTGAGCGTAACGAGGGACTTTATATAGAGTCCTGAGTGAAGCGAGGGGTTCGAGCTGCCCAAGATGAAGACAGGCTTTATTCCAGAGGAGCATACTCTACTATTCACACCTTCTGAGAGACAATGTCACTGAAAATCACAGCACCAACACGGTCTTTTGTTTCACATTCTTTGTAAAAGCACTCCTTTTTTTTTGAGTTCTGCTTTTGGTAGCCAGTTTGATTTTCGAACAAACTTCTTTACAATTCCATGGGAATTTTAGAGTTTTCCACGAGTTTCCACGCGAATTTGACGTGCTAAATTAAAATCACTTTATTCCCTAGGGAGTTTCATACAACTTTATATCCCTTGATCACCAAAAATGCTCTCAGAATTAGCAAGTTGAAGTGGCGATGGGCAGGCCATAAAGTTGCAGCAGTTGTTGCTGGGCAGGCCCAGTTGGGGAAGAAAGGTTTTCGAGTGGCGACCACAAACCGACAGGAATACCCTCCTTTCGATGAACCAAATACATTATTTACACGTTATAATTAAGCTAAAAATCTGGTATCTAATCCATTCAATGTCCGGCGGAGGGCATAGGTATGCCATCTCACAGGATTTTTCCTAGTTTGGATACCTATGTTGTCCCACCCAGGAATAATGATTCTAAGAACACTGAATCTGATGTACACTATAATGAATTTATGACGTTTGTTACTGAATAAATTACTATTACTATTACTATTACTATTATAGAGTGTTGAATGAAGGCGCCTTAAGATCGCTGTGGCATTCTATAGGCAGGCCTATGTCCAGCAGTGGACTTCTGTAGGCTGATGATGATGATGAAAAACTATTACGCACGACATTTTTTTTTTTTTTTCATCTATGATAGACCTCTACTTGTCCACGATCTCGCCTGTTGGTAAGTGACGATGTGGCCGAATATAAAGCTCAATGGTCTAGAAGGCACCTATTCACTCTAGACTAAGAGACTCAGATTATAGTTTTCAGGAAAGACAGACGACGGTAGTGTATTCCACACCTGTGTATGTGTTTTGAACCCACGAGGCTAAGAGCTTAGAATCGGAATTCCCTCCCACTACACCACCAGTGTTCTCTGTACACTCCAATACCTACTTACCTAAGGGTAAGTATCTAACCAAGTGGTTTGCTTTGTAGGGTTCCGTACCCTAAGGGTAAAACGGGACCCTATTACTAAGGCTCGGCTATCCATCTATCTGTCTGTCTGTCTGTCTGTCCGTCTTTCACCAGGCTGTATCTCATGAACCGTGATAGTTAGATAATTGAAATTTTCACAGATGATGTATTTCTGTTGCTGCTATAACAACAAATACTAAGAAATAGAATAAAATAAATATTTAAGGGGGCTCTCATACAACAAACGTAATTTTTCCAAATGTTTAGCAATGATCTGCGAGGTCAGTTTTTGGATGGATGACCATGCCCAGTAGTTAGTAGTAGTAGAGCTTTTTTGTAGTAGTAATAGAGCTTTTTTGTGAAAGAGTTCGTCCGGGGTAGTACTACCACCATACCTATTTCTGCCGCAAAGCAGTAGTGCTCGCATTGCTGTGTTCCGGTTTGAAGGGTAAGGATGCCGGTGAAATTACAGGCACATGAGACTTTTCATCTTTATGTCTCAGGGTGGCGGGCGCAGGGCAATGCAACATAGGGTGCGTCCTAGGTGGACGTGACCTATGAGGTAATGCATTGTTCATAGGCAGAGGTTACCGCTTAACACCAGGTGGGCCATCTGCTTGTTCTGTCATTCAGTAGTATTAAAACAAAAAAAAACACTTTTTGAGTGCAATTATTTTTTTAACGTTCGTGATTTTTTTTTTTTTTTAAGATAATGTTACGGAACTCTTCGTGCGCGAGTCCGACTCGCACTTGGCCGGTTTTTTATTGTCAAGTAACGCTTGGCCATGGCTTATAGTGCGAGGCTTGAATGGGTCATATGCCTAAAAGCTTTCTACGTTGTTGGTTAGGTAAATGCACTTAATTAGTATATAATAGCCTTATTATATTATATTGTTTGGCTGGTCGGTGCGACGCGCACAGTGGGGGGCGGACCAGGAGTGGCGTGGAGAGGTTATTGCTGCACAAATAATAGTTTAAGGAGGGGCATGGCGCAAAATTCCTAATCGTAGATTTGATTTTTAACGGCCTAAATCAAGAACAATATTCAAATTAATAAATTTGTTGTGCAAAATATTTTTTTCGAAACAAGCTTTTATAAAATTAGTGATCGTAATAACTGTGTGCTGATCAAAATGAGCCTAAACACGGACAGTCTACTGTTATCCATTGAGGAGTTCCGTTGTCCAACTTATCACCCATTATCATATCAGGGGGGTTACTATGAGCTCTTATATCCATTCAGTTCAAAAACTATTCAGTACAAAATATCGGTTCATCGTTGACATTTTTCATCGTTGAATAACTTTAATCGCAGAAGTCTGTAGACCCTCTGCGATTGTGCCTTTAAATATAGTTGCGGACATCACGGAACCAATATTTTGTACTGAATAGTTTAACAACTGCATGGCAATAAGAGCTCATAGTAACCCACCAGTTCGCTGTCACCATCATATTGTATTGTCATTGGAACTTGACAGGTATGCAAAATTTCAGCTCAATTTGTTGAAGATAACTGCTTTATAATTCAGTTGCAAGATTTCACACGGACATACATTACAATAAAAGCTTCTAAAATAAAAATATGCATGGATATGGTGGTTGCGGGTTCGATTCCCGCCTCGGAACAAATATTTGTGCGATCGCAGATATTTGTTCAGGGTGTTCTGGGTATTTTCTATGTATAATAAAAAATATCTATTTATTTAATGTATTGTATTAAGTATATCAGTTATCTAAATCATTAATTCATTCTAGTACCCATAACACAAGCTCTGCTTAGCTTGGGGCTAGATAATGTTGTGTGAACTGTGTCCAGCATTATTTATTTATTTATTTTATACTATATTATAATTTCGAGGGACCACTGTACCAAAAACAACAACAGAATGATAGGATTTTTTTTTCTTAATATTTGATTGATATTTTCTTGACAAAATTTTGGCTTGATTCGATTGTTTATTAATATGGTGCATAATATTGTGAAAAAAGATCATAAAATCAGTATAACAAAGCCTGGTTAAAGTTGGTTTTACTGGTTTTGTAAAATTATCTATATTATAAGAGGTATTCAATAAAAAAAGCCTTTTAGAGCGGCGGGGGTGGTTTTTTTGTATGAAGATTTCTTCCTGGGGTTGGATTTGAAATAGATATTATCAATAATATCCATTTCAAATCAGTAGTGCTCGCATTGCTGTGTTCCGGTTTGAAGGGTTATGGTTGCCGGTGAAATTACAGCAGTGGAATGCCATATAGGGCGCGTCCTAGGTGGACGTGACCTGTGTGGTAATGCACTGTTCATAGGCAGAGGGTACCGCTTATCATCAGGTGGGCCATCTGCTTGATCCGTCATTCCAAGTACTATAAAAAAATATGTTTATATAATTATGTAGTTTGTTTTCCTTTCTGTTTGTTTTGTACACTTTCCTATTTTTATCACCTCTCTCTAGCCTCAAAGGTTTGCTGGAAGAAAACTCGCCCGTGTACATATCTTTTGAAGTATTTTATTTGTAATATTATATTCTGTGTAAAACAAAGAATTATAACTTGTATTTTGAGCTAGAGCGCCGTCTCCACGCCTTTTTAGTCGTGATCCGCCCTCACAGACCATCAGTGTATAAAAGTGGAGACTCCCACAGAACCGCATCCAGTCCACTCCGGGTTACATAGGTGAGTGCTTGTCTCTTAAGTAACACTTAGAGAACGTACTTTACGAGATTAAGACTGAATTAGTTGAAGTTGGAAACTACTAGGCATTACAGAATGAATTTAAATTAACCGAATTTTGTGCGACACGGTGAAAAGTAGCCAAATGTTCTGCCTATCCCTTTAGACTTATTTTGGAGAGTGGTCATTATGGGAAAGTTGACTTTTTGGGGAAAGTGGTCATTATAGGAAAGTAGAAATTTGGGGAAGTAGTCATTTTGGTAAAGCAAACATGCCTAACCGCTTCGGTGAAAATGACAAATTTAAGCAAATTTTGAAAATAAAAAAAAACAACCTGTTATTTTAATTTACTACTATTAACTACTAATTTACCTGCTAGCCTCCGCCCGCAGCTTCGTTCGCGTTTTATTTTATTTTAAAATATTTTATTCAGGTAAACTACCACGGCGTCCCAAGACTATGCGACATGAAGGGAAACTACCTTAAACATTGTAGATAGGATATTTTAATGAAAGGAGTCTTTATTTTATTTTTAATACTTAGTAATACTGCATTCACAGATTTTCTAAAAATTACTTGCTTCTTCTGGGAATCGAAGGGGTTATGGGTTACTAGCAGCGCCCCGCGGTTTCACCCGCGTAAGTCTCGATCCCGTGGGAATATCGTGATAAAAATGTGCCTATGTGTTATTCCGGGAGTCCAGTTATCTCCATTCCAAAATTCATCCAAATCTGTCCAGCCGTTTCCGCGTGAAGAAGTAACAAACACACTACACACACATACACACACACACACACACAAACTTTCGCCTTTATAATATTAGTGTGATAAGAGCACTCGGATCACGCGTCGCTTCGACCAGACACCCTGAAAGATTACATTACCAGACACCCTGAAAGATTGTAGAACTATGATCATACTGGTTAGATATCAATCTGAAGAGTTAAGATAAGTTTATTTCACTTAGAATACAACAAATCGTAATTAACAAAACAGATGCACTTATTGTTAGAAGAAAAAATGTGTTACAGGATTTTTTGCATTGATTTCAAAGATTGTCGTAGGTATATGAAATTAGGAGAAGTTGCCTTCCATGCTAGAAAACTGTGTTAGGGCCTTCGACAAAAATGTTAGGGCAAGGTAACGGCAATTTTAATTTGAAAAATTCAATTATTTCGAATTAAATTATTACGGTATTTAAATAATATCCAAAGGCTATATAATATTTGAACTATTTTTTTTAATCAAATATTTAAAAAAAAAAAGTTCAAGCGTTCGGCTTGTGCATTTGGCATTTTCGATGATAGAAAACTACATACATTTCATTCTACAGATAAGTTGGTGGATCTGTATAATTGTAATATAATTTGCAACGTTACAATCCTTACAGGTCGTCAAAGTCACAGTCAAGCCATATTTTAGTAAAAAGGTGACCGTTTTACAAAAACTTTGGTAGGCAATTTCCACCATTTCCCCACACAACGGAAATACTGATCCGTTTTATCGGATCGAAACCGCGCGAGGTTTGACACGGGGGCGCGTGGGGTGCGGTGTGCTGCACAAAGCTGCCATTTGCCGGTTTCATTCTTCATAAAATCGGTCCGCTACATTTACAGGACCGATTTTCACAGCACAGCATTCTGTGTAATATTACCTCCAGTAGCGACAGATCAGTTAAAAAGGGTCCTATAAAATCGGAAACAAATACGCGCCCTGAGTAAGTACTTCTACACGGCATTGAGTTTTAAATCTTGTTATTTTTTTTTAATTTCTCATAACTTTTTATGTCCGATGTAACTAACGAGAATAAACAATAATACAAATGATTTTTAAAATCATTATTAACGCAGTAAAATCACATTCTTGGAAACACACTGATAGATTTAAAAGCAGCTTGGGTTTTATACACATACCCAGTAATACAGATAACAGAATATATATTTCTTAATGGGCTTATCAAAAACATTTGTTTTCCAAAGTTAAAGTACTTTTTTATTAAGGCCGGTGCCTTCTTCGTCAGTTCCACGTCACCAAATGGCACTTTCTGAATGCTTGAATTATTGCTGAAAATACCGAAATCGCTATTGCCTATAATATTTGAGGAGTTCCGTCAATTCCTCATGAATCCCATCATCAGAACCAGATTTAGATTAAAATGGGACCAATATAGAAGAACATCGCGTCAACTAAAAAAAAAACAATTCGTTTCATAAATGACGGAGATATGATATGAGGTAAGAAACATAAAAATAAAAATAAATAAAAAAAAGACTTGAAAGACTCCTCCTTTTTTTGAAGTCGGTTAAAAATTACTTATACGTACATAGATAAGTAGGTATTAAGCCTACACTAAAACTTCAGTCGAGAGAAGGGCATACGTACGGTTGGAACCCGGGGCTGCCGGAAATCGAATATTTAAAATGTATAATTTTACAGACATTTTCATTAATATCTCGTATCCGGCCAAAGGGCTCAACGAAGCCATATTTTAGAAGCCCTAGTCTCGGGAGAGTCGAGTCTTGAAATTAAAATGTTTTTTTTCGTGATTTTTATAAACCGTTTTTTTATCTTTACTGAAAGAAAGAAAGAAAGAAATAAATATTATTTATTTCCCTCAAGACAAAACACACACATAACACATAAAAACAAAAAACAAAAACCTAGTAAGTAGGTACTAAGTAGGTAACTACCTAGTTACCATGTACCATTACCAGTTACCATGCTACCTAGCATAGGTACAAAAATAAAACTAATCTATACTAGTTGGTAAGTTGATACCTAAGTAGAAAGGCATCAATGGTGTTACTGATGTTAAATGTATATATATATAAAACAAAGTCGTGTTAGTTACACCACTTATAACTCAAGATCGGCTGGACCGATGTTAGTTATCTCTTTATAGGTGGATTCTTCTCCGCTCCGAATAGCAGAATAAGTAATAAAATATCGGGGGAGGGGGCTGTTTTTCACGGGGGCTACCCGTGCGAAGCCGGGGCGAGTCGCTAGTGCAGTTATATTTCACCTATTTGTCTAATAAGTGAACGAAGTGCTTCCACATTTTTGGAGTTATATAGGTAATAAGTCATTTACGCAAATAATTGAGTAAAATCGTAAAATCCCGTTTTTGTAGTAGCATTTCACAAGGTTAACTTTCTTCTAAAACAGCATTTAAAAGGCAAACGGGATCGATTTAAGCCTCAATATTTTCTGGATAGATTCATCCAAGCATACACTTCAATATAATAGCTAGGATTTTTTAAAATTCGTTTTTATTTTAAAGGAAATAAAAGTTTTTAGCATATTACACCATATACGAAATCTTATACGAAACCCTATACGGAACCATTCCAAATAATAGTTTCCAATACTTATGCAGTTTTTTGTAAACCTCACTTTTTGTACGACCTCAAAGAAGGTTCTTAGAAAGAAAGAAAGAATAATATATTTATTTGTGTACAAGAGTTACACAGAAACATTAATAAACTAGACAGAGGAAACAGATTTGAAGGTAACCTATAACTCTAGTAACAAAGTGGCTCTTACAGATTTATAATGGTGGCTCTGCCTCAGCATGAGTTGGTTGCTTGGTTGACAGCAAGCTAGCACCAACGCTGGTCTTCCGGCAGAACCACTTGTTGGCGTTACGGCTAACTACTCACAACGACTATAAAAACAAAAAGCGGCCAAGTGCGAGTCGTACTCGCCCGTAAAGGGTTCCGTAGCAGCAAGTAACATAATATAAAAGTTCTTGGATGGTTTACGATTTAAGACGTATTCAAAAAAACTACTTACTAGATCTCGTTCAAACCAATTTTGAGTGAAAGTTTACATGGTATTGTACATTACATATTTTGAGTGAAAGTTTACATGGTAATATGTACATAATATATTTTTTTTAGTTTTATCATTCTCTTATTTTAGAAGTTACGGGGAGGGGGGGGGACACTTTTTACCACTTTGGAAGTGTCTCTCGCGCAAACTATTCAGTTTAGAAAAAAAAAATATTAGAAACCTCAACATCGTTTTTGAAGACCTATCCATAGATACCCCACACGTATGTATGAGTATGATGAAAAAAAGTTTGTTCAAAAGTTATTTCACACACGTATAGGTTAGGTGAAATTTTTTTTTTTGAGTTTCAGTTCTAAGTATGGGGAAAGCCCCAAAGATAATTGTTTTTTTTTCAATTTATGTGTAAAAATCTTAATGCGGTTCACAGAATACATCTACCTACCAAGTTTCAACAGTATAGCTCTTATAGATTCGGGAAAAAAAGGCTGTGACATACACGGACAGACAGAAAATTACCGTTTTTCGTGATTTTCGTTCTTTTTTCGTAACGCGAGCGCTGTCCTGTCACTTTCTAACTTACCTGAACTTTACTGAGTTAGAGAGAGAGACGGAATTTAGCTGTTGTCTGCCTCTTAATACGAGTATTGAGTCGGTATTATTATAGCACACTTGCCTAATAAAGTAAACTATTATTGTAGCAGCTATTCCCGCTACATGATAATACAATTACTAGTAGGTACTGGGAGCGGCGCAGTAATATGGATATTATTTTATGACCTTAGTACGTAAACCGCACCTTTATTAGTCGTCGACGACCTCTGTGGCGCGGCAAGCGAGTAGCCGGCTGGGATGAGGCAGGTGCGGATTCGATTCGCGCTGCGGATTAATGTTTGAATCATCTGAAGCCCAATTCTCTTATTTAGCTGTAGGTTGACAGAATCGAGACTATTGTGAAAAGTTTTTTATTTTTTTATTATTGAAAAAAACTGTTTTCAATACAAGCTTTTATAATATTAGTGATCGTAACCGTGTACTGATCAAAATGAGCCTAAACACGGCCAGTCTACTATTATCCATCGAGGAGTTCCGTTGTCCACCTTCCGTCTCCATCATCAGATCAACTCGCTGTCACCATAATATTGCATTGTCATCAGAACTTGACAGGTATGCAAAATTTTATCTCAATCGGTTGAGGATAACTGCTTTAAAATTTAGTTGCAAGATTCCACCCGAACATACATACATACTTCGACCAAATTTTACTTTGGTCGAAGCATACATACATTGCAAGTTAAATAAAAGCTTGTAAAGTGGTATTCTGCTCCCTCATAACAACAATATCATCTACTTTCGATTATTGCAACTATATATTAGAGTAGGATAGTGCTATACAATAATTGTAAAGAGTGAAAGAGAGAATTCTCAGAACTTTGAAACATTCAAGTTACAGTCACATTTCGATACAATAACAGTCCGCGTTGACATTTTGCAAAGTCAACCGAATGGTCCTAAAGGGTTGTATTGTGAGGTGAGCAGAATACCGTTTTTGACGTTAATGTCATCGACACTAGATCGTAACATGGACTCTTCCCGCCATTTTCGAAAACAGACGTTGTCTACTTTTGTTTTATTTCTTTTCCTAGTGTTTTCTTGAGTTATTTTGTGTTATTTTGGTGGCATTTTAACTAATGTAGCTCGTTTAAAAAGCACAAGTGTAGTGAAATGAAATGGAAGTGAATTGCGTGACTTTTGAAATTGGTGGAAATTGTCTACCAAAGCTTTAGTAAAATTGGCCACCGTTTTACTAAAACATGACTTGACTGTGACTTTGACGACTTGGAAGGAGTGTAACGTTGCAAAATATATTGAAAATACAATATAGTGAAAATACCGAAAATACAGATACTTGAAAATGGCAAATGCACAAGCCATGCGGCGCCAACTATAAAGAAAAAAAAAAAACATCGTAACATGATCCCAACTTTAATTTGACAGCAATTCTCTGAAATTATTATTTAAGTGTGTTGTGGTACCATGGTACTCGTAGTTCCTGATACCTAGGACACGGTATCCATAGGACATAGGGTAGTGTGGGATCAAGTGTAAGATCGCCTTTTTCCCAAAAGGGTAGGCAGAGCCTCAAATGGGCCTCTTTTCACAGTCGTAGCACCATCGTAGAATATAGACATGACAAGTGGTGAGCTCATCGCCGCCATTGCTTCCCACGACGGACTCGGCTAACTCTTTCTTCGAGTATAACACATTCCTTAAATAAGCTAGCAGCTATGATAAATCTTATACAAACGAATCTTGCCAAGGGTGCCGGTGAAATTACGGGCACATGAGACTTTTCATCTTTATGTCTCAGGGTGGCGGTCGCAGTGCAATGCCACATAGGGTGCGTCCTAGCTGGACGTGACCTATGTGGTATTGCACTGTTCATAGGCAGAGGTTACCGCTTAACATCAGGTAGGCCATCTGCTTGCTCCGTCATTCAAGACGTATAAAAAAAAAACCTTACTAACAAGTTCGGGTAAATCCTTAGTCGGCTTTTACGACATCCACGGGAGGAGATGGGGGGTAAATTGCGAGTGAAGGCGAGGGCGGATACTAGTTTCATTATAATGGTATATCAATGATGCTGCTATACTGAAATGGAACCCGCGAACATTAAGCTCAGAAAGCAAGTCTTGGCTCAAATTAAAGGTATAATTGTTCAGGCTAAAACAAACGAATTCGCCGAAAAACTTAGCCAAGTTGTTACTTAGTTACCGAGTTTATTAAGTTAATTGACAAGTTAACTGAGTTAAAGTTACTGTTTAATTGTTTACTGCTAGTAACGACTCAATTTAGTACAAGAAATGTTAGAACTTGAGATAAAATTAGTCAGACCTTAGTAGTAGGTAAAAAGAAGTACTTATCTAATAAGTTCTTTGTGAAATAGTAGATTAGTAGCCAAGGGCTGTAAGGCATCAATTGCAGCCCGAGATATTTAGGCGCACGAGCGCAGCGAGGGCGCCTATAGTTCGAGGGTGCCATTGATGCTTACACCCGAGCTAGCTACTCTGCTTTACTCGATTGTGAGGTAAGTAGGTCTTTATTACCCCCAAATGGGGCTTGTAGGTGACCAATTAGCGCTCTAGGGTAATAATGTGGCTAGAAAAGCCCTAGGGCGGTAAGATATTTTAAAAAAAAAACTTCACTCTTTACAAAAGTTCGAGTACATCTAATCATCATACTGGCAATAGACATCATGCATTCAGTTTTTTAATTACTTACCGCCCTAGGGCTTTTCTAGCTACATTATTACCCTAGAGCGCTAATTGGTCACCTACAAGCCCCATTTGGGGGTAATAAGGACCTACTTACCGAATATGAAAGATGTAAAATATATTTTTAAACAAGTTTTTATAAAATTAGTGACGTTACCGTGTGCTGATCACAATGAGCCTAAACACGGCCAGTCTACTATTATCCATCGAGGAGTTCCGCTGTCCACCTTCCGTCTCCATCATCAGATCAGCTCGCTGTCACCATCATATTGTATTGTCATCGGAACTTGACAGGTATACCAAATTTCAGTTCAATCGGTTGAGGATAACTGCTTTAAAATTCAGTTGCAAGATTCCACTCGAACAAACATATTCAACCCGGACATTATAAAGCATGTAAAAATAAGGCGGTCACCAAGCAGAACGCAGTTATTTAAATAAAATAAAATAAATAAATAATGCTGGACACACAGAACATTATCTAGCCCTGTTGTATCTAGCCCCAAGCTAAGCAGAGCTTGTGTTATGGGTACTAGATAACTGATATACTTAATACAATACATATTTATATATTTTGATATTTTTTATTACACATAGAAAATACCCGGAACACCCTGAACAAATATCTGCAGATCGTACAAATATTTGTTCCGAGGCGGGAACCGAACCCACAACTGCGTTGCAGGCGAGTCTTCGCCTGCGGCGCCACAGAGGTCGGAAAAGCTACAAAAAAAAAATTGCCCGTTTTTGTTGATACTAACGCAGGAAGGTTTCCGGGGAACCCTTCGTGCTCCGACTCGCACTTGGGTGTTTTTTTTTCTTATATCTAAACTGTCTAGACACACAGAATTGAAGCGAGCTGTATGAAATACAAAAGTTAATAGGTTTCCGATTCTATTAAAAGTGCATAATATTGAATATTTGTGATTGCATTCATTAGCGCCCTGCTGTGACCTAGCGGGGACTCGACAGGGTGGGTCTAGCTTGGAATACTTAACCTTATGAGTTCAAATTGACTCCTGCAGCCTGCTGCTTGCCTGGTGTTGGTATTGGATACATTCCAGTATTCCCATTTCACCGGTATTCCAGATATACGGTTACCAGATTACTCCTATAGTCTGCTGCTCGCCTGGTACATTGGATAAAAAGTCTTCGCATTGCTGCTGCATCTATATATATATATATATATATATATATAGTCAAGTATATATAGTATATACAGTATATAAGTATATACAGTATATATCTAGTAAAGCCTGATAAAAAAACAGAGCAATTTTGAAAACATTTTTTTTTATACTGCTTCTAATGTCGGTACAAGCAGATGGCGCCGCGCGGTGTTATCCGCATAGGTCTCGATCCCGTGGGAAACCAAACACCGTCTTTTCTTTCAAATGCTTTTAAATTGAGTCCTGCTTATGGTGGCCAGTTCGATTATAGAACAAATCTCTTTACAATGTAATTTCTACGATTTTTTCCACGAGTTTCCACACGAATTTGACGTTCAAATTTGAAATCACTTTATTCCCTAGGGAGTTTCCCTTCAACTTTATATCCCTAAAGAGATAACGCTTTACTATAAATTGCAGTTGCATGATATGTAATTGGACATTGTCGAGCAAGTGGTTTTTTTAGTAGCTTTTTTGTGAAAGAGTTCGTCCGGGGAAGTACTACCACCACACCCATTTCTGCCGCAAAGCAGTAGTGCTCGCATTGCTGTGTTCCGGTTTGAAGGGTAAGGGTGCCGGTGAAATTACAGGCAAATGAGACTTTTCACCTTTATGTCTCAGGGTGGCGGCCGCAGTGCAATGCCACATAGGGTGCGTCCTAGGTGGACGTGACCTATGAGGTAATGCACTGTTCATAGGCAGAGGTTACCGCTTAACATCAGGTGGGCCATTTGCTTGTTCTGTCATTCTAGAAGTATAAAAAAATAAAAAAATAAAAATTGGTTTGAAAATATATTGGTAATAAGGAATATTTTAATTAATATTTTAAGCCTTTTTTAACACTGACCTGATGCCTTCTGAGATTTGATTAGGTACAGACACCGCTACAGGTGACACTAAATAAAAGCTTATAATAAATATAATTATCGAGTAATTAATTGCAATTATAACTTTATCTAATAATAATAATAAATAAATAAATAATGCTGGACAGTTCACACAACATTATCTAGCCCCAAGCTAAGCAGAGCTTGTGTTATTGGTACTAGATAACTGATATACTTAACACAATATGTTACATAAATAGATTTTTTTTATTAAACATAGAAAATACCCAGAAAACCCTGAACAAATATCCGCGATCGCACAAATATTTGTTCCGAGGCGGGAATCGAACCCGCAACCTCCTGCGTCGCAGGCCAACCGTCGCCCGCCGCGCCACAGAGGTCGTCGTAATAATTGTTATATTAAACTTTGCACATATGTTGTACGCTCGAGATGGGCAGGCTGTTGGAACTATATTGCAATGTACACTATTCTATTTCTAGCCCTTTGTATCCCACTGCTGGGCAAAGGTCTCCCCCCACTCCTTCCAGACATCACGATCCTGAGCTATGTTTGCTCAGTCAGACAGAAACTTATCAATGTCGTCTCGCCGTCTCCATTTTGGTGCCGCGTCGCCTCTCGCTGGGTCAGGACGCCACTCGGTGGCTACCTTCGCCCACAGCTCGCTTGGCATGTTCCAGACCTGATCAGCCCAATCCTACTTCAGCTTAGCAGCTTTCGAAGCTACATCCACAATTTGAGTTTGTGAGCGCAACGCACACATACACACTGAGCACAAATGTACACAATGTACAAAAAAGCGGCCAAGTGCGAGTCGGACTCGCCCATGAAGGGTTCCGTAGCAGCAAGTAACATAATATAAAAGTTCTTGGATGAATTACGATTAATGACGTATTAAAAAAAACTACTTAATAGATCTCGTTCAAACCAATTTTGAGTGAAAGTTTACATGGTAATGTACATCATATATTTTTTTTAGTTTTATCATTCTCTTATTTTAGAAGTTATGGGGGGGGGGGGGGGGACACACTTTTTACCACTTTGGAAGTGTCTCTCGCGCAAACTATTCAGTTAAGAAAAAAATGATATTAGAAACCTCAAAATCATTTTTGAAGACCTATCCATAGATACCCCACACGTATGGGTATGATGAAAAAAAGTTTTTTGAGTTTCAGTTCTAAGTATGGGGAACCCCAAAAATATAAAACTACTTACTAGATCTCCTTCAAACCAATTTTGAGTGAAATTTTACATGGTAATGTACATCATATATTTTTTTTTGTTTTATTATTCTCTTATTTTAGAAGTTACGGGGTGGGGGACACACTTTTTACCACTTTGGAAAGGTCTCTTGCGCAAACTATTCAGTTTAGGAAAAAATGATATTAGAAACCTCAACATCATTTTCGAAGACCTATCCATAGATACCCCACACGTATAGGTTTTTTTTTTTTTTTTTGAGTTTCAGTTCTAAGTCTGGGGAACCCCAAAAATAATTGTATTTTTTCAATTTTTGTGTAAAAAACTTAATGCGGTTCACAGAATACATCTACCTACCAAGTTTCAACAGTATAGCTCTTATAGTTCCGGAAAAAAAAGGCTGTGACATACACGGACAGACAGACAGACATGACGAATCCATAAGGGTTCCTTGTCTTCGACTACGGAACCCTAAAAACGCACAAGTGTTAAATTACAGGCACATGAGACTTTTTATCTTTATGTCTCAGAGTGGCGGGCGCAGTGCAATGCCACATAGGGCGCGTCCTAGGTGGACGTGACCTATGAGGTAATGCACTGTTCATAGGCAGAGGTTACCGCTTAACATCAGGTGGGCCATCTGCTTGTTCCGTCATTCAAGTAGTATAAAAAAAAAGTGTACACAGCTGCAATAAATATTTTCTTATTCTTATTCTATCGTCTGAATTTTTGCAGAATTATCAAATAGCAGTAGTGCTTCCGCCATGGCCGCGACCCGTCTCTCCATACTGCTTGTCATCTCATTGCTGTACATGGAGTGCTGCTATTCGGCTTCTGTGAGTACCTACATACATACATAGACACACGCCTTTTTCCCCGAAGGGGTAGGCAGAGCCACGCTCTTTTCACAGTGGGTTGCACCATCGTGGAATATAGACGTGACAAGTGGTGAGCTTATCGTCGCCATTGCTTTCCACGACTGACTCAGCTAACGCTTTCTTCCAGTAATAACACATTCCATAGTAAGCTACCACAGCCAGGACAAATCTTATACCAACGAATCTTATCAAAAAGTCCGGGTAATCCCTTAGTCGGCTTTTACGACATCCACGGGAGGAGACGGAGGGGTCTATTCTTAGGCCGGACACACCATCACACTGCACGTCAAATTACTTTGCGGCTGGTAATTAAACGAGTGAAGCGAGTTCAATGAATTAATGAATACTTGCACACCTTACAAACTAGTTCAAAATTACATACATTGCATTTACTAAAAAGTGATCTCTCCCAGACACAGACCTATAATTATACTAGATAACGCAAGTGCACCCACTTTGCCTATCGGGTATAGGTGCAATACACCTATTAGCTAAACCTCAAATCAGTTCGCTCTCGGCCGTCTTCGCGATAGCACGTCGGATGTTAATAGAAAAATGCCTAATTAGGCCATAGTTAACTGTAAAAATTATTTGAAATCAGCTAGCCGTGCAAATGGAGATATTTCGTAGCATTGTAGGTACGAAATGAAACGGCACGCCGGGTTCATACAATACGTGTTTGCGGTGTCTATCATGATATATGGTCTGTGCTCCCAGACAACCTTTGGTTGTATTTGGTTGGGAGAAGAGATATATGGATTACTAGCGGCGCCCCGCGGTGTTACCGGCGTTAGTCTCGATCCCGTGGGAATATCGGGATAAATAAAATAAATAAAATAAAAAATAAATAATGCTGGACAGTTCACACAACATTATCTAGCCCCAAGCAAAGCAGAGTTTGTGTTGTGGGTACTAGACAATTGATATACTTAATACAATATATTACATAGATAGATATTTTTATTATACATAGAAAATACCCAGAACACCCTGAACAAATATCTGCAGATATGCAGAACAAATATTTGCAATAAGTGCCTAAGTATGTGTTATTCCGGGAGTCCAGTTATCTCCATTCCAAATTTCATCCAAATCCGTCAAGCCGTTTTAGCGTGAAGAAGTAACAAACACACTAACACACACACTTTGCTTTTATAATATTAGTGTGATTGGTTATCAGTGTTAACTAGAGGGTGTCGAGATTCGTAATGTGTTTGATGGGAATTTGTTCGACCATTACTTTAAAACAGTTGTGTACCAATCGGCATACAATGTGGCAGGAAGGTGTTTTTTTCTTTTTTTATATATTACTTGGATGACTGAACAAGCAAGAGGCCCACCTGATGTTAAGCGGTAACCTCTGCCTATGAACAGTGCATTACCTCATAGGTCTCGTCCACCTAGGACGCACCCTATGTGGCATTGTACTGCGCCCGCCACCCTGAGACATAGATGAAAAGTCTCATGTGCCTGTAATTTCACCGGCACCCTTACCCTTCAAACCGGAACACAGCAATGCGAGCACTACTACTTTGCGGCAGAAATAGGTATGGTGGTAGTACTTCCCCGGACGAACTCTTTTACAAAAAAGCTCTGCTACTACTAACATAATAATACAACTAATACAAGCCGAAATGACAAAATTAAAAAAAAAAACATGAAGTTACATTAAGTTCGCCTTTGTACTTCTTTGTTTTATGTGCAATAAAGAATTGTCTATCTATTTATCTCTGAAAAAGTTGTGCTACCTGAATACCGCTCCTAACGATCTAAAGGTAGATCGACTGATCCAAATCACCAACAGACGGAAGCGTCCCTACTAAGTAAAAAATATTTGAAATCAGCTAGCCGTGCGAATGGAGATATTTCGTAGCATTGTAGGTACAAAATGAAACGGCACGCTGGGTTCATACAATACGTGTTTGCGGTGTCTATCTTGATATATAGTCTGTGCTCCCAGACAACCTTTGGTTGGATGGAGAATAGGAATATGGAATACTAGCTGCGCCATGTTGCAATGCCACATAGGGCGCGTCCTAGGTGGACGTGACCTATGAGGTAATGCAGCTGTTCATAGGCAGAGGTTACCGCTTAACATCAGGTGGGCCATCTGCTTGTTCCGTCATTCAAGTAGTATAAAAAACCTTTGCTTATTGATTGCGTGGTGTGTCCGGCCTGAGAATAGACCCCTCCGACTCCTCCCGTGGATGTCGTAAAAGCCGACTAAGGGATTACCCCATATTTTCATTCATTCATTCATTCATACCCGGACGAAATTGTTGATAAGATTCGTTGGTATAAGATTTGTCCTGGCTGCTAGCTTATTACGGAATGTGTTATTACGGAAACCTACACCACGCGAGGTTCGATAAGACCTAGCAACTTTTACTCAAATCTTATTTTTTTTAAATTTCAGATTCCAAGGAGTTATGATCCGAGGATGATGAATGAAGAGATTGTAATGGCGCCAAGGAAGAGACCTTTTTGCAATGCTTTTACTGGTAATACTAACATAACATAACACCCAACAGTCACACACAGTCCTGACCCCACATTAATTAGCATTCCCTGTGTCGTGGGTGTGCTACGAGTAATACTTTTCACTAGAAACGGGATATTTACCATGTGATGATGGCGCATGTAACTGTGCCGAAATATCGGGAAAAAATAAAACTCAAGAATCATGGTAAATATCCCGTTTCTAGTGAAAAGTACATAAAAAATCGTCGTCATACATACATACATACATACATACATAGACACACGCCTTTTTCCCCGAAAGGGTAGGCAGAGCCACAATAGGCCTCTTTTCACAGTGGGTTGCACCATCGTGGAATATAGACGTGACAAGTGGTGAGCTCATCGCCGCCATTGCTTCATCGTCGTCATTATTTTAAAAAACAAGATTTATAGGACTGTCTACTTTAGTATATGTGCATGAGATTGTATTATGTACCGGGAATGGTCGTTGTTTCAGGATGCGGACGAAAGAGGTCTCTGGGAGCGCCTGGGATGCCATCTCAGGAGCTAAGGCAGAAACAGGTAACACATACTTCACACCACCTGCTCCATAATAAATAAATAATAATAAATAAATAATGCTGGACAGTTCACACAACATTATCTAGCCCCAAGCTAAGCAGAGCTTGTGTTATGGGTACTAGATAACTGATATACTTAATACAATATATTACATAGATAGATATTTTTTTATTATACATAGAAAATACCCAGAACACCCTGAACAAATATTTGCGATCGCACAAATATTTGTTCCGAGGCGGGAATCCAACCCGCAACCTTCGGCGTCGCAGGCTAACGTTCGCCCGGCTCGCCACAGAGATCGTCCAATTACAATTAATGATGTCCAATTACTTTATTTTTTATTTTTATACTACTTGAATGACGGAACAAGCAGATGGCCCACCTGATGTTAAGCGGTAACCTCTGCTTATGAACAATGCATTACCTCATAGGACACGTTCACCTAGGACGCACCCTATGTGGCATTGCAATGCGCCCGCCACCCTGAGACATAAAGATGAAAAGTATCATGTGCCTGTAATTCATTCACACATTCATGCAACCTCAACGTATGTGAGGTAAAATTGTATGAAACTCCCTAGGGAGGTAGTGATTTGAATTTGGAACGTCAAATTCGTATGGAAAATCATGGAAAACTCTAAAAAAATGCCCATATGACATTGTAGAGGTTGACAGCGTTATCTGATGATGGAGACGGAAGGTGGACAACAGCACTCCTCGTTGGATAATGGTAGACTGGCCAACGCACCTATGTCCAGCAGTGGACTTCTGTAGGCTGATGATGATGTTGATGATGCTGGTAATGCACAATAGTTCCGACAGTTCCGTTGTTTTTCTTCCGTTTCGAAGTATTTCACGGGTGGCGATGCGGGTGACCTTCCGATATCCGATTGAGCTGAAATTTGGCATACCTGTCCAGTTCCGAAGACAGTACAATATGATGGTGACAGCGAACTGATCTGATGATGGAGACGGAAGGTGGACAACGGAACTCCTCGATGGATAATAGTAGACTGGCCGTGTTTAGGCTCATTTGGATCAGCACACGGTTACGATCACTAATTTTAATATGAAAGCTTGAATTTAAAAATATATTTTTCACAAAAAACTTATTTTATACAATAAAACCGCATTGAAATCAGGGAACCCTTTCCGGGACAATGAGGCCACAAACGTAACAGCTAATTACAGATAGTCTCACTATGGCCTCAAACCATTTAAACTTACCAGTCTTTTGTGAAAAATATATTTTTAACACAAGCTTTTATAAAATTAGTGATCGTAACCGTGTGCTGATCAAAATGAGCATAAACACGGCTGCAGTCTACTATTGCGTATGCCTCGAGGAGTTCCGTTGTCCACCTTCCGTCTCCATGATCAGATCAGCTCGCTGTCACTATAATATTGCATTGTCATCGGAACTTGACAGGTATGCAAAATATCATCTTAATCGGTTGAGGATAACTGCTTTAAAATTCAGTTGCAAGATTCCACCCGGACATACAAGCTTGTTAACACCCCTCTTTTTAACAACCGACGTAATAACGAAGGGGTGTTATAAGTTTGACGTGTCTGTGTGTGTGTCTGTCTGTCCTATCGTAGCTCCCGAACGGATGGACTGATTTAGTTTTTTTTTTATGAAAGGTGTATTTGTCAGGAGTGTTCTTAGCTATGTTTGATCAAAATCGGTTCAGCTGTTTTCCGTAGGGGGTATTTTTAATTTTTACAAAATTAATTACTTGTTAATAGGGGTGTTAAAAAGTTTATGACGAATCAACTCAGTCGGCACACTGATGAAAATCTTTATTTCAGTTTATAGATGACGACACTCTCGGCTCAATGTTGGACTCTGAATCAGCGATCGATGAGCTGTCCCGCCAAATCCTCTCCGAAGCCAAGCTCTGGGAAGCCATCCAAGATGCTAGCGCTGAAATCGCCAGAAGAAAGCAGAAAGAAATCAATTTTAATCTATAAAATATGACTGACGCTGTATCCTCAACGTTCATTATCCATGAGAGACATTTTGGGGTTGAATCAGACGTCTGGCAATTACCCCCCCATGAGTATGACGAAATCAAAATTCGTCAACACTATACTATATTAACAACCGGTTAGTAACTGCATGAATGTTGTGAGCTCAGATAAGGCTCCTCGTTTCACTTCAGTGATCCATAGTAGAATAATTAATTTTAGCAAGACGCATGCGAGACGATAGTCAACGTCAAATATTGGCAAATGACATCGAGGCGATTACAAATCGTTGACATTTGCTATCGTCTCGCTAGCGTCTCACTAACTTTAATTATTCGTGCTTGGACCACTGACCTTTATTAACAAGTTTATTCCCAGAACGCGGCGTGACCCAGGGCAGTTAAACTTGCGCACCGTTCAGGCAATAAACTCTTGAACAAGCTGGCCTGAAGTCCAGCCTTAGCCAGCGTCGAGGATTATCTGAGCCCATGTCACTCACGTGGTTAGTAACCGTGTGTTAAAATATTATAATGTCATGCCACGATAGCTTTAATTCGATTGTTACAGACACTATCATGTACGAATGAGCCAGTAAATTGCTTAAAAAGTAAAGATTTGGACGTAAAGGATAATTTTGGATATTTGGCTGGACAGTGAACGTATAAACTTACCGTAGCGTTTTTGCTAATCACTTTTGAAGTCTATACATACTCGCGTAGTTGAAAACTTGCATTTAATAAGTACTTATCCACCTACTCAACTGTTCCTAAATGTACGTACTCGACAATTTTCACTAGATGAAGAAATATACATTAGATTCTGAGGAAAGTTTACGCTACGAATAGTTAAATAACTTATTTAAATTTTTACCTAGGAGGTGACATAATTAAATTAAGTTGTGATATAATTTTAGTGAAGTTACATTTTAAGTAAAAGTTTATTGATATTTATAACTACTTTGTTTGGATCTTTAATCCCTAAAGATTTTAGGAAAGCAATGTTCTAGATGTGAACTTTTACGCTGTCTTTTAATCTTCAAACAATAGTTTTGCATCAACTTTGTTGATTATTGCAAAAAATTACAGGAAATATTGAAGAAAAAAATAAGGCAGAAAATGTATAGAACAAAATTAATTAACTTGATTTATTCTATATTTTTTCTGTTTTTCTTCTTTATGTGTCTAGATTTTCTATATTTTTGATTAATTGACTCAAATAGATCTTTAGTACTATTTGTTAACTTCATTATAACATAGTCATTAGTCCTAAGTGTTTATTCGAATTTAAAGGAGAAATAAAAACTTTCTTCGTCTGGATATTAATATTTTATTTTATCTTCTTATCATTATGACTATGTCTATTTATCCAGCCATAATAGACATAATCTTTTCCTATAGTTATTAGTTGTATACCAATGAGAAGTTTTATTTTATCTGTGATAAGTCAGTTTAGTTCCATGGTTGGTAGATGGCGTTGTATTACATGTAATTTTCTGTCAACGGGTAGGCAATTTTGACAGTCAACTTCATCAGCTAACCTGTCATGAATAAGATTATCAATAAACTATTTTAACAAGCAGTTACTAACCACGTAAAATTTACGGACCTGATGTCCACGAAAATATTGAGACTTATCGCTACTAACGGTTACTAACCACGTAATTAGTAGCCGTGTGTTGATTTGTTACAATGACGCACCAAGATAGTTTTAATTCGGTAGATAATCACTATTTTCAAACAATTAATTTTAATTATATTTCCTATTATACGGGTAGTAATTTTATTTTCTAGGTTTATCTGGGCCCATAACCTTTACATGGTTAGGAACAGTGTGTTAAAGCAGTATAATGTCACACCACTACAGCTTTAATACGATAGATAATCACTAATATCATTCACTATTATCAGGACATTTCCCTCAGCATCTCTACGAGCATTGGGATTCACCTCTGGTTTGGTCACCTCTGGGCAGGAGCACCTGGATACCAGCTTGGATCATTTGACTTGGTTCAAAGGCGTGCAATGAGAATTGTCGACAATCCCAAGCTCACGAGCGGGATTGAGCCCTTACGTCTGAGGAGAGACTTTGCCTCTCTCTGCGTGTTCTACCGTTTGTATTTATAATGGGTTTTGTTCCGAGGAATTGTTTGACATAATCTCCCTGCAGAGGTTTTCCAAGTGAACACAGTATGGGGTTCTTCAAAAGGGGTGTTTGGAAAATTTTAAAGGGTCGGCAACGCGCGTGTATTTCCTCAGGTATTGCAGGCGTCCATAGACTACGGTAACCGCTTACCAACAAGTGGGCCCGTATGCTTGTTTGCTACCTTGGTAGTATAAAAAAAAAAAAAAAAAAAAACTATTTTCATTTAATTTAAGCATCAGAATAATGGGTTATTTTAATTCCTATTGTGCGGGTGGTAAAATCATTTTTATTATTATTTTCGAAACTTATCTGGGTCCATAACCTTTACACGGTTAGTAACCGAGTACAAAAATAGTATAGTGATAATCTAATTCGTGATAGGGGTAGATATATCCATCTGTCGACCTCTTGTAGGAATATAGACCTTAATTTTAATACCACAAGTATGAATTTCACTTGTCACAAATAAAAAAAAACTCTCATTGACAGGAGGTATGGAGTATCACAGCTTTTCGTTCCTTGACTTTTAGACTGCATATAACCTGTTTTCAACCGTATCTTCATCAGGGTAAGGACGGTATTCGCTTTCGATAATGTTGGTCATCCATTGTTCTGGCATATTTTCCACGTAGAACATGGGTGGCTTGGGTCTCTCAGATTTCGGTTTTTGTACTTGAGGTTTGAGATCGTGGTCGTTTGATGAGAGGAACTGGAAACAAGTTATTTTAATTATTAATAGATTAACTATATGTACCTATTGCGCTACTAGCATATAGAATATATAATAGTATATACTGCACAGCCACAAATGAAGCCAGATAAAAAACTGGACCCCAGCAGCTGCCGTGGTATTCAGGGCTCAGTGAACTCGCTGAGCGAGTCACGGGGTGAAGTCACGCGTTGCGCAGTAAGATAATATTTGACTTTGGTAAAGTTCGGTGTGTCAAAATTCATGCTCTCTCCTAGGAAGATGTACTACATGGAAATAAGGCTATAAAGAAACAGGATTCGATTATACCAGTCTCATTCTTTTATATGAATGTATTCATGTGTTGGAATGAGACAAGCATATATCTATCTGTTCTTATTTGTGTAACTTAGTACCAGGCCAAATGTCAAACTTGGTACCATTACGTCATTGGTACGAATTTTAAACACCAAAATATAGATGTCCAGCTAACTAGAATACTCCGCTTCCTCCTCGTGCACTCTCCTTGTTATATATGTCATCTTTGTGTATTTGGGTTATGTTTACCTACATGCAAATGACTCTTTGTTATGAGTGAAAAAATATTAAATTTAGATAATGCCTTCATTCTTCTATGTAACTATGATTTCTGCCGAGCGATTAGCTATCTCCTGTTTCTATCAGCATTGCGCTGTTTCAATGCTGTTTCTATTGAAAATGACGTTTTAGCGATCATGCAACTCACCCTGTTGCTAACAAAGCTTGATTGCAACAAAAAGCCTTTTGACATGTAGTGTTTCTATCGATAGTATGAAGTAGCGATTATGTACCGCTGTTTCAATGAATAATGACAACATTTGATCGCAACACAACCTATTGCAATAGAAACAAGTAAATGGTTGTTTCAAACCATATAAATCTAAAAGGTAAGCCATAAAAGTGGATTTTATAATTGTTTGAACATGGTTTATTTACATTCCAAATCAAATAAAAACATTCAGTACGTACAAAACACTTTTACTACTATGTAGCGGTATTGCGCTATTTTGTTAAAAATATTAAATTGGAGTCAAACGAATCAACACAATTTGGGTCTATATGTATATATACATTTCACTTCAATGTGGTTATTTACTTTCCTTCCAAACCTTAAGTATTTGATAATTCGTATATTTGTTAAAATGTAAACAAACTTTTCTCACAAGGATTGACTAATAGGATACTACGCATCGCACAAGTCACACAGCACAGAGTAAAAATATGTTTCTATCATAGACAAAGCATAAAAGAGTCGTATTATACGGTTGATTAAAAATGGTTAGTACGCTGATACACGGTTCATAGCGTAATCGTACTTTGTAAAGTGGTCGGGTTATCCATAATTCGTACAAACTTCAGATTGTAACACATCGATACAAGTCCATAGAAATCAGAGCAAGAAAAGATAGCCGATCGGAAAACATCGATAGAAATATTATTTTGTTAGCATCAAGCGGACAATAGAAATCGTTTGCAACATATTTAGCTGATCGCACCACTGGTATTCTTATCCCGATGATAACCAACCTTTAACCTTTTTTTTGGCCGATAGGCCAGATTCCCACCTCACTCAGCACTGGACTAAGATGCATTCAGTTATGGCCAATTACACATATAACTGAGTGCATTTTTCCCAGTTGTTAGATTAAAAATTTAACTGTGTTACTGTAGGAATTAATAATATTTTTTCATAAGTGCTGTATTTTTGTGTACTAACCAAATTATGGATCTGTGTGTCTGAAATAAAGTTTTTTTGGCATCGACGCGCGCAAGTTGACACTTCACTTTAATTAACCACCTCACTTGTACCCCGAATACCTAGGCTGCCTAGGTATTCGGGGTACAAGTGAGGTGGTTTTGTGAAGTGGAGTGTCATCCAAATGCTGTCATCGAGACAGCCATAAGAGAGTATGAATTTTTGACACACCGTACTTTACAGAAGTCAAATATTTTCTTACTGCGCAACGCGTGACTTTACCCCGTGACTCGCTCAGCGAGTTCACCGAGCCCCGAATACCACGGCTGATCAAGTCTAGTCTCACTTAGTAGTACTTAGTAGTCTTGTAGTAGTAGAGCTTTTTTGTGAAAGAGTTCGTCAGGGGAAGTACTACCACCATACCTATTTCTGCCGCAAAGCAGTAGTGCTCGCATTGCTGTGTTCCGGTTTGAAGGGTAAGGGTGCCGGTGAAATTACAGGCACATGAGACTTTTCATCTTTATGTCTCAGGGTGGCGGGCGCAGTGCAATGCCACATAGGTTGCGTCGTAGGTGGACGTGATCTATGAGGTAATGCACTGTTCATAGGTAGAGGTTACCGCTTAACCTCAGGTGGGCCTCTTGCTTGATCAGTCATCCAAGTAGTATAAAAAAAAAAAAAAAAAAAAAAACTTCATGTATAGCTCGGGGATACTGGAACAGTGCTGCCATCAGCCCAGAGTCCTTCTCTGCTACTTTAAGGAGTTGTGCTGGCGGGCTAGGTTTAGCAGGGGGACAATGCACAATACACCCCAATGCGGGACGGCAGTGCAGATCTTATCTCCCACATTTAGAATTAGAATTAGAATTAGAATTAGTACCTATTATAGAATTGAAACTATCGTGGTTGGGAATCATATTAAATAAATAAATAACGGCTTATTACTAATTACGCACGCGCAACGAACCTACCGCCGGCGCCGCCGCCGCCGCCGCTGTCCCAGCGAGCGGAGCGCGCACGCAGTATTCGCCGATGATCCAACGTCAAACGCGGTCGCAAGCGGTGCTCATGATGAAGAGGCTTTGGAATTCAGTCTCGAAACGTCAGCAAAGTGACGAAAAATAGTGGTAATAAGCCGTTATTTATTTATTTAGTACCTATTGCCCAACTATTATGTAATGTAAACATCATCATCAAGTAGCCTGTAGACGTCCACTGCTAGACAAAGGCCTCTCCCATATAATGCAAGGTGAAGGGGGGGGGGGGGGGGGGGGGGTTGCAGTAATAACAAATCAAAAATCAGTAAAACGCATATCTCTGATTAAGAAGAGGTGTCTTTGATCAGTTTTTCGCTGCTATAAAAGTTAGCCAATCGTGAAATCAGCCAGTCTACTATTATTCATCGAGGAGCACCGTTATCCACCTTCCGTCTCCATCATCAGATCAGCGCGCATTCACCATCATATTCTATTGTCATCGGAACTTGACAGGTATGCCAAATTTCAGCTCAATCGGTTTAGCTCAGGATTCAGCTCAATCGGTCGTTTGCTTTAAAATTCTCTTGCAAGATTCCACCCGGACATACATTGCAAGTTAATATAAAGCTTGTAAAAACAGCTATTGAGGAGGATTGACTTATGGAGACCGGCAACGCGTTCCATAAGCGGACAGCTTGGATAGAAAAGGAATTACGTGTAGTTGCCGGTTACAGATCCAACAACTTATCTGTAGAATGAAATGTATGTAGATCAGGGGTTCCCAAAGTGGGTGATATCGCCCCCTTGTGGGCGCTGCAGGCCTAAAGGGGCCAGTAAGAAACCCAGAAAAATGGGGGCGTCAAATCAGACACTTCCGCATTTTAATAGTTATTAGTATTCCTATATAGGTCATTTTCGTAGATAATAGACCGCGGGCAATCATGTTTTAACAAGTTTTTGTTAAAAAACCCGACTTAAACATGTTTAATCTCCGCTAATATAACTCACAATAATTAATTTAATTTGAACTTGTTTTAACAAGTTTTTGTTAAAAAACCCGACTTAAGCATGTTTAATCTTCGCTAATATAACTCACAATAATTAATTTAATTTAAACTTATAGTGGTTTTTAAGTAGGTGACAAAAAGGGGGCGCTAAAAAATAATAAGGGAGGTGCTAAAAAAATAGTTATTCTCAAAGTGGGTAGTAGACAAAATAAGTTTGGGAACCCCTGATGTAGATGACAGAAAACTACATACATTTAAGTTGGTGGATCTGTACATTTGCATTTGGTTCAGTCTGTGACGCTTACGTTGAGTCCGTCGGGTCCTCGCTTCCTCCTCAGGTAGTTGAAGCAGCATGAGCGGAAATGTCGCGTTCCGCACGCAGACGTACACTCACTGCCGCAAGAGTCGCACGACAGACTCGCTGCCCACATCGTGCTGCCTGTTGTAAAGACATCATGTTATTAAAGAAATCATTCTAAGGGAAATTATAGTAGATTATGCACTAAGGGAATAAAGCGGTGTCTTACGTCGCGGGCGGCATATTGAACCCTGAGCGTTATATAGAGTCCTGAATGAAGCGAGGGGTTCAAGCTGCCCAAGACGAAGACAGGCTTTATTCCAGAGGAGCATACTCTACCTTTCACACCTTCTGCGAGACAATAAAAATTCACTGAAAATCACAGGTTGGTGATCTTTTGTTTCACATTCTTTGTAAAAGCATCTTTTTTTTTTTGAGTTCTGTCTGCTTGTGATAAGAAATTAATTTTTACACCACGCTCGTCATTTACCAATAACATATCATGCAATCCAAACGTAAAGCATTACCTCTTTAGGGAGGTAAAGTTATATGAAACTCCCTAGGGAGTAATGTGATTTGAATTTGGAACGGCAAATCCGTTTGGAATAGTGGAAAACTCTAAGTAAGAAATGCCCATTGGCATTGTAAAGAGGTTTGTTCGAAAATCAAACTGGACACCATACGCAGAAGTAAAAAAAGGCGTTATTTAAAAGAATGTGAAACAAAACCTGGCACACCAGTGTAACAGAGCGGTGTGAAGGTAAATCGGTCGTGACTTTTTATTGTTTCGCAGAAGGTGTGAAAAGTAGAGTATGCTCCTCTGGGTTTTATCCTTGTGCAGCTTTAACCAATATGCAACTGTATCCAAAATTCAATATGCCATGCCACCCATGACGTAAGACACTGCTTTATCCCCTAAGTGCATAATCTACTATTATTTTAAAAATGACGGAACCGCCTTCATCTAGGCAGCTACCACTGCTTTTATGCGTGGCAATCCTGCCAGCATTCTGTTCACGCTGCCGTCGAGTGACGGCTTCGAGATCTAGTAGGAAGTTTAGGTTTTTTATTATAATATGTATGTTGTTCTAACCATAAAACATGGGATAAGACTAGCTGTAATCCATAATTTATAAATTTTTTTAGAATAATTTACCTTCAAAACTGATTTACGGTATCTTTAAGAGTTAGACATTTTCGGGTACAAAAAGATAAAGTACAAATAAATGTTTTTCTATTAGCATAGGACAAGGTTCAAGCTCTCAATAGAGGCGCGAATTATTTTTTTTTTTTTGCCCATTACAGCTCATCAACTCTTCTTCAGATAGCGAAAGTTGATTTCGCGAGAACTAGGAGACTCAACACACGTGTTTTAATTGATAGTATCTCATAAATATCAACAGTGTAGCTACGATACCCCCTAAACAAAAAAAAACACTGTAAAAATGTGTTTAGGGGGATCGTAGCTTAACTGATGATGATATTTATGAGATACTATCAATTAAAACATGTGTGTTAAGTCTCCTAGTTCTCGCAAACTCAACTTTCGCTATCTGAAGAAGTGTTGATGAGCTGTAATGGGCAAAAAACAGCAAAAAATTTGAATTTCGCGCCGCAAGCGTGCGCATCCACCTTAACGTGTACCTACACAACACGCACACCATGCCTCTCCTCATCATGCTTCAGTGTACAACAGTCTCCGAGTAACTAAATAATATCTACAGGGTAATTAGTATGAAATGGAAAATATCACATGAAGAAATTAGCAAAAAGGTGTCATAAAATAGGTATTTCGGCTGCGCCTAAAGAAATATATCAATCGATAAGTAAAACAATTTTTTTTAATTCACGGAACAAGCAGGTGGGCCTCCTGATGATAAGCGGTACCCTTTGCCTACGTCCACGTAGGACGCGCCCTATGTTTCATTGCACTGCGCCCGCCACCCTGAGACATAAAGATGAAAAGTCTCATGTGTCTGTAATGTCACCGGCAACCACACCCTTCGAACCGGAACACAGCAATGCGAGCACTACTGCTTTGCGTTAGAAATAGGTATGCAGGTAGTACTTCCCCGGACGAACTCTTTCACGAAAAAGCTCTACTACTACTAAAACAAGTACAATAAAGACTAAAAATGTGCATGGATACCACATTATAATTACGAAGAGGCCGTTACGATTACGTTGCAGGCCTCCGTTCCGTGTTGCTCGATGCCATAGAACAATATTTTCTCAACCGGGTAAAGTTAAGGGTGATGGTGAAATTACAGGTACATGAGACTTTTCATCTTTATGTTTCAGGAAAGCGGGCGCAATGCAATGCCACATAGGGTGCGACTTAGGTGGACGTGACCTGTGAGGTAATGCATTGTTAAAGGCAGAGGTTACCGCTCAACATCAGGTGGGCCATCTGCTTGTTCAATTTGTTCAATGTTTTGTTTTGTTCATTCAATTTCTTTTGTTTCGTACCTACACATCATTGATTATGCAATAAAGGAAACATGGGCAACTCCCCATACATTGTTTGACCCAACTTGTTTGACTAACGTAACGTACAGTTGAGATACTTTTGGTTATTGATAATATATGTTAAGATAATCAAAAAGCTAATTTAATTTCTTGCGTAGAAGTTGTGGGAAAGTAATGAAGCTTGTTGCGTTTTGTTTGACGCAAATGCAAAGAGTTGATTTACCTAATTATTTAGAAATACAACTTTTGCTTCCCATCTTCTAAAAATATACAAGTTCTTTAGAAAAGTTGGACAAAAAACAACATTTAGAACCGTACTAATTACTTCCAAGAAGGGTGGTTCAATTATATTATAAAAACGGGAAATTTTCACGTACCGTTAAATCGATGTAAGCACCGACATTGTTTCGACCCGTTTCGAGAGTCTTTCTCAAGGTGAGTGAACGCGACGCACTCCACCCGCGTTTCGCTTAGCACTAATCCGCTCAGTGCGAGCTGCAGCCCGCTCGGCTCGTGTAGTGGGGCGCGCGGGTAGGAATATAGCTTGTGTTCGTTTCGTCATCGTCGCCGGCGCAGTGGATTGTGGTGTCTCATCGCTGTCACTACTACTACCATCAACACCGTATGGCATTCCAGAGAGACAGGCAACACTCACTGTGTCTCTATCAGCTTCGTCTCTCGTACTAACGTGAGCACCATGCAGACATGATTTCCAGGCAGGTGGTAGAGCCCATCCCCGGTCCCTGTTAAAATTCGGCAGACGACCAATCTCGATTGCCTCACGGATCTTGCGAGGACCGTAAAACTTCTCTCTGGCCAAGACCCGGGCCTTGTCGAACCGAATGTAGTGCGTCGAACCGGCAATCAGCGAATGTTCTGCTAATGCAGAACTATCCACATCGACATTCTTCACGGCGCGTATATGCTCCTTAAGCCTAGTAGAGACATTCCTCTTCGTCTCGCCAACGTAACATTTGCCGCAGTCGCAGGGAATTGCGTAGACACCGGGGACACCCAATGGGTCTTTGTCCTTAGGAGACCGGATCATTTGTCTCAGTTGCGTAAGGGGTCGGAATATAGTTTTAATACTATACTTTCGCTGCAAAAAGTTTCCGATTTTGTCCGTTATACCCTTCACAAATGGCAAGTACGCTACAGCTCTCTCCACCGATACCTTCCGCGACCTAGTGGAAGAATTAGCCATACGAAAACTTTGTCTCCACCCGTAGCCATTTCTCTCTAGCTCTCTAGCTCGCTGTAGTGACAGCGATGAGACACCACAATCCACTGCGCCGGCGACGATGACGAAACGAACACAAGCTATATTCCTACCCGCGCGCCCCACTACACGAGCCGAGTGGGCTGCAGCTCGCACTGAGCGGATTAGTGCTAAGCGAAACGCGGGTGGAGTGCGTCGCGTTCACTCACCTTGAGAAAGACTCTCGAAACGGGTCGAAACAATGTCGGTGCTTACATCGATTTAACGGTACGTGGAAATTTCCCGTTTTTATAATATAATTGATATGATTCACGAAAGTTTTTATAGTAAAAAAGGGTGGTTCATTTATTTTTGACCTGAGTAAGCGGTTGCCCACCTCCTATGATTTGATTTTGTTTTTTTTATGGAGTTTTCCTCAGGCGCAGCCGGAAAACGAATTTCGTTAGTTAATACATAACATAAATGCAGTACCTACATACGTAGTACAAAAATACCATGCATCCAATTGTATTCTAGAAGAGTCTAACACGGTCACCTGATTCTATGACTCTGGAATCTGACGCGCCCCTTCTATGGCGAATTGGATCAGCTTGCGACCAGGTCGCTACGAAATTGGGAGTTACCTATTAGTTTACTATACAGGGCGTCCCATGACTATGTGACATGAAGGAAAAGTACCTTAAATATTGTAGATAAGATATGTTGCGGAAAAGAGACTTTATTTTATTTTTAAAACTTAGTAATACTGCATTCAAAAAAATTACAAAAATTACTTGCTTCGTCTGTCGTCGTTTCGTATGAGGTAGTGCTGGCCTCTGGTGTCAGAGTTTGTCAAGCCGCCCGAGGGCCTCTGACATGGCTTATCGACTGCTATTAATCAATAGCAGCCGGGACCGACAGCTTAACGTGCCCTCCGAAGCACAGAGCGATGGAAATCCGCACTTAGAAAAGTCATTGGTGCGGAGCCTAGGATCGAACCCGGTATCGTTGGATTCTGAGTTGCAATATTGAACCGTTAGGCTACCATCGCTTCGTCTGTGAATCGAACCGACTTCAATGTGAAAAAAACACCACGTATTTTTATGACGCTAATCAAAAGAATGTACCCGAAATAACAGTTCCTCTTATCAACATGGTATTTTAAAACAAAGGAATAACGTAAAATTAAATGATTATACTTTAATTTTTCATCATTCAGTTCGATTCCCACACGGAGCAAGTAATTTTTTATAAAATCTTTGAATGCAGTATTACTAAGTTTTAAAAATAAAATAAAGTTTCCTTTCAGCAAAACATCCTATCTACAATATTTAAGGTACTTTTCCTTCATGTCGCATAGTCTTGGGACGCCCTGTATTTATTTAAAGAAATAATAGTAAAACAAGCAGGATAAAAAAATCCAGCCTAAGAATAGACCCCTCCGTCTCCTCCCATGGATGTCGTAAAAGCTGACCAAAAAATTACCTGGACGTTAGTAAGATTTATAGGTATAAGATTTGTCCTGGCTGGTTTGAGCTTATTAAAAAATGTGTTATTACTGAAAGAAAGCGTTAACCAGAGTCAGTCGTGGGAAACAATGGCGGCGATGAGCTCACCAGTTGTCACGTCTATCTCCCAAACCCACAGTGAAAACAAGGCCCATTTGAGGCTCTATCTACTCTTTCGGGGAGAAAGGCGTGTGTCTATGTATGTATGTAACACAAAATATTTATAACAATAAAGGGATTATCGATACTTAACATAACATAACACCCAACAGTCACATCATAGTCCTGATCCCACACTAGGATTCCCTGTGTCGTGTGTATCGGGAACTACGAGCACCATGGTACCATAACACCCAGACCCGGAACAAATATTTGCAGATCATATAAAAAAAATATACCGCAGCGGGAATCGAACCCGCAACCTTTCACATTTCAGCCGGCTACTCGCCCGACGCAATAGGTCAGAATTATCTTAATTTTGATATAATGTTTTGTTTGCGTAATTAAGCTACCATTATCCATCGAGGAGTGTCGTATTCCACCTTCCGTCTCCATCATCAGATCAGCTCACCGTCACCATCATATTGTATTGACATCGGAACTTGACATGTATGCCAAATTTCAGCTTAATCGAACACCGTAAAGTGGTTGTATGTAAGATTTGATTAGGGATTTCCGGGACAGGTGAAACTAATTAAAAGCTTGTAGGTAAATATAGCTACTATCTGTATTTTGGAAACCGTTTGTTAATATATAAATGCTAGATAATTAGAACTTACCGATAAGTACTAACGAAACGACGGCAACTAACTTCAACATTTTGATTTTAAAATCTACACAACTAAAAAGTAATGTTTATGATTTAGTTTACGCGCCAAACTGTGTCTCGCAAGATGGCCGCCGCGCCGGATTGAATGACGGATATCTGTTGAATCCTCCTTTTTATATGAAAGCAAAGTTTACCCTTCTACTTATGCGTAGGACGCTCACAACGTGATATAAATATTTTGTTATATTTTATCGGTATATTTTTAGCCATTTCCAATAGTATTAATATTAAAAGCTCTTTAGTTCAGACAAAGTTCATAGTTAGATTAGATACAATCACAGCAGAATAAAATGTAATATTATGGTACCTATATTTATGTAGAGAGGTTCCTAATAACCACTATAATATTACAACGTACCTACATATTATAATAAACCTGAGAACATTATTAACATTATAAATAGGTACCACGTACCTACGAAGTAAGAAACTAAATAAAAAAACAGAAAATTAAAACGTCCATTTTTACCCAATGTTTTAGATGGGACAGTCAAATTTCAGTGCCATTACTGAGAATGTTATTGGGGCTATTTCTAACTAACAGGAATACTATTCGCTTACGAATAGTCACATGAACGCCATCAGTTCTTGAATTCGCATGAAGTTCTTGCGTCGTCATCGGTCTTGGTACATTCTCGGCGTCAAGTTAGTCCAGCAGTGGACTCAACTGGCTTCTAAAGAAGTTGAATAGTTATAGAGACGACTAGAGAAACTCACCAACTGTTGGGCGCTATAGGTTAACGAAAGAGCTCTAAAAAAAATTTGTTTTTGAATAAGAATAAGAATATTTGATTTGCTCGAATACAGGTAAGTTATTTCTAAGAGGTGTTACAATACAATTATGTCCCGTATATATTCTACCATCTAGTAGATGGTGTGCAAATGTCATTGTGATTTCATTTTTTTTTTATACTACTTGGATGGCGGAACAAGCTAGAGGCCCACCTGATGTTAAGCGGTAACCTCAGCCTATGAACAGTGCATTACCTCATAGGACACGTCCACCTAGGACGCACCCTATGTGGCATTACACTGCGCCCGCCACCCCGAGACATAGATGAAAAGTCTCATGTGCCTGTAATGTCACCGGCGAATTATACACAAAAAAAGCTCAATTATTCAAAAAGTTCATAAATTCATTAAACAATTCAAAAACAATGATCGGCTAGCCATTTCGTCAGCTTGCTTTAGTAAAAGCAAATCCTTAAATTAATTTATTATAGACCATGGCATTTACATACCTATATACATCTATAATATATTTATCTTATAAATCTGCAGTTTAAGTTTGGGTAATGGATTTCTAGGCTCAATATTCTTAACAACTACATCTGATTGCTTCTTATTAGAAGATATTCTGTGTGTTGTTTCACAAGACACAATTCTCTTATGTACATGCAAGCCACGGTTAAGATATGTATTTCTTTAAATAACGGTTTTTAACTGCCCATGAACCAAATAAAGGAGAATTCAAGATCTCAAATTGATAAGAGTTCTTAATATAAGATATATGCCTACCCCGAAAGGGTAGGCAGAGCCTCAATGGGCCTCTTTTCACCGTAGGTTGCCACCATCGTGGGAATATAGACGTGACATGTGGTGGACTCATCGCCGCCATTGCTTTCCACGACTGACTCGGATAACGCTTTCTTAATAAATTTATTTACAGAAATAATTATATTACTAGGTAATACAAGGTATATAAAAAACACATATTAAGAAACAGTTGTGCTACCTGAAGACCGCTGCTAACGATCTAAAGGTAGCTCAACTGATCCAAATCACTTCCAGACGGAAGCGACCCTAAGATGCTGGCTGCATTGCCACGCTGAACGGCAGATAGTAGATATCTCGATACCTACTGAGTTCTAGAACGATTTTGGTGGGTCATTCTTGACTCGGTTCTAACGCGACCAAACCTAGAATGGCAACAAACACGGCCTTGCATGGCAGGCGGATTGTTGATCAGTGTGTTAAGTGCTCAGGTGGATGCTACTGCGCATACTTTGTTGTAATCTGTTATTGGGCTTTTACACCATCCATGGGAGGAGACGGAGTGGTACATTCATAGGCTGGCGGCCGAACACACGGAATTTATTATAAATTTTTGCTATACCTACATCAATAATGATATATACGCCTTTTTCCCCGAAAGGGTAGGCAGAGCCTCAATGGGCCTCTTTTCACCGTGGGTTGCACCATCGTGGGAATATAGACGTGACATGTGGTGGGCTCATCGCCGCCATTGCTTTCCACGACTGACTCTGATAACGCTTTCTTTCAGTAGGTATAACACATTCAGAGCAGCCACGCATGACCAATCTTATAACCAACGAATTTTACTAACAAGTACATACTGTCCATGAATTCTTATTAATTCAATTCAATTTAATTCAATTCAATTCATTTATTTCAGGCAACAGCGAAAAATTTACATTGTACCTAGACAAAGGCCCATAGTAATATATACCTTACAACTAACATACATATAAAGATATTTATAACTTAATCTAACACACGTGTGATCGCCGACGCGTCGCGGCCCGGGGGATCACGTCACAGAAAACCTTCGGCCTTTCGGTTTATTAAGGTAAACGAATCCATAGGAAGTCACTAGTCTCACAAGAAAGTTACAGAAAATTGATAAGCTTGAAAGTTTTTCTATAAAAATGTAAATAAATTGACGGACTCGTGGACAGATTATTAGATGAGGTGATTTTAACCAACGGGGTGTGACGCCGCAGAATTCCTAATCATAGATTTGATTTTTAAACCCCGACTTAAAAACGAAGGTGCGTTATAAGTTTGACGTGTCTGTGTGTGTGTGTGTCTGTCCCATCGTAGCTCCCGAACGGATGAACCGATTTCAATAATTTTTGTTTTGTTTGAAAGGCGAATTTGTTGGGAGTGTTCTTAGCTATGTTTGTTAAACTTTTACAAAATGAATTACTTGTTGTGAAAGTGTTCGTCGGAGGAAGTACTACCTCCATACCTATACATACATACATAGACACACGCCTTTTTCCCCGAAGGGGTAGGCAGAGCCACAATAGGCCTCTTTTCACAGTGGGTTGCATCATCGTGGAATACTCTACCGCAAAGAATAGTGCTCGCATTGCTGTGTTCCGTTTTGAAGGGTATGGGTGCCGGTGAAATTACAGGCACATGCAATGCCACATAGGGTGCGTCCTAGGTGGACTTGACCTATGAGGTAATGCATTTGTTCCGTCATAGTGAGTCACAGCTTAAGCGTGACTTTTTTAATTGAAAAAACTTAAAAGTACCTATAGGAAAATCTCCTTTATGTAAAACTTCCTAAGTACAATATTTAAAGAACTTGTCGCTCTTTTCCCGCCATTTCGAAAAGAGACTTGTTTTTGTAGAGTTTTTTTGAGTTATTTTGTGTTATTTTGTATTGTGTAATGTAACTAATGTAACTCGTTTACAGAGCACAAGTGTAGTGAAATGAAATGGAAGTGAATGTGTGACTTTTGAATTGTTGGAAATTGTGTACCAAAGTTTTAGTAAAACGGCCACCATTTTACTAAAACATGACTTAACTGTGACGACTTGGAAGGAGTGTTACGTTGCAAATTATATTGAAAATAAGAAAAATTTAAAATATCGTAACCTGAAAATGGCGAATTAAAAAGCCGTGCGGAACCAATTAATAAAACAAAATGGGACACGCTGTATAGCGGAATATGGATCTAATAAACAGCCTGTATGTACTTATTTCAGGCAAAAAAAGATATTCAATATCTAGCGCCCATTGATGGCGGCAGCTATTTTCGCGAGCGAAGTTGCGGGTCAACACTAGTAACAAAGTTAGAAGCGTTTTGTTCAAACCATAGACGTAGAATTTTTTCGCTACGCTAAATAGACAAACGAAGCGTGGGAGAGAGAAGTCATTTTTAAATGTACCCCGTGCAAGAAGAAAAGTGACAGTAACAATGTATTGAATGTGACATGTTTTGCTTGAGTACATGCCCATACCGGACGGTCTCTTTTGCAGTTTAACTAATTTCGTATTTTTTTTAGTAATCTTACTATTAAATAACAAATATTACTTTGTATGACAATGGTGTCGTGTTCAGTTTGTGACTGTGAATATACAAGACGTAATTATCCGGGTAAATACACGTTTCACAGGTAAATAAGAGATTATTGGTAGTTCGATTGTATTGCTTATTTTATCAATTCTGCTTTAGTAAATGGCCTAAAAACCAGTTTCATTCGTAGATTAGGACTTTCCCTTATATTTGTTAATAATATTTCGTTGCTGCACCTAGAAATAAACAATATTTTATGTAAAATATAAAAATGTTTGATTACGATAGGGCTTGACCAAGTGATGACGTCAGAAATATCGATAGTCCTGTTGCAGTCTATATCGTTGTATAATGCGCATCATGTAAAAAGAACGCTGGCGGTCTAGCTTCTTCAGGCGTTCCAGCGTTCTTTTTAAGAGATTACTTACTTTTCTACTTATTTAAGAGATTAAGAGACCTATGCATTCAATGAGTGCCTACCTAGTTTACTACAAATAATGTACAATTATAGTACACGTCATGTAAAAAGAACGCTGGTACGCCTGTAGAAGCTTGACCACCAGCGTTCTTTTTACATGACGCGCACTATACCTACCTATAAATTAAATTTTTGTCCATCCTAGAATGGAGGTTTACTTTGTTTGGAGTAAATATGTGTGCTCTGTTAACATTTTACCGTTTTTTTAAAAACCTTTAATAACCAGGTGGACATTGAGGTGTGTGTTTTTGTATTGACTATTGAAAAGGTAACTTTAAAGCACCACGGGTGTTTTTATTGCAGTTTGTGTAGTAGATATTTTGGAGTAAATATTTACGTTGTTATACACACGCCTTTTTCCGAAAGGGTTTTTTTTTTTTTACTTTTTATAAATAAATATTGTTTATTTCTGCTTAATAAAATAATAGGTAACAAATTAAATTTAAATATACCCCAAAAATTCCGTTCCAGCGGGACTCGAACCTGCACCCTCGCCTGTGATCAGCGATGCCTTTACTTTCGAACTTTGAACAGAAGGTTTCCGATGAAACACCTGTAGATACAGCACTATCAACTTGGCGCTATAGCCGAGTTGATAGTGCCCACAAATTTCGTCTCCAGCATCATAGCTCGATCTATGGCTAAATTGTTTAAGGCATCGCCGATGACAGGCGAGGGTGCGGGTTCGAGTCCCACTGGAACGGATTTTTTGGGTAACATATAAATTTAATGTTATCCATAAAAAGTGGTTTACACTTGAAAAATAATAAACTTTGGGGTAACAAATTGTCTATAGATAAAGTAACAGAGTGAAAAATTATATGGGCGTAGCACGGCTGATATAAAATGTTTTTGTGCTTTCAGATTTCCAAGTAATCCTTTGCTACGAGAAAAATGGTTATCGGTTATAAGAAGAGTGGGATAGACTCAAATAAGAACTCCACTAGCAGCAAACAATTTAAGTTTAAATTTAAAAGGGAAACTCTAAGATCCCACCTATAAATAAAACTGTAATATTTAGGGGTCAATAAATAATAAAGGTTTATTTATTAACTGTATTCAAAATTGGAATAAGAACCTTATTCTCTTTATGACGTCAATTCTGCCACACTGTGTTATTCATGAAAGACTTAATCTGCATTAAGATGTATTTATCTACCATACACATCACGGACGGATGATGAATTCTATCGACAATGTAAAAGTGTTGGTCAAGGACAACACTATTTTTAACTCGGACATAGACTTTCACCAACACGTGCACATATTTTTTTTTGTTCCATCTTCGATCTCTAATTGTAGATCTAGTACATATACTAAATCTATGGTTCAAACAAACACGTGAAACCCGACACCCTCATAAAACGAAACCCATGTCTTTTGATGCGTCACCTAAGATATGACCTTCTTATATTATTTATTTAGATCTTCTACATATAATGCTTAAACGTCTGTACTATTATGTATTCTATGCCACGACATTCAGTTGAATATTTCAGATATAAAAAAATACAGGTCAAACTACCTACCTATAGTACAAATGACTCTCTGCGAGTAAAGTACACAGCTTCAAAGTAGATGGCGCTGCTAAATCTGTCCGGCTTCTAGAACGCGCTATCGATGCGTTTTGCGGCATTGGCGGCCAGAAAAACGACGTACCTACTGTATAACAATTTATACTAAAAAATTAAAGTTTTTGAAAGAGTGTCTTATTTATAAATTAGATTTAGACCTCTTACTTAGTCTAGTCTATACTTCTATAGATTATATTATCTATCTTATTATGATTCGTTATTAAGGATAAAATATAATAAAAAAGCCTTTATTTCAGCTACCCTAACATAATAAGTTGTATAGATGAATGTCTTTTCACACTATCACTTCTAAAACCTAATACAGGTACACATAATATTTTTATACATATTAAAAAACTTATATTTTATGTAGTTGTCGCCTCTGCGGCGTAGGCCTCCCCTAAATCATTCCACTTGTCCCTCTCACGCGCCTTCCTCATCCAATCTGGTCCGCATTGTTGAGTGAAAATGTCTCTCCATCTCATCCTGGGTCTCCCTTTCTTCCTCTTACATTCATATGGTATCCATTCCGTAGCCCTTTTCGCCGATCTAACACTTTCCAGTCTGCAAATGTGTCCAGCCCAACTCCATTTTAAGGATCTTATTTTACTCTCTACATCTGCTATTTTTGTCCTATTCCTTATTATTTATTGCTTACTTTGTCTGAGATCTTTAAACCAAGTATACTTCTCTCCATTCTCCTCTGACATACAGCTAGCCTTTCCTCGTCTTCCTTTCTCAATGGCCAAGTCTGGCAGCCATATGTTAGGCATGGAAGTATTGCCATTTCAAATACTTTATTTTTTATGTACATCTTCATATTTTTGTTTTACATTATTTCCTTGGGACTCCAGTACTTTTTCCATGATAGAGCAATCCTTCTGTCAATATCGTTTTCAGTACAATTTTCAAATGACATTAATTGTCCTAGATACACGTAGTTTTGGACGAACTCTATTTTTGCACCCTCTACAATTACATCACAAGTCTCACCGTTCGTAAGTATTTTAGTCTTGGATGCGTTAAGCGATAGTCCCACCTTACTACTTTCTTTTGACAACTCTGTGTCCATGGTTTCCAGATCTAGCACGTTTTCTGCGAACACCACGATGTAATCTGCAAAGCTCTTAGGAACTCTCCATTCACTTTTACTCCCCTGCTCTCCCATTTTAGCTCCCTGAAGATCATTTCTAGCACCGCTGAGAATATTTTTGGCGAAAGCGGGTCCCCTTGCCTCACGCCTTTCCGACTGGAAACTTGAATCCCTCCCTTTCTAACTTCACTTTAGCGTAGCATTTGGAGTAAACGCTTTTAATCAAGTTGGCGTATTTTTCGTCAACGCCTTGTTGGGCTAGCGCTTTCCATAATGCATCATGGTACAAGGAATCGAAAGCTTTCGTGTAATCAATGAAGCACATATACATGGTCATTCCATATTCATTGGCTTTCTCTATCATTTGGGTCACAACTTGAATATGATCCATTGTTGGGAAACCTTCTTGCTCATGTGGTTGATTTTCGTCCAGTAGTTTTGTAATTCTTTGTAAAATTATTTTTGAGAAGATTTTATACAAGTTGGTCATTAGGCTGATTGGTCTGTAGTTCCCCAGCTCACTACGATCTCCTTTTTTGTGCAGTAGTGTAATTGTGGATTTTGACCACTGTTCAGGGGTGGTTTCTTGTTCTAAAACGCTATTAAACAGAATTTGTAGCGGCTTCTGTAGTGAGTTCTCAAGAGATTTCAGTACCTCGTTTGCGACGTTGTCACTTCCGGGGGGGCTTTATTATTCTTTTGAGTGCGTATTGCATGTCTTATTTCAGATTTCAGAATTGCTTGCAAACCGTTATCGGCACTGGTAGAGTCTCTGTCCAATTCAAAGTTACGTAGCCCTGACGAGGTTTCTTTTTTGTAGAGCTCTTTATAAAAATTAGTCGCTTCTTTGATTATATCTGGACGTCTAGATAGCATTTTTCCACGCTTATTTTTCATATTCGTAGCCCACTTTGACTTTACACTCAACTCCTTGTGTGCCTTTCGAAGAGCTCCAGTTTTACTTATAAACTTTTCCAAAATTTCCTGGCGTTTTCCTTTCTTCTCGTTTGAATTTCGGTTGATTAATTTGCTTATTTTTGTTATCTCTAACTTTATTTCTTTTGTTCTTTTCCATTTGTACAACAGTCTTCTTTTTTCTAGAAGATCATTTGATTCCTGATTGATAAATACTTTTTCTTCCTCTTTACTTCGTGGTAATTCATTTAATAGAAGCTTCAATACACCTTCCAGCTTGTTGTACTGTTGTTGTATATTGACTGTGGTGCTCAGAGATTCGGTGAATTTGCTCTCCCAATACTTTGCGCTCTCTCCTGTAATTAGTAGTAAGTCTCGTGTATATTTCGTAGGTTGAATGTTCCTCCTGTTGCGGTTCATTTTAACTGTCAACTCGCAACGGATCATTCTGTGGTCAGTATTGAAGTTCAAATTATTTATGATGTCGAATTTTTTAATCTGAGTGTGTCGATTTGTTAGTATGTAGTGAATTTCATTAAAATTCTTCCCATTTGGATGTCGCCATGTCCGCTTCCGGTGCTTTTTCCGTTTAAACATACTGTTTACAATTTTGAACTTTTCAGCAAGAGCAAACTCTACCATTTTCTGTCCCTGTGCACTTCTCTCCCCGTGTGAGTACTTTCCAAAGATTAACCCTTCCCCTCTCTTCATTTCTCCCACTCTTGCGTTGAAATCACCAAGAATTAAAACATTCTTGGAATATCGAACAAAATCGAGGGCAGTTTCCACTGATTGATGGAATAAATCTTTATCTTCTTTTGAGTAAACCTGTATAAACGACCATGTTGTGTTGTCCAGTAACTGTAATTCCAAAGTGGCGACTCTGTCTGAAAAAGATCTAAAACCTATGATGTTATTTTTGAGGTGTTTTTTCACCAGAAATCCCACTCCATTTCTTCCGTGGCAGGTTGATGTATGATAAATAATGAATTCTGGATTCTCTTCGATAGTCTCGTTTTCTCTTCTCGTCTCACTTATGCCTATGATATCCCAGTTCAATGATTTTACAGCATCAGTTAGCTCTACGATTCTGCTATCCGATAGTAGAGTCTTTACATTCAAACATGCCACATTCAAACATGCCACATTCAAATTATTATGCGACTGCGTACTTTCATTTGTTTTCTTATTTATTTTTTCATATCTAACTATATTTTCGCTTTCTTTGTAATTTAGGGGGTTTTGGTCGTACTCTTCTACGGTGACCGGCCGGCTTGGAAGAGGTAGAGGGGCGCTCATTAGTTTTTTTGGTTATCCTGGTTCCCCTGGACATCGTGACTTGTGGAGGCCCGATCAACGGGGTTCAATTGCGACGGGCGAAGGAAACTTGTTATGTTCTGTGATTTATTCTTTTTTGGTAATTGTTTTATTCGTTCTTCAGTACTGACCTCCTTAGACTGCGCTACTTCAGGTGACTCTGATAAATATCTCTTATTAGAGCCTTTCCCTCCTGTGCGGCCTGCTGGTTTTTTTGAGTCTAAGTATACTATTCTATCGTATCGTAGAGCAACTTTCCTCCCGGATTCCAGCTCTCGTTTCAGTTCATGCTGCAGATCTTTGCGTTTTTGTAATACGGCGGGGGGGGGGGGGGGGGGGGGGGGGTAGCTCTAGCTTTCTCTCAGTTGTAGTGAGTGTTACCACTACGGGTATGAGTTTTCCAGTGGCTTTTCCTAGCCGGTATACAGTCTCAATTTCCCACCTGTGACACGATATACCCATTTTCATATTGATAATGTCCAGGATGAGGTAA
Organism: Operophtera brumata; assembly: GCA_932527175.1. NCBI lineage: Eukaryota > Metazoa > Arthropoda > Insecta > Lepidoptera > Geometridae > Operophtera > Operophtera brumata. The sequence continues at coordinate 31,903,984 of OW052232.1, read as the reverse complement.
AGTAAGCCTTCGTAATTGCTTTCTGCTTCGTCAACCCCAAACAGATTTAGGTTTTTCTTCCTTATCTGCTTGTCTAAAAAATCTATAGATTTCTGTTGATCTTATATTTTATTTTCCAACATAATAGTCTTGGCTTCCATGTGGTTGAATTTCTCATCCAAATTTTTGTTTATGCTTTCTTTGATTCTTTCCTCCATGCTCTTCATATCCTTCTTTTGCTGTGCCAAGTCTACTTGTATGCTTTGAAGAATTTTCATGATTTCTTCCATTTCTTAGTACAACAGCTGCCCTCTAGTGGCGGTTGATAAAACTAGTATGAGTTTGATTCGATCCAAGGTTGAATAGTACAGTCGCTTCGTAGTTCAGCTATTAACCAAAAGATGGCACTGTTCTCAGTTTTGAAAACGGTTATGACTTGTTATTTATGATTCAAAACATTGAGGTTATAATTTCTTATAAAATTTCTCAATCTCAACTATATGACCGTCGTGAACGTGTTTGTTGCACTGACTGACCTCCGATCTTCGTTGTTTTTGTATTCCCCCCTCCTTATTCTCGTTGAAGTTTGTGTCACTGACGAAATCCGTTACGAACTGTTTTTCCAAGTTTTCGTTTTAGCCACAGCGGTATTTGGACTGAAAACAGTTCTTTAGGGTTTTCGTAACTTGTTTCACGATTTAAGCACTTTTCGTACGAGATGGAGATGTTAAACTATTTTTACTTTTGAATAGATCGCAGAGATGATGTACTTAAGGATATATGTATAAAAATAACATATTTAGTCATGTGTAATAGAAAAGGTCGAGAGCTCAGCCACGCTGTTTTTCAGCCTCGCCTTAGAAGCTGCTGTCGTCACAGCAGCCATGATACTCGGTAGCTATCCGCTGTTCCGCTGTATGGGTATGTCCTTAGAAAGCTTCGCAAGACTGCAAACCGTGACACCATTTTGGCAGCTTATCATGGATATGTTGCCTCAGTTCTGAAATATGGTCTTATTCTCTGGGGCAATTCGACAAATGTACAAAGGGTTTTTATCGCCAAAAAGAAATGCGTGCGAGCAATTGTTGGGATACCTTCGTGGGAGTCGTGTAAGCCGATCTTTCGTGAATTAAAGTTATTGACATTGCCCAGTAACTATGTACATTTTGGAAGCAGCTTTGTTTGTTAAAGAGCAATCTAGTTTATTTACAAAAGCAGTGACCTATAACATAGATGTCTAAGAAACACAAATAGAATTGTTCTTTCCAAATTGCCTAAAACTAGCCTTAATCAAAAAAGTTCTTATGCTGTGTGTGGACGGATATTTTACTAATTACTCAATGAGATTAAGGACTTGCCAATAGGGTTCTTTATAAGAATGATAAAATTATGGCTCGTTGACAGAGCCTTTTACAATGTTAGGGAATTTATTAATAGTGACTGAGACTATCTGTAACTGTGGTTGTTTTATTGTGATTATTTGTGATGTTGCTTTTTATTTATTTAATTAATAACATTTGCTAAAATTATTTTAGGTAGTTAAATTAAATGAAATAATATTCAGTTGATATAATTAGAATTTAAAAAATTAGGTATTAGGAATTTGAAAATTTGCATGCAGATGTTTTTGATGAAACTTGTGAACTTGTGAGTTGTGAACTTTTTAACCATGTTTGAAGCGAATAAACCATTCATTGCATTTCCATGAAAATATATCACTATGTTGTTGACTTTCAACAACACACACACACACACAACACACTACCTACACACTTTTACACTTTTTTATTTTACATTTCACTTTCTTTTGACAGTTGAGTACAGAGCTGGCGCCATCTATTTTAAGCATGATGTGAAACTGAAAACCCCTCATTGCGTGACAAGGCCTTTTATCAAAAATGTGTTGGGGAGTGATGATAAAATTACGTGATATCTAGTTTCTATATTTTAATTTTATCTATTGCCCGAAGTAGCTGGATACATATCCTACAATAATTGATTCCATAGTTTCCCACCATGACCATCAGATCTCGAAAACATACCTGGCTAAGTACAAAATACCACGGAACTACCTACCTAATAGCTGTGCTAATAGTACAATAGACAAATGGCTCTTTATAAGTAAAGTTTGCAGCTAAAAACTAGATGGCGCTGCTAAATCTGTCCGGTTTCTAAATCGCGCTGCCGTTGCGTTTTGCGGCATTGATCACCAGAAATAAGACATAGTTTTACAACAATAATAATAAGTATTTTACAATTTTTGCAAGAGTGTCTCGCAGTACAGACCTCTCACAAACAGAACGGTAAATCAGTACAAAGACTTTGAGTTGAATCTGTATCAGTCAGTTCACTAAAGGTATTTAAATTTTTAACAAGAATAAAAGATTTGCCTTATTCAGAAAATAACTTTTGAAACTATCGTCGAGTTTCGATTATTCGAGTATTTATCGAGTGTTCGAGTTTTTCCTGTTATTCCGGGACTCCCGGAATAACACATAGGCACATTTTTATCCCAATATTCCCACGGCATCTAGACTTACGCGGGTGAAACCGCGGGGCGCTGCTTGTTATTAATAATTAATAATTTTTTCATTTAGTAAACGCATAGGGAATAAATTAAATCAATAAAAATAGCATTTACATTTCTGAATCATCTTTAAATATACGTATAATAATAAATTAGTAAAAACCCGAGTAGGTACTTTTAATATTTTAGTAAAAGTCAGTAGGTACTCCCTACTGAAGACACGCTACTAAGCCTAAAAACAACAGTTTTTAGATTGTCTGTTTGTGTAAGCGTTTGTGCATGTTGTCTCCGGAATGTACCTATGTTGATTTCAGTGGTGTATTGAGCTAAGCTTGGATTGAAATTTTGTTTTTGTTTCATTCCAATCGGTTGTTAAATGAGTTTGTAAAAGTGGGGTGACCCCTATCCGGTATTCATGATACCAATAATCATGGACTTTATACTACTGCCCTTCGAGCCTTCGACCAAAGTAAAATTTTACTTAGGTTTTTGCTACTGCCAATAATTTATCCATAGACTTGTATTCACGTTAACAACCAACATAGAGTGCTGGCAGCACTGATGAACCTAATCAAATTAGACATGGCAAAAGGATAAAGTTCCAAAGCCAAAACGAACATAAAAAAAATAAAAAAATAACCTAAAACGAAAAGACCGCGTCTCTGCCATTTTGTTTGTAATTTGTTGATTTCCTTCCACTATTGTTTTATTACGTGGAATAAACTGACCAATTTGTGTAATTCACTATCATTTACCATAATTCCCATACCAATACAGACTCCAAGAAGTGTTAATCTAGTGTAAAAAGCTAACCTTTTGTTCCGGCGTAAGGCTATCATCAAAAAAGTGACAATAACTCGTGAAATGGTTCGCGGATCCGGCCGTGGAGGCCGAGGCATGCCGGGCAGAGGTGGTATGAACCGTCCGCCGTTCAACAGACCGAGGCCTATGATGCTGAGACCTCCTTTCGACCTCATCTTGGCCGAGCCTGCGTTTCCTCGGTGCAAGCCCGCTCCCGATGACGCCGCCCTCACTCAGGCGCTCCTTAAAAGACACGCGGAGCTCTGCCCCACACCAGCGGAGCAGGCGGCCGTTCTTAGCCTCGTCACCAAAGTGCAGACCGTTCTCGATAACCTGGTGGTTGCTCCGGGAGAATTTGCTGCTTGCGTGAGTATAACTTTTTATTTATTAATAATACACAGGCTCTCGGAGCTGATGCGTCCTTATCAGTGCACTTTAAATGTTGGTCAAGTCTATTTTTCATAGAATTGACCGATCACTGAGTCTGGTAACCGGTTCAAAGTGTGCACAATGCGATTGGGCAATATGTGCATCATCGGATTGCTGGTACTTTGCCTGCTTTGCAGCTTCAGCGAGTGTCTGAGGCTCTTAGTCCTATATTATTGTTCATGGTATATAGTGTCTGTGATAAATCTGGTATATTGTAGTGGTTGTTTAGGATCTTGTAGGTTTCTATTAGATCACCACGCTTTCTACGTTGCCTGAAGGGTAGTGAATCCATGTTCGTGAAGTCGTCTCTCATATGTAAGTGCTTTAAAACTTGGTACCATTTTCATTGCCCTATGTTGCACTCGTTCGAGAACGTTAATATGTTTTTTGAAGTACGGGCTCCAAATCTGGAATGCATACTCTAATAATGGCCTCAGATATGCCTTGTAAAGTTTAATAAACAACTCCCTGTTAATGCATGTGAAAGCTGAAAGCTTTCCTTATTATATACATTCCTAAACCCCCCCCCCCGGTAGCCATAGGCACTCAGGGTTAGATTTCCCATGGTGGAACAATTTTTGAAATCGGCACAGTAGTTTTTGAGTTTATTAATTACAAACATACACACACACAAAAATACAAATCTTTATTAAAAGATATTTGTATATTGCGATTGCAGATATTTGTTCAGGGTGTTCTGGGTATTTTCTATATATAATAAGAAATATCTATCTATGTATTATATTGTATTAAGTATATCAGTTATCTAGTACCCATAACACAAGCTCTGCTTAGCTTGGGGCTAGATTATGATCTGTGAACTGTCCAGTTTAAAAAAAAAAAAATACTGGTCTGGATCTTAAATTGTCTGTAGAACAATTTTTGTCCAACAGACTTGTCATGGTATGCAGACCAATTTGGATGTACCTAGTTATATAAAATGTCATCCTTATTATGATGAACTTCATCGTTTCAGCAACTAGAGGAAGTGAGACAGGTTGGCTCATACAAGAAGGGCACCATGATGGCCGGCAAGAATGTGGCAGATATTGTGGTGATCATGAAGACACTGCCCACCAAGGAGGCTGTCGAAGGACTTTCCAATAAGGTACGGATTACCATCCCTCATTATTGCAGTCGTTTATATTTTTTATTGCCTTGATGGTGATGCAACTGATCGACTCGTGTGGAAGGAATTGGGAGAAGCCTACGTCCAATCAGGGTTTGAAATTATCAAGATAAATACCTATGCCCTTTGATAATTACCGCGATAATTATCATGATAATTATCAGATAATTATCAAACAGATATTAAGCCTAGGAATCCTTTTTTATCTGATATTACATATCAACATTTATGTTAGAAGCAAGAAGTTTAGTAAATAAATTATACACATCTTACAATCACGGTAGGTAATTTTTTTTTTTTTTTTATAATTGCGTGAATAAAAACTTGCATACCAAAATAAGCTACTTAATTAAATTGATGATTGGAATATCATCGTCATCAACCTCAACTGCGTTAACTGGACGGACGTTGTCTGTATCTGTAGAATTTAAATTCAAAATCCAACTTAAATCTGCGTTATTAGTACCAAGATACTTAACAAGATAATAATTATCAATGATAATTATCACTTTAAACCCTGCGTCCAATAAAATCTGCGTTATTAGTACCAAGATACTTAACAAGATAATTTTCAACCTATATTTATCTTGATAATTATCTTGATAAATTTCAATGATAATTATCACTTTAAACCCTGCGTCCAATAATGGTCAGTTTATGGCTCATGGTGATGATGATGATAATGTTTAATATCATAATAATGAATGCTAGTTTGATTCTATACAATTTAATACGAAACTGATGAATCACATGTCTTAAATATTACAGTATTTAATTTTGTAGAAACAAATTTTGCAAATTTTTTAAACCCTCGTGCTCGAACTTCTGCCGCTTCGTCACTTACTAACAGGTGAGATCGCGGTAAATGAGGGTCTATCATAGTTTTATAGAAACTACAGGTGTAGCGCTTAACTGAGTCAGTCCCTGAGGTATGGGAGCGGTACGGGAGGGGTGTTTTCGTTACGTCGAAATGAAGCATGGCTTCATGTCATCTGATAATTTGAGAGACGAAAACACCCGTACCGCTCCCATACCTCAGGGACTGACTCAGTTAAGCGCCTAGACCTGTAGTTTCTAGAAAACTATGGTAGACCGTCAATTTACCGCGATCTCACCTGTTAGCAAGTGACGAAGCTGCAGACGTTGGAGCATGAAGGTCTAAAAAATGTATTATTATTATTATTTAAAATTATAGACGAGCAGCTTTTACTGATGTGCCTATTTCAGAGTGTCGAAATGTCTTAGTTCCACTCGCTGCACTGATTACACTTTAATGTATTTAATTGTTAACAGTTTGTTTGTTCGCAACCAGTTATCTAATTTGTTCTTGAAAGAAAAATTTGCAAAATTTGTGTCTACAAAATTTAATTGACTTGATTTAATTAATATCCAAATGAGGAACTAACATCGTTTGCATGGAGCGGGCTAGCAGTACACTTCCTTAAGATACTACTCAATATTTTGCAGGTGAACGAAGAGCTGAACAAACTGATGGTGGCGGATGGGTCCGGGGCCGTGGTGTCGTCGTGCCACGCGCGCGGCTTCACGGTGACGGGCGCGTCGGCCGCCGTGCGCGCGCTCGTGACCACTCTGCACCAGAACCTGAGGAAGTTGGAGCCCGATGTGAGTAGCGCTGCGAGCTGATGGGTGCCAGGGTGGCAGAACTGCTTGTTGATACAAGAGACAGCTGTTGTTCGGTAGACTCGTTGTAAGCGGGGCGCTCTTAAATTACTTACTATATAAAATAAACTAATGAAAAATCCCGTTCTAAAAAAAATTAAAATCTTTGTTCTGTGTGTATTTTGTGGTTGTAGACACTGCGTTTATTTGTAAAGGCTGCGAAATGTATAATTTTGTTGTAATTACAGGTACATCTGGAGTTCAAAGTGATCAGCAGCCACTTGGCCGCCATCCGTCACAGCCGGTGGTTCGAGGAGAACGCTCACCACTCCTCCATCAAGGTACGATTCATCTGAAGATTGATTGTTACTGAGATCACTTAGGACGGGCTCGCACGCGCTAGCTCACGTCGCGTCGGCTCGAACCATTACGATCACACGGCGCGTAGGCGCGAGCTGGAATTATTTGAATTATTCATACATAAACACACGCCTTTTTCCCCGCCTGTTTTTTTTTTTTGCACCTTAAAGTAGGTCGGTTTTGTCTTTAATTATGAAGATTGTTTTTATCGATAGGGCCCCCTATTTGCCCGACGTTTCGCTTTTGGTTCGAAATTCAAATAACTCAAATAATTGTGACAGTTGGCCACAGATGCCATAAATTAAGAAATGAGGTGGACTTTGTGAACTACCTATATTTGGTTATATCTATACCAGTTTCACCGTTGATAATGAATGTAATTCCCCGGCAGGTCCTCATCCGACTGCTCCGAGACATGTGCTCCCGGCACGCGGGCCTGGAGCCCCTCACCCCCTGGATGGTGGACCTGCTGGCGCACCACTGCATCATGAACAACCCCGCCAGGCAGGCGCTGGCCATCAACGTGGCGTTCAGGTAACACTTGCATTCAACATACAAAATATGTAAAAACAAAAACAAGTATATCAGAATCAGATTATTTATTATTAATAAATAATATTTAAAAAAAAAAAAAAAAGAACATGCTTTTATAGCTAACCGAACTAAAAAATAGAAAATAATTTTTAATTTCAAAGAGTTTATGTTACACTTGTAAAAGATCGAACAATCAATCAGAATTTATCACCTCAAAATAAAATTATAATAAAGTTAAACTTTATTATGAATATAATTATAATTTTAGCTATAAAAGAGTGTTTTTTTTTTTTTTTTTTAAATATTATTTATTTCTCATTTTTTAGTTCGATTTATCAATTAGTTATTTGTTGACATGTGGTATTGAAATTCCTCACAGTAAGGCCCTCTAACTCTCTCTCTCTCTCTGACACTAACAATAGACTCATACAGTGAACCAATAGGTACTTAGGTCAGTGCAACAATCTTTAACAGTTATCTAGCTAAGCTCTGCTTAGCTTGGGGCTAGATAATGTTGTGTGAACTGTCCAGCATTATTTATTTATTTTGGTTGGGAGTCTGCGCGCTGAGCCGAAGTGTTTGAAGCAATGCTAGTACGTGAATGCAGCAGGAGTTTAAAGCTGCACTGTTACCTGTTCCAGACGAGCCCTGTCGCTGATGGCCGGAGGGCTGTTCCTGCCGGGCTGCGCGGGCCTGCCCGACCCGTGCGAGGCGGCGCACGCGCGCGCGCACACCGCGCTCGACCTGCCCGCGCAGGACCAGGCCGCCGCCACCGCACAGACGTACGTACCACGACGGAAGGCGAGGAGTTACTACTACACGAATGTACCACATTAAACTATATGCACATGAGACTTTTCATCGTTATGTCTCGGATAAGATAAGATAATTTTATTTGCCAGAATATTGTACATACATACATACATAGACACACGCCTTTTTCCCCGAAGGGCTAGGCAGAGCCTCAATGGACCTCTTTTCACAGTGGGTTGCACCATCGTGGAATATAGACGTGACGAGTGGTGAGCTCATCGCCGCCATTTCTTTCCACGACTGACTCCGCTAACGCTTTCTTCCAGTATTATCACATTCCATAAATAAGCTAGCAGCCAGGACAAATCTTATACCAACGAATCTTACAAACAAGTCCGGGTAATCCCTAAGACGGCTTTTACGACATCCATGGGAGGAGATGGAGGGGTCTATTCTTGGGCCGGACAATATTGTATAAAGGTCTTAAACTAGGTGGAGGGTGGCGGGCGCAGTGCAATACGACATAGGCTGCGTCCTAGGTGGACGTGACCTATGAGGTAATGCACTGTTCATAGGTAGAGGGGTACCACTTAACATCAGGTGGGTCATTTGCTTGACCCATCAATCCAAGTAGTATAAAAAAAAAAAGTCCAGTCGACGGGTAGTTCCAGATAGAAAAAGGTCAAAAGTTAATGGAACTTTCGGATGTTTTAAAAATTACATTACAGGCACATGAGACTTTTCATCTTTATGTCTCAGGGTGGCGGGCGCAGTGCAATGCCGCATAGGGCGCGTCCTAGGTGGACGTGACCTGTGAGGTAATGCACTGTTCATAGGCAGAGGTTACCGCTTAACATCAGGTGGGCAATCTGCTTGATCCATCATTCCATGTAGTATATAAAATGTGTGTCTGTCTCTTTTATAAGTCCAGTTGACGGGTAGTTTCAGATAGAAAAAGGTCAAAAGGTAATGAAACTTTCGGATGTAGTTCAGGGATAGTTTAATAACAATTTCTCAAGTTTTGGACCACAAGGGCCCTGTGTGAAAAGAGGAGAGGGGCAAAAACTGCAAAAGTTTCGACCTTGCTCCGGTTTTTCCTCTATAACTTTTTTCCCTTACATCATAAGGCTAAAGTACTTTTTTGTAGAACGTTAAATTTCCTATAATTTCGACTATTCAAACATGCTTGTATGTCAATTCGTTACGGAGATACGGCGCTTCGAAAAGTAATTATGGACTCGGGAAGAACAATATTTGCAGCACCTACATGAAAAATACCAGGGCCCAATCTTGATGATGTTATCCGTCGCAGCATTTCTGGTTGTTCGGATTGGTAGAAGCCCTCGCGTGGTTAGGCTCCAGCCCCAAACTGATGTGAGAAATTCATATCACAATAATATTCATAGCCATGATGTCTGTCTGTTTTCATTTGAAAGGAACCTTTATTCACCGCACCGCTCGCCATCGTCAGAGGATTCATCCGCACACCTTAGAGCCAGGGTGGTCCCGGACTGTGCGGTTTCAGATGATCTTCCTTCCGCGAACGCTCAGGTTGTGGAATGTTCTTCCTGCATAGGTTTTCCCAAGTGACTACAGTATGGGGTTCTTCAAAAGGGGTGTTTGGAAATGTTGTGTTTAAAGGGTCGGCAACGCGTGTGTGATGCCTCTGGTATTGCAGGCGTCCATAGGCTATGGTAACCGGTTACCAACAGGTGGGCCGTATGCTTGTTTGATACCTTGGTATATATAAATGAGACATGTCCTCCGCAGGTTGCTGCGCGTGGTGGCGCGCGGGGGTCACCGCTACGTGCTCGGGCTGCAGCCCTTCGAGGGGGGCAAGGACATCTCGTTGGAGATCACGGTGTGGGACGGCGTGGTGGTCTCGCCACTCGCGCCTGCCTACCTCGACGAGCTCGAGCCGATGGACACCGACGACAAAGGTATAGCACAGCGCGAGACATGTCCCCAGGTAGCTGCGCGTGGGGGCGCACGGGGGACACAAGGACATCTCCTTGGAGATCACGGTGTGGGACGGCATGGTGGTCTCGCCCCTCGCGCCTGCCTACCTCGACGAGCTCGAGCAGATGGACACCGACGACAAAGGTATAGCACAGCGCGAGACATGTCCCCAGGTAGCTGCGCGCGGGGGACACAAGGACATCTCCTTGGAGATCACGGTGTGGGACGGCGTGGTGGTCTCGCCCCTCGCGCCTGCCTACCTCGACTAGCTCGAGCCGATGGACACCGACGAAAAATAACACAGCGCGAGAGGCAACTTTTAAGGCGATATGTGAAATATCCATGTGCCCATCGGCTCGAATGGGCGAAGTCTAGCAAGAATGAATGAATGAATGAAAATACTTTATTGCACACCTTACAAACTAGTTAAAAACAAGACATAACAATTAAACAAAAAAAAACTAAATGTACAATAAAACAATAGCTGTATGAAAGTGACAGCGCTATTGCTAACTTGAACCCGGGAAGAGATGAGGTATAGGTTTCTGCCGCTCGGAAGTAACTGACGTAAGCGACCAACGATAAAACTTCGTTTTGCTTCTAAAGTAGCAATTATATATAATTAATCTAAGTAATGTGATTATCTACTGAATATTTATTTATTTATTTATTTTTTATTAACTTTTTACAATGTCATTACAGTAAATAAACACCAAATCGACAAAGAAAAACAAAAATAAAACTTATAGATAAACCTACTTGCTAAGATATTTAATAGTTTCGATTGTGAATTTCGACAATGAAACAGTAGATATATCAACATCGTCCTCCTTACATAATTCGTTGACTATCCGAAGAGCCTTTGTGAATGGTGCATGTCCGAGGAGATTAGTTCTTGCAGTAGGCACTGAAAGGAGCCTACGTCGTCGGTGCGGCCGAGCGCTCATATAGTTATCGGGTACATACAAACCCACACACATCAGCACGCGCGGACTGCACAACATACCTCTTAATAACTTAAATATGTACAAAACCAGCGTTGCTTCCCGTCTAACCTCCAGCTTAAAATAACCCACCATTCCCAGCACGAAGAGGGTGGGGTACATTAATAGTATAAAAAATTACGCTTAATATTTTCTCTATTCAGATAGCAAAAGGTTGAGTTCGCGAGAACTAGGAGACTTAACACACATGTTATATTTTTTTTTTTTTTTTTTTTATACTACTTGTATGACGGAACAAGCAAGAGGCCCACCTGATGTTAAGAGGTAGCCTCTGCCTATGAACAGTGCATTACCTCATAGGTCACGTCCACCTAGGACGCGCCCTATTTGGCATTGCACTGCGCCCGCCACCCTGAGACATAGATGAAAAGTCTCATGTGCCTGTAATTTCACCGGCACCCTTACCCTTCAAACCGGAACACAGCAATGCGAGCACTACTGCTTTGCGGCAGAAATAAAATGATAGTATCTCATAAATATCATACAAATACCTACGAAAACCCAAACCAAAAAAAATACACTGTAAAAATCATTTCAGGATTCGTAGCTAAACTATTTAATGATATCTATGAGACGCTATCAATTACAACATGTGTCTCCTACATACATACATACATAAACACATGCCTTTTTCCTCGAAAGGGTAGGCAGAGCCTCTAATGGGCATCTTTTCACGTAGGCAGCACCATCGAGATAAATAGACGAGACAAGTGGTGAGCTCATCGCCGCCATTGCTTCCCACGACCGCTTCCTTCCAGTAATAACACATTCTACAATAAGCTAGCAGCTTAGCAGCATAAGTAACTGGCAATTTCACTTGCAAAAATTTATTTACTGGCATTGGCGACCTCTGTGGCGCGGCGGGCGAAGCTTGGCCTGAACGCAGGAGCTTGCGGGTTCGATTCCCGCCTCGGAAAAAATATTTGTGCGATCGCAGATATTTGTTCAGGGTGTTCTGGGTATTTTCTATGTATAATAAAAAATATCTATGTATGTAATATATTGTATTAAGTATATCAGTTTAGTACCCATAACACAAGCTCTGCTTAGCTTGGGGCTAGATAATGTTGTGTGAACTGTCTAGCGTTATTTATTTTATTTTTATTTTATTTGTATGCCATGTTTTAGCGAGCGAGCTACTTACCCTTTTACAGGCATGTGTTTTCATAGCTTTAGGGTACTTACTTACATAATAATCTTTTATATTTTAGAAATGTATTGAAAAAGCGGACGAATGTACGCGTCAAGACCACGAGGTGCGCCATTACTTGTTATTGTCTGTAGTTAGAAACTTGAAGTCATAACTTATGTACAGTCAACTACAAAATACACTGCAGGCAAATGTAAAAAAATAGACTTCAGAAAAAGTAACACAAAATATTTAATTTCACTATAATTTTCACCAACTTATAAAACACAATTACGAGATCAAGAATTCAAATTAAAAACATATTAATAGATTTTTCAATCTTAAATATAATTCTTGCAATAGAACTACTGAAACTTTTGAGTATCAGTAGGTCAATCAAATTGTTACATTGAACTAATGAGACTAAAAAGTCTTAGTACATAGTTAAATTAATTGAACCACTGGTTAATAGATTTTATAATCATACTTTAAGGTGGTCGCTTTCGCTCGTGGCGCGAAATTCAAATTTTTTCGTGTTTTTTGCTCATTACAGCTCATCAACACTTCTTCAGATAGCTAAAACTATGTTGCCGCAAATTATGTGACCTAACACACAAGTTTTAATTTATAGTATCACATAAATATCATTAGTTTAGCTACGATTGTGCTTCTACGATATTTATAGTGTTTTTTGTTTCAAGCACATTCATAGCCAAACTAATGATATTTATGTGATACTATAAATTAAAACTTGTGTGTTAGGTCACATAATTTGCGGCAACATAGTTTTAGCTATCTGAAGAAGTGTTAATGAGAAGAGATGAGCAAAAAACACGAAAAAAATGAATTTCGCGCCACGAGCGAAAGCAACCACCTTAAGATTACTTACTTTAAGCACTATAATTACCTTTTTCCCCGAATGGGTAGGCAGAGGCTCAATGGGCCGCTTTTCACAGTGGGTTGCACCATCGTGAACTTTTGAGTATAAGTAGATCAATAAAATTGTTACATTGAACTAATGAGACTAAAGTCTTAGTAGTTCAATTAATTGAACCACTGAGAATAGTCTCTGATTGGATTTACAATTACGGATTTTGTTTCAATGATTTACACAATCTTTGGATAACAATATTTTCTGTTACGTTTTGAAGCAGTCTTTTTTGCAAGTTTGCGTTCAGTCTTTTGTAGGTGAGTGTACCTATTTGTTTAGTGGGTTTAAGAGGCGTTACAGCCTACAGTAGAATTATTATTTTGTGTGGTCGAAATAATTAACATTGGGTTCAAAATATACATTTGTAATGTGTACAGTAACGTAGTTTGTGTAATTTTGACGACCTCTGTGGCGTGCTGGGCGGAGTTTCGCCTGCGACGTTGGAGATTCCGGGTTCGATTCCCGCCTCGCAACAAATATTTGCACGATCTGCAGATATTTGTTCAGGGTGTTCTGGGTATTTCCTATGTATAATAAAAAATATCTATTTATGTAATGTATTGTATTAAGTATATCAGTTATCTAGTACCCATAACACAAGCTATGCTTAGCTTGGGGCTAGATAATGTTGTGTGAACTGTCCAGCATTATTTATTTAATTGTTACTAATTATTTTCTGTAGCTAATATCGGGGCAGTGTGACTGACGGGAAAAAATCCTGTGAGTCACACTGTGACACATCTAGGTAGAACTCACGGGAATCCCTAACACCTGAAGCCGTAGACCAAGATGTAAACAGGAAAATAACGCGGATGTATAGCGTAATATGGATTTTTTGTGTGTAAACAATAGTTGCATGCCTTTCGATCTTCTATAGGTTACATTTTGGGGAATGTGCCCAGGAGCTACATGATCTGATCCCACCATCTCCTTTTCATCATAGGACGAGCAGACGCACGGCTCGGTACCATCCTTACCTCATCAGTATACCTTCTATTCGTACTAAACGTTTCAGTTCTACCTTTATAATGTGAACTGCTAAGGAGTGGAATACACTACCGTCGTCTGTCTTTCCTGAAAACTATAATCTGGGTCTCTTCAAGGCTCGAATGAATAGGTGCCTTCTAGACCTTTGTGCTCCATTGTCCTTCTATTTTATTTGTGTTCAAATACTTTGATATTACAAATTAATAAACACTTAAAATTCTAAAAAAAAAAAACATTTTTTAATTTGTAATACATAAACAAACCCGTACTTTATGTTTAGTTCATTTCGTCATTCCGGTGAAAAATAAATATGTCCAAACAAGAAACTGTTTAAGGTGGTTTCCTTTTTTCATACAAACGTATTTGCACAAATATGGACGAACAGAGTATAATTTTACACTGAAATGACTGTTTTTGGCTTTTATATTGGTCATTATTTGCGGCAAATCCATATTTGGTTGAAGAAAACAGTGGATTAATAGCGAAAATCTAAATAAAATCTAAATAAATTTCGATGAAAAAGCAACCACGTTTGTATGAAAAAGCAACCACCTTAAAGCGGGCATCCGTCCAATAAGGAATCTGGCGGAAAAGGCCTTAATCTTTGCGGTGTCTATCTGTGTATATAGTCTGTGTATACTAGAGATATGGCCATCATGATTTGAACTCTTACTGCTACAAATAGGTACATGATGTGTGTGCATGGGGTATAATATTATGTCATAACTAATATACTTAATTATAAATTGTTTCAGATGAGGACTCGATTCAAGACGGTGTCGCCGCGTAGAATAATCTCTGTTTAAGTGAATTTAAGACAAAGATCTTCAATAAAATATTATTTAACTGTCAGTGCTTTTTTTTATTACTACGTGGAATGACTGATCAAGCAGATAGCCCACCTGATGTTAAGCGGTACCCTCTGCCTATGAACAGTGCATTACCTCATAGGTCACGTCCACCTAGGACGCGCCCTATATGGCATTGCAGTGCCCGCCTCCTTGAGACAAAGATGAAAAATCGCATGTGGCTGTAAATTCGCCGGCAACCATACCCTTCAAACTGGAACACAGCAATGCGAGCACTACTGCTTCGTGGCAGAAATTGTTTTTTTTTATTTTATACGCAAATTTTGGCTACTTCATAGAAAAATCTAATTTATATCCCACTAATATTATAAATGCGAAGGTTTGGATAAATATATGATCATGGCATATTAAATACCTACTTCGCCAGGAAGTGAGTTCGTCCGGGGAAGTACTACCTCCATACCAAAATCTGACGCAAAGCAGTAGTGCTCGCATTGCTATGTTCCAGTTTGAAGGGTGCCGGTGAAATTACAAGCACATGAGACTCATCTTTAAGTCTCAGGGTGGCAGGCACAGTGCAATGCGACATAGGGCGCGTCCTAGGTGGATGTGACCTGTGAGGTCATGCATTGCTAAAGGCAGAGGTTACCGCTTAACATCAGGTAAGTCTTCTGCTTGTACCGTCATTTAAACAGTTAAAAGGAATAACCCCCTCTGTCAGGGTTCAAAAATAGCGCCTACTTTAAGTTTTTTGTGGAAAAATATTTTTCAATAAAAGCTTTTATAACATGTACATCTGACTGATGATGAAATTATTAAGCAGACTCGTAAGCTGATATGATGATGGAGAAGGAAGATGGACAACGGAACTCCTCGAGGGATAATAGTAGCCTGGCCATGTTTAGGCTCATTTTGATCAGCACACAGTTACGATCACTAATAAGCATGTTTTGTTATAAAAAATATATTTTTTACAAAGATCTTATTATAATTATGAGGTAGCAATCTTGCTAATGTCTTCATACTGTACTCCTTTCAACAATCTTCCAGTCAATGGGCCTTCTGAAATCTGAAAATAAAATAAAGATATTGTGGTGTATTGCATATCTATGGCTTATGTGTGAAATAGTGTTATGTGATTGACTATAATTAATGAGCAAATGTGAGGGTACCTGCTGAAGATGTTTTCTACAACTACCTCAATCTTCAGTCTTGAATAGCCAAGTAAGTTCATAACAGTGGCGAATGCGGAAAAATCGGAAAAAATTGTGTAAAACCAGTGAAAACTTGGTGATATAAGTGTGCATACAATGGCTGATAAAAGATTCGAAACTTTTGATGTAAAAAAGGGGGACTGGGAGTCCTATAAAGAAAGATTTGGTTATTTTCTAACAGCACAGGGGGTGACTGATCCAGAAAAACGAAAAGCCGTATTTTTTGCTTCTTGTGGCAGTGATCTGTATAATTTAGTGAAATCATTGGTTTTCCCAAAGACTGTGAGTGAGGCTACCTTAGTTGAAATAGAAACAAAACTAGACAATCATTTTAGTCCGCGGCCAAATGAGATAGTAGAATCATTCAAATTCCACACTAGAAAGCAGGGTAAAAATGAATCTATGCAAGATTACATTGCAGCACTGAGGAAAATGTGTAGATTCTGCAACTTTGCTGATTTGGAAAGGACTTTGAGAGATAGGCTTGTATGTGGAGTAAATGATGTCAAACTGCAAGAAAGTTTACTGAAGAAGGCCAACCTCACTTATTCAACAGCAGTTCAGTTGGCATTGCAAGCTGAAAAATGTATGGAAGACCTGAAAGCACTGAAAGTACCAGACATTGGAGGTTCATCAAGCTTCAACCCAGCGAGTGAAAGCAGGGACAGCGAGGAAGTGGAGCCAATGGAGGTAAATGCAGTGGGAGACGATAAAAAGAAGAAATTATACTGCTACAGATGCGGAGGAAGCCACATGTATCACAAATGCAAGTTTGTTTCTGCTAAATGCAACGCGTGCAGCAAAATAGGCCACATAGCAAAAATGTGCAGGAAAAACAATATTAGTACTGGTGATGTTAAAGAGATTCAAGAGAGGGAAGAGGATTTCATGAATGGATTATATTGTGTGGGAGGAACATATCGTGAACCTGCAATATGGATGGAACTGAAAATTAATAAAAAAAAAGTCAAGTTTGATGTTGATTCGGGCTGCTCATACACCATCATGTCACGGGAACAAGCAGAAATAATTTGGCCCCATGGACTGCATTTGCAGGAGTGTGATCTGAATTTGCACACCTGGACTGATGGTAAGGTGCAGGTGCATGGCAGGACCGAAGTTTTTATTGAATATAAAAACTTTAAAGGTTACTTGCAAATCCTCATCGGACAGGGGCGAGGTAACCTCCTAGGAAGGAACTGGTTCAAACCCTTGGGGATTTCAGTTCAAGGTATTGATAAAATAAATTCTCTCCAAAATGAAAACAATGAATCTCTGAAAGAAATGCTAAAAAAATATGAAGAAGTTTTTGAAGGACTTGGCGAATACAAAGACCAGAAGTAATAATCAGTTGCAAGAAAGATGTTCAGCCGAAATTCATAAGGAGCCGACCGGTACCATTTGCAATAAGAGACAGAGTATGTGATGAAATAGACAGGCTGGTCAGTGTTGGGGTACTGGAGCCGATAGCATATTCAGAGTGGGCTACACCTGTGGTTCCAGTGGTAAAAAAAAATGGAAGTATTCGACTATGTGGGGACTACCGATTGACTGTAAATACAGCAACAGAAACAGATACATATCCCCAGCCAACAATCAACGAGTCACTATCTGAAATTGCAGGTGGAATTGTGTTTACCAAGCTGGATTTGAAAGAGGCGTACACACAACTGAAAGTATCGGATGAAACGGGAATGCTCCTGACGATAAATACTCTGAAGGGATTATATAAAATGAAGAGATTACCCTATGGCTTAAAGGCATGTCCGGGGATATTTCAACGAGTCATGTCAACAACATTGGCTGGTATTAGAGGAGTGACCGTTCTGTTGGATGACATATTAATAAGTGGTGATGAAATACAGCATATGGCAAGACTGGAAAAAGTATTGGCCTGTCTAAAACATGTTGGACTCAGACTAAACCGAAGCAAATGTGAAATTGCTACAAATAAAGTTGAGTTCCTGGGGTATGTGGTAGATAAATACGGTATTCACCCAAGTGAACAGAAAGTAAAATTGATAACCAATGCAAAGAGTCCACAGAATGTTAAAGAGCTCCAAGCTTTTTTGGGATTGCTGAATTTTTATGAAAGGTTTATGAAGGACAAAGCTACAAGATTGGAACCACTTCACAGACTCTTGGATAAAGATGCCGAATGGAAATGGGGAAAGATAGAAGAAGAAACTTTCCTTAAGGCCAAATCGATATTGTCTAGCGAAGATACCCTAGTTCATTTCGACAATAACAGAAAGGTTACATTAACTTGTGATGCTTCAGAATATGGGGTAGGCGCCGTATTGTCTCACACAATGGATGATGGATCAGAGAAACCTATTGCCATGGGATCTAGAACGTTATCGAAACCAGAGCGTAACTATGCTCAGATAGATAAAGAAGCGGCGGCGATCATGTTCGGTTTGGATAAATTAAATCAGTATGTATATGGAAGACATGTGGTAATATACACTGATCACAAGCCGTTGCTTGGGATATTTAGTCCCAATAAAGCTATACCAAAGGTTCTGTCCCCGAGAATGATGCGATGGGCTTTGAAGCTAAATTCACATGACTATGAATTAAAATATAAATGTGGTACCAGTATTGGTAACGCCGATGCCCTAAGTAGATGGCCGATTGAGGCTGAAGATTGGAAGCCCAATACTGAAGACATTGAAGATATATTGTTGCTGTCAGAAACACCGAGCGCTGTTCAGTATTCAGCGAAAGATATTGCGGAACAAACCGGGCGAGATGAAATTTTATCTAAAGTGAAGTTCTGGATATTGCATGGATGGCCTGATACCGTTAACGACGGAAATATGAAACTATATTGGCTAAAAAGAAAAGAGCTGTCCATCACCTATGATTGTATAATATGGGGTACTCGAGTGGTCATACCGCCTCTGATGCGAGAGCATATGCTGCAGGCTTTACATGAGACACATGATGGCATAGTGATATCGAAATCAATTGCACGAAGCTACTTTTGGTGGCCTGGGCTTGATCACGAGATAGAAGCTTTGGTGGCGAATTGTGAAAGCTGCCAGGTAAATAGGAACATGCCAGCAAGTACTGCACATTCCTGGGTCACCCCGACTAACCCATGGCAGCGCATACACATAGACTTTGCAGGGCCTGTGGACCGAAGGATATATCTGATCGTTGTTGATCCACACTCAAAATGGCCGGAAGTAAAGATAGTACGATCTACGTCGAGTCAGTGTGCAATTAAAGCATTAAGAGAAATTTTTGCCGAGCAAGGGTTGCCAGAAGTGTTGGTATCGGATAATGGCACGGCCTTCACATCCGAAGATTTCAAGAGTTTTATAAAAAGTAATGGAATTAAACATGTTCTGACGCCGCCGTGGAGCCCGTCCACAAATGGCCAAGCTGAAAGATTTGTGCAAACAGTAAAGAATAAATTGAAAAGCTTGGCCGGGTCTGACATGGATATTAAATTGCCACGCCTTCTCTTTGGTTTGAGAGTGGCACCAAGTTCTGTCACCGGAAAATCGCCGGCAGAAATACTGAATAAACGTCGATTCAGAACACGTTTTGATATCATACATCCCTTCTCCACAAAACCGGTTGCTGAAAGACAGATTGAAAGAAACACAGAAGTACCAGTAAGAGTATTTAGACTGAAGGATAAGGTGTGGCTGCGCAATTATGCAAGAGGTGAGAAGTGGGTCAAAGGAGAAATATTTAGAATCAAAGGTCCTGTTCGATTCTTAGTCAAGATGGAGGATGGACCAATAGTCACCAGACATGTAAATCAGCTACGTCGACGCGATTCTGATGAAGTTCCCGGCCCTAGTAATGAATCTCGTGACATACTCGGCATACCGAGCCATGCAACAGTAACATGCGAAGGAGACATGTTACAACGAAACTAAATAAAACAAAATGTATCGGATTGTAAATAATAATATAGTTAGGATAGTAGTGAACTGTTGATTATAATGATTAAGTGACTATGGGGGAAGATATTGTGGTGTATTGCATATCTATGGCTTATGTGTGAAATAGTGTTATGTGATTGACTATAATTAATGAGCAAATGTGAGGGTACCTGCTGAAGATGTTTTCTACAACTACCTCAATCTTCAGTCTTGAATAGCCAAGTAAGTTCATAACAGATATGATGAAGAAAAATGTTTTAGGAAGCTTTGGTGTGTCCGGCCTAAGAATATATCCCCCCGTCTCCTCCCGTGAATGTCGTAAAAGCCGACTAAAGGATTAAACGGAATTGTTGATAAAATTGCTGCTAGCCATTTTACCCCCCTTCGGGGGAAAAGCCGTGTGTCTATGTATGTATGTGTCGGTTTTTTTTTTAGTGCCTCGTTTTGGGCACTAAAAAAAACCGACTACTGAAAAACCCCGCTCTTAAAAATATGAAACATGAAAATATTCAACTATGAATAGCGGAGCAAGCAGATGGCCCACCTGATGTTAAGCGGTAACCTCTGCCTTTAACATTGCATTACCACATAGGTCACGTCCACCTAGGACGCGCCCTATGCGGCATTGCACTGCGCCCGCCACCCAGAGACAAAGATGAGAAGTCTCATGTGCCTGTAATTTCACCCGGGCACCCTGCAAACCGGAACACAGCAATTTGAGCACTACTGCATTGCGACTGTAATAGGTATGGAGGTAGTACTTCCCCGGACGAACTCTCACAAAAAAGCTCTACTACTACTTCAGAAGATAGCCGTGGTAATATGCCAATATATGGCGTTTAAAAATAAATTTTTATTTTTTTTTGGAGGGGTCTTTTTACCCTGTGGAAGAATTTATGACAAGATTATTTAAGTCATTTGTGGCTGTCCATGCATCTATTTTAATCATTATTGTTTTGTGACTATTTTTAATTTTACGTAATTGTGGTGTATTGCATATCTATGGCTTATGTGTGAAATAGTGTTATGTGATTGACTATAATTAATGAGCAAATGTGAGGGTACCTGCTGAAGATGTTTTCTACAACTACCTCAATCTTCAGTCTTGAATAGCCAAGTAAGTTCATAACAGTGGCGAATGCGGAAAAATCGGAAAAAATTGTGTAAAACCAGTGAAAACTTGGTGATATAAGTGTGCATACAATGGCTGATAAAAGATTCGAAACTTTTGATGTAAAAAAGGGGGACTGGGAGTCCTATAAAGAAAGATTTGGTTATTTTCTAACAGCACAGGGGGTGACTGATCCAGAAAAACGAAAAGCCGTATTTTTTGCTTCTTGTGGCAGTGATCTGTATAATTTAGTGAAATCATTGGTTTTCCCAAAGACTGTGAGTGAGGCTACCTTAGTTGAAATAGAAACAAAACTAGACAATCATTTTAGTCCGCGGCCAAATGAGATAGTAGAATCATTCAAATTCCACACTAGAAAGCAGGGTAAAAATGAATCTATGCAAGATTACATTGCAGCACTGAGGAAAATGTGTAGATTCTGCAACTTTGCTGATTTGGAAAGGACTTTGAGAGATAGGCTTGTATGTGGAGTAAATGATGTCAAACTGCAAGAAAGTTTACTGAAGAAGGCCAACCTCACTTATTCAACAGCAGTTCAGTTGGCATTGCAAGCTGAAAAATGTATGGAAGACCTGAAAGCACTGAAAGTACCAGACATTGGAGGTTCATCAAGCTTCAACCCAGCGAGTGAAAGCAGGGACAGCGAGGAAGTGGAGCCAATGGAGGTAAATGCAGTGGGAGACGATAAAAAGAAGAAATTATACTGCTACAGATGCGGAGGAAGCCACATGTATCACAAATGCAAGTTTGTTTCTGCTAAATGCAACGCGTGCAGCAAAATAGGCCACATAGCAAAAATGTGCAGGAAAAACAATATTAGTACTGGTGATGTTAAAGAGATTCAAGAGAGGGAAGAGGATTTCATGAATGGATTATATTGTGTGGGAGGAACATATCGTGAACCTGCAATATGGATGGAACTGAAAATTAATAAAAAAAAAGTCAAGTTTGAGGTTGATTCGGGCTGCTCATACACCATCATGTCACGGGAACAAGCAGAAATAATTTGGCCCCATGGACTGCATTTGCAGGAGTGTGATCTGAATTTGCACACCTGGACTGATGGTAAGGTGCAGGTGCATGGCAGGACCGAAGTTTTTATTGAATATAAAAACTTTAAAGGTTACTTGCAAATCCTCATCGGACAGGGGCGAGGTAACCTCCTAGGAAGGAACTGGTTCAAACCCTTGGGGATTTCAGTTCAAGGTATTGATAAAATAAATTCTCTCCAAAATGAAAACAATGAATCTCTGAAAGAAATGCTAAAAAAATATGAAGAAGTTTTTGAAGGACTTGGCGAATACAAAGGACCAGAAGTAATAATCAGTTGCAAGAAAGATGTTCAGCCGAAATTCATAAGGAGCCGACCGGTACCATTTGCAATAAGAGACAGAGTATGTGATGAAATAGACAGGCTGGTCAGTGTTGGGGTACTGGAGCCGATAGCATATTCAGAGTGGGCTACACCTGTGGTTCCAGTGGTAAAAAAAAATGGAAGTATTCGACTATGTGGGGACTACCGATTGACTGTAAATACAGCAACAGAAACAGATACATATCCCCAGCCAACAATCAACGAGTCACTATCTGAAATTGCAGGTGGAATTGTGTTTACCAAGCTGGATTTGAAAGAGGCGTACACACAACTGAAAGTATCGGATGAAACGGGAATGCTCCTGACGATAAATACTCTGAAGGGATTATATAAAATGAAGAGATTACCCTATGGCTTAAAGGCATGTCCGGGGATATTTCAACGAGTCATGTCAACAACATTGGCTGGTATTAGAGGAGTGACCGTTCTGTTGGATGACATATTAATAAGTGGTGATGAAATACAGCATATGGCAAGACTGGAAAAAGTATTGGCCTGTCTAAAACATGTTGGACTCAGACTAAACCGAAGCAAATGTGAAATTGCTACAAATAAAGTTGAGTTCCTGGGGTATGTGGTAGATAAATACGGTATTCACCCAAGTGAACAGAAAGTAAAATTGATAACCAATGCAAAGAGTCCACAGAATGTTAAAGAGCTCCAAGCTTTTTTGGGATTGCTGAATTTTTATGAAAGGTTTATGAAGGACAAAGCTACAAGATTGGAACCACTTCACAGACTCTTGGATAAAGATGCCGAATGGAAATGGGGAAAGATAGAAGAAGAAACTTTCGATATTGTCTAGCGAAGATACCCTAGTTCATTTCGACAATAACAGAAAGGTTACATTAACTTGTGATGCTTCAGAATATGGGGTAGGCGCCGTATTGTCTCACACAATGGATGATGGATCAGAGAAACCTATTGCCATGGGATCTAGAACGTTATCGAAACCAGAGCGTAACTATGCTCAGATAGATAAAGAAGCGGCGGCGATCATGTTCGGTTTGGATAAATTCAATCAGTATGTATATGGAAGACATGTGGTAATATACACTGATCACAAGCCGTTGCTTGGGATATTTAGTCCCAATAAAGCTATACCAAAGGTTCTGTCCCCGAGAATGATGCGATGGGCTTTGAAGCTAAATTCACATGACTATGAATTAAAATATAAATGTGGTACCAGTATTGGTAACGCCGATGCCCTAAGTAGATGGCCGATTGAGGCTGAAGATTGGAAGCCCAATACTGAAGACATTGAAGATATATTGTTGCTGTCAGAAACACCGAGCGCTGTTCAGTATTCAGCGAAAGATATTGCGGAACAAACCGGGCGAGATGAAATTTTATCTAAAGTGAAGTTCTGGATATTGCATGGATGGCCTGATACCGTTAACGACGGAAATATGAAACTATATTGGCTAAAAAGAAAAGAGCTGTCCATCACCTATGATTGTATAATATGGGGTACTCGAGTGGTCATACCGCCTCTGATGCGAGAGCATATGCTGCAGGCTTTACATGAGACACATGATGGCATAGTGATATCGAAATCAATTGCACGAAGCTACTTTTGGTGGCCTGGGCTTGATCACGAGATAGAAGCTTTGGTGGCGAATTGTGAAAGCTGCCAGGTAAATAGGAACATGCCAGCAAGTACTGCACATTCCTGGGTCACCCCGACTAACCCATGGCAGCGCATACACATAGACTTTGCAGGGCCTGTGGACCGAAGGATATATCTGATCGTTGTTGATCCACACTCAAAATGGCCGGAAGTAAAGATAGTACGATCTACGTCGAGTCAGTGTGCAATTAAAGCATTAAGAGAAATTTTTGCCGAGCAAGGGTTGCCAGAAGTGTTGGTATCGGATAATGGCACGGCCTTCACATCCGAAGATTTCAAGAGTTTTATAAAAAGTAATGGAATTAAACATGTTCTGACGCCGCCGTGGAGCCCGTCCACAAATGGCCAAGCTGAAAGATTTGTGCAAACAGTAAAGAATAAATTGAAAAGCTTGGCCGGGTCTGACATGGATATTAAATTGCCACGCCTTCTCTTTGGTTTGAGAGTGGCACCAAGTTCTGTCACCGGAAAATCGCCGGCAGAAATACTGAATAAACGTCGATTCAGAACACGTTTTGATATCATACATCCCTTCTCCACAAAACCGGTTGCTGAAAGACAGATTGAAAGAAACACAGAAGTACCAGTAAGAGTATTTAGACTGAAGGATAAGGTGTGGCTGCGCAATTATGCAAGAGGTGAGAAGTGGGTCAAAGGAGAAATATTTAGAATCAAAGGTCCTGTTCGATTCTTAGTCAAGATGGAGGATGGACCAATAGTCACCAGACATGTAAATCAGCTACGTCGACGCGATTCTGATGAAGTTCCCGGCCCTAGTAATGAATCTCGTGACATACTCGGCATACCGAGCCATGCAACAGTAACATGCGAAGGAGACATGTTACAACGAAACTAAATAAAACAAAATGTATCGGATTGTAAATAATAATATAGTTAGGATAGTAGTGAACTGTTGATTATAATGATTAAGTGACTATGGGGGAAGATATTGTGGTGTATTGCATATCTATGGCTTATGTGTGAAATAGTGTTATGTGATTGACTATAATTAATGAGCAAATGTGAGGGTACCTGCTGAAGATGTTTTCTACAACTACCTCAATCTTCAGTCTTGAATAGCCAAGTAAGTTCATAACAGATATGATGAAGAAAAATGTTTTAGGAAGCTTTGGTGTGTCCGGCCTAAGAATATATCCCCCCGTCTCCTCCCGTGAATGTCGTAAAAGCCGACTAAAGGATTAAACGGAATTGTTGATAAAATTGCTGCTAGCCATTTTACCCCCCTTCGGGGGAAAAGCCGTGTGTCTATGTATGTATGTGTCGGTTTTTTTTTTAGTGCCTCGTTTTGGGCACTAAAAAAAACCGACTACTGAAAAACCCCGCTCTTAAAAACATGAAGCATGAAAATATTCAACTATGAATAGCGGAGCAAGCAGATGGCCCACCTGATGTTAAGCGGTAACCTCTGCCTTTAACATTGCATTACCACATAGGTCACGTCCACCTAGGACGCGCCCTATGCGGCATTGCACTGCGCCCGCCACCCAGAGACAAAGATGAGAAGTCTCATGTGCCTGTAATTTCACCCGGGCACCCTGCAAACCGGAACACAGCAATTTGAGCACTACTGCATTGCGACTGTAATAGGTATGGAGGTAGTACTTCCCCGGACGAACTCTCACAAAAAAGCTCTACTACTACTTCAGAAGATAGCCGTGGTAATATGCCAATATATGGCGTTTAAAAATAATTTTTTTTTTTTTTTTGGAGGGGTCTTTTTACCCTGTGGAAGAATTTATGACAAGATTATTTAAGTCATTTGTGGCTGTCCATGCATCTATTTTAATCATTATTGTTTTGTGACTATTTTTAATTTTACGTAATTGTGGTGTATTGCATATCTATGGCTTATGTGTGAAATAGTGTTATGTGATTGACTATAATTAATGAGCAAATGTGAGGGTACCTGCTGAAGATGTTTTCTACAACTACCTCAATCTTCAGTCTTGAATAGCCAAGTAAGTTCATAACAGTGGCGAATGCGGAAAAATCGGAAAAAATTGTGTAAAACCAGTGAAAACTTGGTGATATAAGTGTGCATACAATGGCTGATAAAAGATTCGAAACTTTTGATGTAAAAAAGGGGGACTGGGAGTCCTATAAAGAAAGATTTGGTTATTTTCTAACAGCACAGGGGGTGACTGATCCAGAAAAACGAAAAGCCGTATTTTTTGCTTCTTGTGGCAGTGATCTGTATAATTTAGTGAAATCATTGGTTTTCCCAAAGACTGTGAGTGAGGCTACCTTAGTTGAAATAGAAACAAAACTAGACAATCATTTTAGTCCGCGGCCAAATGAGATAGTAGAATCATTCAAATTCCACACTAGAAAGCAGGGTAAAAATGAATCTATGCAAGATTACATTGCAGCACTGAGGAAAATGTGTAGATTCTGCAACTTTGCTGATTTGGAAAGGACTTTGAGAGATAGGCTTGTATGTGGAGTAAATGATGTCAAACTGCAAGAAAGTTTACTGAAGAAGGCCAACCTCACTTATTCAACAGCAGTTCAGTTGGCATTGCAAGCTGAAAAATGTATGGAAGACCTGAAAGCACTGAAAGTACCAGACATTGGAGGTTCATCAAGCTTCAACCCAGCGAGTGAAAGCAGGAACAGCGAGGAAGTGGAGCCAATGGAGGTAAATGCAGTGGGAGACGATAAAAAGAAGAAATTATACTGCTACAGATGCGGAGGAAGCCACATGTATCACAAATGCAAGTTTGTTTCTGCTAAATGCAACGCGTGCAGCAAAATAGGCCACATAGCAAAAATGTGCAGGAAAAACAATATTAGTACTGGTGATGTTAAAGAGATTCAAGAGAGGGAAGAGGATTTCATGAATGTATTATATTGTGTGGGAGGAACATATCGTGAACCTGCAATATGGATGGAACTGAAAATTAATAAAAAAAAAGTCAAGTTTGAGGTTGATTCGGGCTGCTCATACACCATCATGTCACGGGAACAAGCAGAAATAATTTGGCCCCATGGACTGCATTTGCAGGAGTGTGATCTGAATTTGCACACCTGGACTGATGGTAAGGTGCAGGTGCATGGCAGGACCGAAGTTTTTATTGAATATAAAAACTTTAAAGGTTACTTGCAAATCCTCATCGGACAGGGGCGAGGTAACCTCCTAGGAAGGAACTGGTTCAAACCCTTGGGGATTTCAGTTCAAGGTATTGATAAAATAAATTCTCTCCAAAATGAAAACAATGAATCTCTGAAAGAAATGCTAAAAAAATATGAAGAGTTTTTGAAGGACTTGGCGAATACAAAGGACCAGAAGTAATAATCAGTTGCAAGAAAGATGTTCAGCCGAAATTCATAAGGAGCCGACCGGTACCATTTGCAATAAGAGACAGAGTATGTGATGAAATAGACAGGCTGGTCAGTGTTGGGGTACTGGAGCCGATAGCATATTCAGAGTGGGCTACACCTGTGGTTCCAGTGGTAAAAAAAAATGGAAGTATTCGACTATGTGGGGACTACCGATTGACTGTAAATACAGCAACAGAAACAGATACATATCCCCAGCCAACAATCAACGAGTCACTATCTGAAATTGCAGGTGGAATTGTGTTTACCAAGCTGGATTTGAAAGAGGCGTACACACAACTGAAAGTATCGGATGAAACGGGAATGCTCCTGACGATAAATACTCTGAAGGGATTATATAAAATGAAGAGATTACCCTATGGCTTAAAGGCATGTCCGGGGATATTTCAACGAGTCATGTCAACAACATTGGCTGGTATTAGAGGAGTGACCGTTCTGTTGGATGACATATTAATAAGTGGTGATGAAATACAGCATATGGCAAGACTGGAAAAAGTATTGGCCTGTCTAAAACATGTTGGACTCAGACTAAACCGAAGCAAATGTGAAATTGCTACAAATAAAGTTGAGTTCCTGGGGTATGTGGTAGATAAATACGGTATTCACCCAAGTGAACAGAAAGTAAAATTGATAACCAATGCAAAGAGTCCACAGAATGTTAAAGAGCTCCAAGCTTTTTTGGGATTGCTGAATTTTTATGAAAGGTTTATGAAGGACAAAGCTACAAGATTGGAACCACTTCACAGACTCTTGGATAAAGATGCCGAATGGAAATGGGGAAAGATAGAAGAAGAAACTTTCCTTAAGGCCAAATCGATATTGTCTAGCGAAGATACCCTAGTTCATTTCGACAATAACAGAAAGGTTACATTAACTTGTGATGCTTCAGAATATGGGGTAGGCGCCGTATTGTCTCACACAATGGATGATGGATCAGAGAAACCTATTGCCATGGGATCTAGAACGTTATCGAAACCAGAGCGTAACTATGCTCAGATAGATAAAGAAGCGGCGGCGATCATGTTCGGTTTGGATAAATTCAATCAGTATGTATATGGAAGACATGTGGTAATATACACTGATCACAAGCCGTTGCTTGGGATATTTAGTCCCAATAAAGCTATACCAAAGGTTCTGTCCCCGAGAATGATGCGATGGGCTTTGAAGCTAAATTCACATGACTATGAATTAAAATATAAATGTGGTACCAGTATTGGTAACGCCGATGCCCTAAGTAGATGGCCGATTGAGGCTGAAGATTGGAAGCCCAATACTGAAGACATTGAAGATATATTGTTGCTGTCAGAAACACCGAGCGCTGTTCAGTATTCAGCGAAAGATATTGCGGAACAAACCGGGCGAGATGAAATTTTATCTAAAGTGAAGTTCTGGATATTGCATGGATGGCCTGATACCGTTAACGACGGAAATATGAAACTATATTGGCTAAAAAGAAAAGAGCTGTCCATCACCTATGATTGTATAATATGGGGTACTCGAGTGGTCATACCGCCTCTGATGCGAGAGCATATGCTGCAGGCTTTACATGAGACACATGATGGCATAGTGATATCGAAATCAATTGCACGAAGCTACTTTTGGTGGCCTGGGCTTGATCACGAGATAGAAGCTTTGGTGGCGAATTGTGAAAGCTGCCAGGTAAATAGGAACATGCCAGCAAGTACTGCACATTCCTGGGTCACCCCGACTAACCCATGGCAGCGCATACACATAGACTTTGCAGGGCCTGTGGACCGAAGGATATATCTGATCGTTGTTGATCCACACTCAAAATGGCCGGAAGTAAAGATAGTACGATCTACGTCGAGTCAGTGTGCAATTAAAGCATTAAGAGAAATTTTTGCCGAGCAAGGGTTGCCAGAAGTGTTGGTATCGGATAATGGCACGGCCTTCACATCCGAAGATTTCAAGAGTTTTATAAAAAGTAATGGAATTAAACATGTTCTGACGCCGCCGTGGAGCCCGTCCACAAATGGCCAAGCTGAAAGATTTGTGCAAACAGTAAAGAATAAATTGAAAAGCTTGGCCGGGTCTGACATGGATATTAAATTGCCACGCCTTCTCTTTGGTTTGAGAGTGGCACCAAGTTCTGTCACCGGAAAATCGCCGGCAGAAATACTGAATAAACGTCGATTCAGAACACGTTTTGATATCATACATCCCTTCTCCACAAAACCGGTTGCTGAAAGACAGATTGAAAGAAACACAGAAGTACCAGTAAGAGTATTTAGACTGAAGGATAAGGTGTGGCTGCGCAATTATGCAAGAGGTGAGAAGTGGGTCAAAGGAGAAATATTTAGAATCAAAGGTCCTGTTCGATTCTTAGTCAAGATGGAGGATGGACCAATAGTCACCAGACATGTAAATCAGCTACGTCGACGCGATTCTGATGAAGTTCCCGGCCCTAGTAATGAATCTCGTGACATACTCGGCATACCGAGCCATGCAACAGTAACATGCGAAGGAGACATGTTACAACGAAACTAAATAAAACAAAATGTATCGGATTGTAAATAATAATATAGTTAGGATAGTAGTGAACTGTTGATTATAATGATTAAGTGACTATGGGGGAAGATATTGTGGTGTATTGCATATCTATGGCTTATGTGTGAAATAGTGTTATGTGATTGACTATAATTAATGAGCAAATGTGAGGGTACCTGCTGAAGATGTTTTCTACAACTACCTCAATCTTCAGTCTTGAATAGCCAAGTAAGTTCATAACAGATATGATGAAGAAAAATGTTTTAGGAAGCTTTGGTGTGTCCGGCCTAAGAATATATCCCCCCGTCTCCTCCCGTGAATGTCGTAAAAGCCGACTAAAGGATTAAACGGAATTGTTGATAAAATTGCTGCTAGCCATTTTACCCCCCTTCGGGGGAAAAGCCGTGTGTCTATGTATGTATGTGTCGGTTTTTTTTTTAGTGCCTCGTTTTGGGCACTAAAAAAAACCGACTACTGAAAAACCCCGCTCTTAAAAATATGAAACATGAAAATATTCAACTATGAATAGCGGAGCAAGCAGATGGCCCACCTGATGTTAAGCGGTAACCTCTGCCTTTAACATTGCATTACCACATAGGTCACGTCCACCTAGGACGCGCCCTATGCGGCATTGCACTGCGCCCGCCACCCAGAGACAAAGATGAGAAGTCTCATGTGCCTGTAATTTCACCCGGGCACCCTGCAAACCGGAACACAGCAATTTGAGCACTACTGCATTGCGACTGTAATAGGTATGGAGGTAGTACTTCCCCGGACGAACTCTCACAAAAAAGCTCTACTACTACTTCAGAAGATAGCCGTGGTAATATGCCAATATATGGCGTTTAAAAATAAATTTTTATTTTTTTTTGGAGGGGTCTTTTTACCCTGTGGAAGAATTTATGACAAGATTATTTAAGTCATTTGTGGCTGTCCATGCATCTATTTTAATCATTATTGTTTTGTGACTATTTTTAATTTTACGTAATTGTGGTGTATTGCATATCTATGGCTTATGTGTGAAATAGTGTTATGTGATTGACTATAATTAATGAGCAAATGTGAGGGTACCTGCTGAAGATGTTTTCTACAACTACCTCAATCTTCAGTCTTGAATAGCCAAGTAAGTTCATAACAGTGGCGAATGCGGAAAAATCGGAAAAAATTGTGTAAAACCAGTGAAAACTTGGTGATATAAGTGTGCATACAATGGCTGATAAAAGATTCGAAACTTTTGATGTAAAAAAGGGGGACTGGGAGTCCTATAAAGAAAGATTTGGTTATTTTCTAACAGCACAGGGGGTGACTGATCCAGAAAAACGAAAAGCCGTATTTTTTGCTTCTTGTGGCAGTGATCTGTATAATTTAGTGAAATCATTGGTTTTCCCAAAGACTGTGAGTGAGGCTACCTTAGTTGAAATAGAAACAAAACTAGACAATCATTTTAGTCCGCGGCCAAATGAGATAGTAGAATCATTCAAATTCCACACTAGAAAGCAGGGTAAAAATGAATCTATGCAAGATTACATTGCAGCACTGAGGAAAATGTGTAGATTCTGCAACTTTGCTGATTTGGAAAGGACTTTGAGAGATAGGCTTGTATGTGGAGTAAATGATGTCAAACTGCAAGAAAGTTTACTGAAGAAGGCCAACCTCACTTATTCAACAGCAGTTCAGTTGGCATTGCAAGCTGAAAAATGTATGGAAGACCTGAAAGCACTGAAAGTACCAGACATTGGAGGTTCATCAAGCTTCAACCCAGCGAGTGAAAGCAGGGACAGCGAGGAAGTGGAGCCAATGGAGGTAAATGCAGTGGGAGACGATAAAAAGAAGAAATTATACTGCTACAGATGCGGAGGAAGCCACATGTATCACAAATGCAAGTTTGTTTCTGCTAAATGCAACGCGTGCAGCAAAATAGGCCACATAGCAAAAATGTGCAGGAAAAACAATATTAGTACTGGTGATGTTAAAGAGATTCAAGAGAGGGAAGAGGATTTCATGAATGTATTATATTGTGTGGGAGGAACATATCGTGAACCTGCAATATGGATGGAACTGAAAATTAATAAAAAAAAAGTCAAGTTTGAGGTTGATTCGGGCTGCTCATACACCATCATGTCACGGGAACAAGCAGAAATAATTTGGCCCCATGGACTGCATTTGCAGGAGTGTGATCTGAATTTGCACACCTGGACTGATGGTAAGGTGCAGGTGCATGGCAGGACCGAAGTTTTTATTGAATATAAAAACTTTAAAGGTTACTTGCAAATCCTCATCGGACAGGGGCGAGGTAACCTCCTAGGAAGGAACTGGTTCAAACCCTTGGGGATTTCAGTTCAAGGTATTGATAAAATAAATTCTCTCCAAAATGAAAACAATGAATCTCTGAAAGAAATGCTAAAAAAATATGAAGAGTTTTTGAAGGACTTGGCGAATACAAAGGACCAGAAGTAATAATCAGTTGCAAGAAAGATGTTCAGCCGAAATTCATAAGGAGCCGACCGGTACCATTTGCAATAAGAGACAGAGTATGTGATGAAATAGACAGGCTGGTCAGTGTTGGGGTACTGGAGCCGATAGCATATTCAGAGTGGGCTACACCTGTGGTTCCAGTGGTAAAAAAAAATGGAAGTATTCGACTATGTGGGGACTACCGATTGACTGTAAATACAGCAACAGAAACAGATACATATCCCCAGCCAACAATCAACGAGTCACTATCTGAAATTGCAGGTGGAATTGTGTTTACCAAGCTGGATTTGAAAGAGGCGTACACACAACTGAAAGTATCGGATGAAACGGGAATGCTCCTGACGATAAATACTCTGAAGGGATTATATAAAATGAAGAGATTACCCTATGGCTTAAAGGCATGTCCGGGGATATTTCAACGAGTCATGTCAACAACATTGGCTGGTATTAGAGGAGTGACCGTTCTGTTGGATGACATATTAATAAGTGGTGATGAAATACAGCATATGGCAAGACTGGAAAAAGTATTGGCCTGTCTAAAACATGTTGGACTCAGACTAAACCGAAGCAAATGTGAAATTGCTACAAATAAAGTTGAGTTCCTGGGGTATGTGGTAGATAAATACGGTATTCACCCAAGTGAACAGAAAGTAAAATTGATAACCAATGCAAAGAGTCCACAGAATGTTAAAGAGCTCCAAGCTTTTTTGGGATTGCTGAATTTTTATGAAAGGTTTATGAAGGACAAAGCTACAAGATTGGAACCACTTCACAGACTCTTGGATAAAGATGCCGAATGGAAATGGGGAAAGATAGAAGAAGAAACTTTCCTTAAGGCCAAATCGATATTGTCTAGCGAAGATACCCTAGTTCATTTCGACAATAACAGAAAGGTTACATTAACTTGTGATGCTTCAGAATATGGGGTAGGCGCCGTATTGTCTCACACAATGGATGATGGATCAGAGAAACCTATTGCCATGGGATCTAGAACGTTATCGAAACCAGAGCGTAACTATGCTCAGATAGATAAAGAAGCGGCGGCGATCATGTTCGGTTTGGATAAATTCAATCAGTATGTATATGGAAGACATGTGGTAATATACACTGATCACAAGCCGTTGCTTGGGATATTTAGTCCCAATAAAGCTATACCAAAGGTTCTGTCCCCGAGAATGATGCGATGGGCTTTGAAGCTAAATTCACATGACTATGAATTAAAATATAAATGTGGTACCAGTATTGGTAACGCCGATGCCCTAAGTAGATGGCCGATTGAGGCTGAAGATTGGAAGCCCAATACTGAAGACATTGAAGATATATTGTTGCTGTCAGAAACACCGAGCGCTGTTCAGTATTCAGCGAAAGATATTGCGGAACAAACCGGGCGAGATGAAATTTTATCTAAAGTGAAGTTCTGGATATTGCATGGATGGCCTGATACCGTTAACGACGGAAATATGAAACTATATTGGCTAAAAAGAAAAGAGCTGTCCATCACCTATGATTGTATAATATGGGGTACTCGAGTGGTCATACCGCCTCTGATGCGAGAGCATATGCTGCAGGCTTTACATGAGACACATGATGGCATAGTGATATCGAAATCAATTGCACGAAGCTACTTTTGGTGGCCTGGGCTTGATCACGAGATAGAAGCTTTGGTGGCGAATTGTGAAAGCTGCCAGGTAAATAGGAACATGCCAGCAAGTACTGCACATTCCTGGGTCACCCCGACTAACCCATGGCAGCGCATACACATAGACTTTGCAGGGCCTGTGGACCGAAGGATATATCTGATCGTTGTTGATCCACACTCAAAATGGCCGGAAGTAAAGATAGTACGATCTACGTCGAGTCAGTGTGCAATTAAAGCATTAAGAGAAATTTTTGCCGAGCAAGGGTTGCCAGAAGTGTTGGTATCGGATAATGGCACGGCCTTCACATCCGAAGATTTCAAGAGTTTTATAAAAAGTAATGGAATTAAACATGTTCTGACGCCGCCGTGGAGCCCGTCCACAAATGGCCAAGCTGAAAGATTTGTGCAAACAGTAAAGAATAAATTGAAAAGCTTGGCCGGGTCTGACATGGATATTAAATTGCCACGCCTTCTCTTTGGTTTGAGAGTGGCACCAAGTTCTGTCACCGGAAAATCGCCGGCAAAAATACTGAATAAACGTCGATTCAGAACACGTTTTGATATCATACATCCCTTCTCCACAAAACCGGTTGCTGAAAGACAGATTGAAAGAAACACAGAAGTACCAGTAAGAGTATTTAGACTGAAGGATAAGGTGTGGCTGCGCAATTATGCAAGAGGTGAGAAGTGGGTCAAAGGAGAAATATTTAGAATCAAAGGTCCTGTTCGATTCTTAGTCAAGATGGAGGATGGACCAATAGTCACCAGACATGTAAATCAGCTACGTCGACGCGATTCTGATGAAGTTCCCGGCCCTAGTAATGAATCTCGTGACATACTCGGCATACCGAGCCATGCAACAGTAACATGCGAAGGAGACATGTTACAACGAAACTAAATAAAACAAAATGTATCGGATTGTAAATAATAATATAGTTAGGATCATAGACGTAGAATTTTTTCGCTACGCTAAATAGACAAACGAAGCGTGGGAGAGAGAAGTCATTTTTAAATGTACCCCGTGCAAGAAGAAAAGTGACAGCAACAATGTATTGAA
The DNA here is from genome assembly GCA_932527175.1 of Operophtera brumata. Lineage (NCBI taxonomy): Eukaryota > Metazoa > Arthropoda > Insecta > Lepidoptera > Geometridae > Operophtera > Operophtera brumata. The sequence continues at coordinate 31,868,738 of OW052232.1, read as the reverse complement.
TTTGACATGTTTTTCTTGAGTACATGCGCATACCGGACGGTCTCTTGTGCAGTTTAACTAATTTTGTAATTATTTTAGTAATCTTACTATTAATTAATAAATATTACTTTGTATGACAATGGTGTCGTGTTCAGTTTGTGACTGTGAAGATACAAGACGTAATTATCCGGGAAAATACACGTTTCACAGGTAAATAAGAGATTATTGGTAGTTCGATTGTATTGCTTATTTTATCAATTCTGCTTTAGTAAATGGCCTAAAAACCAGTTTCATTCGTAGATTAGGACTTTCCCTTATATTTTTTAATAATATTTCGTTGCTGCACCTAGAAATAAACAATATTTTATGTAAAATATAAAAATGTTTGATTACGATAGGGCTTGACCAAGTGATGACGTCAGAAATATCGATAGTCCTGTTGCAGTCTATATCGTTGTATTAATGCGCATCATGTAAAAAGAACGCTGGCGGTCAAGCTTCTTCAGGCGTTCCAGCGTTATTTTTAAGAGATTACTTACTTTTCTACTTATTTGAGAGATGTATAACTATGCATTGAATGAGTGCCTATCTAGTTTACTACAAATAATGTACAATTATAGTACGCGTCATGTAAAAAGAACGCTGGAACGCCTGTAGAAGCTTGACCACCAGCGTTCTTTTTACATGACGCGCACTATACCTACATAAAAATTAAATTTTTATCCATCCTAGAATGGAGGTTTACTTTGTTTGGAGTAAATTTGTGTGCTCTATTAACATTTTACCGTTTTTTTTAAATCTATAATAACCAGGTGTACATTGAGGTGTGTGTTTTTGTATTGACTATTGAAAAGGTAACTTTAAAGCACCACGGGTGTTTTTATTGCAGTTTGTGTAGTAGATATTTTGGAGTAAATATTTACGTTGTTGATTATTACACACGCCTTTTTCCCCGAAAGGGTATATTTATTTTGAATTTTTTATAAATAAATATTGTTTATTTCTGCTTAATAAAATAATAGGTAACAAATTAAATTTAAATATACCCCAAAAATTCTGTTCCAGCGGTACTCGAACCTGCACCCTCGCCTGTGATCAGCGATGCCTTTACTTTCGAACTTTGAATAGAAGGTTTCCAATAAAACACCTGTAGATACAGCACTATCAACTTGGCGCTATAGCCGAGTTGATAGTGCCCACAAATTTCGTCTCCAGCGTCATAGCTCGATCTATGGCTAAATTTTTTAAGGCATCGCCGATGACAGGCGAGGGTGCGGGTTCGAGTCCCGCTAGAACGGAATTTTTGGGTTACATTTAAATTTAATGTTATCCATAAAGCGTGGTTTACACTTGAAAAATAATAAACTTTGGGGTAACAAATTGTCTATAGATAAAGTAACAGAGTGAAAAATTATATGGGCGTAGCACGGCTGATATAAAATGTTTTTGTGCTTTCAGATTTCCAAGTAATCCTTTGCTACGAGAAAAATGGTTATCGGTTATAAGAAGAGTGGGATGGACTCAAATAAGAACTCCACTAGGTATATGCAGCAAACATTTTAAGTTTAAATTTAAAAGGGAAACTCTAAGATCCCACCTATAAATAAAACCGTAATATTTAGGGGTCAATAAATAATAAAGGTTTATTTATTAACTGTATTCAAAATTGGAATAAGAACCTTATTCTCTTTATGACGTCAAATCTGCCAAGCTGTGTTCTTCATGAAAGACTTAATCTGCATTAAGATGTATTTATCTACCATACACATCACGGACGGATGACGAATTCTATCGACAATGTAAAAGTGTTGGTCGAGGACAACACTATTTTTAACTCAGACATAGACTTTCACCAACACGTGCACATATTTTTTTTGGTTCTATCTTCGATCTCTGATTGTAGATCTAGTACATATACTAAATCTATGGTTAGGATAGTAGTGAACTGTTGATTATAATGATTAAGTGACTATGGGGGAAGATATTGTGGTGTATTGCATATCTATGGCTTATGTGTGAAATAGTGTTATGTGATTGACTATAATTAATGAGCAAATGTGAGGGTACCTGCTGAAGATGTTTTCTACAACTACCTCAATCTTCAGTCTTGAATAGCCAAGTAAGTTCATAACAGTAATACTCAAATGTTTTTTTTAAATTGTACTGAATAAATGAAATGACCTCTGTGGCGCGGCGGGCGTAGGTTCGCCTGCGACGCCGGAGGTTGCGGGTTTGATGCCCGCATCGGAATAAATATTTGCACAGCAGATATTTGTTCAGGGTGTTCTGGGTATTTTCTATGTATAATCAAAAATATCTATCTATTTATTGTATTGTATTAAGTATATCAGTTATCAAGTACCCATAACACAAGCTCTGCTTAGCTCGGGGCTGGATAATCTGTGAACTGTCCAGCATTATTAATTATTATTTATTTACCTCGACGTCTGCGCAGTATTGTTCAGTGTCGATGGCCCTCAGCACGCCGACACGCCCTCGATACGCGCCGTTCACGAAGCGCACTGAGCGTCCGGCCGACGGTATTACTGTTTCTAAGTGATTCTAGAACAACAACAGAACAGCAATTAAGTTATTTTTTGGTCTTCCTTTCCCCCCCCCCCCCCCCCCCCCCCCCCCCCTCCCCCCCCTTAGTCAGTGTAGCGGGCGCAATGCAATGCCGCATAGCGCGCGTCCTAGGTGGACGTGACCTATGTGGTAATGCAAAGTTAATGGCAGAGGTTACCGCTTAACATCAGCAGGTGGGACATCTGCTTGTTCCACCATACATAGTTGAATATTTCCCTAATGTTGATGGCTGTAATCAGCTCATCTACACTTCTTCTGATAGCGAAAGTTGATTTCGCGAGGAATCACACAGTTTTAGTGTTTTTTTGTTTTTTGTTTAGGGTATCGTAGCTAAACTGATGATATTTATGAGATACTATCAATTAAAACATGTGTGTTAAGTCTCCTAGTTCTCGCGAAATCAACTTTCGCTATCTGAAGAAGTGCTGATAAGCAGTAATGGGCAAAAAACATTAAAAAAAAATTGAATTTCGCGCCACAAGTTAGAGCATCTACCTTAAATTAATAACTCCTTACTTGATCCAGCTTTAACTTGACATTGTTGTCTATGAGTGTGACCTGCGCGCCGTACTTGTCTATGACGCGCTCTATCACCGCCTTCCTCTTGAAGAACTTGTCTCCGAGCGATTTGGTGATGATCTTCACCACTATGCCTTCCGCTAGCCAGTAGTCCTTGCTGGAACATAACAAGTTAAGTTAATATTATTATATAAGTTGTTTGTGACGGCAATACAATTTTTTAAAGTCATTTATTTATATTTTATTATCTCATCTATTTATTTATAATTAATATGTTTTTCACACAGGTTTAATCCTTCTCACACGCACCTATACACTTCACATAATACACCCACACTTTCACACCCACTTAAACACACCACACATACATATATTTTTTCGATCTAGTGACAGTTTTATAGTAAAACTTAAAAAATGAAAATCCGTTATAACTTGACTTTTTATTTGTTTTCATTCATTTCATTTTGTATTCATGTGTTTTATTGATTATGTGTGTTAATGTGTATGTGTGACATGTTTTATTATTGATTGTTATTGAATTTACCATAACATAACACAAGCTCTGCTTAGCTTGGGGCTAGATAATGTTGTGTGAACTGTCCAGCATTATTTATTTATTTATTATTTATTTATTTATATGAACCTACCTATTATGAGTCTAAGTAACTTGAGTTAAATTAATTAATTGAATTGGCTGTAAGAATTATGTATAAGACTAAGTAATTACTATTTAAGAGCTGTGGATTTTGTGCAATAAATAAAATAAAATAAAATAAAAATATATTTTTCAATACAAGCTTTCATATACATAATTAATGATCGTAACCGTGTGCTGATCAAAAATGAGCCTAAACACGGCCAGTCTACTATTATCCCTCGAGGAGTTCCGTTGTCCACCTTCCGTCTCCATCATCAGATCAGCTCGCTGTCACCATCATATTGTATTGTCATCGGAACTTGACAGGTATGCCAAATATCATCTCAATCGGTTGAGGATAACTGCTTTCAAATTCAGTTGCAAGATTCCACCCGTACAAATATACATACATTGCAAGTTAAATAAAAGCTTGTAAAAAGCGGCTAAGTGCGAGTCGGGACATGGTCATTGTATGGTTCCGTAGTTGCCCGTCACAATATGCGGAGTTAGAAGGGGCTTTCCTGTTTTACACAACTAACAACTCCGTCTGTAGAGCATTTTTATGAAAGAGATTCTCTGGAGAAGTACTTCCGCCATTAAATTTAAATGTAACCCAAAAGTTTCGTTCCAGCGGGACTCGAACCCGCAACCTCGCCTGTGATCGGTGATGCCTTTACGAACAGAAACGAAATTTTTGGGTCACATTTAAATTTAATCCATAAAGTGTGGTTTACACTTGAAAAATAATATAATAACAGTGGTGTCATTTCTTGTCAATGTTTCGAACTAATTTCGTACTTTGAACAGAACCTGAAGATGGCTCCCATCGGCGCTATAGCCGAGTTGATAGCGCCCACAAAATTCGTCTTCAGCGTCATAGCTCGTTCTATGGCCAAATTGGTAAAGGCATCGCCGATCACAGGCGAGGTTGCGGGTTCGAGTCCCGATGGAACGAAATTTTTGGGTTACATTTAAATTTAATATTATCCATAAAGTGTGGTTTACACTTGAAAAATAATAAACTACTTCCACCATACTTATTTCTGCCGTAAAGCAGTAGTTCTCGCATTGCTGTGTTCCGGTTTGAAGGGTTTGGTTGCCGGTGAAATTACAGGCACATGAGACTTTCATTAAAACAAATCAAATCAAACAACCTGTGCAAGTTTTTTTTTATAAAGCTTTTTTTTTTTTTTTTACTTCTTGGATGACGGAACAAACAAGAGGCCCACCTGATGTTAAGCGGTAACCTCTGCCTATGAACGAACAATGCATTACCTCATAGGTCACGTCCACTAAGGACGCACCCTATGTAGCATTGCACTGCGCCCGCCACCCTGAGACATAAAGATGAAAAGTCTCATGTGCCTGTAATTTCACCGGCACCCTTACCCTTCAAACCGGAACACAGCAACAGCACAGCCCTCTCTTGTCAAAAAGTAATATTTAATGGAATTAAATTTTCTTTTTCACTTCTCCAATTACATTTAATACGTTGTTTGACTATTTTTATCCGGACTTATTCGTAAGATTCGTTAGTTTAAGATTTGTCCTGGCTGCTAGCTTGTTATGGAATGTGTTATTACTGGAAGAAAGCGTTAGCAGAGTCAGTCGTGGGAAGCAATGGCGGCGATGTGCTCACCACTCGTCACGTCTTGGAATATAGACGTGACGAGTGGTGAGCACATCGCCGCCATTGCTTGCATTCATTGCGATGGTGCAACCCACTGTGAAAAGAGGCCCATTGAGGCTCTGCCTACCCCTTCGGGGAAAAAGGCGTGTGTCTATGTATGTATGTATGTAATAAATAAATCCTCACCGATTCGCTTTTTCTTTCGCTCTCTCCTCCATCTTGATAATCTCATCCAGCACCGACGTCTTGCTCGTTCCCTCCGTCTTCTGTCTCTTGCTCGAGTCTTCTCTCTTGCTCGAGTCTTCTCTCTTACTCGAGTCTTCTTTACTCTTGGACTTGAGCGCTGATACTGGTAGAGGCTCAACTTTTTTGTCTGAAACAAGGAATCTCAATTTTATCAGAGTCTTTATGCGTCTCCGGTATGAGATTGTTTAACTTACAATGTTGCTTGTCCTCCAGGCGGGCAGGCAGGATAGAGAAATTGCAAGACGCACTGAGAACGCCTGGAGGAGTTATTGGTCGATGAAGGAGCTGATGAAGGGAAACCTTTCTATAATACTAAAGCGCAAACTTATGGAAATGTGCATCCTTCCCGTTCTCACTTATGGCTCGCAAACTTGGTCTTTGACAAATATTCAGAAATCCAAACTCATGGTTTGCCAACGGGCGATGGAGCGCAGTATTCTGGGAGTTAAATTAACCGACCGGATTCGAAACACCATACTGCGCTCTAAAACTAAAATCGCCGACGTGGGAGAAAAAGCCGCCCAGCTGAAGTGGAATTGGGCTGGACATGTCTGTCGCATGCCTGATGAGCTGTGGGTCAAAATAACTACTATGCGGAGCCCCGACACAGCAAGTCGGCGTCGCGGCAGACCACGCAGGAGATGGCGCGATGAAATAGATGCCTTTAACACAGTTTGGCACACAATAGCACAGGATCGTAGTGACTGGAGGATATGGGGGGAGGCCTTTGCCCAACAATGGGATGATTCAGGCTAACAGTAACAGTAACAATGTTGCTTGAGAACCACACACCACCAACGAAACTAGACGCAACAAGTGCTCATACTGCGCGCGACTTATCGGTGCCAGGCACCGAAAAACGCTCAGTCGCGCTCCATCACGCGCTCAAGCAACACTAGAAAATGCCCCATCACATTATTTTTTTTTTAACTGCGGGAGTTACGGACTTATCTGGTGGCCCACCTGATGTTAAGCGGTAACCTCTGCCTATGAACAGTGCATTACCTCAAAGGTCACGTCCACCTAGGACGCGCGCTATGTGGCATTGAACTGCGCCCGCCACCCTGAGACATAAAGATGAAAAGTCTCATATGCCTGTAATTTCACCCGCACCCTTACCCTTCAAACCGGAACACAGCAATGCGAGCACTACTGCTTTGCGGCAGAAATAGGTATGGTGGTAGTATTTCCCCGGACGAACTCTTTCACAAAAAAGCTCTACTACTACTAAAATGGTGTATTGCATTTATGATTTCACTAGATAAAAAGCTAACTACATATTTTTTATTTTACTACATTTATAAGCTCTACTACTACTACTAAATAAATGAATAAATGCAGCAGCAACGCAGCACGGCCGTCTTGTACGCGTGCCGCTCGACGAATGATCACGGACGATTGTGAGGATGCTTGCACGATGATCGTGCCGATTATAGACGATCACACGATCGGCGATCATCGCCGATAGTGTAGACATGCATACATACAGACATAGACACACGCCTTTGTCCTCCAAAGGGAGTAAGGCAGAGCCTCAATGGGCCTCTTTTCACTGTGGGTTGCACCATCGTGGAATATAGAAGTGACAAGTGGTGAGCTCATCGCCGCCATTGCTTCCCACCACTGACTCTGCTAACGCTTTCTTCCAGTAATAACACATTCTATAACAAGCTAGCAGCCAGGACAAATCTTATCAACAAGTTCGGGTAATCCGTTAGTCGTTTTACGACATCCACGGGAGGAGACGGAGAGGTCTATTCTCAGGCCGGACACACCATAGTGTAGAGCAGGCATACAATTTGGCGCTGGGAGTAAAGGCTTAAGAGTAACCACGAATGGAGGATATATCCTCTCCTGTAAGATCTACTTTCTGTAATCCCTTAGTCGGCTTTTACGACATCCACGGGAGGAGACGGAGGGGTCTATTCTCAGGCCAGACACACCATAGTGTAGAGCAGGCATACAATTTGGCGCTGGGAGTAAAGGCTTAAGAGTAACCACGAATGGAGGATATATCCTCTCCTGTAAGATCTACTTTCTGTAATCCCTTAGTCGGCTTTTACGACATCCACGGGAGGAGACGGAGGGGTATATTCCCAGACCGGACATACCACAGTGTAGAGCAGGCATAACATTTGGCGCTGGGAGTAAAGGCTGAAGAGTGACCACGAATGGAGGATATATCCTCTCCTGTAAGATCTACCTTTTGTAATCCCTCAGTTGGCTTTTACAACATCCACGGGAGGAGACGGAGGGGTCTTTTCTCAGGCCGGACACACCGTAGTGTAGAGCAGGCGTACAATTTGGCATACAATTATTTATTTATTTATTATTATTATTATTATTTATTTATAGACGAGCAGCTTTCGCTGATGTGTCTACGTCACACAGTATCAAAATATAGTTGAAATATTGTCTCTTAGTTTTGGTAAATTTTTTTGGGCACCGATTTATTTGTTCGAAGCCAGATGTTGAGTTTATTGTTGAATGCATTGACGGAAGTAGCAGTAATGACGTCATCAGATAGCGCGTTCCAATTGTGTTCAGTATTGCTGAAGAAGCAACCTTACTCATCAGCTTGTTACTTAATCTGGGTCTCTTCAAGTCTAGAGTGAATAGGTGCCTTCTAGACCTTTGTGCACCATCTCCGGCCGCATCGTGACTTACCAACAGGTGAGATCGTGGTCAAACAAAAGTCTATCAATGTTAAAAAAAAAAAACAGCAATAGAGTAACATTACCTTCATGTTTCCGCTTGACGCTGAGGCTGAGAGTGACTCTCTCCTGGCTGCTCTCCCGTTTAAACTCCGTGTACTCCTTGTCTTCTGTGACCGTGTTCTTCTTATCCCGTTCTACTTGCTTCTGTATGAACTCCAGCATCCTCTCCTGTAACACGCAATAAGGTAATGTAAAAAGGAGTTTTTTACATGCTTGTATTTAACTTGAAATGTATGTATGTTTGTCCTGGAATCTTGCAACTGAATTTTAAAGCAGTTATCCTCAACCGATTTAACTTAAATGTTGCATACCTGTCAAGTTCCGATGACAATATGATGGTGACAGCGAGCTGATCTGATGATGGAGACGGAAGGTCCTCGATGATTAGTAGTAGTCTGGTAGTGTTTAGGCTCATTTTGATCACCACATGGTGACAATCAGTAATTTTAGAAAAGCGGGGTTTGAAAGAATATTGTTTATATACTTATTATATTTTTTAGAAGGGTTATAAAACTTATTACTGGAGTCTTTAGGATGACGAGTTAGCTCCCTCTCTAACGCACACGGTAACCCGCGCGCTATCACGCTCGCACTAGCGGGCGTCTTGCAATAAAACAAAGGTTTTTTTTTTTATGGTAAAATAAAGACATTGTGCAGTGGAGATGAGAGGATTGAGAAGTATGTGTGGTGTGACTCTGAGAAATACTTACTACTTTGAGAATACTTTGAGACCAGGGTCAGCGGTTGCCCACCTCCTTTATGTGTTTGCGGTGTCTATCTTGATATATGGTCTGTGGGCTGGCCTCTAAGAGTTAAACGATGAGGGTTACCTGATCATCTTTGTCCATTTTCTCCTTCTTGGCCTTGGCCTCGATGGCTGCGATGGCGGCCGGGTCGCGGTCTATGTAAGTCACGAACCAGCCCTTCTCCGTCTCGTCCACAATGCACTTCCCCTCGCGACCTAGCCACTTCACGAAATCCGTGAGGGTCTCCCACTGAGTAGCGTTCATGTGGATGTGTTCTCTGAAAGATATCAAGGTAATAGGATAATAGGTAATGAGGACAGATTACTTGCACTACATCTCACTACTCTTGAGGATAGGTACTCTTCCAAACATTTAAAGTGCACTGACAAGGACTAAGATCAGCTCCGAGAGCTGACTGTGTATTATAATCGTGTTATTATTGACGACCTCTGTGGCGCGGCTAGCGAACTTTCGCCTGCGACGCAGGAGGTTGCGGGTTCGATTCCCGCCTCGGAACAAATATTTGTGCAATCTGCAGATATTTATTCAGGGTTTTCTGGGTATTTTCTATGTATAATAAAAAAATATCTGTCTATGTAATATTATTGTAATTAAGTATATCAGTTGTCTAGTACCCATAACACAAGCTCTGATTAGCTTGGGGCTAGATAATGTTGTGTGAACTGTCCAGCATTATTTATTTATTATAAATAAATAAAATAATAAAATAAATAAAATAGACGCCTTCGAGGAGATCTTATCGAAACTTACAAGATTATGACCCATCATTACAACATACCAAACATTCATGACATTATAAGAATCTGCTAATCACTTCTTCAGCAATAGAGTCGATACTGCAACTTCCGTCAATGCATTCAAAAATAAATCCGACACCTGGCTTCAAACAAATAAATCAGTGCTCAAAAAAATTTACCAAAACTAAGAGGCAATATGAGAATGAATGTGTAGCATTTTTCTTGGGAATGCTTGCATTAATACCTGCTCCGGCCGGTACTTCAAATAGCTGGGCTGGCCAGGGTAGGGGTAAGCAGGGATAGAATGCACAATATGCAGTGTATTAGTGGGACATCAGTACAGTCTAGACTCCACCACAGAATTAGAGGTTGTCTTGAAGGTACCGTCCATATGTATATTCTTCGAATCTTACCTATTTCCGATATAGTCTTGGTAAACCTTATTAGCGTTAACTCTCTTCGTTCCGTACTGACGCTTCAATAGCTCCATGTACCCGTCCTGGAACTCCTTCGAGAAGTCGTCTATATACTTGCTGGCGTTGTCAGCGAAGAGTAATAGCTGGCGCTGGTGACTCTCTGACATGGTGTGGCATTTGAAGCCGTTCTCATCTCGGCACTGTTTCTGACACATCTGGCAGTACCAGCGGAGTTTCTGGAGGCCTTTCGCCTTGATTCTGTTGGCGATGTACTTAGCCGAGCCTTTTTCTGCCTTCCCCATTCTTTAATGTAGATATCGACTACTGTGACTGAATGAACCAAGTTTTGAGTTCCTTGTACTGAACTTCCTTTCCGCGGTCCGATGTTTGGAAAACACGCGAATTATTTTAGATAGATCTAGATCATCCACAACATTGTTGCCTATTTCTAAATTACTTCACAGTTCACTTCCCTTTTAGTTATCGTATAGAAAAACACAAGAAAAAAACAAAGAAAAGAAAGAATCACAAATTCGCTATTGAAAAAATAATCACTACGTATAAGAATCACAAACCCATGGAAACACAGAGTACTTTGATAAATAAAACAACCCACAAGCACATTACACTCTTACGTAGTAATTAAATTAAATCCTCCTTGCATTACAATTCGGATGCATAGAGCATGGATGTAGTATACAAAGTCCATGGCGTAGAGCGAGAAGCCGAGAATACTCTATCTACGTTCGGATGTGTGCTACCAACCTAGAGGAAGTTGTACTCATAATACCAACATATTTTTTTTTCTTTTAATACGCGTGTTGAATAGTTGATATTGACACGCACTTGTTTGGGTGGGGTATGTGAAGAGACCCGAGTTTTGCAAACACCATCGTAACGATGATGATCGTAACTTAACTACCATCGTCCGTAATACACGCACGATCTTCGTTACGGTGGTGTTTGTAAAACTCGGTAAAAACGGTTTGTAAAAACTGTAAAAGTTGGTGACCAACTGCCTCGCCTAATGTGTAGTATTATTTATTCTGTGCTCGCTTGCCTACTGTGTCCCTCTCGCAGCAAGCACCACGCAAATGAAGGTAGATCTTAACACGGCGGCACAGAGAATAAGTTTGCCTGCATACTGTGCTAGCACACGTTCTGAGGACCCACCACAAGCGCCGGCACCGCCGCCATTCAGTGCTGCCACCTTAGCACTTTCGGAGCTAGATCTAGTGCTTTTTTGGTACACTTAGCACTGAAATTTTATTTTGACTCAATCGGAAAATGCGTTGCCAGATACACCGCTTTTCCGCGTTTTACACCGCCTTTTTGCCAATGGATCCGCGTTCCGCTTATAACCTACGCGGATCCGCTTTTTTTAAATATGCAAAAACCATAGACATAGAATCTAGATCTATGGCTAAAACATCCCGTTACATTAGTAACACGTCGCGTCAAGAATACCACCGGATTCCGGACTTACAAGTCCATGCTTATAAGTTACTCTATGGTTCATAGTTCATATGTAATAGTATGTACAGACCGTTCACCGTAAGATGGCACCTGGCGATGAAAAGGAACATAAACAAAAAAAAAATGAGTTTATACTTAGGACTAGTGACTAGTATACCTCCATGACTTAGGATTAGGTGCCCGCTGGTACTTTTTTGTAACTAAAGCCTAATAAGATTTCCTGACATGCGTGGGTTTTTATTATAAAAATATAAAATAAAGCGTATGAATTGAGAGATTATCGATGTAAAAGTTTAACATGCTCCGCTTTTTTTATTGAAAATCCGCGTTTTGGAAGCACCGTTCCCGCCTTTTAAACATTCTCATCTGGCAACACTTGGTCGCGCAAAGGCCCAAGTCGGAATGAATGAATGGCGGCGGTGCCGGCGCTTGTGGTGGGTCCTCAGAACGTGTGCTAGCACAGTATGCAGGCAAACTTATTCTCTGTGCTGCCGTGTTAAGATCTACCTTCATTTGCGTGGTGCTTGCTGCGAGAGGGACACAGTAGGCAAGCGAGCACAGAATAAATAATACTACACATTAGGCGAGGCAGTTGGTCACCAACTTAACACGGCGGCACAGAGAATAAGTTTGCCTGCATACTGTGCTAGCACACGTTCTGAGGACCCACCACAAGCGCCGGCACCGCCGCCATTCAGTGCTGCCACCTTAGCACTTTCGGAGCTAGATCTAGTGCTTTTTTGGTACACTTAGCACTGAAATTTTATTTTGATTCAATCGGAAAATTTAGCGCGTTTTAGGACAGAGCAATCTCGGCAAAAAGTAGGAAGTAAACAGCAACATCGCAATTCGGTTAGCTTCCGTTCCGTTCCTTAGGTTTAGTTAGGGTAGAGTCATTATAGGTTCCCGGTGCGTCGCCGGAGCTGAACAAAGAGCTCTACCCTTCCGAGGTGGGTCCGCCCAGGCAGTTGTGTGGGGCGGACGTCAGTGGACGGGGCTGCGTGGAGTGTGAAAACGGACCCGCGGCCCCGTCTCCTGCCGTGGAAGAGGGACATAGTGAGGTTTTAGTCGGTAGTGCCGTCTTTAGGCGAGCCCGACATACCCCAGCCCGCTTACCCAGCGGGTGGAAATAAATAAAGGCATTTCCTCAAGTAAAAAAAAAAAAAGGAGTCTTAATAGGTACCTATGAATATAAAGACCAGATAATATGATAAGATGATAAATACTAAATAAATAAAAACTTCTTACTACTATGCCTTTTTTTTGTTCATGCAAGCTAGCGGATTCTAGCGCTGTTCTAGCGGTATTTTGTTTATGCAATCTAGCGGAATCTAGCGCTATTTTCAAGAATTTCAAGCACTTTTAGCGCTGATGGGCGAGAGAGGTGGCAGCACTGCCGGCCGCCATTCAGCGCGGCCATTTTAGCGCTTTGAGCGCTAGATCTAGCGCTTTTTTGGTGTGTTTAGTGCGCATTTCAAAGTTTTAGCGCCTAGCGGATAATCTGGCGCTTTTCTCATTTATGTCAATTGACGACCGATTTGGCGCAGTGGTCTAGAATTTGGCTACTACGTCATAGGTTGCGGGTTCGATCCCCGCACAATACAAACATTTGTACAAACAAGGCTTTTGACACAGTCTCAATACCCCTTCTGTTAAAAAAGCTGGAGCAGTTCGGAGTTAGAGGCCTCCCCCTAGATCTCTTCAGAGACTACTTGTGTGACAGGAGTCAGCGAGTCAAAATTGATCAATGGCTGAGTGTTGAACAAACAGTGTGCTATGGTGTCCCGCAAGGGAGTATTCTTGGGCCCACGCTGTTTCTAGTCTATATAAATGGCCTCTGTGATATGAGAATCCGTAATTGTAGGATCCTGACTTTTGCTGACGATACGGCACTGTATTTCAGTGGAGCTAGTTGGGGTGATGTCTTCAATTATGCTCAGGTAGGACTGCGTGAAGTATGTTCATGGCTCCAGAGTAACATGCTAACTCTAAACATCTCCAAAACGAAATACATCACGTTTGTTCATAAAGCAAACTTGCTCCCTGCTCCCAGTTTTTCTATTACAGCCCATACCTGTATTGCTGGTTCCACCAATTGCTCCTGTACTGTACTTTCCAGGACTGAGTCCTTGAAATATTTAGGTATCACTATCGACCAGTCCCTCGCCTTCAAACCACACATTAATATCCTTGTCACTCGTCTTCGTAAACTCATATTTATATTTAAAACGCTGAAGCACGTCTCCAATCGCAGTACAATCAGAATGGTATACTTTGCCCTCTGTCAAGCAATCATTGATTACTGCATAACTTCATGGGGTGGAGCAGCTAAGACTCATCTCATTTTCCTGGAAAGAGCTCAGAGAATCATCTTGAAGGTGAGTGCCGGCCTTCCCTTTCGCTTCCCCACGGTGGAGTTGTACAAACAATGGGATGTTCTTTCAATTAGGCAAACCTTCCTGCTCCAAGTCACCGTCAAAAAAAACACCCTGCTAGAGTATGACCCTGCAGTGTTAACGAATAAGCGTAGGAAAGGCACTGTTTGCAGTTCTGTTCTTTATCACACCAGACTTTCTCACAACTTCTTCTGCTTCCTTGGATCTTATATATACAATAAACTTAATAATATTCTTTCTATTTATCCTGTTTCTAAGCACAAATGCAAGGTATTGGTTAGTGAGTATCTTAAAACCTTGGATTATGAAGAAACTGAAAAAATTATGATCCCACTAAAGTAGCACTAGTTTAGTTCCCTACATAACTTTATTTCCTTAAGAGTATTATGCGCCCACTCACACTTACACGCACGTACACGCACACACACACACACACACACATTCTCTTCCACGCACTCAAACATGCACACACACGCACACACACTTACTCATCCAGTCTCCCTCACAACCTCCTTGCTCTCCATAAAAATGTCCCCTTCATTCTTACACCCCGGCTCATTCACTCATTCATTCATTCGCTTTCCCTCTTCCTTTGGCTCACTTATACCTTTCTTGTCATTCTCACTATTATTCACTTTCATTCTCACCACAAACACAACAATTTCATACATTTCGTAGAATTCATTCAACCTACCTAGTAATTAAGTTCCTCATGCTCTCACTTATTCTCCCACCCCCCATTTACACTTTACACAACTGAAAGCTTGTCAATGATGGTGATGTCTGATGGTGTCATATTATAATGTTTTTAACAGTGTCATTGACGTCGTTCATTCCGCTTAGCGGAGCCCTGGTGACCTGTATTACCGGTTTCTTTCTAAACCTATTTCAGGCACCAGCCTCTCGCAAAACAGGTGAATCACATCGGCACTTAGATACTACATATATTATGTAACCTTTTTGTTGAGAGAAAAAAAAAAAAAAAAAATAATAAAAAAAAAAAAAAAAAATTGTGTGCATGAACATATCTGTTTATATTGGTCTGGATGTTTTCTATTTGAAAATGTATGTATTTACAAAAAAAAGTTATTAAGTATGTTGATATCCGTTGTCTGGTTACCATAATACAAGCTTTGCTTAGTTTGGGACTAGATGCGCTGCGATGACTTAGTTTGGCGCTGTTATTGTTATTATTCAAGAAATAATTAAGCGCGAAATATAGCGCTTTTTTAAAGCGCCATTTTCTAGATATCTAGCGCTTTTTGTAATCGTGTTAGCGCTCAATCGGATTTATGATCTGGCAGCACTACCGCCATTGCTTTCAAATTGCTTTCCTCGATGGCGTCCCTTCCCTTGCGTCATCATTGCATTTTAAATATTTTTTATTTTACCTCGATAGTACGATAGATTTAGTGTAAAATGTTGTAAATTAACTTAGTTGTACGTTAGATAATGTTATAATTAAGTATTTCTTGTGAAAACCGTTAAGTTTGTGATAATGGAAGGCAGAGCATCCGACTGGAGGCCCGGCCCTACGGTGTGCCGCTGTTGCCTTACCGAAGGATGCTACAAGGATATTTCTACCGAATACTTCTGGATGGGAAAGCGGGAGGTTTACGCAGAAATGCTATCCGAGACCCTCAACGTTTCTGTGAGTTCTAGTTTGCTTATAATAAACATGACCTCCATTTTGGTTTGAAAAGCGTTCGAACAAGCTTCTAATTTCAGGAGTGGGTTCTTTCTTCTATGCGTTGCGCAGTGATTCGGTTTCTGAACGTGGTCGGATTAACAAATCGATGCAGGGCATGTTGAATTGGGACATAGGGATGATGATGCTGAGCCCACAGCTTTTTTGTTACAAGATAGATTTACAATAATGAAACTTAAGCTTTCATTACCACATCACTCCAGCCTTTAGACGCCCACTGGTGGATGAGGACTCCCCGATAGCACTGAATAAATAATAGTACAAGTACGGATAGTCCCTGTAGTTCTCTCTATATCATAATCACCATACTCGGCAGGCAGATTGGTGATTGCAGTGTTGGTGTAGTGAGTACTCGGGCAGATTCTGCTGCCCATCCCCTGGTGTTATCCCTTAGTTGGCTTTTACGAGATCCACGGGAGGAGATGCAGGGGTTATTCTAGGCCACTCATTTCATGCATTCATTTATTTATTTATTTGTAAATACAAACATGATACAACATTTTCTTAAATACTACGTAATCAAAAACAATCAACAATAGATGTATAGTATAGGGACAATAGATAGGGTAGATAAAATTTATTATATATTTATTTATTTATAATACACAGGCAGCTCCCGGAGCTGATGGGTGTATATCTTAGTCCTTATCAGTGCACTTTAAATGTTTGTCAAGTCTATTTGTGAAAGAATTCAGGAGGCACTTTTCACTGAGTCTGGTAGCCAGTTCCAAGTGCGCACAACGCGATTAGGCAATATGTGCGTCCTCGGATTGCTGGTACTTGGCCCGCGTTGCATCTTCAGCGAGTGTCCTCTTAGTCTTATATTATTGTTCATGGTATATAGTGTCTGTGATAAATCTGGTATACTGTAGTGGTTGTTTAGGATCTTGTAGGTCTCTATTAGGTCTCCACACTCTCTACATTGCTGAATGGTAGTTAATCCAAGTGCGTGAAGTTGTTCCTCATATGTAAATGCTTTAAGACTAGGCACCATTTTCGTAGCACTATGCTGTACTCGTTCGAGAAGGTTAATATATTTTTTGAAGTACGGGCTCCAAATCTGGAATGCATACTCTAATAATGGCCTCAGATATGCCTTGTAAAGTTTAATCAACAACTCCCTATTAATGCATGTGAAAGCCTTCCTTATTATGTACATTATAGAGTTTGCTCTTTTCACAATCTCCACTATATGTTCATCCCATTTCAAGTTGCATGTGATAAAAACTCCAAAATCTCTTTGTCTGTCCACCTTCTCAAAAAAGAAGACATTCAAGGGAATAAAATGAAGTAGATAAAGTATATAAGTGGTTTACTAGCCCCCACACTAGGATACCCTGTGTTGTGGGTGCATAGTCTCTTCCAAAGGATTTAACATATTAACTTAGTTTAAACATTATGGCACGCGTTCAAAGCGACACTCAACGGGCGCGCGCACTGGCGCCAGACACACCATGACTCAAAACCAAGATATAAAACATACAAATTACAAAATGCCACAGACTTCCTACACAGAGAGACTCCGCGCATTACGCCTCACTACCCTAGAGGAAAGACGTTTGCGTGGCGACCTCATTGAGACCCTCAAGATCCTCTCTGGCACTCACAGTTTGCCTGAATTTCATGACATCTATATTTGAAAAGAAAGCTCAATGTCGTTGAGAGGGCATAGTTGTAAAATAGCCCGTGGACCATCCAACACAAACACTACACAGCATTTCCTCAGTAACAGAGTGGTCCATAATTAGAATCATTTACCAGAAGATGTTGTTACTGCCACATCAATAAATGCTTTCAATCTAGGAAATATTGTTCTATTGTGTTTCTGGTAGTGATCCCTCGGAATTATAATGTAATCCATGCATGTTTTCAATTTGAATATTGTACTTGATTTAATCTGTTAAAAATCAAACCTAAGATTAGGAATATAGTCTGGGAATAGAAATGGGTGGTGTGGATGGAAAGGTTGAAAGCAGAAAGATTGACTTCGGAACTTTGTTTGGACGAGTTAGGAGACAAACATACTAAAAGTCCTTACCCCTCTGACTAAAGCCCTTTTGGGGCACACAGTTTTTTTTTTTTGGTTTTTTGAATATTTGTTCCGAAGTCGAACTTTCTGCTTTCGACCTTTCCATCCATAATTATTTGTTAGGTACCCAGGCTAATATTGCGGCATACCCCACCCATGAGTCTTAAACCTCACTCAGTCTTCGGAACATCACGGATTATACCCACATATTATGAAATCTGTAAGATATATGTGTCTCCATCAGATTGCCTTCTCTAAATCCGGAGGCCCAAACAGCAACAGCCGGCTGATATGCGAGCCGTGCATCGCTCGTCTGCGAGATGCCTCCGAGTTCAAACGGCAGGTTGTGGACTGCGAGAAGACCTTCATGCACCATCTGGACCCTGGCAGCTCGAGCAGAGCACGAGGTAAATACTTATTCTAAGAGAATTATGCTAATCTTGAGTGCTGCATGAATTAAATTCCTGAAAACAATAATCTGGGTCTCTTCAAGGCTAGAGTGAATAGGCCTTCTAGACCTTTGTGATCCATCTTTGGCCGCATCGTCACTTACCAACAGGAGAGATCGTGGTCAAGCAAAGGTCTACCAAAAATAAGAAATAAATAGTAGTTCGGTTCGGGTTCGATTACCGCCTCGGAACAAATATTTGAGCTATCTGCAGATATTTGTTCAGGGTATTCTGCGTATTTTGCTGTATTTTCTATGCATAATAAAAAAACCGTTTAAGTGCGAGTCGGACTCGCGCACGAACGGTTCCTTTCCATTATCTATAAAAACGTCAAGAACACCACGTTTGTTGTATGGGAGCACCCTTAAATATTTAATTTATTCAGTTTTTTAGAATTTGTTATAGCGACAAGAGAAATACATCATCTGTGACTATTTCAACTGTCTAACTATCATGGTTCATGAGATACAGCCTAGTGACAGACGGACGGACAGCGGAGTCTTAGTAATAGAATGCCGTCTTACCCATTGGTTATGGAACCCTAAAAATATCTATCTATGTAATGTATTGTATTAAGTACCAGTTATCTAGTACCCATAACACAAGCTCTGCTGTTGTGTGAACTGTACAGCTTTATTATTTATTAGTATTATTTGTTATATTTTAAACTGGCTTCCTCCTACGGCTGCCCGGAATACCCCTTTTAGAGAATACATTCCTGGGTTCCATTTGGCACCCTTTGTGTACCCAAAACTCAAGAAATGCTACATTTGATGAATATTTTGGTAGAATTTAATGTGGAGACGGCCGGCGAGGTGAAGGTGGAAGTGGTGAAGAGGGAGAAGGCGAGCCTCAGTGATGATGACTTCGATGACCGACCAGACTTCCTCGATGTGGACACAGATGATGACCGTAAGTTACATTAAAATAGGTTTTTTTTATACTACATGGAATGACTGATCAAGCAGATGGCCTACCTGATGTTAAGTGGTACCCTCTGCCTACGAACAAGGTCACATCCACCTAGGACGCACCCTATGTGGCATTGCACTGCGCCCGCCACCCTGAGACATAAAGATGAAAAGTCTCATGGGCCTGTAATTTCACCGGTAACGGCCCTTCAAATCGGAACAAAGCAATGCGAGCACTACTGCCTTGCGGCAGAAAAAGGTATGGTGGTAGTACTTCCCCGGACGAACTCTTTCACAAAAAAGAGCTCTACTACTACTAAAAGATACTGTACAACTAAAATAATAATAAAATAGGATATTTATGTGATCATGCTTTACGACCTGATCCCACCATCTCCTTTTCATCATAGGACAAGCAGGCGCACGGCTCGGTACCACCCTTACCTCATTAGTATACCCTCTATTCGCACTAAACGTTTCAGTTCTATCTTTATAATGTGAACTGCTAAGGAGTGGAATATACTACCGTCGTCTGTCTTTCCTGATAACTATAATCTGGGTCTCTTCAAGGCTAGAGTGAATAGGTGCCTTCTAGACCTTTGTGCTCCATCGTCGGCCACATCGTCACTTACCAACAGGAGATCGTGGCCATACAAAAGTCTATCAAAAATAAAATAAAACCAGTCCAGTGCGAGTCGGACTCGCGCACAAAGGGTTCCGTACCATTATCTATAAAAACGTAAAAAAAAACACGTTTGTTGTATGGGAGCCCCCTTAAATATATATTTTATTCTGTTTTTTAGTATTTGTTGTTGTAGCGGCAACAGAAATACATCATCTGTGAACATTTCAACTGTCTCACTATCACGGTTCATGAGATACAGCCTGGTGACAGGCGGACGGACAGACAGACAGACGGACAGCCGAGCTTTAGTAATAGGGTCCCGTTTTACCATTTGGGTACGGAACCCTACAAATAAATAGTTCATCCTTTGCGCATAATTTGTTAGTTATGCTAGTTAAGGGCCCACAATTCGCAGTACGGAGACTTTGTTTTACTTGCACTACGTTTAAAAACATTATATTAATATATAACACATACTTATTAAGGAATGTGTTATTACTGAAAGAAAGCGTTAGCCGACTCAGCCGAGTCAGTCGTGGGAGGCAATGGCGGCGATGAGCTCACCACTTGTCACGTCTATATTCCACGATGGTGCAACCATCCCATTGAGAGGCCCATTGAGGCTCTGCCTACCCTGTCGGGAGGAAAAGGCGTGTGCCTATGTTTGTACCTATGTATATTTTTAATATCAAGCTTTTATAAAATTAGTGATTGTAACCGTGTGCTGATCACAATGAGCCTAAACACGGCCAGTCTACTGTTATCCATCGAGGAGTTCCATTGTCCACCTTCCGTCTCCATCATCAGATCAGCTCGCTGTCACCATCATATTGTATTGTCACCAGAACTAAAGGTGTATGCAAAATTTCAGCAAAATCGGTTGGGAGGAAATGGTACAAAATTCAGTTGCAAGATTTGTCCCAAACATACCAATTAGCTAGAAGTAAATAATAAAAAAATAGACACTAATTGAGAACCTCCTCCTATTTATGAAGCCTGTTAAAAAATACAATGGGCAGTATCACGGAATATATATAGAAGCAGAGCAAATATAAAGGAATCTCAGACATTTTCAGCAGCCGTTAGAAGTCTACTGCTGTACACAGGCCTCCATAGAATGTCACGGTCTGAAGCCGCCTCCATCAACCGATTTCCTGCGACCCTGTATGTAGTGAGGTCCATCGAGAATGTGGCCTACGCTGCGTCGTCTAAATACTTTTTTTTTTTTAACTCTGATTGACGGAACAAGCATATGGCCCACCTGATGTTAAGCGGTAACCTCTGCCTAGCAATACAACAATGCATTATCAATGCAATCATAGGTCACGTCCACCTAGGACGCACCCTATGTGGCATTGCACTACGCCGCCCTGAGACATAAAGATGAAAAGTCTCATGTGCCTGCAGTTTCACCGGCACCCTTCAAACCGGAACACAGCAATGCAAGCACTACTTTGCAGCAGAAATAGGTATGGGAGGACGAACTTTTTCACAAAAAAGCACTACTACCACTAAGCATAATGCTCAAGATATCACTTGTTGTTAAGTATGAGCTATGGAGAGAGCTATGCTAACTAAATAAAATGAGAAAATCATCTAATTTGTTCGGTTTTTTGATTAAATTGTAACTTGTAAAACGTATATTTCTAGGTCATGCGAGTGTCACAATGTTTTCTTTCACCATTTGAAAGTTTATCAGCCACTGGAACTTACACACTACTTACAACTTACATTAACTTACTTACATTAAAAAATAACATAGTCGACCTCTGTGGCGCGGCGGGCGAAGGTTCGCCTGCGACGCAGGAGGTTGCGGGTTCGATTCCCGCCTCGGAATAAATATTTGTACGATCTGCAGATATTTGTTCAGGATGTTCTGGGTATTTTCTATGTATAATAAAAAATATCTATCTATGTAGTGTATTGTATTAAGTATATCAGTTATCTAGTACCCATAGCACAAGCTCTGCTTAGTTTGGGTCTAGATAATGTTGTGTGAACTGTCCAGCATTATATATTTATTTTAATATAAATTTAATTACACTTCCAGTTGACGACCAGCCACTAACAAAGCTGGCAAGCAAGATCCCCAAAAAGGAGTCTGTCGATTTACTCGACTTGCTTGACAGTTCACAAATAACTGTCAAACGCAAATCCAACCTGAAACTCAAGGAGGCCCCTCCGAAGAAGATTATCAAGAAGAAGGAGGTTGTGAAGCCATCGGTCAGCAAGACCACACCGGTCAAACAGGCGGAGAAGAAGAAAGGTAGGCATTACACTGAGCTATGTTTATGTCGGGCTGGTGCAGTTGTTGTTAACAGCTTGCGATATTAAATTCAGTGGGATCCTATTGGACAATTGGATAGCTTTGTGAAACCACCTTGCTGGGTCAGCTTCTTAAGACAGTTTTACAACAGACCTGAATTATGTTAGGGTTGCTGTCTCATAAGGATTGTGGAAAATGCAATACAACTCAATTTGGGTTTTAAAAAAAAAGTGTCTTTCCATGTATCAATAATATAAAGGAAATTCTGTGTTATCCTAAGCAACACTAAAATAAAAAAAACATTTAAGCGGCAATTAAAAAAAAACAAAGTTGTCCCAAAGTTACAATAAAAAAAATACATTTGGTGTCTTTTCAAGTAACAATAAAATAAAGGAAACTCTTGTTTTCCTAAGTTACACTAAAATAAAAAAACAATCAAGCTACAATAAAATAAAAATCAATATTTTCTTTAAGTTACAATAAAATAAAAATATATTTTGTGTCTTTCCAAGCAACATTAAAGTAATGAAATTCTTTGTTTTCCTAAGTTACAATAAAATAAAAACATTCTGTCTTTCTAAGTTACACTAAAATAAAAATAAATATTGTCTCATACATTTTGTGTCTTTCCAAGTAACAATAAAATAGAGGAAACTCGGTGTTTTCTTAAGTTAGAGTAAAACAAAAAACATTCTGTAACTTTCTAAGTTACACTAAAATAAAACAAATATTGTCTCTGAGTTACAATAAAATAAAATAAACATTTAGTGTATTTCCAAGTAACAATAAAATATAATACATTCTGTCACTTTTCACTCTTCACTTATGCCATTGGGGTGTGGATTGTTCGGTGTATATTTCCACACTTGTAAGACTGACTCAACTTCATCTTTGGCCACATAGTCACACACTCAACAGGTGTGATTGTGGTCAAAGGACTAAAATTTAAAAAAAACTTGGTTCTTGGCGTCTGAGGCTTGTCACAATTCTGCCAGTCATAATAGCTTCATATGCAATGTATGGAGATTAGGTAGATTAAGGTCAGTGTTCAGAAGGGAGACTCGACCGAATTTCTGGTGTGGATTGGTGGGTAACCGCGAAACTCCGAAATGCTGTTCATGACAACTCTGCTTCCCGACCTTATCTGTGTGGCGGGATATTTGCTAGAGATTTATTATCATACACACTACACACACACAATCACATAACAGTCTGGGTGATAGATTAAGCTCTTGAGCTGTGGTTAGGGCCTCTAACTGGCACTATTTGATGATGATATCAGGAACTTCACGATCTGATCCCACCATCTCCTTTTCATCATAGGACAAGCAGACGCACGGCTCAGTACCATCTTTACCTCATTAGTATACCCTCTATTCGTACTAAACGTTTCAGTTCTACCTTTATAATGCGAACTGCTACGGAGTGGAATAAACTAACGTCGTCGGTCTTTCCTGAAAACTATAATCTGGATATCTTCAAGGCTAATGTGAATAGGTGCCTTCTAGACCTTTGTGCTCCATCTTCGGCCACAGCGTCACTTACCAACAGGTCAGATCGTGGTCAATCAAAGGTCTATAAAAAAAATAGGTTGATTTCTGCTTCGCTGGTGTGTTCTTATATGACTTACATACCCTATTTTGTCTGTAAACGTGCGTTTGCAGTTGCACGTGTGGGGATTCAAATGTAATTGAATACTGTACTGCTTTGAGTGTCTCCCCCCCGCACCTCGCATGGCGAAGAGCCAGTCGCCTTCAGTACTAGGTACAACTCTGTTGTCTCATTCAATAAATGCGAATCGCTTCGTGTCATATCAAAGACTTTATTTGAGTTTGCTCCCAAAAATGTAAGTGCCTAATAGGAACTGCAATCAGAGTAAATTGTAGTGCATAGACGCTTACACACGTGAGGACATTATTTTCGTAATGGTTACACTATGTTAGAAGGCGGTCTACTTGTCAGATTGTCGTGCTTTAAATCAAGAAGCCTTCTGCTGTACCAGCGTTTTCAATTCTGGGCGTTTTTCTGCCATAGACCCCCAATAAGACAATAAGAGGGCTCAAAGTAGAATTTTTTATTTCTGGTCATCCTTGAATCTGAGGTATTGATCACCGGCTAGCTTATTACGTATCTTGCAATAGCAATGCGATAGCAATAATTGCGCGAGAATTGCGCGATCATCGCATCCAAATCGCAAATTCGTATTACGATCGCTGATATGTAATACGAATTTGCAATTTGGATGCGATAATCGCGCAATTATTGCTATCGCTTTGCTATTGCAAGATACGTAATAAGCTAGCGGGTTTGCGTTACCCTATTTGGAGAAAAAAAGTGCTTTGCCACTCTCTCACGTGCCTAGTGCACCCCCTTTAAATCCGCCCTTGCATCCATCCACCTTGTTACCGGTCTGCCAAGTCCTCTCGTTTATCCTCTGGGCCAATATACAGTCAACTGTACATTTTACATTATAAATTCAATACTTTTGATTAATTTAGACCCATAAATGATATAGTCTCTGGTAAGAATCTCGTCTCCGTCCACTGTATTTGTGCATGTGTTTAGAATAAGTTCATATGGACACGTCTCCTATAGCATACTGTGCTGCAAACATTTTAACATTTTATATGATTACTAACTCTGAAATGGAAATATGATCAGTACTTCAGGTATCTTAGCTAATTATTGATCTATGCAAACTAATCTATGCTTTCCCTAAGAAAATACAAATCGGTCCAGTCGTTCAAGTGATGCAATTACCAACGAACAGCGTTTAATTTTAATGGATTTTATGTATAGTTTATTTTTTTCTTTATAATTTGCGCCTCACGGCTTGTGCATTTACCATTTACAAGTAATTTTTCGCGATGGTAGCCTAACGGTTCAATAGTGCAACTCAGAATCCAACGATCCGCGTTCGATCCTAGGCTCCGCACCGATGACTTTTCTAAGTTATGTGCGGATTTCCATCGCTCTGTGCCTCGGAGGGCACGTTAAGCTGTCGGTCCCGGCTGTTATTGATTAATAGCAGTCGATAAGCCATGTCAGAGGCCCTCGGGCGGCTTGACAAACTCCGACACCAGAGGGCAGCACTACCTCATACGAAACGAAACAAAACGAGTTATTTTTCATTATAAATAATGTATTTTCAATTTAATTGTCAACGTTAACACTTCTTCCAAGTCGTCAAAGTCAAAGTCGAGTCATGTTTTATTAAAACTTTGGTAGACAATTTCCACCAATTTCAAAAGTCACGCAATTCACTTCTATTTAATTTCTACACTTGTGCTCTTTAAATGAGCTACATTGATTAAAATGCTACCAAAATAACACAAAATAACTCAAAAAAACAATAGGAAAATAAATAAAACAACAGAAGACGACGTTTCTCTTCGAAAATGGCGGGAAGAGTAGTAAGTATAGCGTTTGTTTTTGTTGATCGTAAATCGTGCGCCAACACCAGGCAGACATTTTATGATCAATTGAAGTAATTGATCATAGTTTCATTTTGCAACACGGTGTATCAGAGCAAATAGGATAAGATTCTTTA
This sequence comes from Operophtera brumata, assembly GCA_932527175.1. Lineage (NCBI taxonomy): Eukaryota > Metazoa > Arthropoda > Insecta > Lepidoptera > Geometridae > Operophtera > Operophtera brumata. Next base: position 31,843,094 of record OW052232.1, on the reverse strand, counting down.
TTTTGATTATTATTTTGTGAAATAGTATCTGTTTTGTGTGCCATCCGTTACAGGTTTCTAGGTTCTGTTTCTTATATTTGTTGTACTGTGTATTTTCCTGACAGGTTTTTAGCTTTCACAGATATCAGTTAGGTCAATTTCTGAGAAAAATCTCAGCGAATTAGTTATTAATACACCGCTTTGACACACGATTGTCAGAGCGGTGCGCAACTCAAGCACGAGTTAGTAGTAGTAGTAGTAGAGCTTTTTTGTGAAAGAGTTCGTCCGGGGAAGTACTACCACCATACCTATTTCTGCCGCAAAGCAGTAGTGCTCGCATTGCTGTGTTCCGGTTTGAAGGGTAAGGGGTGCCGGTGAAATTACAGGCACATGAGACTTTTCATCTTTATGCCTCAGGGTGGCGGGCGCAGTGCAATGTCACATAGGGTGCGTTTGGGTGGGTAGGTGAACGTTTTCTATGAGGTAATGCACTGTTCTTAGGCAGAGGTTACCGCTTAACATCAGGTGGGCCATCTGCTTGTTCCGTCATTCAGTAGTATAAAAAAAAACGAGTATTATGTCCATATTTTTTACGGATTTTGTCAAGAAATCAAACTTTTAATTCGATTGGAAAAAAAAAATTACTCGGATTGGATTTTTACCGAATCCAGTTTTTTTAATGGTATATTTGGAATAGTGCATAGCTTATGGATTAGTAGTTATGAATAGCTTCATGGTAAATTCATCTTTCACATCATCACACTGCTGTGTACATTTAAATCTAGTCCAATACCGACCCAGTATACGCTTAATATAATTACAAAGTTATTTGCTAAAACTCAAATAATATAAAGTCAGATAACAGAATTTAAACAGTATTTTAGTGCAAGGATTTCATCAAAAACGTTACAGGAAGATTTTAACAGAAGCCCAGAAGCACAATTCTCGTAATAAAAGATAGTCAAATTAAAGTTCGGATCATGCTACGATCTAGTGTCGATGTCACAAACGTCATAAATGGTATTCTGCTCACCTCACAATACAACGCGGAATGTGATTATATCGAAACTAACGTAATTGTTTCAAAGTTCTGAGAATATACAATCTATATATATAAAAGAGAAGTCCACTCACTCACTGACCACTCATCACGAAAGCTCGGAAACTACTGGGCCGAGAGGTCTGAAATTTGGCACAAGCATTTATTAAGGGGTGCAGGCGCGCACTAAGAAACGATTTTTGAAAATTCGCACCCTAAGGGGTTGAAAAAGGGTGTTAAAGTTTGTATGAAAGTCTACGCGTCGACGAAGTCGCGAGCGGGTCAGCTAGTTATTGTATATAGCACTATCCTACTCTAATATATGGTCGCAAGAATCGAAAGTACAGTCCGACCAGTATAACTTGGCGCGACTTGCGGCCGCCGTGTGGCGCTGTTTGATACAGATTATGATGATTATAGATTTAGTTCCACAAAAGCGCCACGTGCCAATTTAAAATTGTAGCACTTGATTATGATGTTGTTGGAAGGAGCACAATACCATTCAGTCAATTCACAATACAGTCTCGATTCGGTCAACTTACAGTGTGGATTTGAAATGATTAAGAGAATTGTGTCTTCTAGAGATTCACCCACAAACGCACAAAACGTTTCGGTTCTACCTTTATAATGCGAACTGCTAAGGAGTGGAATACACTACCGTCGTCTGTCTTTCCTGAAAACTATAATCTGGGTCTCTTCAAGTCGAGAGTGAATAGGTGCCTTCTAGACCTTTGTGCTCCATCTTCGGCCACATCGTCACTTACCAACAGGTGAGATCGTGGTCATCAAAGGTCTACCAATGTTAAAAAAAAAAAAAAAACAGCATCGTAATCGTGATGTGATATTATCTACTACCTTAAGCTGGTGAATGAGGTAATGGGTGACCACGACAGAACCAGTGGCACGTCGATGATGCGCCCCTGCGCTGTCTCCAAGAGCAGGGGCACCTGCGCACAGGCAGCTATGAGTGCTGCCATCATCGAGCATCGAGTTGTGACAGGGTTCGAATCCCATGTGCTGTTCCCATGAGTAACATGATTTTAAGCGTTAATTATGTTTTTATTTCACTTGTAAGTTGTATATGTAGGCTCAAGCATCATTACTACATCAAAAATAAGATTTTGTGGAAAAATATCAATTTTTTCAAAAAAGCTTTTATGAAATAAGTTTTTGGAATAGTGTGCTGACCAGTCTGGTGTTTCGTTTTCCACCTTCCGTTTCCACTATCAGATCAGCTCGCTGTCACCATCATATTGTTTTGTCATCGGAACCAGACAGGTATGCCAAGTTTCAGCTCAATCGGATATCGGGTAGTGGTCGTAAATTTGATCGCCTGATTTGTGCTCCACCGCCAGGCAATAACGAAAGCTACAGTTTTACCTAAAATATAACTTCGATCGACTGTTTTCGTTTGCGCAGTAAAGCGCAGACTGATATCCGACAGTAGCCGAACGTATATTATAGCTCTGTCCCGCTCATATCTAAAAGTCGACTGATGAACAAGATTGCGCACGACCAGGCGCGATTTTGCCGCGAAATCGATTAACCAATAACAGCGCAAGATTTTAGCGCGCGATTGCTATTGGTAAAAAGAAGGTTCCCGCGCTATAGAAATTAGTCTACGGCTCAGGTACATCGGGGGGACTTATATTTTGGGTAAAATTGTAAAAACCGTGTAAAATGGCGTAATGGCTGTGACTGGACTGGATTTTAATCTTCATCAGCATCTAGAAGTCCACTGCTGGAAGTGAACCTCCCTATAGCGTCATACGGTCATGAGCCGACTCCACCCACAGACTTTCTGCTACCTTAAAAATGTCGTCTGGCCATCGAGAACGCCTTCCGTCGTCTGCTTCCTCAGGTGTTATACCTAATGTATGTACTCGAGCGCAACAGCTTTGACAAGGGTTATAACGTGATTATACAAAGACGAATTTTTGGTTTACAAACTAATGTTTTTCTTCGCCGCTTCAAATTGTCACCAATCCTGAATAGCTTTTGTAGTGTAAGTAAAAAATTGTACTCATGGGAATAAGTTTTTAATCAGTCGTCCCCGCGAGCAGTCGAAAGGTAAGTGAATATTTCAGTTTCAAATTAAATGTTGTTCGGTGCAAACTTTAAGTCGTTATGTGAGAGAACCGACAACACTTAATTTCCTTTGTAGTTAAAGCTCTGACTGATTTATCTTATTAATAGAGACGTGTCCATGTGAAGGGGCCTTTACCCCGAAGCCTCATGGGAATATTATGAATAAATAACCATTTTTTTTGTTAATTCGTACAAATTTTATGAATTTATTCATGAAATTTCTGTTATGATTGTTTCCAATCTTAAAATTCAGCTGTAAATTGCTCATTTTTTTTTGTATAGATTTAATGTACGGTGGAAAATCATTGTACATCAATAACAGCGGAATTTTATGAATGAAGTTACTTAGTTTCAGCTTAGAAATAATTGTATAAACCTATCGGATACTACGTGACTCATTTAGAAATTTAACACGACATCTGTTATCATTAAAACGGGATTGTGCTCCCTAAAGCATTTAAAGAACGGTACCCTTTATTCTTAGCGTAAAAATCGGCTAATTGAACCTACCTTGACGTTCGATCCTTACCTAAACTACTTAACTATTAGGTTATAAATAAACGTACGAACCGCGCGCACACAGCACAGCATCGAAATATCAAAATCGGGAAACAAAACTGCCGGAGACATGAATTACAAACGAGAATTTTTCTTTTTTTTAGCGGTAAACGATCCGACACGCAGTAACGCCGCGACGATACTGCGGTGGACGACCGCTTGCCCGTTCAGGGTGAACGATAAGTCTATTCTGTGCGTCTACTGCCACGAGCTTTACGACGACCCCGCAGTCTTTAGGAGCCACGTGCGGCAAGACCACGAGAACTGCACGCTCGAAGTGGTCTTCTACAACCTCCCCAAATCGGAGTTCATTAAAGCAGACCTCACCGACCTCGCTTGCAAACTCTGCCACGAGACCTTCCAAGATCTGGACACGGTCGCGGCGCACCTGACCTCGCAACACAGTAAAACAATAGACTTCAGCACGAAACTCGGCGTCATGCCCTACAAACTGAAGAAAGACTCGTTCAACTGCGCAGTTTGCGGCAAGATTGTGCCGTCGCTGCTCCATCTGAACAGGCATACTATATCGCACTTTCTGAGCTTCGTGTGCCATGTTTGTGGGAGCAGTTATATAGCGTCGACGGGGCTCTTGAAGCATGTCAGGTCGAAGCATCAGGACTACGAGGTTTACTGCAAGCGGTGTCGGACTAAGTTCCCTAATATGGAGGCGAAGGAACGCCACAGACGCACGGTTAAAAGCTGTATGCCTTACTCGTGCCCGCAGTGCGCGGAGAGATTCCTCGACTGGAAAACGCGGCAGAAGCACATGGAGGCACAGCATGGACACGCGAAGAAGACGTACAGATGCGCTGATTGTAACGTCGACTTTACGAGCGATATCGCCTATTACAACCACTTTAAACTGCAACATTCTGACAACTGTGCTGTGTGCAAACACTGCGGCATGAAGTTCGTGTCCGTTTATCGCTTGAAGCGACACCTCGCTAAGCATAACATGTAATTGTCAATACTCAATAGTCAATAGTATTTTATTGGTGAAAAAATTAGATTTTACACGTCATTGGTACAATTTTTCCTATATTAAGTAGGGTTCTTGGATTGGTAGAGTTATTGACTATCACATTCACACGAAAAAAATACCTAACATTACAAACAGATTACAATAATGTCAAAGCTAATTTAAATAACTACGAATAAAAATTCTACGAAACTGTAGAAAGTCTGATCGACTAGCCAACGCTTAAGCTTAGATTTAAAACACTGCAAATTATTGGCAGATTTAATGGTATCAGGCAGATTGTTGTACACTGTCGGCCCCATAATGTGGGTCAGCTTTTGATGACTTCGCCAAGGAGCGGTTAACGGCTGCAAGCTTATCTCTGTTGCGTGTGTAATTAGTGACAATCTATTAAATCCTAAATTAATATTATAAATGCGAAAGTGAGGGTTTGTTTGTTAAGCTTTCACGCCTAAACTCTTCCCGGCACCGTGACAAAGCTCATCCACACATCATAGATCCCTAGGTTTCTCGTACGACTCGTTTCTCGAGATCATTTCTTCCCCATACCTATAAACTTTGGAATGAGCTTCCATCTGTGGTTTTCCAGCCTGGTTACGACATGTGTCGCTTCAAGAAAAAAATTCATAAATTCCTTCAGGGTAGGCAGCGCATCGACAATACCCCCGGTGTTGCCGGTGTCTATAAGCGACGGTGACCACTTTACATCAGGTGGGGCCGTAAGCTAGTTTGCCTATTAGTTTCATCAAAAAAAAAAAAAAAACAACCGATCGTCTCGAATTTTTGTACACATATTTTTAAGAGTATAGTCGTGAACATAGGGTACTTTTTTTTGAAGGAAATCAACGCGAGCTATGCCTGTTGAAAGCTAGTCTACACTAATATTATAAAGAGGAAATATTTGTATTTTTGTGTGTGTATGTTTGTATTGATCAAAAATTAAAACTACTGTGCAGATTTCAAAAAATATTTCACCATTGGAAAGCTACATTCACCCTGAGTGTCTGCTATAGGTATATAGGCTTGGGTTAGACTTGTCTGCTATAGTCTTGGGTTTTTACGACGAAAGAGAAGTTATTAGTCTTGCGATAAAAATGTTTCCAGTATTATGTTGTGGCCGTTATCTTACATCCAATGGGTAATTGTAACGTAAGATAAGTAGTTCTATTAAGATAGAGTATCCAATTTCTAGAAATTATGGCATTTTGTATTTATTATATTAAATTAATCAACATCATAACCTGTATTTTACAATGAATATACGGCTAAATACCACTGTTTTTTGTTGTTTTGCTGACGTTTTGAGACTGAGTTCAGGAGCCTCTTCATCATGAGCACCGCCCGCGACCACGCGGTGGTTTCAATTCTATGGTGTGTCTGCACACCAAACGACATTAAGAATTCTGAAATACATAAAGGATCTAAAAGAGACGGCAAAGAGATAAAAATAACTCTCTCTATCCTACTTTCGCCGTGAATCGAAAGTAGGCTTAATTGTTATTATGAGGGAGCAGAAAATCCTCTTATTTAATTAGCAAGTACTACTAGGGTTAAGAATTTAAATGTACATTGTATTTTGTTGTTTTAAATCGCATTATTCATCAAAATTCGGCCATCCTACATTTATGTTATGTCCTGCTTCCTATAAAGAGGTACAAGTAAGAAAGAAGGCAGGTAAGAATAGCTCCGTCTCCTCCCGTGGATGTCGTAAAAGCCGATTTAAACGGAAAGGCCCGACTGGACACGCATCCATGAGAGCGGTGCAAGACAATGGATGGTAATGTCAGAAAGAAAAGTGACTAATATATACTGTATATTACTGTTTTTAAATCAACAAATTATACAGTCACAGATTGGTTAACAAACAGTCTCAGCATATTTTATACGATCACGAGTCCGGTATGATGATATCCTGTCTGCTAGCTTATCACGGAATGTGTTATTACTGGAGGAAAGCGTTAGCAGTCAGTCGTGGGAAGCAATGGCGGCGATGAGCTCCACCCACGGTGAAAAGAGGTCCATTTGAGACTGCCTACCCTTCGGGAAAAAAGACGTGTGTTTATTTATGAGTGTATGTATGTATGTATGATCCCTATGTAGCCCTGATCCCTTTCAATGATCCTTGTGTCGCGGGTATCATGAACTACAAGTACCATGGTACACAACAACACAGACACGGAACTATGAATATTTGTAAATCATGCAATCATATGTCTCGCATTGGGAATCGAACGTGCACCTCTCGCGTGTCAGCTGGCTACCCGTGCACGTTGCGCCACGGTACAAATACAAATACAAATACAAATATATTTATTTAGTCAGAATTTTAGGTAGGTACAAGACAGTTCTTATTTAAGTAAGTTTCTTTTCAAGTAGTTTTGTTAAGGTGCTTCAGTTTTCCTTCTTTTTGTAAACTGGAATTTTCTCGTATTACAGCTAGCTTCTTGCTATCGCATTGCTATTGCAAGATACGTAATAAGCTAGCCGGTTTCGTTTAATCCCTTCGGGAAAAAAGACGTGTGTTTATTTATGAGTGTATGTATGTATGTATGATCCCTATGTAGCCCTGATCCCTTTCAATGATCCTTGTGTCGCGGGTATCATGAACTACAAGTACCATGGTACACAACAACACAGACACGGAACTATGAATATTTGTAAATCATGCAATCATATGTCTCGCATTGGGAATCGAACGTGCACCTCTCGCGTGTCAGCTGGCTACCCGTGCACGTTGCGCCACGGTACAAATACAAATACAAATACAAATATATTTATTTAGTCAGAATTTTAGGTAGGTACAAGACAGTTCTTATTTAAGTAAGTTTCTTTTCAAGTAGTTTTGTTAAGGTGCTTCAGTTTTCCTTCTTTTTGTAAACTGGAATTTTCTCGTATTACAGCTAGCTTCTTGCTATCGCATTGCTATTGCAAGATACGTAATAAGCTAGCCGGTTTCGTTTAATTATTGTCTCTCTTTAATCTTCACCCGAGTGAAAAAGATGAATCTCGTTGTGTAAGGTGCACTTTTAGCAAGTAAAGTATTGACATCCAATCGAAATCCTGATTGGAAACCAAATAAAATATTATTTTTACGAGCTTATGGTTCGGTATGAGATAAGCACTTATGAACTACGTTATAAGGCGATATGTTAAAATATCGAATGGGCAGAGTCTAGCAAGAAATTAATAGCTGCAAGAAAGTGACAGCGCTATTGCTCACTTGAACCCGGGAAGAGATGAGGTATAGATTTCTGTCGCACGGAAGTAACTGACGCAACGCAAGCGACAAATGATAAAACTTGCTTCTAAAGTAGCAAATATAAAAATAAATCCTTCTCTTTTTATCTAAGTAATGTGATTACTTACTAAATAGTATAAAAAACTCTAATCGAAGGAAGGACCTAAAAGGGGCTTTAAAAGGGCCAATTAAAAAAAAACTATCGAGAAAGTGTTTCCCAATCGTATTTCAGTTCTAGATTTATTTAGATTATATCCTCAAGTAAACTGTGTTAATATCAAGTTTGTAACCTTAACCGTTATTGAGTGAGCGTGTAACGCAACGACTCCAATAATATAACAAAAATATATATCGCCTTAACCAAAATTACACTTTTAATTATTATCAAAAACATTTATCACTCTTCACTGCGGCTGTACTTCATTCACATTTTTTTCTAATTATTCCAAATCACTTAGAGGCAGCCAGCTTGCAACTTTCATCACTATGTGACTCAGTAAAGTCCAGCTTGCAACTTTCATCACTATGTGACTCAGTAAAGTCCAGCTTGCAACTTTCATCACTATGTGACTCAGTAAAATCCAGCTTGCAACTTTCATCACTATGTGACTCAGTAAAGTCCAGCTTGCAACTTTCATCACTATGTGACTCAGTAAAGTCCAGCTTGCAACTTTCATCACTATGTGACTCAGTAAAGTCCAGCTTGCAACTTTCATCACTATGTGACTCAGTAAAGTTCAGGTAACTTAGTATAGAAAGTGACAGAAAGACGAACCAAATAATTGTTATCACAAGAAAACTATACAACTTATCAAAAAAATATACTTTGCAGTTTTAAGAAATAGTTATTACTTACCTGTTGTAGTAAAATTTGTCTTGAAATATCGTAGGGTTCCTGAGATCTCATTCAAAACATGTGTGAAACAAGGACTTTTCGATATTTATTTTTATCAAGTTTTTTTTCTTCTATACCTTTCATTCGTACAGAAACATTGAAAAAAATATCAAATTTCCAAAATATTTGACTCTTGGAACCCGTAGATACGGAGTTATAAGATGATTTTGGTTGGTAAAATTACATATTACGTCACTTTAATTTAGGACTCACTCTCGTTATGCTCGTCGAGCGATCGCCTCTTATATACCTGAGCCTTGCGCCTAGATTCTGACTAAAATCGGCCAGTACATTCCAGAAGATTCAAGATGTTTCTACGGTAGAATTTACGATGATTCGGAATGTTCCGAGTCGTTCGCGAATTTTCAGAACATAATCGAACTATATCCATAGTAAGTTCAGGACTTCAGGTATAAGCGTCGTGCGAAATTCTCTTATGTATGTATCACATGAATATAAGAATACAGAAATTTCTTTTCTAGATGATGAATGGGCTACGACGGATATAAGACATCGGATGCCCGTTGACATGAAACGTTTCCGTGGCATGAAAGTGAACACGCGTAGCACCTCTCTCGATGACGAATGGATCACGACAGATTTGCCGGGAACAATTCAGATTGATATCAAACGAGAATTGCCAAGTGCCACTGAAGAAAACCCACAGTCTTGTATCAAACAAAACTATGTAGTAGATGACGAATGGATCATTACAGATATGACTAAACAAATGGGAAAAAGAAAACTGAAATCTTCCGATCTGATCGGGCTTAAAATTCAGTCGTGCTTGAAACAAGGCATCGGTGTAAGTGACGAATGGAACACGACAGTTATTGGAAAGTCACCGGCTAATGTTATAAAACATGACTGCTCGCAACCACAGCGAGACAGCGTCGCGGTTGAGCACGCAGGAGGCGAGACGAACTGGATGCGTATTGGGACTGGCCAACAGTGGCTCAAGATCGAAGTGGATCACGAAAATAGAGGGAGGCCGGTGAACAACAGAAAGAAAACACTAAGTATTAGACATGCTAAAACTATTAATGACAACCTCCGTGTGAAAGCAGTCACAGAGTCTAAAAAACGTGGCAAACGGGTTAAACAACCCAAAAAATTCTTACACAATGCTCGGCTGATACTGAGGTACACGACGGCGATCCCTTACAGAATCGAGCTCGCTAGCTCGCTTGTGCCGTGCTTTGCGTGTCAGGATAAATTCAAGGACCCGTTTTTGTTCAGAGATCACTTCCTTGCGGAACATAAAAGTGCGGACAAGACTAGAGGCATGCACTTGTTTAATAATGTTCAGACTCGCGCCGATATAACTGACCTAGCCTGCCTTTTATGTGCGCAATTATTCGATACTTTAGAGGAAGCAGCAGGACACCTCGTCCAGGAACATCAAATAAATATAGACTTTAAAGAGAGATTGGGTCTTGTGCCACTCAAATTCCCCCAAAAGGGGCTTTATATATGCGCGATATGTCAAAGGAAATCCTCTACTTTTAGAGATCTGTACAGACACTCCGGCTCGCACTACTACTTTCATGTCTGTGAGATTTGTGGTAGGCAGTTTGAGTCCATGGCAGCATTGAGAAATCATCTAAGTCAGAGCCATGTCGAAGGTCATAAGTGCACATACTGCAAGACCGTGCTCCCCACCGCAAAAGAGCTAAAACAACACGTCAAAGCCAATCCAAGGTGCTCATCCGGTTATTGCAAGATTTGTAAAAAATCTTTCGGAAATATGGCTCAACTTCAAAAACACAAGGAATCTGTACACGGAGCTCCGAAAAGAATATATGAATGCGCCGAGTGCTCAAAAGTATTCGAAACACGTATGCAGCAGTATTTGCATTTTAAAAAAGAACACACCGATCATTATAAGTGCGAAAATTGTAGCAAAAAATTTACAGATTCTAAATCTTTGAAATTACATATGTTAGTTCATACTGGTGAGCGACCATTTAAGTGCGAATTTTGCCATCAAGCGTTCAAGAAACCGTGTTACTTAAAAACTCATGTTGCAAAATGTAAAATATAATGACCGTTTACAGCTCTTTTTCATAAAATATGTGCATAATAAATGGTTACAACTAGGATTATTATTAATAACGAGATTGCGCCACCGGGCTTAAGGTGGTTGCTTTCGCTTGTGGCGCGAAATTCAAGTTTTTTCGTGTTTTTTGCTAATCGCAGCTCATCAACACTTCTTCAGATAGCGAAAACTATATTGCCGGTAATTATATGACCTAACACGCAAGTTTTAATTTAAAGTATCACATATATATAATTAGTTTGGCTACGATTGTGCTTCAATGGTTTTTACAGTGTTTTTTTGTTTCAAGCACAATCGTAGCCAAACTAATGATATTTATGTGATACTTTAAATTAAAACTTATGTGTTAGGTCATATAATTACCGGCAACATAGTTTTCGCTATCTAAAGAAGTGTTGATGAGCTGTGATTAGCAAAAAACACGAAAAAATTTGAATTTCGCGCCACAGGCGTAAGCAACCACATTAAACCTAAAACACCGTGTTTAACAGCTCGAAGGCGAGGCGTATCCTCCCCAATCGCGAAAAAGTAGAATTATAAAATCAGATGGGCCATCTATGTCATTGTTCCGTCATTCATCGTCTGTTGTGATGACGTACGTAACTGAATAAAAAGTGGCTTCATAATCTACGAAAAAAGGAGCGAATTACATTTTAGTTTGATTTTATACTGAGGTGAGGAGTTGAGGACAGACCATGCCCTAATTCTAAACAATATTCTGTGTTTATTTCAATCGTATATTCCATTTTGAAATGCTACCTATACAAACAGCATGTCGCCGAAACGTGTCTCAAGAATAATTTAGACTATCCGCATAAGAATACAGAAATTTGTTTTCTAGATGGCGAATGGATCACGACAGATTTTACAGCTCGGACTGATTTCAAAAGTGAGCGGTCAAGTAACACAGAAAAAAACCCACCGTCGTATACTAAACAACAAAACGTTAATGAATGGATCACGACAGATATCACACATACAATTCAGAATTATACCAAACGTGAGCACTCAAGTTACACAGAAAAAGCCGCACAGTCGTATACTCAACAAAATGGTTATGTAGTCGATGACGAATGGATTACGACAGATATCAATAGCACAATTCAGACTGATACCAAACGTGAGCGCTCACGTAACATAGAAGAAAACCCACAGCCGTATACTAAACAAACCGATGACGAATGGATAATTTCAGATACGACTAAACAGATATTGAAAAATAACATGTATAAATCTTCCAGTGACATAAGGCTAAATACTCAGTCGTGCTTGAAGCAAGGCATCGCCGATTGGAATACGACAGTTATTGGAAATTCATCGGTTAATGTTATCAATCTTAACTGCTCGCAACCACATCGAGACAGCGTCACGGTTGAGCACGCAGGAGGCGAGACGAACTGGCTGCGTATTGGGATTTTGGGACGTGTTGGCCAACAGTGGCTCAAGATCGAAGTGGATGACGAAAATAGGATGCCGTTGAAAAACAGAAAGAAAACACTAACTATTAGACATACAAAAAGTATTAATGACAACCTCCGTGTGAAAGCAGTCAAAGAGTTTAAAAAACGTGGCAAACGTGTTAAACAACCCAAAAAGTTCTTACACAATGCTCGGCTGATACTAAGGTACACGACGGCGATCCCTTACAGAATCGAGCTCGCTAGCTCGCTTGTGCCGTGCTTTGCGTGTCAGGATAAATTCAAGGACCCGTTTTTGTTTAGAGATCACTTCCTTGCGGAACATAAAAGTGCGGACAAGACAAGGGGCATGCACTTGTTTAATAATGTTCAGACTCGCGCCGATATAACTGACCTAGCCTGCCTTTTATGTGCGCAATTATTCGATACTTTAGAGGAAGCAGCAGGACACCTCGTCCAGGAACATCAAATAAATATAGACTTTAAAGAGAGATTGGGTCTTGTACCACTCAAATTCCCCCAAAAGGGTATGTATATATGCGCGATATGTCAAAGGAAATCCTCTACTTTTAGAGATCTGTACAGACACTCCGGCTCGCACTACTACTTTCATGTCTGTGAGATTTGTGGTAGGCAGTTTGAGTCCATGTCAGCATTGAAAAGTCATCTAAGTCAGATCCATGTCGAAGGTCATAAGTGTAAACACTGCAAGGTCGTGTTCCCCACTGCAAAAGAGCTAAAACAACACGTCAAAGGCAATGCCAGGTGCGCATCCAGTTATTGTAAGATATGTAAAAAACCTTTCGGAAATACGGCTCAATTTCAAAAACACCGGGAATCTGTACACGGAGCTCCGAAAAGAATATATGAATGCGCCGAGTGCTTAAAAGTATTCGAAACACGTTTGCGTCAGTATCGGCATTTTAAAAAACAACACACTGATCATTATAAGTGTGAAAATTGTAGCAAAAATTTTACAAATTCTAAATCTTTAAAATTGCATCTGTTAGTTCACACTGGTGAACGACCATTTAAGTGTGAATTTTGCCAACAAGCGTTCAAGAAACCATCATACTTAAAAACTCATGTTGCAAAATGTAAAATATAAAGATCTACAGATCTTTCTCATAAAATATGTGTATAATGAACGGTCACAACTGGTATTCGTGGTCGAGCTACGATAAATAAAACCGCAAATCGAAGTACAGGCTAGCCATTTGGTACACGGGTGGGTAATAACAATAATAAAAAGCCTTTATTTTCTACTAAAATAATAATCACTGAAAAAACTTCATAAAAATTTAATTAACTATGTACTTCATACACTGAAAAAACATCATAAAAATAAAATCAACTGTGTACTTCTATTTTTCATTTTTCTCTTTCTGTTATTTTTGTCCCATGATTCCATTTTATTTTGTGTAACTGTTTCCTTCTTCTTCTTCTTCTTTTCAAGTAACAGTTTCCTATTTCGTTTGTTAGGTACAATGCTTATGTAGATAATGTATTGCCGACTGTTAGTAGTCGCCTCTTCGGCGTAGGCCTAACCCAAGTTTTTTTTTAGAAACCTTTCGTTTGTTTTATTGTATATTAATGTACTAATATCAACCTAAAATATTAACGAAAAATATTAACATTCACTGTTATTTTTCTTTTTTAAAAAGTTTGAGATTTAGAGTTTTATGAAACTTATCGAACTGTACTGTGCTGTACTATTATTGTGTTTTATGTAATACTGAAATTAGGGTGGTAGATCTAAAAAAAACAATAAAAAATTCTGAATCTCAAATTTTTTTGTAAAACAAAATACTAAATATATAGGCAAATTAGTTTATAAGCTATATTATTGTTATTATCTTTCTTTTGTAATTAGTTTAGAGCACGCCAACCATTACTTTCACCCTGATCGATGACTGGCAGAAAATGCTGCTTAGCATTAAGTCCTCCGTTTGTAAGTACAATATCCTTGTGTTCTTTGTGCAATAAAGAATTCAATGAATAAATGTTATTTTTTTCAATATTCTTTTTGGGGTTAGATATGAGTATATTATGAGACATTTGGTGTATGTTTTACAAAAATGTACTAAGCCGTGTCCAACCTGGAGGAGCCCAAACCTGGTTTGTTTTAATATCATTTAAAACTTCCGGGAGCGACATTCATAATTGAAAAAACCAGTATTAACTCACGTAGGTACTCGGAACAAGTACTTACGTTAGTTAGTACCGATTTTTTCAGTTTTGGTTTGTTTTGAAAATATTTCTTGAATTTTTAGAAAACAGGTGGCCTAATGTTGGTGGTGTTGTATATTTTTAGAACCGGCTCATGATGACCTTTCATAAGATACAACACACGACTGGCTTCTGAAAAAAAAGAAGCTATTCCTATACAAAAACTTGATGTTGTCATTACTGTCCTCCCATATGGGAATATTTTTAAGAACTATCGCTCAAAATGATTGTTTTAATCTAAAGTACTCGTGTACTAAACGGCTATCCTGTACATCGATTTGCGGTTTTCTATGAATATGGGCTTTCTACACCGTCCACTAGTAGTACTATTAAGAACAATATTGCACCTACGGGCCTGGTTTGCAATTTATCTTGGATTCAAGATTTTCCGGCACCCGTTGGTTACGGAAACCTAAAAAACCGTGTTTAACGGCCACAAGGCGAGGTGTATCCTCTGCAATCACGAAAAAGTATATTTGTAACATCAGGTCAGGTGGGGGGCCATCTACTTGTTCCGTCATTCATCGTCTGTTGTGACGTACGTAACTGAACAAAAAGTGGCATCATAATCTACGAAAAAAGTCGCGAATTACTTTTTTGTTAGATTTTATACAGAGGATAGCCTATGCCTTTAATTCTGAACAATATTCTGTGTTTATTTCAATCGTATATTTTACTTCGAAATGCTATCTATACAAACAGCATGTCGCCGAAACGTGTCTAAAGAATAATTTAGACTATCCGCATAAGAATACAGAAATTTGTTTTCTAGATGATGAATGGACCACGACGGATTTAACGAATCGGATGCCCGTTGATATCAAACGTTATGACGACATGAAAGGCAACACACGTAGCACCTCGCTAGGTGGCGAATGGATCACGACAGATTTTACAGATACAACTCTGACTGATTTCAAAAGTGAGCGGTCAAGTAACACAGAAAAAAACCCACAGTCGTATACTAAACAAAATGTTAATGAATGGATCACGACAGATATCACACATACAATTCAGACTTATACCAAAAGTGAGCACTCAAGTAACACAGAAAAAACCGCGCAGTCGTTTACTCAACAAAACGGTTATGTAGATGACGAATGGATTACGACAGATATCACAAGCACAATTCAGACTGATACCAAACGTGAGCGCTCACGTAACATGGAAGAAAACCCACAGCCGTATACTAAACAAACCGATGACCAATGGATAATTTCAGATATGACTCAACAGATATTGAAAAATAACATGTATAAATCTTCCAGTGACATAAGGCTAAATACTCAGTCGTGCTTGAAGCAAGGCATCGCTCTTAGTGACGATTGTAATACGACTGTTATTGGAAATTCATTGGTTAATGTTATCAATCTTAACTGCTCGCAACCACAGCGAGACAGCGTCACGGTTGAGCACGCAGGAGGCTGGACGAACTGGACGCGTATTGGGAGTGGCCAACAGTGGCTGAAAATAACAGTGGATGTCGAAAATAGCTTGAACAACAGAAAGAAAACACTAAGTATTAATGACAAACTCCGCATGAAATCCGTCAAAAACTCTAAAAAACGTGGCAAACTGGTTAAACAACCCAAAAAGTTCTTACACAATGCTCGGCTGATAATGATATACACGACGGCGATCCCTTACAGAATCGAGCTCGCTAGCTCGCTTGTGCCGTGCTTTGTGTGTCAGGATAAATTCAAGGACCCGTTTTTGTTCAGAGATCACTTCCTTGCGGAACATAAAAGTGCGGACAAGACTAGAGGCATGCACTTGTTTAACAATGTTCAGACTCGCGCCGATATAACTGACCTAGCCTGCCTTTTATGTGCGCAATTATTCGATACTTTAGAGGAAGCAGCAGGACACCTCGTCCAGGAACATCAAATAAATATAGACTTTAAAGAGAGATTGGGTCTTGTGCCACTGAAATTCCCCCAAAAGGGTATGTATATATGCGCGATATGTCAAAGGAAATCCTCTACTTTTAGAGATCTGTACAGACACTCCGGCTCGCACTTCTACTTTCATGTCTGTGAGATTTGTGGTAGGCAGTTTGAGTCCATGTCAGCATTGAAAAGTCATCTGAGTCAAAGCCATGTCGAAGGTCATAAGTGCACATACTGCAAGACCGTGCTCCCCACCGCAAAAGAGCTAAAACAACACGTCAAAGTCAATGCTAGGTGCGCATCCGGTTATTGCAAGATTTGTAAAAAATCTTTCGGATCTATGGATCGTCTTCAAAAACACAAGGAATCTGTACACGGAGCTCCGAAAAGAATATATGAATGCGCCGAGTGCTCAAAAGTATTCGAAACACGTATGAGTCAGTATCTGCATTTTAAAAAAGAACACACTGATCATTATAAGTGTGGAAATTGTAGCAAAAAATTTACAAATTCTAAATCTTTGAAATTGCATTTGTTAGTTCACACTGGTGAACGACCATTTAAGTGTGAATTTTGCCAACAAGCGTTCAAAAGTTCATGCTACTTAAAGATTCATGTTGCAAAATGTAAATTGTAAAGGCCATTCAAAGCTGTTTTGCAACTCAACGACCTATATTATTGGTGCACAATGCTCTTCTGATATTGAGAGTTGAGACACACGACAGCGATCCCGTATAGGTTCGAGCTCGCTAGCTCGCTAGTTCCGTGGTTTGCGTGCCAGAGTAAATACTGACCCATTTCTGTTCAGAGGTCACTAAAGTACATCACTAGAGAACATAAAAGTGCGGACAAGACGAGGGGCATGCACTTGTTTAATAATGCTCAGACTCGCGCCGATATAACTGACCTAGCCTGCCTTTTATGTGCGCAATTATTCGATACTTTAGAGGAAGCAGCAGGACACTTCGTCCGGGAACATCAAATAAATATAGACTTTAAAGAGAGATTGGGTCTTGTGCCACTCAAACCCAAGAGGGTCTGTATGTATGCGCGATATGTCAAAGGAAATCCTCTACTTTTAGAGGTCTGTGCAGGCACTCCGGTTCCCACTTCTACTATTACATCTGTGAGATTTGTGGTAAACATTTCGAGTCCATTGCGGTATTGACAAGACATCGGAGTTAGACATCGTAGTTGCAGTTTCCGCAAGGCCGTGTTCTCCATTGCACAAGAGCTAAAACAACACATCAGGGTGCATCAACAAGGACAGGTGCGCATCCGAAAAATGCTTTTTTTTTAAAATCCTAACGCAACACGGATTGCCTCCAAATACACTGAGAAACTGTCCACGGCGGCACACGGAACAACGCAAAGAATTCCGTTTTTCAGAGTGTTCAAAAGTGTTTAAAAACTTATTTAATAGAAATACAGGGTGTGACATAATATCCCTATAAGCCCGGGGACCTCTCCCCTATACTACACATCATGGCGAATAACTTTAGTTCTAGGACTTTTTAAAATTCAAAGTTTTTAATTTTGTATAGACGTGATTAGTGTGGGCTCATTGCCGCCATTGCTCTCTCACCCACGTCCAACTCTGCTAAATATTTCTTCCAGTAAACACGTTCCGAAATAAGTCAGCAGCCAGGAAAAAATTATGCATAACACACAACAGTCATATACATCGTGTGTCTGATCCCACTACACTAGGATACCCTGTGTCGGATCCGCTTGTTTTCCTTGGTGCAGTTGGGTAGTACAGTTGACCGGACCACGTTTATGAGTATGAAAACTGCCCAACAAGAGCTAGCTGATGTTAAAGTTAATTACTAACAATATTGTTTCGATTTATTTAGCAATTAAATAATGTTAACTTAACATCGGTTTAAATGTCATGAATGCAGAAATCAACTACATTAATTATTGGACCACCACAGGTTATGGTTTACTGTCTAAAGAAGTGCGGTCGAGAAATATGTTTGACTATGGGCATTTCTTTTTGTTTTAGAATTGAAATACCCGAATGCGTCTGCGGCGAAGCGCAACGCCGAGGTAATCGTCAGACATTCGACAGTGTACCCGTTCAGACTACCAGAAAACTGTATGGTCTGTGTGTTCTGCTGCGAAAGTTACGAGGAGCCCTCGGCATTTAGAAGGCACATGGATATCGAACACCAGACGTTTTCAATCCGAATGGCGTTCGCACATTGCTCTGAGGGATTCCTTAAAGCGGACTGCTCGGACATCCGATGCCGCATCTGTTTCAAACCGAGTGACAGTCTCGAAGGAATCGCTATTCATTTACGAACATCTCACCAAAAACCATTGGATTTGACAGTTCCTCTAGGAATACAGCCTTTCAAACCGGATAAACTTAAATGCGCACTTTGCGATACAAAAGCATTTGGCCTCCGACAGCTCAGCCGTCACACACAGACTCATTTCCTGAGGTTCACCTGTGAATCTTGCGGAAAGTCTTACGCCACCAATACCGCTTTACAAGTCCATATCAAATACTCGCACATTATTAAAGAACATTACTGTAGAAAATGTAAAACTAAATTCAGTTCGACAGAGGCAAAGAGAAATCATTTGCAGAAATCTACAAGATGCTGGTCGTATTTGTGCAATAAGTGCGGCGATAGATTTATATCCTGGAACACGAAGCATCTTCACATGAAGGAGGCTCACGGGGTTGCAGAGGAGCCCCACGTCTGTCCAGAATGTGGCAAGATTTTTGCAGAGAAGAAGGCCTGCCGACAACACTTTAAAGTCGCGCACACGGATGACAACTTTGTTTGCTCCTTCTGTGGTCTGAAGTTTCCTACAAAAATGAAATATGAAGAGCACAGAGTTATTCACACAAACGAAAAACCCTACCCGTGTACTGTTTGTTCCAAGATGTTTTCTAGGAAGAAGAATTTAGCCCAGCACATGTGGATACATAGCGAGTATAAAAGATTCGAATGCAAGCTCTGTAACAAGAAGTTTAATCAGAGAGTCAGCTGGAAATCGCACAACAAAACAAATCATCCAGAACTATTGAAATTTGAGCAAGAACAGGATAATAGTGTCAAATATCTAATGTCCGTATTAAAGAAGTAATTGACAAGCTTTCGTTAAACTTCAGTTGTCAATGTCTCCAAAAAACGCTAAGCGTATGTGGTCAAATCTTGCATCTGTGTTTTAAACCAGTTCTAGAGATTTTGCATACCTACCTTCCTGTCAAGTTCCAATGACATTAAAATATTGTTTCAAGCTAGGAATCTGTATAAAATAAATACACTGAATGAACTCCAAAATTATATCTTGTACGAAAATTACTAAAAACACTAATTCACATTGTTTGCATTGCAACGATCATAAGCTAACTACTTTACATATGTATTTTAAAATTTGGTAACTACTTGTATTAGTTGTATTATTCATTCTGTAAATTAATATTTTTCACTACGACTGTAATTCACTCACACTGTTCACAAATTATTCCGAATTCACTTCAAATTACATATAAAATTCTTACTCAAAAGCAAAATACTGCTCTTCGACCGAGCTACAACTTGTATACCTGAGCTTTAAAGCCTAGAATGTTCTACGACAATCAGCCAGTATGGCTACGAATTAATTAATGAAGAAAATACTTTATTGCACAACTTAAAAACTATGATAATTATAAGTTATTGTAGGTTCTTGGCTTTATAACCCAAAACAGCGTAGGTAGGCATCTACAGAATATTCCTACATATTCCAGTAGTTTCAAGATGTTTGTGGCATATTCTGAATCACCGTAGATGAACATTGAATATTGATATTGATGATAATATTTTTTTGCCCAACTTTAGTGTGAGTGAGGGTTGTACCTCGCGTCGGTTCACGGCGGCCAATCGTTTTTTTATGTTTTTTTTCGAGCTGAAGTCACCTGTTTTCGCGGTTCTCTCCGCTCGCCGTTATATGTATAAAACTTTACTTCTTTTCTTCTTATTGTTATTATTTTGAAGTAGTAATATTATTTTTGCTCAATAACACAGATTTTTATGCGGCTCGCTCCGTTCGCCGTTATATATATTGAGAATTTAAATATTATTTTTTGCTGCACTCTTTTCGACCTAATAACCTGAAAGTTTAATACCAAAATTTTGCTACGCCAATGCATATGACAGTCATAGGGGCCCCATTATCATAAAATGCCCAGGGCCTCCGATAAGTTAAAGACGGTCCTGTTACTGATGAATAAATTAGCAACTATTTGAAAATGAACTACTTACTACTCTTGAACTATTCGACTCTTGTGAGTTAACCCTTAGTTTAATACAATGCTTTGAGATTGAATTCAGACAATCACCACCACCATGGGCCTTATAGCATCTACGAAAGATTATTTAAGCAGCGTCAGCTAAGCATTTGCCCTCTCCACTGGCGTCACATCTCCTGGGACACATTTCTCGGCCTTGCCGACAGGACCCACAGTAATGACGAGTCAATACGTGTGGTGTCGGTTCAGTTGCAAGGTGCTTTACGACTTCGACCCAGCCGGGATTGTGTCAAGTTTTAACACTACTATACTTCTGTACTATTTGTACTAAGCTAGCTACTTAAAACTGTTACAAAAAATATACAAAAATTGTAATGTTACCTTAGGCCTACATTTTCTAGAATTTCTTTGATTATGTTCCCTTTACGGGCAGTTGATGTCGAATACTGTATGTACTGATAGAGGCAATTAATTTGAGCCCCGGCGTGCGTGTCGCGTGACTTGCGTAGTAGCAATTTCTGATACAAAATCTTTTGTAGAGCGCAGTCACGTGGTATGCGCTCGGGATCTACTTACTTGCAACTAGTTATATTTGTTATATAAATGTAAGTAAATAAATGGCAATTTAATAAATTCAGGTGATTTTATTCAATTTATTTAGTTATCAGCATACAGTAATAAATTTTTACAAAAAACAACCGATTTTAAACTTGTAATAAACAGCATTTTTAATTAGGAGTTCTGTGGCTTTCATCATCAGCTCGCAAGCATGATATGATGACTCCCAGACGCAAACACATGGATAAGTTATACGTAGGTACCATTGATTTTTGAGGATTTCCCTCGATTTCTATGAGATTTCATCATCAGATCCTGTTTTGGTGATTATGGGACCTATTGAGGTCCCATATTAACCAAATATGGGGAAAGTTTTTATTAAAAATTGGTTCATAATTGACGGAGATATCGGGATACGGTTATATCATGTTCCTTTGAGGGGGTGAAAAAGGGGTAAAAACTAATAAAAAATCGTATTTCTTGAACTTACAAACTTTAAACTTTGCATACGTATGCTTCAATACAAATCATAAAAGGGTAAAATATTTTTCCCCCGAACTACCCCTAAAAGCGGGTGCAATGGGGTGTTAAAGTTTGTATGGGAACTTTTTATCACGTGGTGCTTTTTGCTTGAAACCTGGTATGGGTACTTAATTACAGAATAATTGAACACATATTTCAGGATTTTTCTAAATAACCCTTAAAAGGGGTGACAGTTTTAGTCACGGATAGTAGTTGTTAGATAGATAGATAGATAGTAGTTGTAGTGATGGGATGCGTAGCGAAGCACGGGTAATCAGCTAGTTGCACAATATTCGTGTATGTCTGGTGAATGTGGGCTTCTAAACAGGTGGGCTAAATTTTGTCAGTGTATGTATGTTGGTCCACGCATTTCTTTATAACCATTTTTTTTGTTGGCTAACAAAAAAGATAGATTGGTTTAAATTGGCTAGTGAGCTTTTATGTGAAAGATTTAGTCCGGGGAAGTACTAACACCATACCTATTTCTGCCGCAAAGCAGTAGTGCTCGCATTGCTGTACTACGGTTTGAGAGGTATGGCTGCCGGTGAAATTACAGGCACATGAGACTTTTCATCTTTATTTCTCAGGTTGGCGGGCGCGGTGAAATGCCACATAGGGTGCATCCTAGGTGGACGTGAATTGTGGGATAATGCACTGTTCATAGGCAGTGGGTGCCGCTTAACATCAGATGAGTTAACTGCTTGACCCGTCATACCACGTTGTATTAAAAAAAAAACCTGATGTCGCTCTGCCCCTAAAATATATTAGTTTTTTAGAGGGGAATGGTATAAACCCCTTTTAGCTTTTTTTGATCATCTATATAAAACAAAGTCGTGTTAGTTACACCACTTATAACTCAAGAACGGGTGAACCGGGTGGGGAGGTAGCTTAGAAACAGGAGTTTGACATATTGACAAAGGGGGGGCTACCCGTGCGAAGCCGGGGCGAGTCTCTAGTTATGGATACCATGATGCAAAGTTCTATACAAGTTCGTGCTCTCGAGGTCTACGTTTGCAGAACTACTGATAATACACAATAGGCACATCTATTGGCAGTTGGCACAATAGGCACCGAAACATAGCAGCGTGTACAAGGCCCAGGCCATTGATAGTCATTCGCATGAGCACCGACCGCGACCACCAAGCCACGATCATTTCAATTCTATGTTTTCAATTCTATATTAATACCTATTTTATGTTTTTTATTATTATTTGGGCCAGGAGAAGTAGGCTTTCTAAGATAGGTCTATATTGTAGTTTTGGGTCTATTTGTAGCATATTTGCACAGAATACGTAATAGTACAGGTACAGAAGGTTGACTCCGCAAAACTCTTGCCCCCACGCAATAAACTGCAATTCAGGTCGCACAGCGCTAATTACCTTCAGATAAATTCGCCTCTCTTTCTATCGCGTTTGTCTGACTCACTGCATTGACTCGACAATTCGAGCCCTCCGGGTATTTGTAGCTTCATACGTAAAGTGCGGAGTGCGCCACGTCTGGTATTTGAAGAAAAGTGCGGTCGAGTGCGATGATTGACTGTTGGCCTTTCTTTTTGTTCTAGAATTCAAATACCCGAAATCGTCTGCGGCGAAGCTCAACGCCGGGGTTATCCTGAGATATTCGACGGTGTACCCGTTCAGACTACCCGAAAACAATATCGTCTGTGTGTTCTGCCATGAGAGTTTCGAGGAGCCCTCGGCATTTGGAAAGCATATGGAACAGCATCAGACGTTTTCTATACGACATGCTTTCGCGCATTGCCCTGATAGTTACCTGAAAGCAGACTGTTCAGACATTCGATGCCGCATATGTTTAAAACCGAGTGACAGTCTCGAAACGATTGCAAATCACTTGCGAAAGACGCATCAAAAACTATTAGATTTGTCAGCTCCGTTAGGAATACAACCTTTTAATTTTAAATCTGATAAACTTAGGTGTGCAATGTGCGAGACAAAAGCCTATAGCCTCCGGCAGCTCAGCCGACACACTCAGACCCACTTCCTCAGGTTTACCTGTGAGACCTGTGGAAAGGCCTACGCCTCCAATAACGCTTTACAAGTCCATATTAGATACTCCCACAGAAAACTCAAAGGGTATTATTGTGGAAAATGTAGAACCACATTCAACACAGTAGACGAAAAGAGAATACACTTAGACGAGTCTGAAAGATGCCGAAGATACGTGTGCAACGTGTGTGGTGATAGGTTTATGTCCAGTTTCACTAAGCTTCTACATATGAAAGAGGCTCACGGGGTCGAGAAGAAGCCTCAAGTTTGTCCCGAATGTGGACAGGCTTTTGCAGATAAGAAAATCTTGATTAACCACTTCAAAACTGCGCATACCGATAACAATGTTGTTTGCGACTTCTGCGGGCAGAAGTTTGTGTCAAAGAAAGATTTAGAAGAGCACAGAGTCACCCATACTAACGATAAACCTTTTCCGTGCCCGGTTTGTTCCAAGCCGTTTCCCAGAAAAAAGAATTTAACTCAGCACATGTGGATACATAGCGAGTATAAGAAATTCGAATGCAAACTCTGTGACAAGAAGTTTAATCAGAGAGTCAGCTGGAAATCGCACAATAAAATAAATCATCCAGAGTTGATGAACTTTGAGTAGGATGACGTATCGAATATCTATAATTATAGATACGTCACAGTCGGACTGTTCGTTAATGATGTCTTATAAGACAAAACGACAATGGTCAGCACAACATTATTATTGGTTTCGGGTTCTCCTAGATCGGCCCTTTTCTCGGATTGCCGTATCCTTCGCTTGTGGTCGTATTTTCGTCTCATATAAGATACATTTCTGAGAACAAAAATTGTCACCTCTCCATTCATTCCTTTATTTATGTTAGCCGATATCTCTTCAGATCTTATTAGAACTACATAAGGACTTTCCATGGACACATCGACCTGATCGGATCATCCTAGCTTCACGCGTTCACGCCTGTGAAATATGCATACTTCTACATTTTTCTCCTTCACACTCGGCTGCTATGCTCATAGATTACTTCAATACATTAAATTATTAAACTAGCTAGAATCTTAAAAGAGTAGGCTTTCTGAATTTAATCGGTTTTTTTTTATCGGTCTATGAGATCTACAGAGTATCGCGTCTCAAAATTCATCATCATTTAATTGCATCAAGTTGGAGCTCGCTACCAAACCGAGTTTACAGACGGTTTTCACGACAAAATAACATAACGAAACACCTATTTCTTACGGCAGTAAAAAGAACGCGGCATCAGAAATGTAACAAAATAGTAAATTTGCTTTAAATGCTTTTAACGTAAATGAACGTTTCTTTTGTTCTAGAAATGGCTACTGGTACTGGCGTCACCACTCGAGGGAATGCCAGTCTCTTAGTGCGCTACACGACGGCTTGTCCGTTCAGACTGCCAGGGTCTTTTATGACGTGCTTGGTGTGCTTGTCCACCTTTAGAGAACCCGAGGAGTTTAGAAAACATATGAAGGACGAATACCCCAAGCTTAGGCGTAGTTTATCGTGTATTAGCTCTAATTACGACGTCAAAGTTGACATTACAGAGCTGAACTGCCGAATCTGTTCTAAAAACTTCGAAACACTCGAAGATATCGCTGATCACTTAAATTCTGCTCATAGTATAGGTCTCGATTTAAAACTAAAATTAGGATTGCAACCTTTCAAATTATACAGCAATAACTATTCGTGCTTAGTTTGCGGCGAGAAGTGTAATGATATACGTTCACTGAGTAGACATTCCCAGAAACATAATATGAATTACACATGCGAGACGTGTGGTAAGGCATACGGGAACGAAGCTAGTGTAAGAGTGCATGCTAAGTACTCCCACGGAAAGTACAAAACGTATTGTATGAAATGTAGGAAAGGCTTCGATTCCAGTGAAGAGAAAAAGACGCACATGCTCGGCTCTCAAAGGTGTTGGCCGTATGTCTGCAACTATTGTGGTCTAAGGTGTATAACTAAGAACTCTAAAACGAGTCACATGATATCCGAACACGACCATAAGCCACCTCTTTATAACTGTCCGGAATGCCCGGAGATTTTCACACACAAGTCGATGCAGATTAGACATTTTAACACCGCACACACGGACAAGTTTCAGTGTCCAAACTGCGAAAAAAAGTTCAGCTGCAAAAAGGAGCTAAACGACCACTTAGTTTCACATACAGCGGAGAAGTTATACGAGTGTGATGTTTGTTTTAAGGCGTTCACAAGACTTAAAACTTTGAAAGCGCATATGTGGAATCATATGGAGAAGAAGCGATTCGAGTGCAAACAGTGTAACAAACAGTTTAATCAGCGCGTCAGTTGGAAAACGCACATGTCCTCCTACCATCCGAACCAATCATTATTGCAATAACTTTATGTAAATCAGGCATACTTGAGTAATGTTGACGGGCGGGACATGGGTTACCAGTTACCACTTCACTGGTTAGTTCTACAGGGTCCAAGCGAAAGCTCTATTCGAAACCTAACTCTTTAGAGTGAGCATGAAATAACCAGTTAGATGATATTCTATTTTTCCGTACAGTATCAGTTGGAAAACACCATGATTATCTAAATCGTTTTTTTTATAAAACCTTAGTTTTTCAGTTTATTCTGTTATAATAATTGAAGAGATATTATAATAGACGTTTCTTTTTGTTCTAGAAACAAAAACCATTAACACCGCGCGGCAGAACGCCTGCGCTGTTATAAAATATTCGACTGCATATCCCTTTAGACTTCCGGAAAACGCGATGGTCTGCGTGTATTGTGGCGAAAGCTATGATGACCCCGCGGAATTCAGAGCACATAATGATCAAGAACACAAAGAATTTAAAGCTGGTATTGCCTTGTATCACTTGAGAGATTTAGACAGTGATGTCAAAGTAGACTGCACGGACCTACAATGTAGGCTTTGCTTTAACCGTTACGAAAATCTGGATCATTTGGCCAAGCATCTTAGTACGGACCATGAAATAAATATAAATTTCAACTACGACTTAGGTGTGCTTCCTTTCAAAATAAACAAAGATAGTTATTTGTGCTTCTTATGCAAAGGTAAATTCCCAAATATGCGGTTCCTAAGCAGACACACAAACACACACTTTCAGAAATACACATGCGAGTTTTGTGGTAACTCGTATGCTTCGTCGACGGCCCTTAATGGTCATATTAGGAACACATGCTCGCGCAAATCACAGTTGCCTTTCTGTAGAAAGTGTAAGAAGCCCTTTAACTCCGTGAAAGAGCGGATGAATCATTTGATGGCGTCCAAAATTTGCTGTCAGCATGTATGCAACGTTTGTAACGATAGGTTCCCCACCTGGAATATTAAACAAAACCATATGAAGGAAAGACATGATAAGCCTGGAAAATCGTACCCTTGCCCTGATTGCAGCGCTGTTTTCCACAGAAAAGATAAATTTCGGAAGCATTTTGTGTTAACACACACAGACAGTCATTACTCATGTGGGCAATGTGATGAAAAATTTGCTTCTGAACAGAATTTAAAAAAGCACCTTTTGTTACACTCGGGAGATAAAAGATTTATTTGCGATGTATGCGATAAATCATTTTTGCGAAAATCTGGCTTGACTCAACACAAGTGGATACACAGTGAGGTTAAAAAGCATTCTTGCAACTTGTGTGATAAGCATTTTAATCAGAGAGTCTGTTGGAAAGCGCACATGAGGTCTCGGCATCCGGAATTGTGCGACTTTTAACGTAACGTACTTAAAATTCACGAGTAAATGAAACAAGGTTGTTTTTGTTCTAGAACTAAATCCTGTGTCCATCGCCGGAATGAACGCGCGCACTATTGTTGGATTTTCAACTGCATTGCCATTTAGACTGCCAGGAAGCAAGCTTATGTTCGTTTTTTGCTGCGAGAGCTTCCCAGAAGCAACATTGTTCCGACAGCACATGGGCGACAAACATAGAGGATACAACCCAAAACTTGCATTTGCACACCTCTCGCACCGGTTACCCTAAAGTCGATATCACAGATCTACGCTGCCGTATTTGTGCTTCACCATTTCAGGAACTAGAAAAGCTAGCGTTGCATCTGATTAGAGCTTCACTACAAAAACATTGATTTCAACTGCGATCTTGGATTACAGCCCTTTCGTTTAGAAAATGATAGATTTATTTGTTCGATATGTGAGCAGAAGGCGCCTAGTCTTTGTGCGTTGAGCAGGCACGTTCAAACACATTATCGACTGTACATTTGTGAGAACTGCGGGAAGGCATACGCCACTAGCTTATTACTATAAGCTACTTACTAATAGCTGCTTATTAAATATTTACTAGTTTTCTCGAGGCTACCAATTGAAGGGCTCAGTAGCACTATGTCATCAGCGTAGCTTATGTTATTAAACGGCTGAGCCTCTCGATCAGTGCATTTACGTAATAAGCATAAGATAAGCGACTGAAAAATACCGACTTAGTTCCGTCATGGGTAAAACATATTTTTATTGAAATAATTAAACTAACCAACGATCGTAGCATTTAAACACAGGTATTATACGAGTAGTTTATAAATGAGGCACCGAGATAAATGAATCAAGAGCATTTTTCTTTGTTCTAGAATTAAATCCGATGTCCATCGCAAGACAGAACGCGCGCACGATTGTTGAGAATTCAACCGCATATCCATTTAGACTTCCAGAAAGTACATTAATGTGCGTATTTTGCTGCAAGACCTTCCCGCAGTCAGTACTGTTCAGGCGACACATGGTCGATGAACATAATAATTTCAAAGTGAATCTCGCATTCGCTCATATATCGGACGGGTATCTTAAAGTTGACATAACAGATCTGACGTGTCGAATTTGCACCTCGCCGTTCCACAGTCTAGATGAGATAGCCGTGCATTTGACTAAAGTTCATTCGAAAAAGATAGATCTTGACAATGAACTGGGATTGCAGCCTTTTCGCTTAGAAAGCAATAAGTTTTCTTGCCCAATATGCGAGCAGAAGGCCGCCAATCTTTGCGCTTTGAGCAGGCATATCCAGAAACACTATCGGCAGTGCATTTGTGAGCATTGCGGGAAAGGGTATGCGATGAACAGGTCTCTGGAACATCATGTCAAGTACTCGTGTTCAAATGATGGACAGAGACGATGCAAGAAATGTAGAGTTGTTGTCAAATCAATCGTGGACCATTTGAATAGCTCAATCAAATGCAGACAGCACTTATGCAGCGTATGCGGCGAGAGGTTCCCAACGTGGGCGAAAAAGTATTTGCACATGGAGGAGGCTCACTCTTTGCCAAAAAAGACTTTCCCGTGTCCCGAATGTGGTAAAGACTTCGATACCAATTGTAAACTGAAATCGCATTTCAGTATTGTCCACACAGATGATTGCTCGCAGTGCGTACATTGCGGGAGGAAATTTGGAAGCAAGTATAAACTGGATCGGCATCTGATAGTGCATACAGGGGAAAAAGTGTTCGTTTGCAGTGTGTGCTATAAGAGGTTCAACAGAAAGTCTACTTTGAAACAACACATGTGGATCCACAGCGAAGTCAAAAAGTATGTTTGTAAGGTTTGCGACAAGCCTTTCAACCAGAAAGTCTGCTGGAAAACGCATATGAAATCGCAACACCCAGATGACTATGACTTATCGGCATAAGCTCATCCACACATAATATAGCCCTGGGTTTCTCGTACGACTCGTTTCTCGAGATCATTTCTTCCCCATACCTACAAACTATGGAATGAGCTCCCATCTGAGGTTTTCCCGCTTGGTTACATATGCCGTTTCAAGGAAAATGTTAATGAATTCCTTCAGGGTAGGCAGCGCATCGACAATACCCTCGGTGTTGCCGGTGTCTATAAGCGACGGTGACCACTTTACATAAGGTGGGCCGCATGATAGTTTGTCTACTGGTTTCATAAAAAAAAAAAAAAAATTTACCTGCCTATGGCAAAGCCAAAAGGAAGGGATGTTTTTAGCAGTCTATGTATGTATTTGCGTTTGTTCTATTCATCCGATTTTGATCAATGAGGTGTCAATCGACTCGTTGTTATGGTCCGGGTGATATAGACTACATCTTATTCGAACCAAATCAATATGACCCCACCGACGATACCGCCAAAACCGACTGACTGAGCTAAAAATTTGTGTATGTTACTTTTTCTTCTTTACTTCCAAAATGGTTCAACCAGTTTTGATTATGTATTTATTGATATTTATCTCTAAAAGTGCTTAACCGATTTTAATACAGTTTTTTGTAAACCTTTACAGGGTTTTTTATTAGCCCTAGTCTCTGATTATTTACATATTTACCTAAAATGGACTCGTATTTGAAATCAATCTTTTGATTTTACCTTTTTTTATCTGCCTAAATTGTTGTGTATTTTTTTTACAAAGAAAACCTGCCCGTGTCTTTTTTAATGGAAATTTCAGGTACCGCTGAAACACGTAGGTATTTGTACATTTTATTTGAGGCATATCCTTCTTAAATTTTAAGGTTATTTATATTAGGTGCATTTTTGTTTTACGTTAGAACCCCATCTTGAAACCCTTTAGATGCTAATTTTCAAAATTCCTTACAAAATACAACCCTTCGCATCGTGACAAACACACCCTTCAAGTTTCAAGTCTCTACGATCAGCGGTTTAGGCTGTGCGTTGTCACTCGGTCAGTCAGTCAGGACATTGCCTTTTATGTATAATTTGTATAACTTTTTCCTTGTATGTACAAAAACACTTTCAATCGTGACATTGACCTCCGAGTGAGTAGCCGGCTGAGATGTCAAAGGTTGCGGGTTCGCTGCGGGACAAAATGTAATCGGCCGATGAATAAACGACTTTGTGCAATTACTACTACGATCGTAATGCGCTTCGGCGATCTCCGTTCCTGATTGACTGTCTCTTTTAAACTCGCTTGCAATTTTATCTGTTTCGAAAAGACGAAGATTGCCGAGACGCATTATTTTTGTAGTTGTACTGAAATGTATATTTTTTTGTAGATAATGCTAGACTCGAATGAACGACTTCTGGGCTGTTATTCGCTATGAATGACCATAGGAGATTACTTGCCAATAACGTGTGACGTCATAATATATTATGAACGATGATTCCACGCAGATACCTTATCGAGCCCGCGTTATGTCACGTCTGGTCATAGCGAATAAGGGCCTGTGAAGTCTGACTTAACTGTGAAGTTTTCAAGTCTCATAGTGGTTATTTCGACATCGATGCTTCATCGATTCATTCATTATATAACCAATATGATTATATTGGTTATACTTTGTTATAATGAAGCAATAGGTATCTTCTTTGTATCTAAGTTAAGGCGATAGGTAACCCAAATTCAGCAGGTCAATAATTCGATCTTAACGTCGTAGATTTACAGACTATTTCAGTTCGAACTTCAGTGTGGCGCTTGCGACAAAGGCACAGCGCCAGATTTCAGATTTTTATTGATTTTTTATTTTTATTATCTTCCTAGTACAAAAAATTCAATGTGGCACCTTGATTCACTAGTGGGTGCCAACTAGCAGGTAAGTACATTATTTTGGGTATTTTTTCATACCGCATTAGTAGGTCTTATTCAAATAAAATTTATGTTGACGCACAAAATGACCCATATTTAAGATTTTTTCGATCGAGCTAAATAATACGAAGATGGAAATGATTTTGCGAAAACGAGAGACCTAGTTCAGTTTTCGCTATCTCAAGAAGTGTTGTTGAGCTGTAATGAGCAAAAACTCAATAAAGTTTGTATTTCGATCCTCAAGCGAAACTATGCACCTTAGATAAATAATAAAAGCATCAGATAATATCCTGAACTGCTATGTTTTTTTTTTTCAGTTTTTAATATGTATATTTACGAAATAAAACTAGTTTTAACATGTACTTTTGGGTTACCAATCACCTTAATCTAACACAATGTTGTTACTTTTATGTTTTTATGAAACTTTCACGTCATTATTGTGGTTATGTAGTTCTTAATAAATAGTCATGAAAATATTTTATTTGTTTTTCTTTCGTACAAAATACTTGCCCATTAAGGTGCAGTATACCACGAAATTCCTTATCCTTGATTTGATTTGTAACAGACTAAATCAAGTAGGTACAATATTCAAATTAAAAATATGCATGGATACTAGGTACATTATAATTAACAGGGATCACTGTACAAGAAACAAGATAGGACAATGTTTTTTCGATAGAAAACAAATCCAAAGTTACGTCTATTTTTTGCCTAGATTCGTTTGTTTATTAAAATGGTGCATATTATTGGGTAAAAAGAAAATCATTACAACAAAGCCGAGGGTTTACTGTAGGGGTTTTGTAAAATTATCTATATTTTACGAGGTATTCAATAAGAACCCCTTTTTCGAGCGTTACGAGGCGTTTTTTTTGTACGAAGTTGGCGCAGCCTTTAAAGCTTTTATTTAACATCACTTGTTAGTATGCAGAAAAACATAAACGTAAAACGATAAAGCTACGCGTATGTAATCAGATCTTGCAACTCTATTTTAAACCAGGTCCACAGTATATATTGTAGTTTTTGGGTCCACCCATCCGTTTGAACTGTAATTTTGCATACCTGTCCAGTTCCGATGACAATATAATATTATGGTGACTTTAACATATCGCCATATCGCCTAAGTTTCAGTGTCATGTCAACAAAGAATAAAGTGGGTACAAAATAGTTTTTTTTTCTTTTCTAGAAAACAAAGCGCACACGAAACGGAACGCTGAGCTCGTGTTACAGTATTCAACACTGTATCCGTTCAGGTTGCGGGGGAGAACCTTGATTTGCGTTTACTGCTGGGATGAGTTCCAAGACCCGGATGCGTACAGATGCCATATGGATGAGACGCACAAGACTGTTAATCTATCCACGGCGTTTGCGCACACCAACAAATGCAGAGGCAGAGACTATCTCAAGGTCGACTGTGTCAATTTGAAATGTAGACTGTGCGAGGAGCCTTTCGAGGCATTAGCAGAAGTAGCACAACATCTTAAGGATAGCCATTATGAAAACAACGACTTAAAAAGCTTGAACTTGCTATACGAAGTAGGTTTACATCCATACCGATTAATTCAAGGTAAATGGATCTGCATCGTGTGCAAAATTAAACTGCCAACGTTGACAAAGCTCGCAAGACACATGTCCTCTCACTACGCGGACTTCGTTTGCGATATATGCGGCAGGAACTACTTGAACATAGATAACTTGAAAAACCATGTCAAGTTCAGTCATTCAGAGAAATACCTCTGTAGGAAGTGTATGAAAGAATTCCCAACGCAGGAAGCGCTAACGCAGCACAGGAGAACATCGATGAAGTGTAGGCCGTTCGCTTGCATTCATTGCGGGGAAAGATTCTTTTCGTGGGAGCAAAAGCAGAGTCATTTAGTTAGCAAGCATAACGTGGACCCTGTGACGTACCCGTGTCCGGATTGCGAGGTTGTGTTCGACTCTAGGAAGCGTTTCTACAACCATTACACTACAACGCACTCTGATCTGGCCCTTATGTGCTCATGTTGTGGAAAGAAGTTTAGGAATAAGGGCTTGCTTGATGATCATTTGGTCACACATACAGGGGAGAAGCAGTTCCAATGCACAGTCTGCTCGAAGTCGTATACCAGAAACAAGGCGTTGAGTCAACATATGTGGACGCACAGCGAAACAAAAAGATTTGCTTGCTTATTTTGTGATAAAACATTCAACCAGAAAGTTTGCTTCAATTCTCACATGAAAAAGGTGCACCCGGATATTTCAATTCAGTGATATATTGTGTTAGTTTAATATATAGGTACTTTTCACTCTAAACGGGATATTTACAATGGTTTTTGAGTTTTCGATTGTTCCCGATATTTCGGCACAGTTGCATGCGCCATGATCACGGGAGAACTAACTAAAGTCTTTGTGAGTAGATGTTATTGGCAAATATATCGATCTACCCTCTTTCTCACCCCCCTCTTTCTCTTATTTCTTTTTCCCGTTTCGAGTGAAAAATATGTACATAACCATGATAGTTTCCAAAGTTAGTTTAATATAACTATATAAAAATACATAGTTATTGTGTACCCACTTAGTTTTAATTAAAGTTTATTTATCCAAAAAAAGGGGAGATAGGTAAAGAGTTCAGTCAGTCTCTATTTTAGTACCTAATTGAATAGGCATATTTGAAACGATAATAGTAGCAGGTTAGGTGTAGGTTGCTCGCACAAACCCCGAAGTGAAATCACATCGCGGAATCTTAGGCACTAGTCCCATCGCCGGCGAGTGAGCTATGAGCTATCGGCGATTGAAACGAACAAAAGATAATCGCTCCCGTGTAAATAAAAGAGAGAGAATATATTTATAGTTAATCGCTTGAGCGATGTTGATAGCACATCGCTTACTCGCCGGCGGTGGGACAAGTGCCTTAGTAGAGACGTCATCGCAGATTTTGGCGGCACGTCGCTTATTGATCGGGCTAAATCGGTGGGAATGCATATGCGTACTAACTCACACCACATAATAAATAATAGTACAAGTACTTACACTACTAGAACTTACCACGCCCCGCTACACCGCTAAACTTATTGACCGAGCGAAACGAGATCTCAGGTCCGTATTCTAGCACTAAACTCAAACTGAATCGAGACTCGAGCATAGTTTTTTTGACAGATATCAATGAAAAACTGGGTCAGGCGCAAAACGTCCACTTCTCATAATGTACACCGCACTTTTTCTCAATATGAATACTTCGCAAAACGTCCACTTGGCAAAATGTACACTGCACTATTTTTTTGTTTTTTTTGTAATGGCTCGACAATCTGGCATACGATCCGCCTGATGGTAAGCGGTTACCGTCGCCTATTGACATCTGCAACACCAGGAGCATTGCCAATGCGCTGCCTGCCCTGAAGGACTCTTTTAAGGTCTCTTTTCTTTTTTCTACATTTTTTTTGAAGCGGCTCATGTTGTAGTTTAGCGGAAACACCTCAGGAGGCAGCCCAGGTGAGAACAGTATTCCATATGTGGCCGAACTTGTGCTTTGTAAAGTAGTAAGCGCTGAGTTGGCGTCAAATACTGTTTTGCACGGTTAAGCACCTCAAGTTTTTTAGAAGTTAGAGCTGCCTTCAATTCTAAGTGACTCCCATATTGGACCTCATTAGAAACTTCAACTCTCAAAATCCTAACACAACGTTTTCTCAAAATGACCACTTTGCAAAATGTACACTGGATTTTTCCCATAATGTAGGTACACTTCTTGTATAGGATTACTTCCTACTAATATTATAAATGCGAAAGTTTGTGTGTGTATAGGTACGTGTGTTTGTTACTTCTTCACGCTGAAACGGCTCGACGGCTTTGGATGAAATATGGAATGAAGAAAGCTTGAATCCTGGAATAACTCGGGCACATTTTTATCCCGATATTCCCACGGGATCAAGACCTATGCGGGTAACACCGCGGGGCGCTGCTACTTATTTCATATCAACGTGATAGGTAGCCCTATTTGGAGTACCAATCCTAAACCTATCTACCTACACAATTTCTATATAGATTGTCCATACCATACCAACTGCCAAACAAAATCTAAGCCGGATCAGGTTAAAATTTCACCTACTATCACTATTTCTCTTCGAACCGGGTATTACAATAAAAATCGGATGAAAATGGCTTTTTTCTTTTCTAGCGCGTGATATGGCGAAGCGGAACGCTGAAGTTGTGTTACAGTATTCCACACTGTATCCGTTCAGATTGCGAGGCAAAACCTTGATGTGCGTTTACTGCTATGCCGTTATCGAAAACCCGGACGACTACAGACGCCATATAGATGAAACACACGAGACTGTTGATATGTGCATCGCTTTCGCGCACGTTAAAAATAGGAACAGAATAAACGTTAAAGACTATCTGAAAGTCGATTGCGTTAACTTGAAATGCAGATTGTGTAAGGAACCTTGCGAAACGTTAGCTCTAGTAGCCCAGCATCTAAAGGAACGCCATGAAAACGACGATATCAAAGATATGGACTTGAACTATGAAGTGGGTTTGCACCCCTTCCGATTGATTAAAGATAAATGGAACTGCACGATTTGCAACATGAAACTGCCGACCTTGACCAAGCTCACAAGACACATGTCCTCACATTTCGCGGAGCATGTATGCGGGTTGTGCGACAAAAGCTACTTGAGTGCTCAAAGCTTGAAATACCACGTAAAGTTTAACCACACGAAGGTTTCCGCCTGTAGAAAGTGTTCCAAAGAGTTTTCAAATCCCGAAGAGAGGAAAGAGCACATGAAAACGTCAACGAAGTGCTGGGGATTCGCTTGCATTCATTGCAAGGAACGCTTCTCGTCTTGGGAGCACAAGCAGAGACATTTAGTGAGCAAACACAACGTTGAAGCCTTGACGTATCCATGTCCGGATTGCCAGATCGTGTTCGACTCCAGATCTAACTTCTATTACCATTATAGTACGACGCACTCGGAGTTGCCTCACATGTGCTCAGATTGCGGTAGGCGGTTCGGAAAAGTATGTCAGCTTCGTGATCATATGGGCACGCATGCAGAGAAACAGTTCAAGTGTTCTGTTTGTTCAAAGACGTTCTTTCGAAAGAGGAACTTGCAACGGCACATGCGGACGCACCTGGAAAGGAGTAGATTCGCCTGCAGGTTGTGTGATAAATCGTTCGCTAAGAAGGATACCTTTAATTCACATATGAAAACTGTCCACAAACATCCATAATATAAAGCAGGAAATAAACGTAAATATGCAGACTTTGCTGAAAAATATAATTATTTTTTGAAAAAAAAAACGACTTCGAAGCTGGGATTTATTCCCCAATACAAGATTTTATAATATTAGTGATCGGAACCTTGTGCTGATCACAATGAGCCTAAACACAGCCAGTCTAATATTATCCATCGAGGAGTTCCGTTGTCCACCGTTGTGACTGTCTCTATCATCAGATCAGCTCGCTGTCACCATCATATTGTAGTGTCATCGGAACTTGACAGGTATGCCAAATTTCAGCTCAATCGGATATCGGAAAGTCACCCTTATCGCCACCCGTGAAATACTTATCATTGAGTATAGTGCGCGTCATGTAAAAAGAACGCTGGGCGTCAAGCTTCTACAGGCGTTCCAGCGTTCTTTTTACATGACGCGTACTATAATTGTACATTATTTGTAGTAAGCTAGGTAGGCACTCATTCAATGCATAGGTATACATCTCTTAAATAAGTAGAAAAGTAAGTACCTAATCTCTTAAAAAGAACGCTGGAACGCCTGAAGAAGCTTGACCGCCAGCGTTCTTTTTACATGACGCGCATTATAGTTCCAATGGCCATCTCTGGTCTTCATTCGTTCCCCTTCAACAAATGGAACTTTCTGAATGCACATGCTTGATTTGTTGCTGAAAATAACGAAATCGCTATATGTTTGCCCATAATATTTGAGGATTTCCCTCAACTCCTCAGGGATCAGAGGAGGGATCTGGTTCTGGTTCCATCAGAACCAGATTTTGATGAAAATGGGACCACTCTAAAAGAATATAGTCAACTAAAAAAAAATATTCCAATAGGTTCCTAAATTACATAATAAAAGACATGAAATAATAAATAAGTAAGTAATGCTGGACAAGGTCACACAACATTATCTAGCCCAAAGCTAAGCAGAGCTTGTGTTATGGGGTACTAGTAACTGATATACTTAATACAATACATTACATAGATAGATATTTTTTATTATGCATAGAAAATACCCAGAACACCCTGAACAAATATCTGCAGATGGTACAAATATTTGTTCCGAGGCGGGAATGGAACCCGCAACCTCCTGCGTTGCAGGCGAACCTTCGCCCGCCGCGCCACAGAGGTCGTAGGTATGAGGTAAAAAACAAAAATATACGCACGACCTGAGAACCTCCTCCTTTTATTTGAAGTCGGTTAAAAACGTACAAGTGCCGAGTGAGACTTGTGACGTGACGTTCCGATCGGATAGTTTGAAATCGTCAGTTTTTCAACAAAAGTTTTTCCTGCAAACTTCACGAAGCCATTTTAGGGTTAAACAAGTTGAAACTCGGCAATTTTAGCATTGTGGGGTAACTAAAAGTACCCTAGGCTAGAGGGTTTTAATTTTCGACATTTCCATAAAAGAATAAAACAAATTTTTGTGTTAGAAGCTAGTTTTTTTAGAGCACTATAAGCTTACAGAAGCTTATTATTATTATTATATCATTTATTTCGGTTTCACACCATATTATGTTAGTAAAGAGTTGTTAGTAGACATTATATCACAGTATTTCTAAAATTAAAAATTATAATTAAATTAAATCAAAATTAAATTATTATAATTAAAATTAAATCAAAATTATTTGGCACACCGCATTGAGGGGCATGGCAGCACATGCGTTTTGGTCCAGTGACTGAGAATCAGACCATCTACCCGCTCGGCCACTGTGCTCAGGAAGCTGTTGGCACTGCCGCGCACCCGCCACATCAGGGAGGCCAATCTCTTACGCATGATGGCGTGGAAGCCGTCAGTGTATGCCTCTGCGAACATACCTGATGCGCTACAGAAACGCGGCAGCCAGTTTTTTTTAATATTTAAATTTGATACCGTTCTTGAGAAAATGAGTCTTTAGACAGACAGATAGACAATAAAGTGATCCTGTAATGGTTCCATTGGTAACTTTTCAGGTATGGAACCCTAAAAAACCTTAAATTTGACCTTCCTCATAACATTTAGATACTTTTATTGTGTTGTACAACTTTTTCGAAGTTGAAGGCATTAATTTTTTAAATTTATTTTTTTGTGTTTAGTTTTTAGTGTTTTAGTGTGATACTATATATTTTTGGAATTTACTCATCCAACCCTTTCATTTGATACCAAACCCATTATATTTATCATTTATTTATTACTAGAGTCCGCCAGCGGCTTCGCTCGCGTTTTATCGGGATAAAAAGTAGCCTTTAATCCGGAACATTATCTATCATATAAAACTCAAAAATCATGGTAAATATCCCGTTTCTAGTGAAAATTATGTACATAACCATGATAGTTTCAAAAGTTATTATCTATCAGTATACCAAATTTCATCAAAATCGGTTTAGCCGTATCGGCGTGATTGAGTAACAAACATCTTACGATGTTTGACATTTATGATATTAGTGGGAATATTTTTTATTGAGGTTAAAAAATTGATAAAAAGGTGTATGTGTGGTGTTTTCGCCAAATTATACACACTTTACTTGCGGTTTAGCGGGCGCTTAATGACGGTAAATAATTTCGAATTCAAATATCAAATTGAAATTTTGCTTTATAGGTACATCACTGTATTAACTAGCCCTACCAACCAAATTAAGTTAAGAAAACTTGCCTTGGTTAAGTACTTTCTCTATTTAGGGTTCCGTACCCGAAGGGTAAAACGGGACCCTATTACTAAGACTCTGTCCGTCTGTCATTTTCACAGATGATGCATTTCTGTTGCCGCTATAACTTATAACAACAAATATAATTAAAAAACAGAATAAAATAAATATTTGAGGGGCAACCATAATTTTTTTTTAAAAATATTATGTAAAGCAGTCGCCGCCTATGGACATCTGCAACACCCACGGTATTGCAAACGCACTTCCTACTATTAAGAGCCCTATTGGTATTTCTCTTGAATTTACCCATATTGTAGCCCCGTGTGAAGACATCCAACGGGAGCTTATTCCACGCCTTGCAGGTGCGCGGAAGAAACGATCGCGCGAAACGTATTGTTCGAGACCTCCACTCATCCAAAATGTGCGGGTGAACTCGCTGACGATGGCGGGATGTGCTGTTATAAAAGTGTGAAGCTGGGATTTATTCAAACAGCTCCTCAGAGCATTCCCCGTTATTTTTTTTATAAAAAACACTAAGCGCGCCAATTTCTCGGTGCACGCTCAACGGCTCTAGATCCCTGGTAACTTTGGGTGCGTCGACAATCATAACAGCTCAGCGTTGTAGGGAATCCAGAGCTTGCAGATGGTACTTGGTGGTGGTTGGTTGGTGGGTGCACCATTCCAGATGTGAGAGCAGTACTCCAAGTGGGCCCGGACCTACGCTTTGTAAAGCGTAAAACATTTGTGAAGTACTGCTTCGATCTGTTGAGTACACCGAGTTTTTTGGAGGCAAGAGCAGCTTTGCTCTCTAAATGACCCCTG
The DNA here is from genome assembly GCA_932527175.1 of Operophtera brumata. NCBI lineage: Eukaryota > Metazoa > Arthropoda > Insecta > Lepidoptera > Geometridae > Operophtera > Operophtera brumata. The sequence goes on along the minus strand of OW052232.1, from coordinate 31,803,245 downwards.
ACCTGTACTTCGTTCGAAATATCGACACCCAGGATCGAGAGACTGTTTGAAATGGGAAGGGAAACCTGAAATTGCGGGGCAACAGCAAATGGAGCCTTTTTAGAGGTTTATTTTGTTTTTTGTTCCCATTTTTATAGATAATGGTATACCTTTCGTGCGTGAGTCCGACTCGCACTTGGCCGGTTTAATTTTTTAATTTTTTGTTAAATTATCTTGTCTGCCAAACCAATTAGGTATTTTTTACCTTATTTAGTCAGCCATTGACAAACGGATATTTTTCTCTTTTCTAGCTTGTGATATGGCGAAACGGAACAATTTATGTTTAGGTTCACAACACAAACCAGTACTATAGTGAGTTCAATCGTTTCCTCCTACTTAATCGGCCAGTGACACAAGGGTTTTTTCTTTTCTAGCTCGTGATATGGCCAAGCGGAATGCTGAAGTTGTGTTACAGTATTCCACACTGTATCCGTTCAGATTGCGAGGCAAAACCTTGATGTGCGTTTACTGCTGCGACGAAATTGAAGACCCAGACGAGTACAGATGTCATATGGATGACACGCACAAGACTGTCGATGTATACACAGCTTTTGCGCACACCAAGTGTAGAGATAGAGACTACTTGAAGGTCGACTGCATTGATTTGAAATGCAGATTGTGTATGAAACCTTTTGATACAGTCGCTGAAGTAGCTCAACATCTCAAAGACCAACATGAGGATAAATATATCAATGACATGGACTTAAACTATGAAGTGGGTTTGCATCCGTACCGATTAATAAAAGACAAATTGTTCTGTCTCGTGTGCAACATGAAGCAGCCGACGTTGACTAAGCTTACAAGACACATGTCCTCGCATTTCGCTGACTACGCTTGCGATGTTTGCGACAAAAGCTATTTGAATGTAGAAAGTCTAAGGTTCCACGTTAAGTTTAGCCACTCCGAAAAATACATCTGCAGAAAATGCACAATGGAGTTTTCTACGGCAGAAGAAAGAAAAGAACACCTGAAGACATCTGCGAAGTGTTGGGGGTTCGCTTGCATTTATTGCAAAGAAAGATTCTCCTCGTGGGAGCGTAAACAGTGTCATTTAGTCAGTAAACACAACGTACAAGCATTGACATACCCATGTTCGGACTGTGGCATAGTGTTTAAATCGAGGGTACGCTTCTATCATCATTATAATAAGACGCACTCAGATCTTGCACACATGTGCTCTTATTGCGGAAAGAAGTTTGGAAATAAGGGTCTGCTTGATGATCATACAATCATACACACCCGAGAGAAGCAGTTTCGGTGCACTGTTTGTTCGAAGGCATTCTCTAGAAATAAGGGCTTACGAGATCACATGTGGACGCACAGCGATAAAAAGAGATTCCCTTGCATGATTTGCGATAGGACTTTTAGTCAGAAAGTAAGCTTAAATTCTCACATGAAAACTGTCCACCCGGAGTTCATAAAATAGTTCTAGTTTTGTGTTAAGTTCCTTTGTTGCAATATTTTTTTATAATATTATGATTAATCTTGTTTTTAAATACAATAAAATAGGCAATTATAAGTTTTTCTTTTAATATCATAATAATAGGAACCTATTTTACTGGAGATCTAGTCAGACAGAGTCAAGTAGCCTCAAAGCCGGCAAAAATACGTAAAGACAAATGAGAAATGCTTTAGCTACTACTGGGTGTGATTAATTGTCTTATGACAGCTTGTCTAAGACAATCTACCTAGCTAGGATCATCCCTTCCTACGAAATCTACAAGCTGATGCTAGGCCTCAACATAACATAATGCGCTGTATGTATCTTCCATTGATTGTCCAAATCCAGGACGTCAATTCATCGCCAGGGTAAGTCGCTTAAGCAAGATTCGTACTCCAAGAAAGCTGGGATCATATGCTATGATAAGAACAGTAAACGAGACACGTAGGCAGGGCAAAAACTATTGTTACATTTGTTACCGGAACGATAACGCCGATAATACAATAAAACGTTCCCGAAGAGAGTTGCAAAGCGAATGGCTTGACCTCCGTTTTTAAAGAAGGAAGAAAACAGAATTGCGAGTCATAACAGGAGTGTTGACTGACAAACCTGAATTTGGGATAGAACGAGAAGGAGCGCGCGTATAGTCAGTCACACAGATACTTTATTCATCCAACCTAATCGTGACCACATTTGAACGAAAGTTTTAAAGGTTTCATTTAACCGTATTCAAATGGTAGGAACTGGTAGACTAAACTTAGCTTACCCATTACCCAACCCTTACCGAACAAACACAATTCAGGGAGTTCAACTGTTTATACCAAATTGATCGGCTAGTGACAAGAGGATTTTTTTCTTTTCTAGCACGTGATATGGCGAAACGGAACGCTGAGCTCGTACTACAGTATTCCACACTGTATCCGTTCAGGTTGCGAGGAAAAATCTTGATCTGCGTTTACTGCTGCGACGAATTCGAAGATCCGGATACGTACCGATGCCATATGGATGAGACGCACAAGAATCCAATTCTTTATACTGCGTTCGCTCACACTGGCAGGAACAGAGATTACCTCAAGGTAGACTGCGTCAACCTCAAATGCAGGATATGTGACGCGCCTTTTAACACGGTCAACGAAATAGCTAAACATCTTAAAGATACCCACGTGAATGGTGATATCGAACACATGAACTTGAATTTTGAAGTCGGCTTGCATCCATACCGTTTGATTAAAGATAAGTGGGTTTGTCTCATGTGTAATATGAAACTGCCGTCATTGACTAAGCTACGCAGGCACATGTCCTCTCACTATGCAGAATACGTTTGCGATATTTGCGGCAGGAGCTACTTAAAAGTTGACATGCTGCAATACCACGTTAAGTCTACGCATTCAGGAAAATATCCATGCAGAAAATGCTGGAAGGTTTTTACGACAAAAGAAGAAAAGAAACAGCATGTCAAATCTTCGGCGAAGTGCCAGATACCATCTCAAAATCAAGAAATGAAGAAGTAAGGAACACTTCGTAGCAAAAAAAACGGTTACTATTTACGTAGCGTTATGCACAAAGTTTAATTTTCATTGTACCAATAAGATAAACATGATTTGATGAACAATAAATAAATAAGAAACAAAAATCCTATATATTTTTTTCTTCATATTAAACCATCTGGGGACTGATGAACAAAATAATTCCTGCGAGTGCATATTGCTATGATAGCAATATGCACTCGCTTCATGTTTTCGATATGAGACTGTGAAGTGCACTTTGCGTATTTTAATTAAAATCTTTATCATAAGCATTTAATTTATCATCTATTGCAGCGTCCCCTAGTGACGTGTGGCGATAAAACTTATTTAGGAACCTGTCCTGAAGTCGTACCCCCCGACGTGGAGAGTCGTTTCACCCTTTTGTTGTCGACATACCACCGTCGCGTACAAACCGTTTCTCGAGCTCTTTCATCATGCGGACAGCAAAGGCCTGGAACTCTCTTCCGGCTTCTGTATTCCCTCTAACATTTAACTTGGGCATCTTCAAACGAAAACTGAATAGGCATCTTCTTGGCGAGCGTGCTTAAATAGGCCTCATCGACGCTTCCCATCAGGTGAGATGTAGACAAACGCAAGCCTACTTTAGATAAAAAATAAAATAAATAATACAAAACAACTTTAAAACCGCATTTTAATCATAGCAATTTTGCATTGCATTTGCATTTGCATTTTGCATATTCAAGAACCTTTCTGGAAGTCATACAAGACTAAGTCAAGACTAATACCAAGGTTAAATTGGATAGGAGATAAACCGGTTAGAGACAAACTAACTAACTAACAAAAAACATGATAATGATGGTTCCTTTCATCGCAGGATCGCATTTGATCTATGCTTGTCTGGAGTAGGCGCGCTGTTCCGTGAAACGTTTGTTTAGGCGCGTAGGAGGGAGCATTTTGTCCATAACAAATTTATATTTTAACTAAAAACAGCTTTAAAAAAGTTTGTTTCTTTTCTTTTTAACACTCAAATAATTTTGTGCATGATGTTAGTGTTGTAAATGTAGTTCATCTGCCCAACATTATAACATTACTAGGCTCAGATTGGATAATACATTGACAATTTTCTTTTTCTTTTTAGGGGCCATATTGGAAATAAGCGGACGTAAAAAGGGTGACGATGCAAAACAGAAAATAGTCCTTGTATGCCAGACACCACAGAGGCGTAATGCCGAACTGATTCTCAGACACTCGACTGCTTATCCATTCAAAACTCGTTTCAGTCAGATTCTATGCGCTTTTTGCCACGAGGAGTATAACACACTGTCGGAATTACGGTATCACATGTCACTCGATCACGTAAACTCTGATTATAGCAATGTCTTCTATAGAATAAACGATAACTTAATTAAAGTAGATATAACAGACTTAAAGTGTAAGATATGCTCACTGGTAATTCCTGATGTTGATTCGTTAATGACTCATTTGTCTCAAGCACATCAAAAATTTGTAAACTTTAATTCCCGTTTTGGAGTACTTCCTTACAAACAGAATACAGAGAACCAGTGGCTATGTGTCTACTGCCAGAGGCATTACGCGGAGTTCGTTTCGTTTAAACGTCATATAGGAACTCATTTCATGCATTGCTCTTGTGACAAATGCGGTACTACCTTTGTGTCTGACCATGCGTTACGCGACCATCATCGGCAAGTAAAATGCTTCCGAACGGCTTACCATCCACGAAACGGAAAAATCATGAGATCTCGTGGTAATGCTGAAATTATCCTCCAATGTTCCACTGTTTGTCCCTTTAGGACGTGGAAGAACAATTTCAATTGCGTGTTTTGCCGCGATCAAACTAACGATCCGAGCAGCTTGAGGATGCACGTGGCTGCTCGTCACGCTAATTACGACGTCCAAGCCGCATTCTACAAAAAACTCGGGAAAGACTTCCTTAGCGTAGATATAACTGATCTTCAATGTAAACTCTGCTTCGTGCCTTTAACCACAATCGACGCTCTGACATACCACTTGAAAAATGATCACCAACAACCTATAAACTTAGACGCTCAATTAGGTTTGCTCCCCTTCAGATTGAGCGATGGTTCTGTATGGAAATGCACAATCTGCACGAACCAATTCAAAGACTTTATATCGTTAAAAAAACATACAGCAGACCACTTTCAAAACTATGTATGCGATGCTTGTGGCGAAGGGTTTATTACGGAGTCAGCGATGATCGCGCACATCAAGATACCTCATGAAAACAAATATAGCTGCAGTCGATGCATCGCAACATTTTCCTCACTGGATGAAAGAAATGTCCACGTTAAGACTCAGCACACTTCGATGCCGTATATGTGTATCTACTGCTCGGAGAAACCACGTTTCGCCAATTGGGAATTGCGCAAGAAGCATCTTATGGAAGTTCACAACTATAAAACTGGAGCTGATAAATACGAATGCACCACCTGTCAAAAGAGCTTCAAGACAAGGTCGGGCAAGTTCAACCATATGGCGAGAACACACAAGTTTAAAAAGGATGCAGAACTAAACTATCCTTGTACTAGTTGTCCGAAAGCTTTCACAACTAAACTGTTTTTAGACAAGCACATGGCTAAGAAGCATTTTGATATCTGAATTCTTCGACAAGGTACTTTGAACTTATTTATGACTGAACATTATAACAAAGATTTATAGCATTGGTAGTCAGCAAAACTGTAACAGCAGCATATAAAGTATGTTATAATGAAGTTCTTTTCTTTTTTAGGGCGCCGGAAGGAAATTGATGAATTAGAGAAAGGAAAAAAACCAAAAAAGAGACTATTCGAAAGACAAGTAAACCAGAACCCACAATGGAAAAATGCTGTGCTTGTACTAAAACACTCGACTGCCATACCCTTTAAGACTTGCTTTAACAGAATCCTTTGCTCGTACTGCCAAGAGGAGTTCGAACCGATGGCAGCGCTAAGGGATCACATCAAGAGCGTACATTCCAATGCCGACTTCAACAGTGCATTTTATAAAGTAATAGATGGACTAAAAGTAGACATTTCCCAAATGCAATGTAAAATTTGCTCTGCCGATATTACCGATGTTGATTCTTTAATGGCACATATATCTAAAACTCACGACATACCAGTCAACTTCGAAGTTTCGTTTGGAGTGTTGCCATATCGTCAGAGCTCTACAGCGCTCTGGATGTGCCTTTATTGCGACAAAACATATATTAAATTCTCACAAATCAACGAACACTTACGAAGTCACGTGAAGATTTATACTTGCGATAAATGTTCTGCGACGTTCTTATCGATTCACGGTCTGCGACAGCACGAACGCAGCTTTAAATGCTACAAGATGAATTATAAACCTCGTTTTGGAAAGACTCTGAAGCATAGAAGGAATACTGAGATAATACTGCAGTGCTCGACTGCTTGCCCGTTCAGAACTTGGGGACAGAATTTCAATTGCATATTTTGTCGGGTGCAGTCGAATGACCCGAACGGACTTAGAGCGCACATGGCTACGCGACATGCAGATTTTGACATTGGCCAAGTGTTCAACAGGAAACTCCGGAAAGAGTTCTTGAAAGTAGACATCACGGATTTGCAGTGCAAGCTCTGCTTCAAGCGCATAGATTCTATCGACGATTTGATGGTCCACCTTAAAAGTGATCACAAGCAACCCATAAGCACAGACGTACAACCTGGAGTACTCCCTTTTAAACTCAAAGACGGCTCGAGTTGGCAATGCGCGATATGTGCCATTCAGTTTTCCGATTTCATATCTTTAAAAAAGCACACATCTGAACATTATCAGAACTATGTGTGCGATACATGCGGAGAGGGCTTCATCACGGACACCGCTCTCATCGCGCACACGAGAATACCCCACGACAACAAGTACGCTTGCGGCCGATGTGTGGCCACCTTCTCGACTCTCGAAGAGAGGAGTATCCACATAAAAACCCAGCACACGACATTGCCATATATGTGTATATATTGCAAAGAAAACCCACGTTTTGCGACGTGGGAGCTTCGCAAGCGGCACCTCATGGAGTTCCATAACTACAAGCCTGGGGCTGATATGTATGAATGCACGACTTGCCACATGACTTTTAAGACTAGGTCTCAAAAATACCATCATAACGTGAAAGCGCACAGAACGAAGAAAGAGGCGGAGTATAGTTACCAATGCGGCAGTTGCGCACGCGCGTTCGCGTCCAAGATGTCTCTAGATAAACACATCGCAAAGAAACACTTTCATGTTTGATGCGTGTTTCACTTCTAGGATTTGTATCTTCTCGTTTTTCATCTCGTTCGACCCACGGTGTACAGTATTATTTTATCTGTGCCACGGTTGTAATAAGTTTTTTGTGAAAAATATATTTTGCATGTACAAGCTTTTATAAAATTAGTGATCGTAACCGTGTGCTGATCAAAATGATCCTAAACACGGCCAGGCTACTATCATCCATCGAGGAGTTCCGTTGTCCACCTTCCGTCGCCATCATCAGATCAGCTCGCTGTCACCATAATATTGTATTGTCATCGGAACTTGACAGGTATGCCAAATTTCAGCTCAATAACTGAAAGAGGTAACTGATTTAAAATAACTGCGTTGAGGATAACTGCTTTAAAATTCAGTTGCAAGACTCCACCCGGATAAACATATTCCATCCGGACATACATTGCAAGTTAATATAAAGCTTACTCGTATTATTTTTTCAAGTGTAAACCACACTTTATGGCTAACATTAAATTTGTGTTTGGGTTACATTTAAATTTAATGTTATCCATAAAGTGTGGTTTACACTTGAAAAAATAATAAACTATGATGATATAGCAGTGGTGTCATCTCTTGTCAATGTTTCGAACTAATTTCGCTATGAACAGAAGGTTTCTAATGAAGATAGATGTAGATGGCTCCCATCGGCGCTATAGCCGAGTTGATAGTGCCCACAAATTTCGTCTTCAGCGTCATAGTGTTCTATGGCCGAATTGGTAAAGGCATCGCCGATCACAGGCGAGGTTGCTGGTTCGAGTCCCGCTGGAACGGATTTTTTGGGTTTCATTTAAATTTAATATAAAGCTTGTAAAAAGATCTCTACCCAAACTTAACGGATCTAGACTATGATTCTCAAATTGACAAAAAATAACATAATTTTGGTCTTTATTGGCGCCATTATTTAAACACAATTTAGAATGATTACACGAAGAAATTTAAAAATATTAAACCCCCAAAACAATGAAACGGCTGCACCGATTTTGATAAAACATATCTAAGAGCCATCGCTAGAAAACCTGCTTTCAAATAAAAAAAAAACGCATTCCAATCAGTTCACCCGTTCAAGAGCTACGGTGCCACAGACAGAAAGATACACACATAACATGCAAACGTATAACACCCCTCTTTTTTTGCGTCGGGGGTTAAAAAGATAAAATTTAAAATTATTTTCAAAATGAATTAAATAAATTGGTTTTGGGTTTTCAGAGATTTGGTATAGCTGTGTTGTGTATCTAAATTATTTAAGATTGTAAAAATGCAAAGGTGTTTCCGTAGTTTATGTCTTATTAATTAACTTATTATGCTTATACTGCTTTTATTGGAATACATAAACTAAGTAACATATTATGTACACTGATAAATTGAAGTTATAATGTACTATCGTGCGTTAACTAAGTCTATCTATCTGCCTAGTCGTGTTCCCTTTGCCAACTTTCTCAGTTTGCCTTCTTTTGAGGGGTGCTCAAAGAAGGGGGGGACGCCAAAAGAATTGCCTATGTCACAGAATAAATAATAGTACAAGTACCTATGTGAACTGCAAAACTTCACTTCACTTATTATCTGGTAAAGTTTGACAAATTAAGAGCATAACTGATAAGGAGTGGCAAGGACTGGCCATTTTCGAAAAGAGACGTCGTCTACTTTTATTTTATTTCCTAGTGATCTTTTAAAGTTATTTTGTGTAATTTTTATGACATTTTAACCAGCGTAGCTCGTCTATAGAGCACAAGTGTAGTGAAATGAAATGGAAGTGTATTGCGGGACTTTTCAAATTGGTGGAAATTTTCTACCAAACTTGACTGTAACTTTGACGACTTGGAAGGATTGTAACGTTGCAAAATATATTGAAGATACAATAATAAATTATACTTGAAAATGGGAAATGGACAGGGGGACCTGTTATAAAGGGGAAAAAAACTGATTGCAAACAATACTCCGCTTAAACAGTTCCCGCGTCTCTAAAGCTAAGGCGAAACCAACGAGTTCAGCCCGCGTCCGCGGTGGCGTGCACGGTGGCGATCCATTGTCTTACCATTGATCGCCACCGTGCACGCCACTGAGGACGCGGGCTGAACGCGTTGGTTTGGCCTTAGCTTTAAAGATCTAACTAAAGAGCCCATTTACACAATATGCCCTGAAGCACTAACTGTACTATTATTTATACTGTGGTAATGCTGACGCTGCGGGCGGCGCCGGCGCCGGCGATAATGCGCCCTATACAAAATGTTGAATAGTACGGTCTGATGAGAACTTTGTCTGTGTTGGTAGCTAGGTACGTACTATTTGTAATATTCTAAGTACATATAAATTCAGTATTTAAAATAAATGATTCTTATATTCATTCATTCATTCCATTGGAGAATGTAGCTGTAGTTCTATTGAATGGACACAATTTATTGAAAATATATTTAAGGTGTATTTAATTTATATTTATTTATTAAGATAAGACTTAATTAAAGAATGAGTTCGGTTTAAAACATATTTGTATTTTACTTTACCACTCCCGTAAATCTTTTTAAAAAAATCTAAATTTTATTGAAATAAAAAAACATGGTTGGTTCCCTTGACGTAGAACTCAACCGCGTCACAACTTCACAAGTTGATTTTATTGCCACAAGGTCAACAGTAGGTACAGTAGGCAAGATAATATATATACGGTTTATGTGTCCGACGATGTCCAATCAGTCTCTCATCCATTTTTTATATGAAGGATTGATAATTTTCAGTGAAAATTAATCTGTAGGTAGGTATCGCACGATCATTACTTACCGAAGTACCAACGAACAAACGCTTTGTACTATACTTATACGCTATTTAAGAAATAACTATCAACTACCGCTCCGCTAAAGATACAAAACGAAGACGGCTCAAGAAAGTGGTAATCTGACAGTTTATTTTTTTATTTTTAGGAAGACGTGGACTGATCAGCAACAAAGCTTTGATAAAAGTAGAGGATACTGATAACGTTTGTGTAGAAGTAAAACCTAAATCCAAGTACCAGCGGAGCGCCAGGGCCGAAGCACGCATCGCTATCAAGAGAAACGCCACCTCCATCCTTCAATGCTGGACGCTAAGTCCATTCAGATGGAAAAAGAATAAATTTAAATGCGCCTACTGTGAAGATCATTTCACTGAATGTAACGCTCTCAGAGACCACATCAGGCTTTGCGCTACTCAACACAACATCAAAGATATATACAATAAATTCAAGGAAATGCCTCTCATAAACGTGGATAGTACCGAGGCCATATGTTCCGTCTGCTCCACTCCCTTCATAGACGTCGCCCAAATGCGCGAGCACGTCATCCAACACGGGTTCGAACTCGACACGAAACACCCGGACGGAGTCCTACCATTCTACTTAGATAAGGAATCATGGAAATGTGTGATATGCGAAGAGAAATTTAACAATTTCTTAAAACTCTATGAGCATATGAACGTTCATTATCAGCATTACATATGCGCTACCTGCGGGAAGGGGTACATGACTGCACCGCGGCTGCGGAAGCATTCTGAAGTGCACATATCCGGGTCGTTCTCATGCACGGATTGCGATAGGGTGTTCGTAATGCGCGCCGCCAGAGATTCGCATAAAGCGACAGCACACGCCAAAGGCTCAAGATACGAATGCCCTCACTGTTACATCCGCTTCGATAGTTACTATCACAGGATGGCACATTTAAAGGAGGCCCATTGCGAAAAGGAAGTTGTTTACAACTGCGCTCATTGTGACATGACTTTTAAAACGAGCGGGAAACGAGCCAGTCACGTCCGTTCCGTCCACTTTCCAGTCCAACATGACATTAATTGCTCGTATTGCGGTTGGCAATTTAAAACTAACTATGAACTAAAGAGGCACATGGTTAGGCATACGGGAGATATAAGTTTCCATTGCTATGTTTGCGGCAAATCGTTTGCTAGAAATAGGGCCTTGACTTTGCATCTGAAGACTCATCGTGTCTCATTACGACAGGTGGTTTAAACCTGGGTTAGACTAGCTATACCTATCATTCCAGGCTTAAATATCGGCTATATAGTCCGAGGCTATGACAAAAATGACATATCCTCGGACTAGTTTCTGGTTTTTCTCAAATCGTTCAAACTAAGGTTTAAACCATCTTTTGTAGTCAGACCGATCAAGTCATATTGCGTAATAGACTGAAGTTGATTTCGATTTCCGGTTTGCTATTCATTGCGCTGAGTGTTTTAAATATTTCTGCTCATGAAAAAAAGCTAAAACACGCAGCGCAATAAACAGCAAGCTGGTAATCGAGACAATATGACAGCTGAAATGCAAGTGATGTGGAGCAGGTACTAGGTAGTGTTTGTTCAAGCAGAGAAACCAGTTTGTGCTGTATTTGCGATCGAACCAGAATTAATCGACATAACTCTTAGTGAAGTGACAGTTTTACATAGTATTGTCCTATGAATTAAAATAGCTGAGTATTACAAATTTATGTTCTTTAACTAAACGTTACGCATGGTTGGGTCTAGCGTTTTGTAAATATAGAGGTTATTTAGTAATCTAGTGTTTTTTGTTTTTAGGTTCAGTTTCTGAAGTCCAATCAATAGGTGTGGCAAAAAATGGTAGACGATTAAAGGAAAATGTTAGCGAACGACAGATGCGTAGGCGCCGACGTGCCTGCAACCAGTTACCAGAAGAGTCGGAGAAACGAATCTTGAAGACGATGATGAGACGAAACGCCACTACGCTCCTGGAGTGTTCAACGGCATGGGCTTTCCGATGGTTCCACGGTGCATTTTACTGCGCTTACTGTGATATCAAATTCGTCGATACACAACCTTTGAGAGACCACGTTAGAAGTAACCATTTGAACGAACCGCCGTCACAAAGAGTTTTCTCGAAACTTCAAGAAAATAATATGGTCAAAATAGATATAGCTCAATTGCAGTGTAGGCTCTGCGATATCAGTCTCGGTAGTATATCATATCTAAAAACGCACCTAGAATCACACGGCGTATTTGTACAAAATAATTATAGTGATGGAGTATTGCCCTTCAAGCTCGATGATGGCGGGTTTTTCTGCCAGTTGTGCACATCCCACTTCCTCACTTTTACTAAAATAAACGAACACATGAACACTCACTATCAGAACTATGTCTGTGACACATGCGGGAAAGGATTCGTTTCGACATCAAGATTTAGGGCACATGCTCATTCGGTTTATAATATCTATTTACCGGAAAAGCGAAGTTTCACTTGTGGGATATGCGATGACGTATTTTGTTCTAAAGCATTGAGGACAAGCCATCGATTAAAAGTCCACCGGAAGGGCATCAGGTACAACTGTCCGCGTTGTTCCGAAGTATTCACGTCGTATAGAGCTAGATCCAACCATTTGGTAAATTTCCACGCTCAGCAAAGCAAGGAGAGGAGGTCACAAATATTGCAGACATATGTCTGCAATATTTGTGACAAATCGTTCAGCACGAGTTCAAAGCGATCAGCCCACTGCAGACTTGTCCATAACTCACCGCCGCGACTGGAAAGTCACCAGTGCTATTATTGCTCAGCACTTTTTGCTAACAAATCGAAACTGGTGAGGCATATGAAATCGCATAGAACGTGAAGGAAGATGTGAAAAAGTTTTCTGAACTCTGTTGTTTTCCTCTTTTGATCATTTTGAAATCTTATTTGGAAGTTTCTCCCGCCAAATATATTAGGATTAGGTACGATTTTTATTGAAATCAGAAGAAACTACAAAAAGTATTTTCTATTTTTAGGACTGAAAAAGGATGCAACAAATGCCAGCCAATCAATAGACGCTCACAAGATCGTATGGAAGCGGAAACGAAAGTTATTAGAGGACAAGGCTAATGCAGCTTTAATTATAAAGCATACGAACGCGGTCGTCTTCAGATGGCAAAGAGGAAAGTTTATGTGCGCTTACTGTCCAAAAATTTGCGCTAACTTTACTGAACTTCGATCTCACTCGTCCGAACACAACAAGCTTGACATATTCGAGACAAGCAAAACCCGTCTCCTCTTCCCTTTAAACATAGACATTTCAAATCTGGTTTGCAGTATTTGCAACGTGTTCATCAACGGCATTGATGATTTAAAAACGCATTTAAACGACGATCATGCTATAACTATAAACCCAAGTCACTCTGATGGTGTTATACCATTCCGTCTGACTGGACAGGAGTTTCGATGCGTCCGCTGCGAATCGAGGTTTGACAAATTCATGACTCTGTTTATCCACATGAACAAACATTATCCAAGTTTCGTTTGTGATTCGTGTGGGAAAGCTTACTCAGCTGAGAATAAGCTTCGATCACATAAAGCGATACATGAATCTGGACGGTTTGAATGCACGGAATGTGATTTGGTTTTCTCCAATCGTATTGCTAAGAATAGACATATCAGCGAGAAGCACCGTCCTAAGGACAGGTATCGTTGCCCAATATGCGATGAACACTTAAATTCTTACCACAGTCGATTGCTACACCTTAAAATGGTTCATGGAGAGTCGTCAGAGTACCGCTGTACTTACTGCCCAGCCGTCTTCAACAGTGGATCTTCTAAGTATGTGCACATACAAGGCGTACATTTGAAGAAGCGTCAAAGAAAGAAAAATAAAGTTCTCATATTGCATGACGCTACTGGATTACAGAAATAAAAAAATTAGGTTCTTAATTTGTATAGCCAATAATTACCTAATGATCATTGTAATAACCAATAAGCCTGCCTGCATTAATGTTAATACGAATCACAATTGCCTATCTAACCAACACTTCGATTTAGTCGTATCTCATCGTCGGAAGACGTCTCACTGTAAATTTTCTTTTTTTAGGATCCACCGACCGGAGTTTTAAATGGATACCGAAGCGAAAGTTCCACGATCACAGAGACAATGCGGCCATTATTCTAGAATGTTCTAACGTTTGTCCATTTAGATGGCAGAGAGGCTTGTTTGTATGTGCGTACTGTTCTCTAACCTTCGCCGAGTTCGGGCCTCTAAGGGAACATGTTATAGAGCACCCCAATAAAATTGAGGCTCTTCGGATTGTAGGTAAACATATACTCAAAGGCGATATCACAGATTTAAAATGTGAACTCTGTCTCGCAAGTATAAAAGACCTCAACGCGTTAGTTGAGCATTTAAAGAATGCTCACCAAAAACCTCTTATCAATGTACTGGGCTTAGGCGTTATCCCTTACTTGTTAATTAGCGACGGGGACTACCAATGCACACACTGCACTGACACTTTTAAACTCTTCACGACTTTGAATAATCATATGAATGACCATTACCCCAATTCAGTTTGTCCTCTTTGCGGTAAGGCATTCTCAGATAGCAATAAAATGACAGCTCACATGAAAACACATGGTATCGGCGCCAAAGGGCAGTACAAATGTTCGAAATGCGACGAGGTGTTTCCAAGTGCATACGATAGACATAAGCACGCGATGTCATCTAAACACAGCAGTACAATGATGAGGTATAGGTGTCCACACTGCAACGAGAATTTCAAAAGCTATTCAAACAGACTGAAGCATTTAAAGGATTTTCACGATTCTAAAATAGAGTATCCGTGCAGTTTGTGTTCTGCTGTGTTTAGGATGACCAATCAGAGAACTAAACACATCCGGCAGGTGCACATCAAAGACAAACGTTTCAACTGCACCGTTTGCCCTTATCAATTCGTCACAGCTCACCAACTGCAGCGACACATGATTTGTCATAATGGTGAAAGAAAATACGAATGTCAAGTGTGTAAGAAATCCTACTCGAGGGTTTCCACGTTGAGAGAACACATGCGTATACACAATAATGATCGAAGGTTTGTGTGCATGTACTGTAATAACGCGTTTGTGCAAAAATGTAGCCTCAAAAGTCATATGAGGACACACCATCCGAACAGTGAACCATTTTGCGAAGGGAAGAAAAACTGATTAATGAAAACATCAATGAGATGACGACTGAAATATCTGCTATGAACTATTTAAATCTCTATAAACCACACAATTTCTAAATTATAACCTAAAGTATTTATTACGTTGCAAAACGTTTAGTAGCCTCATTTATATAGCGTACATTAAAGAGAAAACAATTAGTAACATTGAATACTACGTTACAAACTTGGAAATGAATGAATCTTTACATATTTTTCTATTTTTAGGAAAAAAGAACCCTAATAAAGAAGACATTCAGGTAAAGATTGAAGAAGTGGATATCGAATCTGAAAAGCACTCCTCATTAAAAGATGCCGTATACCGACGTGCCGCGTTCAGGAGTAACATAGCCACTATTCTGAGAACCAGCACCGCATACCCCTTCAAATACAGGAATGGAGCGTATCTGTGTTACTTCTGCTCGACGACATTCATAGAACCGGAGAGACTTCGCGATCATTTTCGTACCGCACACTCGCAATCGAACAAACCAGTAAAACCGAGCAGATGTGACTTTTTAAAGATGGATTTCGCTGATATTTCTTGCAAACTTTGCAATGCGAAAATCTATGACTATGCTGCTTTTAAGATACATTTGAAAGAACACGAAAATGGTTTAGACTTTACGTGGGGAGAAAGTGTCTTACCTTACAAGCTTAATAAAGAAGAACATACTTGTCAAGTGTGTGGAAAGCGGTACGAATTGTTCCTAAGCCTCCACAAACACATGAATGAACACTTCGAGCACTATATCTGCGAAACATGTGGTAAAAGATTTGCGACGTCGCAAAGAATGTTGACTCATGCGCGGACGCATGTAAGAGGCGTATTCCCTTGCAGGAGATGCGAGGAAACCTTCGAATCTTCCTCGGCGCTTTACAATCATGTATCCAAAGTACACAGGATGAATAAACGGTATAAATGTCCGATATGCAATGAGAAATTTGTCTCGTATAAACACAGGTTGAAACATCTAAGTTCGGTGCATGGACAGAACACCGCGATTTTTCCTTGCCCGTCTTGCACTAAAGTATTCACTTTGTGCAGTCAGCGGTCCGCGCATGTAAGGTGCCAGCATCTGCAAGAACGAAACCACATCTGCCAAGAATGCGGTATGAAGTTCTTTAAAAAATGCGAGCTCAAAATGCATTCGGTGAAGCACGGTGGAGCGAGAATATTCGAATGTGTAGTATGCAAGAAGGCTTACTCGAGAGCCCATACGCTGAAGGAACATATGCGAATACATAACAATGATAGGAGATTTATTTGCACGTACTGCAATAGCGGGTTTGTGCAGAAATGCAGCCTCAAAAGTCACATGAGGACGCACCATTCAGATCCTTTGCCTGATGTAAAGCCAAACTGAATAAAATGAAATAGGAAAATGATGTCTATATTACTAAATATAGGTCTTAAAGTTAGTTACGTGGTGGAAAGGGAAGTCATCATTTCGTTTTGTCTAAAGAAATTATAGTTTTTTTCCACTTCCGTGAATAGGCCCCGCGTCCCAGTCTGTAGCAGTGAGACATTGTATGTTGATTATGTTATGCTAATTTTAGTTCTATTTATTTTAGCAGACGGACAATGTAGTTAGTATATTTAGGATCCCATGTTTTGTAAGATAGAGTTGTTGCAGCCTTTTGATCTTATTTGGAGGCTTTCTCCTCATAGAGGAGTCAATGTTATATATGCTGAAAAAAAATATCATTCATTGACCTTTCATCTGTTAACGTACAAAAATGTTCTACAATGTCGGTGCTTACATCGATTTAACGGTACGTGAAAATTTCCCGTTTTTATAATATAATTAATGTTCTACCTGTTCATTAACCATGTGAAAAAAATATCGTAACAAAGTACAGCTGTATTGGACTAAAAATTTCATTCAACTTCTAAAAGACTTTGAATTTTGTACTTTTTCTTTCACCTAAATGTCGGCAAAGACTATGTATAAGTTGACGTATGATTCTGTGGTGCGACGGTTTTTTACGTGCCAAATTATTGTGTTTCGTGAATTTCCACTTACTTTTCGTTCCGGGAGCGCTATTCTGTCACTTTCTATCTTACCTGGACTTGAATGAGTTAGGAAGTGACGGAATTTGTCTGCTGTATATAGGCGCCTAGCATAGGTAATATGTATGGACTCTCAATGCGTTCTAGCTGGGCCTTTTCTCGCCTAGAGAGTAAATTTCGTAAAAAAACAAAAATAAAAATTAATACAACAAAGCAGTGGGGTTTACTGTAGGGGTTTTGTAAAATTATCTATATTTTACGAGATATTCAATAAAGTGCTTTTTCGTGCGGCGCGAGTCGTTTTGTTTTGTTTGGAGATTTCTTTGGCGCAGCCTTTAGATGAATGAATGAATGAATGAAAATACTTTATAAACATTATACTTCCTTTTAGCTTTGCCGTAATTGGGTAAAAGTATTGTACTTGTACTATGTAAGTACCTAGTGTTCTGGTTAACCAGAGTCGATCGACAGTTTTTAAACTCCGGCTCTTTATGTAGGTATGTCTCAGATAACTTTTTGCTTGTTTTTGTAAAATCACTACTTTACATAAAATGAAACTCTCTTGTCTTTATAAATTGTAGAAATATTGTTTGTGTTCTAAATAAATGTATTTTTTCTGCATTTTAGCTTCTTTTATTCATTGAATGATTTAGGAAGGTACGAACCGTTCACCGTCAGATGCCTTGGGAATAGTTTTTTAACTATGTGAATGACAGAACAAGCAGATGGCCCACCTGATGTTGAGCGGTAACCTCAACCTCTGCCTTTAACAGTGCATTACCACGTAGGTCACGTCCACTTAAGACGCACCCTATGTGGCATTGCACTGCGCCCGCTACCCTGAGATATAAAGATGAAAAGTCTCATGTGTCTGTAATTTCACCGGCGCCCATACCCTTCTAAGCGGAACACAGCAATGCGAGCACTACTGCTTTGCGGCAGAAATAGGAGCTAGTAGTTAAGGTGGTAGTACTTCCCCAGACGAACTCTTTCACAAAAAAGCTCTACTACTAACATAAACGGTGAACGGTCTGTTGGTATCTCGTAAGATGGTGAATACTAGCGTGACCCCATCTTGCCCCAACTCGGCGGAACACTGCTCACCGGAGCGGTTTTTAGGGGGTTCGAGTTAGAGCCCACACTCCCCCTTCTGCCACCCCCGTGGTGGAAGGGAAGTGAGAAAGCCATTCACCTCATTAAAATAATGTAGGTATCTTGTAGAAAATGGCCGTTGAATGGTTGGTCACTAGCAAGGTAGTAGGTCAAATCCTATAACTGAATTTTTAACCTTTTCCACCCTTACTGTTGAGAGCACAATATTGTGGAGACAGCGAGCTGATCTGATGATGGAGACGAGGTGGAGAGATCTGAGGTGGACAACGGACCTCATCGATGATTAATAGTAGCCTGGCAGTATTTGGGCTCATTTTGATCAGATCACAGATATGTTTTTTTTTAAAAAAAAGATAATTTAATCTTAAAAAACTTAAGTATTCTGTTTTTTAGTTTTAGGAAATCTTACTTTTATTTTATTTTATTTTATTTTTAAAGTTTTAGGAAAACTTACAGCTAGACGGGTACAGTATAGGAAGTTAAATAAATACATGCAGCTAACATAAGTTGCTACAAGTACGCTGATGGCCAATTAAAAGATGTCTTACTACTTGGATGACGGAACAAGCAAGAGGCCCACCTGATGTTAAGCGGTAACCTCTGCCTATGAACAGTGCATTACCTCATAGGTCACGTCCACCTACGACGCACCCTATGTGGCATTGCACTGCGCCCGCCACCCTGAGACATAGATGAAAAGTCTCATGTGCCTGTAATTTCACCGGCACCCTTACCCTTCAAACCGGAACACAGCAATGCTAGCACTACTGCTTTGCGGCAGAAATAGGTATGGTGGTAGTACTTCCCCGGACGAACTTTTTCACAAAAAAGCTCTACTACTACTAAAACATGTATAAATAAGTAGTTAAGACAAACAGAAACAGTAGACGACACAATCAAATAATAAAGATAATATAATACCACAGAGTAAGGAATAATACTAACGTACAATACTAACCAAACCTAATACGTAACCTTATACGTCTTGTATAAGCAGATAAACTAAACGTAAAAGTTACACACACATACACACACACATGTTAAGCAAATAAATTATCTTTATCTTTTCACAATCTATCCTAATCATTATTTTTACAATTATTCGCAAAAAGAACTCAACTAAGTAGGTACAGGTAGACCTATTTGATCGTCGAAAAACCAAAAACAATTCTTAAGGCGCGATAGGTTCTCAAATGTCTCTAGAATTTTAAAGTTTTTGATAAGAATTTTCATAGTTTTCTATGAAGAAAAAAATATATGATATTTTTGAGCTTTTTATCTAGTGAAATCAATAATTCAATACAATATTTGAATTACTTCACTCGATAAAAAAAAATAACAAAGATACCTCCTTTTTAAAATTTAAATCCTATTTTTCACTCACTTCTCTCACGTTTTAATTTTTGAAACATTTGGTTACATGTTAGTTAATATTTGAGTTAGTGAATTCATCAACAAAATTAAACAAAACTATGAACGACATTTTTATATAATTTTTTTATACATAAAAACACGGTATCAGAGCGTGCGCTCGCCTTCTTCGCCTCATACAAAAATGTTCGTTGAACCTATAGCGCCTTAATATGGATAGGTAATTACTTAAATTAAGAGTCAACTTGGAAGAATCGGCGTTTGTATGTATGTATGTATTTATGTTTGTCCGATGACTACTTCCGTACCGTTAATCCGATCCTCATGTAATTTGGAAGGCGGGGTATATAGTATTGGTATAATTTGTATGTAAGGCTATGAGCTATATCGGTCAAGGGGTTGTTGATGTATAGTATAGGGATCCAAGAGGGGGTAAAAAAAATAATTAAAGTAATTCAGTCATATCAAGTGGGGTGTGGGGGGTGTGAAAGCGCTTTGCATTTCAAAGCCATTTTTATTAAAGTTTTGGACTACTATGTAGTTTTTAGACTATGTAGTTTTTGAGATATTAGGGAAGATAGAAAATGTAAAAAAAAAAACCTCCAGCAATCCCACAATGCTGAGATTTGGTATGCTTTATGTGATACAAATACAGGGAAAAGTCTAAAATTTAATAATTTATAAACTTTATCTTATAAACTACTACATAAACTTTAAACGTTACCTAATAAAATATCCTTTTTTGACCTCCCATATTTAAAGGTTCTTTCGAAGATGTGTAGGAAATTATCTCGAGGTGGACCCGTGAAGTTATGATCTCAGTAAATGTTTTTAGAAGTCGGTTAGAAAGGTAAATAAAGTATGCAACCTGCCTACATCGTGCGAGGTCTCAGTTCGGGGCGAACCACTAGTTACTATGTTGGGCTGACAATAGCAACAGTGGTAACTTACAACTATTTAAACAATTCTTAACATGTGAAGTGTCAGAGGGGTGCGCTGTATGAAGATGCAAGCGTAGGAGGAGAAATCAACATCGACTCTTTGACTCTTTTTAGGGTTCCGTGCCCAAAGGGTAAAAACGGGACAACAACAAATACCTACATTACCATTACCATTCTTTTCCCTGTTATTACCTATCCATATTAAAAATAGTTTTTAGTTTTTGGACGATCAAATAGGTCTACCTATGGTTAGTTGACTTGTTTTTACGAATAAACAGAATAAAATAAATATTTAAGTGGGCTCTCATACAACAAACGTGTTTTTTTTTTGCTGTTTTTATATATAATGGTAAGGAACCCTTCGTGCGCGAGTCTGACTCACACTAAACCGGTTTTCCATGTATCTTTGTCGTGTGCGTGAATTGACCAATCCTTCTCGTAAGGTAAGAGTTAAGTTCGTCCCGCCATCTCCTTCTGGGTCTGCCACGAGTTCGTCTCCTGTTCGGGGTCCATTTAGTGGTAATTTTGCCCAACAAGCCATTTGGCATGCGGCGAAAATGCCCTGCCCAATCCTATTTTAATCTAGCTGTTTTTTGACACATATTTTATTTTGGTTAGTGAGCGTATAATGGTGTTCCTGATGCGGTCGGTGCGCTTGATTCTGAGTATGCCTCGTTTTATAGCCTGTTGGCAAACCCCGAGCTTGAACCGCTCCTGATTTGTCAAAGACCATGTTCGTGCGCCGTATGCTTCTTGCGCCGTATGCGTATGTATTCTGGATGGGAAGAATGCACATTCCCATGAGTATTATTTTTAAGGAAATAGGTAGCTGGCCCTTCTTGAGAGGCAAGACATTATCGAGTTAATTATCTTTTAGCTAGGGATGGGAGCCGGATCATCATATAATGAGAAGCGACGGATTGGTTGCTTGCTTAGACGATTTGATTCTTAATTCTTGTTTTTTCTTCAAGTACCTAAGTATTTATTAAATGTTATTTGAACCTAAGCTTATGTTAATCGTTTTAACAAACAGTAGTGTAGATATCGTTCCTTTAAATCGCAATGGAATTGAAGACCCTATATCGGATGTTTTTTCTATTTTTAGGAATCAAAACAGAAGAGATTCTGGTAAAACTCGAAGTGGAATCTGACTTCGAAAATAACTCCAGGCTCAAAGAAGGCGCCGAGCGGCGCGCTGCGTTCCGGAATAACATTTCTACTATTCTGGAAATCAGCACTGCTTACCCTTTCAAATACAGGAAGGGGGCGTATCTCTGTTTCTTCTGCAAATCAACTTTCATAGAACCCGAGAAACTTCGGGAGCATAACAGAATACAACACGCAGAAACAAAACATCTTCTAAAGCCACGCAAATATGAACCGTTGAAGATCGATTTCGCGGAAACCGTTTGCAAAGAATGCAATTTAGGAATAACTGACTATGCCACTTTCAAAATTCATTTAATGGCGGCGCACGGCAAGATCGTCGACTGTACTTGGGGCGACAGTGTATTGCCCTACAAACTTGGCAAAGAGGAACACTCCTGTCAGATATGCGGAAAGAGATACGAAATGTTTTTAAGTCTCCACAAGCACATGAATGAGCATTACGAACACTATATTTGCGAGACTTGCGGCAAGCGATTTGCGACGGCACAGAGGATGGTGAACCACACAAGAACTCACGAAAGAGGAGTATTCCCTTGCAAGAGATGCGAAGAATCGTTCACCTCATACGCGTCAGTTTATGCCCACATAGCCAAAGTACATAGACTGAACAAGCGCTACAAATGTCCTATCTGTGATGAAAAATTCGTATCGTACAAGCACAGATTAAAACATTTAAATACAGTGCATGGGGAGAAAACCGCCATCTTTCCTTGTCCTGTGTGTCCGAGGGTTTTCGATTTGTGCAGCCAACGAACGGCTCATATAAGATTCCGTCATCTGCAGGAGCGGAACCATATCTGTTCAGTTTGTGGAATGAAATTCTTCACTAACTACGAGCTTCAGGAGCATTCCATCAAGCATGGCGGGGAAAGGATATACCAGTGTGATGTTTGTAAAAAGTCCTACGCCAGGTTAAAGACTTTGAGAGAACATATGAGAATACATAATAATGATCGAAGATTCGTGTGTCCCGTGTGTGGCCAGTCGTTTATACAGAACTGCAGCTTGAAGCAGCATATGAGGGTACATCACCCGGCCAATTTGAAGAATATTTTTTAGTTAATATGATCTCAATCGCTAAGTTATATTTAATGATATTTGATAAGTGAAATTCAAATTAAAGTCTTGCTTAGATGAATCTTTTTTGTTTATTGTCTTGTTTAGGGCTTTGTTACAGGTAAAAGTAAACCCTTACAGTGGGACTATGTTGTCTGCTTGTTCATCCTTCTTGCTGTGCGCAGTCGTTTTCTCAGCAACTACTTTATGTATTGACTTGGTTTTTAATACTTGTTTTCTTTTCGTTCGTAGATTCCCGTCTGCTTCTCCTTGTCCTCTTGAGTTTAATCATGTTTCCACCGTTTCTTAGTCCTCTGGTTTTATAACACTAATCTCTTATTTTGATATAAATAAATAAATAAAATAAATAAATAATGCTGGACAGTTCACGCAACATTATCTAGCCCCAAACTAAGCAGTGCTTGTGTTATGGGTACTAGATAACTGATATACTTAATACAATATATTACATAGATAGATATTTTTTATTATACATAGAAAATACCCAGAACACCCTGAACAAATATCTGCGATCGCACAAATTTTGTTCCGAGGCTGATATGGATCTCAAGTCTCAATTTTATTCAGTGCACACGTATATTCACGAGGCGCGGTATAATATAATGATTAATGACGGCAAATAAGTGGGAGCTACGCAATTTAGAATTGAGGATAAACTTTTGGCGTCACCAATTTGTTGCAATAGGTATCAAAACTAAAGCGAGTGCGCGTGAGACGATAGGAAAACACCCCCTTAACTAACAACGCTTAACAAAACAAACTGCCCAATAAAACTTTGTTCCGGTTTTGGGTTTTCAGAATAAGTAGCTATTATACATGTACTAAATACGTCAGCTTAATATGTGGAGCAGGGGCTTACACACGGACGGAATGCACAGACATGACGAAATATAGAATCCGTCTTAGCCATTCGCCTTCTGAACCCTTTGAAGAAAATTATTTCGTCCTTAAACAGCAGATGGCCGCACTGTCGAATGAGAGCACAATCATACATCGTTGGCGCAATTTAAATAATTAACGGCTTTACTGCTTACCTTATTTTGCCGATAACGGAATTAAAAATAACAAAACAGTAAGAAGATTTTGACTTTTTTTTTCATTTTTAGGTAAACATCAGCAGAAGTCTCCACAAGACATGATCGATAAGAAAAATTATACGCAAAAGATTCAAGCTAGAAAACAACCAGAATACAAACTCACTGCCGACAAGGAATGTGTTATTAAGCTCTTACTTAGTTCGAGGATATGCCCTTTTAAATGGAAAAACAGTATATTTTGTTGCATATACTGCAATGAACAGTGTTCAGACCCGGTCAAATTAAGATACCATAATCAAGTGCATGGAAACCTTAAACTGGCAGAGATAAGAAGAGCGCTCACTAATTTAAAAGCAAATGATTTAGTAAAAGCAGATATAACTGATGTAAGCTGTAAACTTTGCGACGCTACGATAGTTAGATTTGATGATTTGAAAATTCATTTAGTTAATAAACACAAGCTCAATTCTAACCTTATATCAGATGATAGAATTCTTCCTTTCAAACTGGATACAGGATCCTTCAAATGCGGGACCTGTGATGAGGGCTTTCCGGAATACATGACTCTTTTTCATCATTTAAAAACTCATTTCCAGAATTACACTTGCGAGCAATGTGGAACTGGGTACGTCTCTCGAATCGCATTGCAGAGACACGTTGCCTCGCACCAAACGGGATCCTTTCCTTGCAATGAATGTGATAAAGTATTTCGCACACAGCAATATAAGCATAACCATGAGAAAATGGTTCATTTGAAGGTTAAAAGAAACAGATGTCCTTATTGCCTTGAGACTTTTTTGTACTACGTTCAAAAGTTGAATCATATAGCCACCGCCCACGGGATCATCGTTAAACAATTTAGATGTGATATGTGTCCAAGCGTATTCAATGTCAAAGGAGAGCTGAACAGCCATATTCGCACCATCCATTTAAAAGAGAAACGCCATGCTTGTGATGTTTGTGATGCGAAGTTCAGTTCTAAATCCGGTGTAAGAAAACACATGCTAATGCATACTGGTGTGAAAAAGTACAAGTGTGGGGTTTGTCAAAAAGCGTATGGACGACATTTCACATTACGACAGCATATGAGAATCCATTTAGATGATAGGCGATTCGCTTGCAATATATGTGGGAAATCCTTTGTGCAGAAATGTAGTTTGAAGAACCATGGTAAAACACACCACCCGGATCACCCGAATCCGGCTGGACAATACGACTAGCTAAATACTGTAGGTACTTCCTCTTATAAGAAGGGGGTATAATAATTATAACCTTTATCTCTATTGTATCACTAACTTCTATCTAATCTAAGGAAGGTTGTTCTATAAACCGGATTGTAGAGTTGTGTTAACTTGTGTTATCTGACTTATCTTGTGTTCACATTAAATAATTTTAATAAGTTAGCCTTATAAAAATTTAAAAACATCGACTATTTTTAATGGTCCAATAAAAATTTCAAACGTAACACTTATGGAAACATCCCTTCACCCTAAATCCTATTCATCCTAAGCTTGGTCATCATCCGCAGTAATTCGAAGTTTGAACTCAACGAAGATGAACCCGTTCATCCAATCCAAATTAGCACTTATGAATAACAGGTTTTAATAATAAGTTTTAGTAACAGATCCTACAAATTGTCATATTACAGTGGGGCAGAGCGACATCAGGCCCCGCGTCTTTATCATTTATATGAATGTTGTATATAATTTTAATGTTATTTTAATTAAGTACATTAGTCTTTAGGTAGAATTTAAATCTTCGAATAGGAAGTTTAGACGCACTTTATGGAAGTTTATTATAGAGGCGTACAGAATTCCCCTTATAAAACCCACTTACTTTCTGGAAATTACCACTAATGGCTCAGGATAAAGATGACTGGAAAAAGGGAAGGCAGGCTTTTGCCCTGAAGTGGGGAACATCCGGCTTATAAATAAAAAATATATAAATTAAGTAACAGATTATTTTCTGTGCACCAATTTAAAACTCGCGATAGTGATTCATTTACATCGTCATAATTCTTAGCTTTAGATGTTGACTTTCAAAATTAAAGAAGTGCCTAACGTCAGCACAGTTAAATTCAGATTACCTGTACCTAAATACGTCAGCTGAGTGTGTGTTATACAGTGGGAGCAAGCGGGCGGGTACAAGGACGGAGAGTACAGACGGAAGACATGACGAGATTGAAAGGTGGATGCTTAACCACTTACCTAATCTTGCTGATAAGAGAGCCTAAAAATTACATCAAATTAGAACTTGGATAATAAATATTTTGCCTTTACGTTTTCTCATTTTTAGGTAAACCTCAGCAGAAGTCTCAAGAAGACATGATCGATAAGAAAAATCATACGCAAAACATTCAAGCTAGAAAACAACCAGGAAACAAACACCTCAAGGAACGCGTTATGAAGCTTTTACTTAGTTCCAGAATATGCCCATTTAAATGGAATAACAATATATTTTATTGCATATACTGCAATGAAAAGTATTCAGACCCGGTAAAACTAAAAGAGCATAATCAAGTGCATGGAGAACTTAAGCTGGCAGAGATAAAAAAAGCACTTACTAGTGTAAAATCACTTAACTTACTAAAAGCAGATATAAGTGGTGTAACTGTAAACTTTGCGACGCTACGATATATACATTTGACGATTTAAAAAATCATGTAGGTAGTTAATAAGCACGAGCACAATTCCAAACTTATATCAGAAGATGGAGTTTTTCCGTTCAAACTGGATCCAGGGTCCTTCAAATGTGGTAGCTGCGATGAAGGCTATCCAGAGTACAGAACTCTTTTTGATCATTATAAACCTACTTTCAGAATTATACTTGCGAGCAATGTGGAACTGGGTTCGTTTCTGATTGCGCGTTGCGGAGACACTTTGGCACGCACGAAACTGGATCCTTTTCTTGCAATGAATATGAAAAAGTATTTCGCACAAAACAATCTAAGAGAATAATAAAGTGATAAATCCGATTAGATCTACCATGAGAAAATTGTTCATTTGAAGGCTAAGACAAATAGATGTCCTTACTGCTTTGAAAGTTTTATGAGCTATCCTCAAAAGTTGAATCATATTTCCGCCGTACACGGGATCAAGATTAAACAATTTACGTGTGATTTGTGCCCTAGCGTATTCAATATCAGGGGAAGGCTTTACAGCCATATTCGTACAACTCATTTGAAAGAAAAACGCTATGCTTGTGATGATTGTGACGCGAACTTCAGTGCTAAATCCGGTGTAAGTAAACACATGCTAACGCATACTGGTGTGAAAAAGTACAAGTGTCAGTTTTGTCAAAAGGCGTATGGACAACAGTCCACATTACGACAGCATATGAGAATCCATTTAGATAGGCGATTCGTGTGCAATGTATGGGAGAAATCCTTTGTGCAGAAATGTAGTCTGAAGCACCATGGTAGAACACGCCACCCGGATCACCCGAATCCAGCTGGACAATACGACTAGCTATATACTGTACCTACTCTAGGAAAGATGTGAAAAAGAAAGAGAAGAAGAAGAAAGAAGGGTGTGGAATATATAACCTCCCTCCCTAATGTATCACTACCTTCTGTCTTATCTAAGGTTATTATTCGAATACTTATCTTGTGGTCTAATTAAATAATTGCAATAACAAGTTGTTTTCTTTAAACATTAAAACCATCCAACAAATTTTAGTTGTCCATTAAAATTGAAAAAGTGTAACACTTCTGGAAACTAATTTGCTGCAGCGATCTGGCACGCACAGAGGATATCTTTTCAGCATAGTTATTTTCAGTTAACTTCTCTGTATTTGTTTTAGTATTAAGGCGCGATAGGTTCTCAAATGTCTCTAGAATTTTAAAGTTTTTGATAAGAATTTTCATAGTTTTCTATGAAGAAAAAAATATATGATATTCTTGAGCTTTTTATCTAGTGAAATCAATAATTCAATACAATATTTGAATTACTTCACTCGATAAAAAAAAATAACAAATATACCTCCTTTTTAAAATTTAAATGCTATTTTTCACTCACTTCTCTCACGTTTTAATTTTTGAAACATTTGGTTACATGTTAGTTAATACTTGAGTTAGTGAATTCATCAACAAAATTAAACAAAACTTTGAACGTCATTTTTATATAATTTTTTTATACATAAAAACCCGGTATCAGAGCGTGAGCTCGCCTTCTTCGCCTCATACAAAAATGTTCGTTGAACCTATAGCGCCTTAATTTTCTCTTCTTTTTGTGTTAGTTAGTAGGTACCTTGTCTTCCTTTATGCCCCGTTTTCTTGTAGCATATAAATATTTTTATCTTCATCTATCTAAACACGTCGTTGTACCCCAGATCGTATTCATCAGACCCTGGTGTCTGCGGTAGGACATGCCATGTTATGTCTGTCCTCTTGGGGGAAACAACCAAATTTTCTTTGATTTTAACTTGAAGTTTGAACTTCAGCTTCAATTGTACATTTACCTATTAATATAATACATTTATTTCTCTCAACAAAAAGGTTGCATAACATAAGTAGTATCTAAGTGCCGATGTGATTCACCTGTTTTGCGAGAGGCTGGTGCCTGAAATAGGTTTAGAAAGAAACCGGTAATACAGGTCACCAGGTCTCCGCTAAGCGGAATGAACGACGTCAATGACACTGTTAAAAACATTATAATATGACACCATCAGACATCACCCTCATTGACAAGCTTTCAGTTGTGTAGAGTGTAAATGGGGGGTGGGAGAATAAGTGAGGGCATGAGGAACTTAATTACTAGGTAGGTTGAATGAATTCTACGAAATGTATGAAATTTTTGTGTTTGTGGTGAGAATTCATTCATCTCTTGCTGGTCATCATCAGACTATGGAGTCTGCTGGTGAAAGATGCCAACTGCTTATTTTGACATTTGGGCTCAAACTTGAAAAATTAGGCTTTAGTTGATAGTACTCTCGATCCTCCTATGTTTATCCTATGCTAGTCATCATCAAACTAGGGGGGGTTACCATGAGCTCTTATAAAAACTATTCAGTACAAAATATAGGTTCTTCGTTGACATTCTTTATCGTTGAATAACTTTAATCGCAGAAGTCTATAGACCCTCTGCGACTGTGCCGTTAAATACAGCTGCGGACATCACGGAACCGATATTTTGTTCTGAGTAGTTTTTTAACTGAATGGCTATAAGAGCTTATGGTAACCCGGCTGGAGCCTGAAGCCTAACCTGATGTTGCTGAAAAGTAACATTTAAAGCTCAAAATAACAACTTAGTATGAGCTGCAATAATGCCAGAGTGCCCCTCAATAAAAGTGGTGCGAGCTTTGATCCTGGAATCGGCTGCACCAATTTCCACCACACACAGTTAAGATTCATCTCGTAAATACCAAATTTCTTACAAAAATTTGCATTGAAATCAGAGCATCCGTTTCGGAGCTATGAGGCCACAGGTAGAAAACAAGCAAACAATCACATTATTTATTTATTTAATTCTTTATTGCTCCAAAAACACAAGGAAATTCTACAAACGGAGGACTTAATGCTAAGCAGCAATTTCTGGCAGTCATCCATGACTCATGAGGATGAAACATAATGGCTGGCGTGCTCTAAACTAATTACAAAACAAAGATAATAACAATAATACAGCTTACTAGTGGAATGCCTGCGACTTCGTCCGCGTGTACTTTTCTAAACAAACTTTAATACCCCGCTGCACCCCCTTAGGGGTTGAAATTATTTCTTAGTGCACACCGAGACTAAAAGGAACGTAACTTCCAAAATTCACTC
The DNA here is from genome assembly GCA_932527175.1 of Operophtera brumata. Classification (NCBI taxonomy): domain Eukaryota; kingdom Metazoa; phylum Arthropoda; class Insecta; order Lepidoptera; family Geometridae; genus Operophtera; species Operophtera brumata. Next base: position 31,773,590 of record OW052232.1, on the reverse strand, counting down.
TAGGATTTACGGTTTAGGCTGTGTGCTGATAGTCAGTCAGTCACGCAACGATTTTATGTATATTGATATACCAAATTTCAGCCTTCTGGGATTGCTGGAACTACCCTAGAGGTTTCGTTTATTTACATTTTAGATTTTTCCCTAATATCTCAAACACTTCATTGGTAGTCTAAAAAAGAATAGAAAATAGTTTTGAAATGTCCAAGCAAATATTTTTCATATGGCATCCCACTTGATCTGACCGTCACACATTTTAGGTAGTCTAAAAAAGAATATAAAATAGTTTTGAAATGTCCAAGCAAATCTTTTTCATATGGCATCCCACTCGATCTGACCGTCTCACTTTTTTGTTTTACTCTTGGACTACAATGTCTTATCATTCCTCCGCCCGATATAGCTCATACATAACGTTACCTACAAATTGTACCAATACCATCTACCCACACCCAAATCTCATGCAGATTGGATTAACGGTTGGGAAGTTATCCTCGGATTAACATACATACTTACTAACGCCGATTATTCCAAGTTGACTCAGAGAACTTGGTTCGCTCGCAATAATACCTATGCCTATACCGAAATACGTCAGTTAAATATGTTTAAACTTTGGGCGCTATCGGGTCGGGGTCCGGGCTTATGTACATGCAGACGGAAAGGACAGCAACACATGACGATATGATAAGGAATCCAATTTCGCTGTTTTGCTTCGGAATCCTTCCAAGAAAACTCTCGTCCTCTAAACAGCTGATGGCTGCACTGTCGAATGAGAGCACAAACCTACATTGTTGGCGTGAATTACCTTTTATTGCAGATTACTTAAAATTACAGATGAAGTAGGATTTGGATAATAAAAATTTTATATTTATGTTTTCTCATTTATAGGTGAACCTCAACAGAAGTCTCGACAATACATGATCGATAAGAACAATTATAAGACAAACATTCAAGCTACAAAAAAATCAGAAAACAAACTCACTGGCCACAAGGAACGCGTTATGAAGCTACTAATGAGTTCAAGAATATGCCCTTTTAAATGGAAGAGCAATATATTTTATTGCATATACTGCAATGAACAGTATTCAGACCCGGTAAAACTAAAAGAGCATAATCAAGTGCATGGAGACCTTAAACAGGCAGAGATACAACGAGCGCTTACTAATTTAAAAACACTTGGTTTAGTTAAAGCAGATATAAGTGATATAAGCTGTAAACTTTGCGACGCTATGATAGATACATTCGATGATTTAAAAAATCATTTAGTTAATAAGCACGAGCATAATTCCAAACTTATATCAGATGATGGAGTTCTTCCGTTCATACTAGATCCAGGGTCTTTTAAATGTGGAAGCTGTGATGAAGGCTTTCCAGAGTATAGGACTCTTACCCATCATTTAAAAACACATTTTCAGAATTATACTTGCGAACAATGTGGAACTGGGTTCGTTTCTGAAAGCGCGTTGCGAAGACACTTTGGCACGCACGAAACTGGATCCTTTTCTTGCAATGAATGTGACAAAGTATTTCGTACAAAAGAATCTAAGCTTCACCATGAGAAAATTGTTCATTTGAAGGCTAAGAGAAATAGATGTCCTTACTGCCTTGAGACATTTTTGTACTACTTTCAAAAGTTGAATCATATAGCCACAGCCCACGGGATCATCGTTAAACAATTTACATGTGATATGTGCCCAAGCGTATTTAATATCAGAGGAAAGCTGAACAGTCATATTCGTACAACGCATTTGAAAGAGAAACGCTATGCTTGTGATGATTGTGACGCGAACTTCAGTGCTAAAGCATCAGCGAAAGCTGCTCGTCTATAAATTAATAATAATAATAATAATAAATCCGGTGTAAGAAATCACATGCTAACGCATACTGGTGTGAAAAAGTACAAGTGTGAGGTTTGTCAAAAAGCGTATGGACGACAGTCCACATTACGACAGCATATGAGAATCCATTTAGATGATAGGCGATTTGTGTGCAATGTATGTGAGAAATCCTTTGTGCAGAAATGTAGTCTGAAGCACCATGGTAGAACACACCACCCGGATCACCCAAATCCGGCTGGGCAATACGACTAGCTATATACTGTACCTACTCTAATAAGAAGGGTGTAGAACTGTAGAATATATGACCTCCTTCCCTAATGTATCACTACCTTCTGTCTAATCTAAGGTTATTATTCGGATTGTTTTAAAAACTGGAGTTGTGTTATCGTACCTATCTTGTGTTCTAAACTCATTAAATAATTGCAATAACAAGTTGTTTTTTTTACTTTAAAACCATCCAACTATTTTTAGTTTTCTTTCACTTATGGAAACCAATTTGCTGCAGCGAACTGCACTAAGAAAGGAATTCCTGAAATTCAACATACCAAATTTCAGTCTTGTGGGATTGCTGGAACTACCCTAGAGGTTTCGTTTATTTACATTTTCGATTTTCCCGTAATATCTCTAACACAACATAGTCTATTTATTATTATTTATTATTTATTCATAAAAAGGAACGCCAACAGCATATATATAAACACCTTTACAAAAATCATTCACTTAGTTTCGAGCCGATACATACACCAATTACAGGCGAACACAACATTTTATTTTATTGTTTAATCTTAAGAAAACTTACAGTTAGGTACACGTATATGTATAAAAAGAATACTTGTAAAAGTACAAATATTCTGCCGACGGCCAATTAAAAGTTTCCACAATTATACAAAATTATTAGTTATAAAAACAAAACAGTTACACGACGTAAAAAAGAAAAGAATATATATAAAAAAAGAAACAAGTAACTAAATAATATTTAAAAAAGCTACCAAAGTTACTTAATCTAGAAAAAAAGGGTCACTAAGTAAGCGTTTAAGCCTACTGGTTGAAGAGTTAAATAGATCTATATCAACATCTGCTTTGGCCAAAGTATTGAACGAGGCACATGCTCTAATCATGAACGCGTTTTGCCTGTAGTTTGTTCTTGCTACTGGAACACTAAGGACATTAGGTTGATACTTTTATCTTACAAACAAGGCAGGCAACATTATTATTACCTATTAATTAGTATTATTATTTTGTAAACTGTAGGTTTCTATATTACTTACTAATTATTTAGCTTAGTAAAATATTGGCATTAAAACAGATATATAGCTAGAAATACATAACAATAAAATAAATATAAAAATATAGTACCTATTGAACATAATTTAACTTTCTTGAATTACTTAATCTAAAATATAAAAAAATACATATTTAAATCCTACCATGACTATAACAATAGTTTAAAAAAGAATATTAAATATTTTTGAAATGTCCAAACAAAGCTTTTTCATATGGCATCGCAGTTGATCTGACTGTTTCACTTTTATTCTTTTACATTCGAAGCTCCTTTTGGACTACAATGTCTTATCGCCCAGTCCGCCCTATATAACTCATAACCTTACCTACAAATTGTACCAATACTATCTAATCTACCCACTGCTAAATTTCATGCAGATTGGATTAATGGTTAGGAAGTTATCCTCGAACAAACATACATAGGTAACGCCGATTCTTCCAAGTTGACTCAGAGAACTTGCTTCGCTTGCTTAATAATACATATACCGAAATACGTCAGTTAAATAATGTTTAAACTTTGGGCGCTATCGGGTCAGGGTCGGGGCTTAGGTACATGCAAACGGAAAGGACAAAGACACAAGAGGAAATAATAAGGAATCCAACTTCGCTGTTTTTTTTGTAATCCTTTCAAGAAAACTCTCGTCCTCTAAACAGCAGATGGAGCACAAACCTACATTGTTGGCGTAAATTACCTGATATTGCTGATAACTTAAAATTACAGATGAAGTAGGATTTGGATAATAAAAATTTGATATTTATGTTTTCTCGTTTATAGGTGAACCTCAACAGAAGTCTCGACAGTACATGATCGATAAGAACAATTATAAGACAAACATTCAAGCTTCAAAACAATCAGAAAACAAACTCACTGGCCACAAGGAACGCGTTATGAAGCTACTAATGAGTTCAAGAATATGCCCTTTTAAATGGAAGAGTAATATATTTTATTGCATATACTGCAATGAACAGTATTCAGACCCGGTAAAACTAAAAGAGCATAATCAAGTGCATGGAGACCTTAAACTGGCAGAGATACAACGAGCGCTTACTAATTTAAAAACTCTTGATTTAGTTAAAGCAGATATAACTGACGTAAGCTGTAAACTTTGTGACGCTACTATAGATAAATTTGATGTTTTAAAACATCATCTAGTTAATAAGCATGAGCACAATTCCAGCCTTATATCAGATGATGGAATTCTACCGTTCAAACTGGAACCAGGATCCTTCAAATGCGGAAGCTGCGATGAGGGCTTTCCAGAGTACAGGACTCTTTTTTATCATTTGAAAACACATTTTCAGAATTACACTTGCGAGCAGTGTGGAACTGGGTTCGTTTCTGAAAGCGGGTTGCGGAGACACTTTGCCACGCACGAAACTGGATCCTTTCCTTGCAAAGAATGTAACAAAGTATTTCGTACAAAACAATCTAAGCTTCTCCATGAGAAAATTGTTCATTTAAAGGCTAAGACAAATAGATGTCCTTACTGCTTTGAGAGTTTTTTGTACTACGATCAAAAGTTGAATCACATTTCCGCCGTACACGGGATCAAGATTAAACAATTTACATGTGATATGTGCCCCAGCGTATTCAATATCAGAGGAAGGCTTTACAGGCATATTCGTACAACGCATTTGAAAGAGAAACGCTATGCTTGTGATGATTGTGATGCAAAGTTCAGTTCTAAATCCGGTGTAAGAAATCACATGCTAATGCATACTGGTGTGAAAAATTACAAGTGTGGGGTTTGTCAAAAAGCGTATGGACGACAGTTCACATTACGACAGCATATGAGAATCCATTTAGATGATAGGCGATTCGTGTGCAATATATGTGAGAAGTCCTTTGTGCAGAAATGTAGTCTGAAGAACCATGGTAAAACACACCACCCGGATCACCCGAATCCGGCTGGACAATACGTACCTACTACCAAAAAGAATAATATAACCTCTCTCTCTGGTGTACCTTCTATTTAATCTAAGGTAGTAAAGATTGTGGTGCCTAGTAGATTTAACAAATCTTGTTCAATTTAAATAAATGTAATAAAATCAATATTATTATTATTATTTATTTATTTCAGGTAATTTTAATATAACACATTATTACACACAGACTACAATTATACAACATAATTAATCAGAAAAACAAATACATCAAAAATTCAATAAATGAGTGTCACAGAATTAATTTCTTTCGTTGTCAAAATGACGTGGTCTACGACAAAATAGGTTAAACTCTCTTTACTGAAATATGCTTGGATCTTTATATTGGATTCCTGCTTCGAGATAAATCGACCATGCCGGTCTAGGCTGACATCGTTGGTATTAAAATCTATATCTGTCATGTTAACACAAAGATAAATTCACGCAATCAATCGGGTCATCAGTAGCTGTTTCTTGACTTCCGGTCAAGGGCCTGTAACTGGCGCTATTTACCCTAGCTTTTAAACCGACTTCACTAAAAAGGAGGTTCTCAATTTTTTTTATGGTTGTTAAGTACATCTCCGTCATGTATAAACTTTTTTTTTCTTAGTAGACACGATATATTTCCGTATTGGTCCCATTTTAATCAAAATCTGGTTCTGATGATGGGAACCATGAGGAATTGAGTGAACTCCTGAAATATTATAGGCACATTTATAGCGATTTCGGTATTTTCAGCAACAAGTCAAGCATGTGCATTCATAAAGTGCCATTTAGTGAATTGGAACTGATGAAGAAGACCAGAGATGGCCATTGGAACTAGGTACTCATTGTATTTCACCGGTGGCGATAAGGGTGACTTTCCGATATCCGATTGAGCTGAAATTTGAAATTTGCTGAAAATTGTCCGATGACAATACAATATGCTGGTGATAGCGAGCTGATCTGATAATGGAGGCGGACTACGGAACTCCTCGAAGGATAATAGTAGACTGGCCGTGTTTAAGCTCATTTTAATCAGCACACGGTTATAAAAAATATTATAGCAAAAATATTTTTCAGAAAAAACTTATGTAACAAGTAATTAAATTTGTAAAAATTAAAAAAACCTCAGCGCAATGAAACGGCTGAACCGATTTTGATCAAACATAGCTAAGAACAGTCCCGAAAAATTCACCTTCCAAACAAAACAAAAACGTTATCGGTTCATCCGTTCCGGAGCTACGCTTCGAGGCGACAGGCAGACACACACAGACACGTCAAACACCCAGTCGTTTTTGCGTCGGGGGTTAGAAACAAACTATTGAGGTGGCGGAGACAATATGGATGTATGTCAAAATAAAAAAAAAAGACATGTTTGTTCTGCTTTATTGAGTAATTTTTTGGTAATTTTTTGATGGTAACAGAATGATTATGAAGAGGTTTACTATTCTTTTCTCATTTTTAGGTGGGCCACAAAGTGAGCCCCAGCTACTGCCGACAAAATCGAAATACAAACGCTTTACTCGTAAGGAAGGCGCCATGGTGCTTCTACAGAATTCAAGAATATGCCCTTTTAAATGGAAGAAGAACACATTCATGTGCTTGTACTGCGATGAACCTTACGCAGACCCCGCAGAGTTAAGGAAACACAATCGCGATATGCACGATGACCTTAAACTGTCAGAGATAAGTTGTGCACTCAATGAAATCGCGAATAACGATTTAGTAAAAGCAGATACAACTGATGTTAGCTGTAAACTTTGCGACGCTACAATAGATAAGTTTAATTATCTGAAAAATCATTTAGTTTATAAGCACAAACAAAGTTCGAATCTTATAAAAGATGCTGGAATTCTCCCGTTCAAACTGCAACATGGATCTTACAAATGTGGCATCTGTTTTGAAGAGTTTACTAAGTACATGAATCTGAGCCGACATTTTAATAAACATTTTCAGAATTATATTTGCGAGCTGTGTGGTGCTGGGTTCGCGTCGCAACCTAGATTACGGACACACTACAGTAAGCACTCGCTAAATAAACACATCAACGCCTAGGGATATCTCGGATTTACTCAATTTACTCAAAATTTGTTATGAACAACATACAACAGGTATATTTTTATAAAGTCCATCTATATATCAGATTAGATTTAAAATAAAAAGTTATTTTTGCGTAAAGAAAATTTGATTGAAAATTTGAGAAGACTAGGTAATGATTTGATAACTAAATCTTAGATTTGATTTTTAACAGACTAAATCAAGTAGGTATATCACGTATAACATTCTAATTATAAATATGTATGGATACAACATTATTATTCCGAGGGACCAGAAACAACCTTTTTTTGTTGTTTTAATTTATTTTTTAAGTATTATTTTCAACTGCTTTTTAAACCTTGGCGCAGACAGAGAGGTTTTTTAAGTTGAATATGTGTCTGTGGTATTGTAGCTCCGGAACGGGTGTTACAATGCGTTTTTATTATGTATGACAGATTTTTTTTATGTATGAGACATGGTCTGATGATGACCAGCACACGATGAACAGGATCTATGGTGCAGTGGGTGTCCGAATTCAATGCGGTTTTATTTGTATGAAAACTGGTATTGTCCTTATTTTTATAAATTTTAACTTTCTCTTCGCCCTTTTTTAACTCGATCGCTTAATTTAACACTAAAAATAGGGGGTCTTAAAATTTTAAATAGATTTTGGCTTAGCTTATATAAATTTATTTTGTACCCTCTATACTATAGGTAAATTTTTTCAATGCTCAAATATATAGACGGTACATACATAATGTGGCGCTTATACGATTGAGTTATTATGAGACGTTAGTACCTACATAGTAATAATTTCTTATTTTAATTTTAACTGTAAGTTATTTTATTATGTACCAAACATTCAAACATGATTGTAATTGTTTTACCTATGAATAAATTAAATTAAATAACTCAATTTACACTAGTTTTCCAAAGAAAATTTTTTTTGTATCAAGGTGGAATGTTTTGCTTGTGGCTCGAAAATCAAATTTTATTGTGTTTTTTGCTGATCACAGCTCATCAACACATTTTGAGATAGCGAAACCTGATTTGCAGAATCTAGGAGACTGACACGCATATTTTGATTGAAAGTGTCTCATAAATAATATTAGTTTAGCTTGTCAATGCATAAAAAAAATCTCTGTAAAAATCATTGAATGACATTGCCAGCTAAGCTGATAATATTTATGAGACACTTTCAATCAAAATATGCGTCTCCTAGAGTCCGCTTAGACAGGTTTCGCTATCTTAAGATGTGTTAATGAGCTGTGATGAGCAAAAAACACAATAAAATTTGAATTTTGCGTCACCAAAAGCGAAACGTTGCACCATAATGTCTTTCAAATGGTGTACCTATGTTTCTACTCGCTATTGAAGGAGCTGGAGACCTTTGATTATTTGTTTATTTATTTGTATTACATAACGATACATCTGCTAAGGTTTGAATATTAAAATAAAACGTAATCTAAATAAGTGTTTTTGTTGAAATAATTCATTTTTCGAAACAAGCTTTTATGAAATTATTACCTAATTGGAAGTGAGCTCAACAAAATAAGCCCAAGCACGACCAAGTCTACTATAACGTAGTATCTATCTATTTCCTTATTTTAAGGTTGTGATCCTCCGCCTGAGATTCGTGAAGATATGAATACGATACTAGAAACTAAGTATATAAAGGCACAAGAACGGAGCGAAACACACTAGATTGCAACGCCTCTTGGTGCTATTGCAATTTTCTTTAGTCAACTTGGAAGATTCGGCGTTTATAGGTATTTATGTATGTTTGTCCGATGAAAACTTCCTTACCGTTAATCCGATCTTCATGAAATTTGGTAGGGGGGTAGATAGTATTGTTACAATTTGTATGTAAGGTTATGAGCTTTATTGGTCGGGAGGTTGTTGAGATATAGGGGTCCAAGAGGGGGTAAAAAAAAAGTCAGTCAATTAGACCAAGGGGTGTCATATGAAAGCGCTTTGCTTGGGCATTTCTAAGTTTATTGATTTGTATTTATTTTTAGACTATCCAGTTTTTGAGATATTACAGAGAATAGAAAATGTAAAAAAAATAAACCTCTAGGGTACCTACTTCCAGCAATCCCACAATGCTGAAATTTGGTATGCTTGTCGCTTTTGAGTTTTGTGACACAAAAACGGGAAAAAATCTGAATTTGAAGAATTTAGGAACTCGTACTCTATAAAACAAAAACCAATATAAGATCCATTGTTGACCTACTATTTTAAGGAGGTTGCTACACTTGTGGCGCATAATTCAAATTTGTTCGTGTTTTTTGCTCATCACAGCTCATCAACACTTCTTCAGTTTGAACGACGGTGTTTGGTCTAATTTTTTCGATACTTGAAAGTTCATAACGATGCATAGGTATGGTTTTCTTGCAATACTGACATCATGACACACTTGCTAGTTTTTATTTTTTGTATTTTTTCTTTATAATTGGCGCCGCACGGCTTGTGGATTTGCCATTTTCGAGTAAGTATCTGTATTTTCACTATATTGTATTTTCAATATATTTTGCAACGTTACACTCCTTCCAAGTCGTCAAAGTCACAGTCGAGTCATGTTTTAGTAAAACGGTGGCTAATTTTACTAAAACTTTGGTAGACAATTTCCACCAATTTCAAAAGTCACGCAATTCACTTCCATTTCATTTCACTACACTTGTGCTTTTTAAACGAGCTACATTAGTTAAAATGCCACCAAAATAACACAAACTAACTCAAGAAAACTCTAGGAAAAGAAATAACGTCAACGTCTCTTTTCGAAAATGGCGGGAAGAGTCCAGTTAGATTATTTTGAGATGATAACTGACTTCACAAAAAGAGATTATCAATTAATTCTTCAGCTACCTATACTCATAGGTATGTTTACGCCCCGTTGGTTAGTCATATTTTAAGGTTCTTTCGATGATGTGTACGAAAGTACCAACCTATATCGAAGTGGAGTCGGACAATTTTGATCTCAGTAAATGTTTTACAAGTCGGTTAAAAAGGTAAATAAATTAGGTAACCTACCTACATCGAGTGTATTCGCGAGGTCACAGATACGTAGGTACTAGGTACCTTACGTATAATAACATAGATCGCTAAATACACACTGTTTCGATTTTCAGTAAATCTGTGACATGAACTTTAATGTTTATACGTGCTCTCGTATCTATTAAAGAGTTTCTCTAGGTTCTGATCACTGATCACACGTATTTTCTCATTTAAAGGTATTGATGATCCAGACGAGACTCAAGCAGATGTGGTAACAAGACACGATAAGAAGGCACAAGCAATCCTAGCTAAACGGGATAGATTGCAACGCGTCTTGGTACTACTGGAATGTTCCAGAATATGCCTCTTTAAGCGGAAAGCTTCATCGTTTATTTGTATATACTGCGATCAGGGATACGTAGACCCTGCAAAGTTAAGAGAACACAATATTGAACATGAAGATGTCAAACCTGTGGACATAAAGAAAGCAATCGCTAGAATTGATAAACCGGAATTATTAAAAGCAGATATTACTGACGTCAGCTGTAAACTTTGCAACACTTCAATAGATAGATTAGATGATCTTGTTAAACACTTATTTGAAAAACACAATAAGAAAATCGATCTGAATGCTGAAATTGGAATTCTCCCCTACAAAATGAACTTAGATGATTATATATGCGCTATTTGTGGTGAAAAGTTTACGGATTACAAGACTCTTAATCACCACATGAATTTGCATTACCCAAGATTTGTTTGCGAACAATGTGGGTCTGGGTTTGTCACTGCTATGAGATTGAAGTCACACGTTGTCACCCACGAAACTGGGTCTTTCCCTTGCAACGCTTGTGACAAAGTGTTTAACTCTAAAGATGCAATGAAAGGGCACTTTGCATACTTACACATGAAGGTTAAAAAACACAGTTGCCCTCAATGTCACGAGAAATTCTCAAACTACTTCCAAAGATTGAAGCATCTGTCCTCGGTTCACGGGATGGACTTGGATGAATACAAATGCAACTTTTGTACAAGAGTTTTTAACGCAAAAGGACCTCTGAGGTCACATATCCGCGCGTCTCATTTAAAAGAGAAGTCCCACGCCTGTGATGAATGCGATGCTACCTTCTTCAGTAAAAGCTGTTTAAGGAAACACGCCGTTAAGCATAGTGGCGAGAAGAAGCATCAGTGTTGTGTTTGTCTAAAAGCTTTTGGTCGGAAGTCTACTTTAGTGCAACATATGAGGATTCATTTAAATGATAGGCGATTCGTTTGCAATGTTTGTGAGGCCTCGTTTGTGCAGAAATGTAGTCTAAAGCAACACGGTAGAACACATCACCCGAACAATCCGAATCCAGCTGATCAATATGACTAACCGAATAAAACATAAGCTTTTATTACTCCTCTAAATACTGAACATAACCTAACATCAATGGTAAATATCCCGTTTCTAGTGAAAATTATGTACATAACCATGATAGTTTCAAAAGTTATATCTAACATCAATGGTTTTTCAATTGCATTATAATTGTGACCATTTAGAAACAATCGTAAAATCTTTCTACGTAAAAATTCGTAAAATCATAAATTTCGCAGACGTATACGTCGTACGTATACGACGTTTAGTATACGTAACTATCTACCATTTTTAATAACAATTGTAATTGAATTGTATTTGCATAGTACAATAATGGTTTTTCTTTAAAAAATAGTAGAATTGGGCCCCGGGAATCTTGTGATATTGGCTTGAATTACACAAACTAGGTACATAACATACCACTATTATAGTATTATGAAGAAGGTATTATATTATACCTAACTATTATACTACCTAATTTAAATATTTGTATACCTATCTGTCCTCATTCATACAAAATTAAACTAACATAATGGGTGACAGGTAATTTGCTTGAACTACTAAAATTTACTAACTAAATTGTTAATTGTTAAGTTGCCCGGTATTTGTATGTGTTGTTTAAGATTGAATTACATAATAAACAAAGTTCATAATAAAATGGAGTATTTTTCAGCCGGACATTTCTAAAACGTGCATGGTATAGAATACGAACGATACTAGGCGTGGCGTGGATATAATAGGCCTAGAGCCCACGACAGCCAGACCTTCGTTATTTTATAAAAGCTGAAAGTTTATCTGTGTATGTCTCCAACACAGGTAAGAACGACCCGCGATAATTGAGTTTTGATACTGGTTACTTTGGCAGGTAACTGGTGGTAAAGGTGTATAAAATAGTACCTAACTTTCGTTAAAGTATAAAGCTCAATTTTTTTATATTTTCTTTGGGATATTTTTAGAAATCTCGTCATCCATTGCCGGACACCTATGATGGTTGCTTCCCCCTGCCAGACACCCCTAAACATTAATAAATTATAATTATACTTTCGTTATAGTATAAAAGCTAAATTTTATATATGTTGCTTGGGGACCTATAAAAATATGTTATCTCAATAGCCAGACAGTTTCAATGGTTTTTACATCTTGCCAGACACAAGATGTGAATGGTGAATGATTTCAATGTGTCTGGCAAGATGTATTTATACGATATCCTACTTATAATCATCATTATCAGGTAGGTATATTATATTTCCGATGTTGTTTAATACCTCAGAACAATATAGCTTTAGTTTTTGGTCTGAGAATAATACCAACTGCGTCAATAGGTTAATGATTTAAGATAGCCAATGCAAAATACATACTTACCAGCTTCGACCAAAGTAAAATAAATGGACTGGCCTTACCCATACAAAACGTCAGTGAAAAATAAGACAATTCGGATTTAGGGTACGGTCAACAAATAAACTATCTATCTATCTATCTATCTATCCAGCCACTGCTGAGTAAAGGCCTCTTCTCTATAGCGCCACTCCTGGCGGTCTTGTAAATAAACTAGGTGAAATTAAATTATTGAACTTCTTAAAAACTGTATTTTTTTTAATACTTAATACTTTAACAGATGCAATGTGTTTTCTAAAGTTATTTCAGTAGGTTTATAGTACAAAACATCGCCGAAAAAATGCAATTATTGAATGAAGCTTTTACAAAAATACATGGTTCCCATCTGTTTTATGTAGTTACGTATCTATTTTTCAGCTCTCAAACATACACAATATAAATCAATAGAAAAGCAAGTCCACCTAAGGTCTTCAGCTCAATCAATTTGTGAAAAATATATATTTCATCACTCAATAAACTAAGAAAATATCATAAAAATCGTACGGAAACATAAATGTATAAAAATTCCAGTATTTAAGAAACTGCAGAGTGCAGTTTTAAGACTTTTGCACAATGAGTTTTTTTATACTACTTGGAATGACAGATCAAGAAGATGGCCCACCTGATGTTAAGTGGTACCCTCTGCCTATGAACAGTGCATTACCTCAGGTCACGTCCACCTAGGACGCGCCCTATATGGCATTCCACTGCGCCCGCCACCCTGAAACATAAAGATGAAAAGTCCCATGTGGCCGTAATTTCATCGGCACCCTTACCCTTCAAACCGGAACACAGCAATGCGAGCACTACTGCTTTGCGGCAGAAACAGGTATGGTGGTAGTACTTCCCCGGACGAACTCTTTCACAAAAAAGCTCTACTACTACTAACCGTTTTTTGGCGTATAGAATTCATTGTGTAGAAAATGATCAGAGCTAATACGGGAAAATGTATTCCACTTCCAAAAGTCGTCTGTTCTTGCTCGTCTTATGACTTCTATCCATTTTTGTTTACTTTAGTTTTTTTTTGGAAAGCTATAAGGTTAATTAACAGGCCATTACATATTATATGCAATTACCTAAAGCGACGTGCTTAGCAATGTTTTGGCGTAAATAATGCAAATTACAATTCTAAATCAATACGATACCCCTTAGGCATCAGATTTTTTTGCAGTCTGTACCGGACCACCCGTCATGCGTGAAGTCTTGTCAAATATTTCGTCGCTATAGTTGGAAAACTAAATAAGTAATAACAACAACAGAACCAAAATCGCGAGAAAAACGCGATTTACTGTTTTATTGCGTCAAATATGGCAATAACTTTTTTATATTAAAAGATAAACGGCTAATTACCACTATTATTCGTCACTTAAATAACTTACTTATAATAGTGGTAATTAGCCGTTTATCTTTTAATATGATTCCCAACCACGATAGTTTCAATTCTATAATAACTTTTTTATCGTAACTAATTTTGCAGTCCGTGTTTTGATAAGTTATAGATTGGTACTGTATCTATTTTTGAATTTAATGATAATACATTTTAGTTCTTTTGATTAAGAGAAAAAAAAAACGACTATGTATTTTTCCATCGCCAAAGTTTTGAATAATTGATGCAGTTATTTATTTTTGCATGTCAATTGTTTAGTTTTCCTTCGTCAATGATCTCCACTGAGGTTCAAAAAGCTAATGATAAGTGCCATTATTTAATTTTCCCATAATAGTGAAATCATGAAATGATCTATTATTTACTTATTTGAATATGACAATCCTATCCATGGGTATAGATTAAAAATAATATTAAAATACATTTTAAAATAAAACCAACTTATAATAATAAATAAATAAATAAATATATCTGGACAGTTCACACAACATTATCTAGCCCCAAGCTAAGCAGAGCTTGTGTTATGGGTACTAGACAACTGATACACTTAATACAATATTAACATAGATAGATATTTTTATTATATATAGAAAATACCCAGAACACCCTGAACAAATATCTGCGGATCGCACAAGTATTTGTTCCGAGGCGGGAATCGAACCCGCAACCTCCTGCGTCGCAGGCGAACGTTCGCCCGCCGCGCCACAGAGGTCGTCTTCATAATCATTTTTTTTTATCAAGACTGAATATTAGAAAAATACTGAAACACCTACATTATTTTAGCAGACTTTTAAATTCAAAGTAAGTGACATAACAAACTTATCATACGACTATTGCTTATAAAATCAACAAAATGAAATCAATTTGTGGAACACAATAATTCTAAGTATCAAAAAGAAAAAGGTATGTCGACTAAAATTAAAACTATCTACGAGTATAAACTTGTGTCTGTTAACTTTCATTCAGAGTGGGGAACATTGAGATAATGTCCTGGGGCGTAGTCCTCCTTGTCGCTCGTCCTCTAGAGCAAGACGTGTCCATCGACATGTATGGGCCATCATAACCATGCAATAAAGTCTATTTCGCAAAATGTGTTACTTATGTAGTTTTCCTACTACACGAAAATTTATAAGTTTTTTATCAATTGATGAAAATTATATTACAAAACCTTTACTTACGAATGAAATGCGATGCCTGAAGCTTTATTTGTATTTCTTGTGTTGTTTGCACTTGCAGAAAAGCACAGGAAGGCATTGTATCACCAAGGTATCTAATTTTGGTATTTTTCAGCATAGCTGTCACTCGTTGCCGTGACAAAGACTGACTAAAGCGAAGTATACTAGCTAGGTCTGTTTAGAAGCTTCAAAACTATCGTTCCCTAAGGCCCGTCCATTCATTTTATTTACGTCGATGCTTACCAGATTATAATAGATTCTACCACTAAGGAGAAAAGATTATGAAGCTTAGGCATAGATACGTATATTACTAGCCTGGACAGATGACGCGATAGAAATGGGCATAAAGGGATGAAATTACTGCCAATTTGTCGGTGCCAAATCGGCCTTTAGGACCATTCGGCTGACTTTGCACGGATGCAAGCCGCTACAATCAGTCTACCACTTAGTTCGCACGCGATCGGACGTGTTGGGATTTCACGGAAATGGTACCCTGGCTTTACAATTATTAAGTAGGAGACGTAGGTCGCAATTAAATACCTACTCGTTTTGAAGTCTCGCAACAAGAACGAGATTATAAAAATGGCACCGCTCTTTCTGATCACGCTTATGTTCTTATTTCTAGGTGTCGATGAACCCCCAAAGGAGACCAAAGAAGATATTTTGACAAGAAATGATACGAAGACACAAGTGACCTTAGATAATCATGCCAAGAGAAAACACATCTTGGTACTG
Organism: Operophtera brumata; assembly: GCA_932527175.1. Taxonomy (NCBI): domain Eukaryota; kingdom Metazoa; phylum Arthropoda; class Insecta; order Lepidoptera; family Geometridae; genus Operophtera; species Operophtera brumata. The sequence continues at coordinate 31,757,519 of OW052232.1, read as the reverse complement.
CTAGAATGTTCCAGAATATTCCTCTTTAAACAGAAAGGAGTTTTATTCATGTGCATATACTGCGATAAAAAATACAAGGACCCTGCTAAATTAAGAGAACACAATATTGAACATGAAGATGTTAAACCTTTCCAGATGAAAAAAGCAATCGCTGCCATGCATAAAACGGAATTATATAAAGCAGATGTCACAGACGTAAGCTGTAAACTTTGCGATTTCCCAATATATAGATTAGATGATCTATTAACTCACTTAATCAAAAAGCACAACAAGGAAATCGATCTTAATACCGATATTGGAATCCTTCCATTCAAAATAAACTTAGACGATTATAAATGCGCTGTTTGTGATGAAAAGTATATAGATTACAATACTCTCAGTCATCACATGAACGTGCATTACCCAAGATTTGTTTGCGAACAATGTGGCTCTGGATTTGCCACGGCGATGAGATTGAAGGCACACGTTTTAAGACACGAAACTGGATCGTTCCCGTGTGACGCATGTCATAAAGTGTTTGGCTCAAAAAATGCAAGGAACGCGCACTATGTGTACACACACATCAAGAAAGGTAAAACACGCTGTTGCCCACAATGTCCCGAGAAATTCTCGAACGTCGTTCAAAGATTGAATCATTTATCCACAATTCATGGGATGAAGATGAAAGAACTCAAGTGCAATTTTTGTTCTAAAGTTTTTAACCTGAAGGGTCGCCTAACCTTGCATGTTCGCTCCATGCACTTAAAGGAAAAGCGCCATGCCTGTGACGTATGTGATGCACAGTTCTTTGGTAAATCAGAGTTAACTAGGCACATGTGTAAGCATACGGGGGAGAAGAAGCATCAGTGCGGTTTTTGTCACAAAGCGTACGGCACAAATTATCACTTAAAGAGACATATGAGATCACATTCGAAATAATGGGCGCTGCATCACTAACCGCATACAAGCAAGGTGGTTGTATCGCTAAATAAAGCATCGTGCTTGGTTAAACAATCCCAAGGAGGTCCAAATCTTACCCGAGTAAGACACCTTAATCCAATGCTAATATGCAGTAGGTACTATAAAACAACTCGTTTTTTAAAAAGTGTAACTGTTGTCAAAATAAACGATTTAAGTTTTTTTTTTAATGATTGGCGCTGCACGGCTTGTGCATTGGCCATTTTCAAGTTATTTTTCATTTTTTCATTATAACCATCAACCAACTATACGCAGACAGCATACGCGCCTTACGCGTTCAGTACAACAACGCGTTCAGGGTGCTGGCGGGGCGGCCTCGTTTCTGCAGCGCCTCTGGCATGTTCGCGGAATGCAGAGTTGATGGCTTCCATAGCATCATGCGCAAGAGGTGTGCGTCGATGAGGGGAAGGGTCCAACTATAATCTGGGTCTCTTCAAGGCTAGAGTGAATAGGTGCCTTCTAGACCTTTGTGCTCCATCTTCGGCCACATCGTCACTTTCCAACAGGTGAGATCGTGGTCAAACAAAGGTCTATCTAAGTTAAAAAAAAAAAAAAAAAAAAGGTCCGTGGAAGCCCGAACAGCATCGTGAACGCGTTGCCGGGCAGGTGGGACTGTCCTATAGCAAACCACTGGATGCGCCTGCACGTTGGGTTTGCTAAAGATGTTTTAATTTAATTATTTCATTGTAAATGTGCCTCTCTACTAAAATTATTATAAGAGCAACTAACAAAATATGGACAATCTCTAAATAAATTGAATTTAATTATAATAATGTATTTTCAATATAATTTGCAACGTTACACACCTTCCAAGTCGTCAAACTCAAAGACGAATCATGTTTTAGTAAAACGGCCACGACAATTTCCACCAACTTGAAAAGTCACGCAATTCACTTCCATACACTTGGTGCTCTCTAAACGAGCTACATTGATTACTTGGTTTGAATATTCTTCACAAGCAGTTCGGGACAAATGTCCCGAAAAAAAAAAAAATATGTAATTTAATTTAAAAGGGATGAGAAATATTAAGATTGACGGCATTAGCTGGTTTAACGACCCCTGTAGCGCGTCGGGCGAGTAGCCGGCTGAGATACGAAAGGTTGCAGGTTCGATTCCCGCTGCGGAACAAATTTTTGTATGATTTGTAAATATTTGTTCCGGATCTGGGTGTTATGGTAGCTTGTACTCTTAGTTTCTGATTAATTCTGATACACACGACACAAGGATTCCTAGTTTGGGATCAGCCCCCTTATTAGCTATGACCAAACGTGACATAACGCGGGCTCGTTATGATATCTTCGTGGAATCATCGTTAAGAAGATATTGTGACGTCACACGTTATTGGCAAGTAATCTTTCATGGCCATAGCAACTAACAACCAAGGACTATGTGTGACTGTTGGGTGTTATGTTATGTTACTCAGGAATTCTCCATTGTTTTAGCGCTAATAACCGTAACAATAAAATAAAATTGTGTGGCTCACTGTGAATAATGTGAATAAGTTATTATGTATTTTTTTTTTTTTTATTGCACTTTAAGTATTGTATCGATGCCCACTTTTATCGTCCAGTTTTCTGTATACAAAGTTAGTTGTGTATTGTAGTAGTCAAAGAGCTTTTTTGTGAAAGATTTCGTCCGGGGAAGTACTACATATTTCTGCCGCAAAGCAGTAGTGCTCGCATTGCTATGTTCCGGTTTGAAGGGTATTATTGCCAGTGAAATTACAGGCACATGAGACTTTTTATCTTTATGTCTCAGGGTGGGCGCAGTGCAATGCCACATAGGGTGCGTCCAAGGTGGACGTGATGTATGAGGTAATGCACTGTTCATAGGCAGAGAGTACCGGTTAAAACCAGGTGGGCCATCTGCTGGAACCGTCATTCCAAGTTGTATAAAAAAATATTCGCTTACTCTCGCTTGAGGCGTGAACGTCTTTGTTGGTATTTTTTGCCCATTACAGCTCATGAACACTTCTTCAGATAGCGAAAGTTGATTTCGCGAGAAGTATGAGACTTAACACACATGTTTTAATTGATATAATCTCATAAATATCACCAGTTTACATACGAAACCCCTAAACAAAAAAAAACAATGTAAAAATGTGTTTGGGGTATCGTAGATGATACTTATGAGATACTATCAATTAAAACATGTGTGTTAAGTCTCGTAGTTCTGTCTAAAGAAGTGTTGATGAGCTATAAAGGCCAAAAACCACCAAAAAAAAAAAACGCGCATCAAGCGATATTATCCACCTTAAGGAGGAATCAGTTTCTGACCGAGCGTATGTTCTCATTTCTAGGTGAGCGTCCGGGAACTGATGAAGATAAATCAACAAGAATACAAACGAAGACACAAGTGATGCTAGCTAACCGTGCCAGAAGGCAGCGCCTATTGTTACTACTAGAATGTTCCACAATATCCCTTTTTAAACAGAAGGGGACTTTGTTTCTGTGTATATACTGCAACAAGAGTTACGCAGACCCTGCAAAGCTAAGAGAACACTACACGGCACACAGAGATGTTAAGCCTGCGGAGACAGGACGAGCAATAGCTAGAATGAATACAACGGAACTGATAAAAGCAGATTTAACAGATGTCAGCTGCAAATTTTGCGATATTCCAATAGATAGATTAGACAATCTTATAACACACTTATATGAAAAACACAATAAGAAAATCGATCCTAATCTTGACATCGGAATCCTCCCTTTCAAAATAAACCTAGACAACTATAAATGCGCGATCTGTGACGGAAATTACACTGATTTCAAAACTCTCAATCATCATATGAACGTACATTACCCAAAGTATGTTTGTGAAAAATGTGGGTCTGGATTTGTTACTGCAATGAGATTGAAAAAGCACGTTGTGACCCATGAAACTGGGTCTTTCCCTTGCAGCGCTTGTGATAAAGTGTTCGGCTCCAAGGATGCAATGAAAGGACACTATGAATACGGTCACATGAAGCTTAAAAAGCACAGTTGCCCGCAATGTCCCGAGAAATTCTTAAACCACTCTCAAAGGTTGAAGCATCTTACGTCAATTCATGGGGCTAAGTTGAAAGAGTTCAAATGCAATTTTTGCTCGAAAGTATTTAACCTCAGAGGACGTCTCAGCTCGCACGTCCGCGCCACGCATTTAAAAGAGAAACACCACCTTTGTAATTTATGTGACGCAAAGTTTTTCGGTAAAGCTTGTTTAAGAAAACACATGCTCATGCATTCTGGCGAGAAGAAATACCAGTGTGGTTTATGTCAAAAAGCATATGGAAGAAAGTATCACTTGGGAGTGCATATGAAAACTCATATTTAGAACTATTGATGCAAGATATCGTCCTTGTTGAGTAACTACTGCGCGTTTTGTAGCTGGCGTCACATATCCAGAAAAGCTTTGGTCACCATTCTACTCTTTCATCAGGTCGTCACATCGTCAAACATCTCAGAGAAAAAACTCAAAAACTCAATTTTTTATTATTTATTTCTCAAGAGAATAATAGTACTACATAGTAGTACATAGTTACCACAGTGTTTTCTTTGGTAAAATAATAAAATAAAAAGGTACTTACCATAGCAACACACCCGTATTTTGTAGCCTAATAGGACCGTGTTTTTTTTAACTACGTGAATGGCGGTCCATGCATTTGGTCCACCTCTGCGCCAAGCAGAAATCTTCATACGAAATCAAAACCACGGGCCGTTAAAAAAGCCGTTTTTATTGAATATCTCGACAAATATAGATAATTTTAAAAAACCCCTAGTTTGTCCCTCCTTTTTATTGTATTGATCTTATTTCTCCAATTTTTTACCCAATAATCTGTACCATATTGACAAATAATCGAAGTTAGAGATATCTTTGTGTTTTTTTTTATCGAGAAAATTTTGTCCTATCTTGTTTCTGTCTGCTGGGTGATCCCTCGGTATTATAATGTACCTAGTATCCATGCATATTTTTAATTTGAATATTGTACTTGATTTAGTCAGTTAAAAATCTATTCTAAGATTGGTAATTTTGCGTTATACCCCACCTTAAGCGGTAACCTATGCATTTAACAACGCATTACCACCAAGGTCACATCCACCTAAGACGCGCCCTATGTGGCATTGCACAGCGCCCGCCACCCTGAGACATAAAGATGAAAAGTCTCATGTGCCTCTAGTTTAAAAATTATATTTGGTAAAACTAGAATAATACATTCAACTTACAAGTGTGTACAACATTTAAAGATAGTTAATAAATAATTGTAATAAAATAAATTGGTATTGATTCAAATTTTTTTACTTCAAGCAAACATTGGATTTGAAACTGTGAGTGTGACAGGCAGATATGCTTTTTTTAGTTGGCATCCCTACGTTTACCTTCACCAACGGTGAGCCTCAGGGTGAAGGCTGGGACTAGTACGTTCTGGACAGTTTTTAAAAGCGTGATAACGATTTGTGTGATCCTCGACGTGATTGCTGGATATAAAAAAAGTAAAAGACCTGATGAAAAAAAAACTACAGAAAGCCTCTGATTCTGTGTCTTCTTATTTCTAGGTGTCGATGAGCCTTCAGTCCAAACTCAAGATACGATCACAAGAAACGATACGAGTAAACAACAGGCCCAGGCAAAACATTCAATCCAAGCCAGAAGGCAACGCATCTTAATACTTCTAGAGTGTTCCAGAATATGCCTCTTTAAACGGAAAGGGTCTTTATGCATTTGCATATACTGCAATCAGGGTTACGAAGACCCAGCAAAATTCAGAAAACACAATTTAGAACACGAAGATGTTAAAACTGTTGATATAGCAAGAGCAATCGCTAGAATGCATACAACTGATCTATTTAAAGCAGATATAACAGACGTCAGCTGTAAACTTTGCGACACTTCAATAGATAAATTAGATGATCTTATAAAACATTTACTAGAAAAGCATGATAAGAAAATCGGTCCTAATCCCGACATCGGAATTCTCCCCTTCAAAATGAATCTAGATGATTATAAATGTGCAATCTGCGATGAAAAGTTTACTGATTACAAGACTCTCAATCACCATATGAACGTACATTACCCAAACTTTGTTTGTGAACAATGTGGGTCTGGATTTGTCACTGCTATGAGATTGAAGGCACACGTTGTCACCCACGAAACTGGGTCTTTTCCTTGCAACGCTTGTGATAAAGTGTTTAGCTCTACAGATGCAATGAAAGGGCACTATGAATACGTTCATATGAAGGTTAAAAAACACAGTTGTCCCCAATGTTCCGAGACATTCTTGCTCTACTACCAAAAATTAAAGCATATAACTTCGGTCCATGGAACAAACTTGGAAAAGTTCTCGTGTACTTATTGCCCGAAAGTTTTTATAGCTAGAGGCCATCTCGGCAGGCATGTTCGTGAAACGCACTTGAAAGAGAAACGTCACGCCTGTAGTGTATGTGATGCAAACTTCTATGGTAAAAGCGGTTTAACAAAACACATGGTTACGCATACTGGGGAGAGGAAGCATCACTGTACTGTTTGTCAAAAGTCATACGGCAGAAAGACACACCTAAATGTGCATATGAGAACACATCATTAGAATTATAGTCACACTTGATGACGTCTAGAAGGCTAAAAGTCTACAAGGCCACACTTGGCTAAGACGGAATGACGGAAGATGGACCACGGCTATAACGGAATGGTGGCCAAGAGATGCTCGGCGACCAAGAGGCAGACCACCCGCCCGATGGTCGGATGACATCGTTAAAGTAGTTGGACAAGGATGGATGAGAACAGCACAGGACTGGATAGAGTGGCGTGTTAGAGAGGAGGCCTCTACCCAGCAGTGGGTGCACACAGGCTAAATAGATAGGTAGCTCAATAGAGTTGATGAGTTGACTGCTAATGAATTTACTGGCATAGATGGTAGATATTTTCTTGGTAACATTATAAAAAGTTTTGTGTAAGCTTTTTGGTGAGAAAAAATATTGTAACAAAATAAATAGATTATTATTTTACACCATTCAAATTAATTCAATATGCGCCCTTGATCATATTTTTTTGAACTGAAGCGTTTTAGGCATTTAGATCACCGCGGTAGCTAAACGTAGGTATTTTTTCCCCTATGGCGACAACCTTCGATAAAAAACGGTGCCCATTACGATCTCATAAAGAAAAGAAAAACTACATCAAAATAGGTTTTATTTGTTATTAAGAAAATAACTAAGTACATAAACTCATCACACGTGTTTTCTTACTTTTAGGTATCGATGACCCTCGGAGAGGGACTCAAGAAGATAAGATCACACGAAACTATACAAAAACTAAGGCTCAGCAGATCCAAACCAAACATTCAGATTTTGAAATCAAAGCCAGGCAGCAACGCGTCCTGTTACTTCTAGAGTATTCCAGAATATGCCCCTTCAAATGGAAAAGGCATTCATTTATATGCGTATACTGTAATCAGGGGTACGTAGACCCTGCGAAATTAAGAGAACACAATACTGAACATGAAGATGTTAAACCCGCAGAGATAAAAAGAGCCATCACTAGAATTAATGCCACAGAATTATTGAAAGCAGATATCACAGATGTCAGCTGTAAACTTTGCGATACTCCAATAGATAAATTAGATGATCTTATAACACACTTAATTGAAAAGCACAAAAAGAAAATCGAGCCGAAATCAGATATGGGAATCATTCCTTTTAAATTCACCCTAGAAGATTATAAATGCACAATTTGTGATAAAAAATATGCGGAATACATAACTCTTAAACATCATATGAACATACATTATCCAAATTTTATTTGCGAACAATGTGGTTCTGGCTTTGTTACCGCAGGAAGATTGAGGGTACATTCTTTCTCACACGAAACCGGGTCAATAGCTTGCGACTCTTGTGATAAAATCTTTCGCTCTAACAATGCAAAGAGAATGCATAACGAAAGCGTACACATGAAACTCAAAAGACATAGTTGCCCGCAATGTCCCGAGACATTTTTGCACTACTATCAAAGGTTGAAGCACATATCCTCGATCCACGGGATGAAGTTGAAAGAATTCAAGTGTGATTTGTGTGCCAAAGTGTTCATCGCCAGCGGAAAGCTCTACGCGCACGTCCGCGCCACGCATTTGAAAGAGAAGCGCTACGCCTGTGATGTTTGTAATACAAAGTTCTTTTCTACCACTTTGTTAAAAAACCACATGCTTTCGCATTCCGGGGAGAGAAAATATCAGTGCGGTGTTTGCCAAAAAGCGTTCAAGACAAAGTCTACTTTAGGGACGCATAAGCGAACCCATTTAAACTAGTGGTCGGCTAATAAAGAATGAGGATAATTTCTTTTTTTGTTTTCTAAACCTTACAATAGATTAGATATTATATTACTTTGGAAATCCACGTGCAAGATAGTCTAGTTTCTTCACGAAATGATTCGTATCTGCAATACTTTCGTGTTTAACAAAATGGAGCCCTTCATCATACACGTCCCAACCGTATGACCCAAATAAAACCTCAACAACCCGAGGTCACTCCGCGAAGCCTGCGAAGACCCCAGGAAACTTCTGTGCTTCTGGACGGAGTTAGGCTGGCCAAGTACCTAGTCAGACAACTCTCACGCATAATGGACCATCCATAGAGTTCGAATGCGGAAAACCCACACGGTTCTTTAACATTTACACGTGCCCACCCGATTTGAACTTCGCATGCTTCTCCAAACCACTGAATGGATTTGTATTGATTTTTAAATGCTTTTATTTAACTTGACCTCTTATTATGCATGTTAGTTAGTGTGGGACTAATCTTGAAACTGAATTTTGAACCAGTTAACCTTGACCGATTGAGCTTTTTTGCATACTTACTTATAAAGTTCCGATGACAATACAGTATGATGGCGACAGCGAGCTGATCTGATGGTGGAGACGGAAGGTGAACAATGGAACTCCTCGATGGATAATTGTAAACTGGCCGTGTTTAGGCTCATTTTGTTCAGCACACGCACGGTTCCGATTACTAATTTTCTAGGTAAAAGCTTGTATTGACAAATAACTTATTTTAGGTTGAGAGAACTAATTCCCGGCAAGGTTTTATCTAAACACGTGGAATATCTAAGTGGCAAGGAATAAATAGAGAGCGGGTCTACTAGTTACTTTGAAACTTCAGCACTTCGCCCCAAACTAAGAGCTCGCCTATCTCACCGAGCTCAAATACGAAGTTGCCAATTGTATTTAAATTGATATCAACTAACGTATCAAACTTCATGGCGTTCGATAGCAAACTCCCATCAAATAGATACCTACCAGTCACTCACTCACAAGCTGACCCCTCAAGTTAAAACTAAAAACTCGCTTATTTCGTTCAATACAAGTAGTTGGTTCATATATCTATGACAAAAGGCTGTAAATAAATACTTGGTTTATTCAATCTTACTTATTACACCACATCAAAACAAATCTGAAGACCAAACAAATCTGAGAGGTTTTAACAAAGATTAACAGATACGACAGATAGTCAATGAGAGAACAAGGCCAAACGCTATTGAAGGCTTTTTCAGTGTCTATGAGTGTGTCGAATAAAGGACCTATAATTTGGATGTGATGTCAATTTTGTAACATAATAGACAGATAGTTAAATTGCTGATATTTAAAGGTAAAACTATGAAATGTACACCTCATATTTAGAACTTCATAACAACGGAAAGTGTCTCATCACGCTTATTTTCTTATTTTTAGGTGTTGATGAGCCTCCGAACGAGACTCAAGAAGACATGATCACAGGAAACGATACGAAAGCAAAGAAACCGCAGATCCAAAACAAACATTCAGACATTGATATCGAAGCCAGGCGGCAACGCGTCTTGATACTACTAGAGTGTTCCAGAATATGCCCCTTCAAATGGATAAGGAATTTATACTTCTGCATACACTGTGATCAAAAATACGTAGACCCTGCTAAATTAAGAGAACACTATACAGTACATGAAGATATTAAACTCGCAGAGATAAAACACGCCATATCTCAACATCATAGAAAAAAACACGAATTCGTGAAAGCAGATATTACAGACGTAAGCTGTAAACTTTGCGACACTCCAATAAATAGATTGGATGATCTTTTAACACACTTATTTGAAAAGCACCAAAAGAAAATAGATCCGAAATCTGACGTCGGAATACTTCCTTTCAAAATCAACCTAGACGATTATAAATGCGTTATTTGTGATAAAAAATATGGGGAATATAAGTCTCTAAATCATCATATGAACGTACATTACCAAAACTTTATATGTGAACTATGTGGATCTGGATTCATTACCCCTGAAAGATTGAGAGTACACTGCTTCACCCACGAAACTGGATCTGTTCCATGTGAAGCTTGCGACAAAGTTTTCCGCTCAAAAAATGCAAAGAAAGAACACTATGCATATATACACATGAAAGTGAAAAGACACAGGTGCCCTCAATGCCCTGAGACATTCCGCAACTATTTCCAAAGATCGAAGCATATATCTTTGATCCACGGGATGAAGACGAAGGAGTTTAAGTGCGATTTGTGCCCGAAAGTGTTTACTGTCAGCGGAAAGCTGCGCGTGCATGTGCGTTACGCGCATTTGAAGTTGAAGCGCTTTGCTTGCGAAGTCTGCGAGTGGAAGTTTTACTCCTCATCGGAGCTGAAGCAGCACATGGTTACTCATAGTGGCGAGAGAAAGTATCAGTGTAATGTTTGTAAGAAATCGTACGCCAGGAAGTACACCTTGCGCGAGCATATGAGAATACACGACAACGATAGGCGGTTTGTGTGCACTATTTGCGGGAAAATGTTCGTGCAGAGCTGCAGCTTGAAACACCACTCCAAAATCCACCATCCATCGGCTTCTAGAACTAATAATACGTACACTGGATGAAATATAAATCTTTAAGGTCTCTTCTTCTTCTCTTCTTACAATGGCTTCTGAGGAATGCTCCAAACAATTTCGCCAATGTCAAGTGATACGATTATATTTTTATAGTAAAGTCGTCTAATAACCCAGTAGCTCCGGTACGGAGGCCTGCAATGCTCTAAGCCCAGTAGGTAAGTAAATAAACCAGTAACTTTAAGGTCTCATTTAATTTTTTTCTATTATTATTAAGACACTAATTTATTTAAAATCTCGTTAAAAATATTTTGTTTGCTGTAAAGGATAGATAGTAGTAGTAGATAGTATCTACAAACACAAATTTATTTTTATTTATTTATAAACCGGAAGTTTCCCACTGCAAGGCAAAGGCCTCCCTTCCCTCTTTCCAAACATTTCTATCGTGAGCTATTTGTGGCCAGTCATTGTTGTGGGAATCAAGCTCAACATAACACAATACAAAAACAATAGTATAAAAAAATTCATAAGGTATATAGTAAAAAAATATTATTAAACCTAATTTAAAATGGCTGTCACTGTTCCGCAATGCTCCAATGCTCTACGATATAGATACATACGTACCTACTCAAAGCAAAAACTACAATATGACTTTGCGGCCTCCGTACCGGTATGGATTGTAGTTTTCCGTAATAAAATGTTAAGTACCTATATTTATTATTATTATTTGTCCTTACGAAATACGTCAGATATACCACCTTCTGTACAAACTCCCTTTTAACCTGTAGGTACATATATTGTGGCACCGCAGATGAACTTACCTACTTACGGGAAATAAGCTTCTCATTAATAACCTTCTCATTAATTATAAGCGTGTAATATTAGGAACATAATGGGAGATGGAAGCATGCTCACAATGAACAGCACAGCACTGATACGTCACTAAAAGTACAATATAATTTTTGTTTTCTAGGAAACGAACAAATACCTGTCGCGACGAAGCAAGCCAGGGTAGTGCCACTCTTCCAAGTGGACTACGATCGCAGCCTGTGCAAACCCTTGGGAACTATCACAGACTTCAGTAAACTGAAAAGGAGAGCTCGCAATGTTTCCGAGACTCCTGAATACGAATGCTCACGAAGCCCATCGCCTGTCCCGTACGAAAGAACGCCATCTCCGTACGCACCCGAAGCCACGAACACGAATCCTCCAGCGAAATATCTATTGAAAGAACCGACAAAAAAGATATCTGACTGTAGACAGAACGCCTTGATCGTCTTCGAGAATTCTACCGCGTACCCTTTTATATTCTCAAACAACAGCTTCAGGTGCTTCGTGTGCTCTCAATCATATTTAGACGTGCCCAACTTAAAGCTGCACATGTCCGAACACCCGTTTGCGCATATCAAAAGACTAGTGAACAACAGAAAGGAAAACGTCCTTAAAGTTGACGTCAGCGACCTATCGTGCAAACTCTGCTCGCTGCCGCTCAGAGACTTGGTATCTTTGAAACGCCATCTCAGAGAAGCTCACGATAAAGCTATAGATACAGAATTGCAAGACAACCTGATACCTTACGACTTATCTATTCACAGCAACGAGGGATACCAATGCGTTGTTTGCGAGCAAAATTTCATTAAAGTTCGTATACTGGTCATCCACATGAGCGACCACTTCAGCAACTACAGTTGTGAGGTTTGCGGCTCAGGGTTCATGACTTTGCGTCTGCTGAAGAAACATTTAGAGGTTCACGAGACCGGCAATTTCCCTTGCGATCGCTGCGAAAAAGTATTTAGTACGACACACAAAAGAGCTTTGCATGTAAGGGGGGTTCATTTGAAGCAGTACCCTCGACGTTGCCCCATGTGTCCGGAGCGTTTCAATTCGAACTACAAACGTACCATTCACCTCCAGGACGCTCATAACCAATCTACGAGAGTGCATAAATGCAAAACTTGCGGACGAGGTTTCCATCTTAAATATCACTTGATAAGTCACGTGCGTTCCGTTCATCTCCAGGAGAGGAATCAGCAGTGTGATGTGTGCCTCCAAAGGTTTTGCAACAAGGAATCGTTGAAAAGGCACATGGTGATACATACGGGTGAGAAGAATTACAAGTGTGAGGTGTGCGGGATGGCATTTTTGAGGAGAAAGAATTTGAAGGACCATTTGCGGTTGCATGATATTCATTGATGTGATACTGAGACAGGCAAAGCGTCACGAACTTCAAAGATTAATCAGTAACCAACCAATAAAAGTCTTAGGTTGACGATGTAGGAGAGTGACGTGTGCTTGAGCGTATTCATCCATCTGACTTCGGTATCCCTGATCCGTTAAGAGCTATAATAATACCGTTAATACCAATTGAGCTAGGTATTCAATGCATTGTGGTAAATTATCGTTGCCCACGTCAACGTGGACAGCGGGAAGTCACAAAATCCCTTCTTGTTGTCTACGTTAGCTGGCTCTGTTAACGTGGATGCTCACGCTTGTGGCGCGAAATTCAAACTTTTTGGTGTTTTTTGCCCATTACAGCCCATCAACACTTCTTCAGATAGCGAAAGTTGAGTTCGCGAGAACTAGGAGACTTACCACACATGTTTCAATTGATAGTATCTCATAAATATCATCGGTTAAAATAATAAAACATGTGTGTTAAGTCTCCTTGTTCTCGCGAACTCAACTTTCGCTATCTGAAAAAGTGTAGATGAGCTGTAATGGGCAAAAAACACCAAAAAATTTGAATTTCGCGCCGCAAGCGTGAGCTTCCACCTTAACGTGGACAGCGAGAAGTCACTAATTCTGTAAGTATTTATAGTTAGACTACGCCAACCCCAGGCAGAAATCTTCATACAAAAAATCGCCGTTAAAATTGAATATTTCTAACAATAAAAGATAATTTCACAAAAACCCTTTTAGATTTTGAACCCTTTTAGTAAGCTCTCAGCTTTATTATATTGTATTGTATTGATTTATCTTCTTTTTTGATCCAATAATATGCAACATATTGAGAAACAATCGAATTTAGCCAAAAGTTAGAGCTAACTTTGTGGTTTTTTTCTATCGACAAAATTCTATTGTCCTATCTTGTTTTTGGTACAGTGATCCATCGGAATTTTATTATAGCATCCAATAATAGTAATAATACCTAGTAAAATAACAAATCAAGGATTTGTAATTTTGCGGCATACCCCACCTTAAGAAGGTAGATATTTATAAGTATTTTGTATGACCAAACATTTCCTAAATGGTGTTATAAATAGACGGTAAATGACGCGACGGTTTTGTGCAACTTTCCTTCAGTAATTTGAGATAGAACAAGGAGAATTTAGTGTTTTTTGCCCGTGGTACTACCAGTATTAACAACAGTACCTACACGGGTAAAAAAACTCCCGTAGAACTACCAAGCGAACCAGTAGTACCACGGGAAGTTTTTTTACCCGTGTTACACTTTTAAGGTGATTGCTTTTTCATACCAATGTATTTGACCAAATATGGGCGAACAGAGTATAATTTTACACTAAAATGACTGTTATTGGTCGTTATTTGCGGCAAATCATATTTGGTAAATAGAATACAATAATAATAGAAAACACTGGCGGGCGATGTTTGGCCTGCGACGCAGGAGGTTGCGGGTTCGATTCCCGCCTCGGAACAAATATTTGTGCGATCGCAGATATTTGTTCAGGGTGTTCTGGGTATTTTCTATGTATAATAAAAATATCTATCTATGTAATATATTGTATTAAGTATATCAGTTATCTAATACCCATAACACAAGCTCTGCTTAGCTTGGGGCTAGATAATGTTGTGTGAACTGTCCAACATTATTTATTTATTTTTTATTTATATATTTATTATTAGCGAAAATAACATCGAAATTTTAGTCCATACAAGTCATTTCGATATTATTTTCGCTATTAATCCAGTGTAAAATACATTAGTATGTAAAAGCAACCACCTTAACTACATTTCCTCATTTTGTCACTTTCACGTGTCACTTTGAATTTTGCTATTTATAAATTTCCCTACCTTATCATTAAGAACTGTATGTATACTGTAATGATAGTTGTAAATATAAATAAATAAAATGTTAAACGGTTCAATAGTGCAACTCAGAATCCAAGATACCGAGTTCGATCCAAGGCTCCGCACCAACGACTTTTTTAAGTTATGTGCGGATTTCCATCGCTCTGTGCTTCGGAGGGCACGTTAAGCTGTCGGTCCCGGCTGTTATTGATTAATAGCAGTCGATAAGCCATGTCAGAGGCCCTCGGGCGGCTTGACAAACTCCGACACCAGAGGCCAGCACTACCTCATACGAAACGAAATAAAATGTTTTTGTATCATTCTTGCTGATTATAAGTTACTTTATTTTATGTAAATTAAACAGGTGCCTTACGATTCTCACTTATTTTAAAACACATAGGTAATTACATAAGCAATTAAATTAAACACTTGAAATTTTGTAACGATTTGAAATAAATAGTGCACACATGTAATTTAAACTTTTTTCTTAAATCTGTCCTCCGGACAGATTCCCACTTGACCTTTATAAAAGTAAGTATACCAAATATGGAACTATTAATGTATACCTACCTAACCTACACCTACATACATAGTCAGGATTAAAGTGTTCTTTCTTTCTGTTCTTCTAGGAACCATCAGAGATTCAGATTCATCGATAATTCTCAAAGGAGACTCCTGTGGCTGTGATGGCAAACTAACGATCCTAAGAAACCCTATACCACTTGACAGTCTCATTTGTGAGGATGAAGAATCTCAGAAAGAGAAGAAAGTTGTTTCGGCAGCTAAGAAAAGAATTAGCAATGCTTTGCAAAGATTTAAAACAGAAGATGCAGAAATTAAAACTATTACATTCCTGAAAGAGCCTATACCACTAGATAGAGTAGATTTCAAGGATAACACATCACCAACCTTCAATGTAAAAACTGTCGAAGGATCAATTCATAAACGTTCAAGGAAAATTAAAAGGGATGTAAAATATCAGCTTTGGTTGGGGAATGCTGCGAAGATCTTCGAACTCTCATACGTATATCCTTTCATCTACACAAACAACAAATACAAATGTTTTATTTGCTTGGAGCCGTTTCTCGATGCGAACATTTTAAAACAACATACAATGGACCATAACCAGAAAGAGATGAGAGAAAAACTATTATACAACACAGCAAATAATGCTATTTTAAAAGTCGATGTTACCCATCTGCAATGTCGTGTTTGTGATAAAATATTCCATAGTCTTCAAGAGTTGAAAATTCATTTGATAAATCATGCAAAGGATATCGAAGCAGATACAACACAAGACAATATTATTCCCTTTAGACTGGGATACGAACCCTTCCAGTGTCAAATATGTGGCGACGAGTATCTGAAATTGCGACAACTTATAATACACATGAGCAAACACTTCAACAATTTCAGCTGTGAAGTGTGTGGGTCTGTCTTCATATCCAAGAAATCGCTGAGGCGCCATTTAGAAATACACGAGACTGGAACATTTCCTTGTGAGAAGTGTGACAAAGTCTTCTCTAATTCTACGAAAAAAGCCCTCCATATCCGTGGAGTTCATTTGAAGCATTTTCCGAGAAGATGTCCAATTTGTCCTGAGAGGTTCAACTCTGACTATATGAGAACGAAACATTTGCGCATGGTCCACGGCAGAACAACTGCGCTGAACAAATGCATGGCGTGCGGGAAAGAATACGATCTTAAATACCAACTTCAGCTGCATATACGATCTGTGCATTATCAGGAAAAGAATCAGGAATGTCCTGTTTGTCATTCGCGGTTCTTCTCAAAGTATCTACTGAGCAGACACATGGTTATCCATACGGGAATCAGGAATTATAAGTGTGGGGTGTGCGGGAAAGCATATGTTAGGAAAGCGCATTTGGATCAACATTCTAAGAGCCATGTTATCGAATAATTAAAAGATTGGATTTCATGTTACTGGTAATTTAACCTTCACCTTTTATAATTGTAGGTATAGGTTGATGATATAAAATAAGAGTGCTCCTTAGCTTTGTTTGAATATCTGACACCGCTTAGTTATCTTAAATCAAATCAAAAATCTTAGTTATCTAAAATCTACTTCTGATCAGCATGGCTATTGTCTAATCGATGCCAATTTTGCTGTTCATTGCGCTGCTTGCTTAAGCTTTTTTACAAGAGTGAAAATATTTGAAACACGCAGCGCAATGATCAGCAAACTAGTAATCAAAATTGAACAGTCTGTTTGAAAATAAGACCGCGGAATCTGTCTGGCTCACATGTCACCTGTCTATTATTTGAAAACGGTCGTTCCTCATTGTGTGATGCGTCCAACCAAACATGGCATTATAAAGGCAAAATTTTATTTTCCCAGGAATACCGGACATACAGCGATCGAGAGGGCGTACGAGCATTTGGCAAATGACTTTAAGCGAGCGCCAGAACGCAGCCACGTTCCTTGAGTGCACGACCGTCAAGCCTTTCTTTTACCAGCAAGCCAATTACAAGTGTTTCTATTGCAACGAGCTCTTTCCGGAGGTGCACTCAGTGCTGCAGCACACCGGCACCCACAACACACCAGAAAGAACATGTTTACTCAAAGAGTTTCTTAGAAAAGGCAAAAGAGTCATCAAAGTTGATATATCAGGCCTAGCATGCAGATTATGCCACCAGAAATACTCGGATCTAGACGATATTAGAAAGCATTTGACAGCTGCACACAATAAGGAGTTCAACTCTGCTGGAAATGGCTTGATGGCGTACGATTTGAGCTCGACCAACGGTATGCTGTCTTGTCATAAGTGCGCGAAGAGCTTTAACTCTTTCTTCTTACTGAATCAACACATGAACGTGCATTTCAGCGTTGTTTGCGAAACGTGCGGACTGGGGTTCATGTCACACCAGCGCCTAGTCAATCATAAAATCGTCCACCAAATCGGAGTTCACAAATGCGATAAATGCCAGGAAGTGTTCCCCAACAAGCTAAAGCTGCGGTACCACACCTTCAAGAAGCATGAAGTAACAAACATGAAGAAAATAAAGCCTTTGAAATGTCCGCATTGTCTGGAGCGGTTTTCTGAACACTACCGGAAAATGACGCATCTGAAGCAAATTCACGGGATCTCATTTAATTTTGACTGTCAGGTGTGCAAAGCGGTTTTGCCAACAAGGCGAGCTCTTACCGAGCATACGACGAAGCTTCACACGCAGAGAATCCAGTGCAAGATTTGTGGGAAGTGTTTCGGAACACGATCATTGCTAAAAATGCACATGAGAGGACACACTGGCGAACGAAACTTCTTCTGCACGATTTGTGAAAAAGCGTACATGCACGCCAAGACCCTACGCCAACACATGAGCGTCCACGGGTCGGTATTGAAGTTTATGTGCTCCGAATGTGGCAGCGGCTTCCAGAACAGAAATGATTTTAATAAACACATGAAGCAGTGGCACCCTCAGTGGCAGGTTAAATCTATTGTTAGGAACTTTGGCTCTGAAATCAACGCGAATCAAACATGAACATTTGAACATTAACTTAGTGTCAAGGATTAATGTGATACAGGTGTGGTATTCAGTGATGGACCCTTGGAATTAATATCAACTCATCTAGGTAGGGGTACATTGGGCACTGTTATAAGTATGGATAATATTTATGTATTAGGTCTGCGATTAAAGTTGGTTAAGGTTTTGATTAATATTTTCGGCGGAACATGAAGATCATCTAGCCACAATGGAGTATTTTATTTTAGCCTTAGCTCTGAATCTAGTCTGATCTAATTAAGTTTTTCCTGAAAAGAAGGAAACATTCAAAAACCAAAATTTCAAACTATTTTGGTTGATGACTACACCGGAGGCGGCAAATTCTCCAGTACGATAGTACCTAATTAAAATAACTATGAACATTTTTTGTTTGTAAATGAACGAAATTAATGAATAAAATAAAATAAATGTAACTAATGGAATTAAATTATATAGCAACAACCAACTGTGTTCCAGTACCAGCAACGCCGTTTCCTGCTTCAATTTCCACTCTAGCTGTAACATTCTGGTACAATGTAGAGAAAGCCAGCTTACTGCTAGAAATTGGATTTTGCACAAGTGCGGGGCTAACTTCTCGCACTCTCATTTCGGAGGTCTCTGGTCAAGTTGAGATGCCAATGAAGATCTTCGGTGACAGTCAATCTGCTGTTGATGTTGCGACACCACTTAGTGAGAGAGGCAGTTGAGCATGGCCATATTGAATAAGAGTATGTAGAGGCAAGTCGTGTGGTTGCGGATGTTTTACGAAACCTCTGTTGAAAGGGAAGTTCAACTGGTGTACGCTGGGTTGTTGTGTGATTGTATGATGGATTATGAAAGTAGAGAAATGAATTTAAGGTGGAATGTTTCGCTTGAGGCGCGGAATTCTAATTTTATTTTATTTTTTGCTCATCACACATTTTGAGATAGCCAAACCTGATTTTACGGAAAATATGAGACCTAACACACATATTTTGATTTTAAGTGTCTCATAATTATCATTAGCTTAGCTACGAATGTCAAAGAATGAAAAAAAAACACTAAAATAATTGAATGACATTCGTAGATAATGATAATTATGAGACACTTTCAATCAACATATTATGCGTGTTAGGTCTCCTAGTTTTCGCAAAATCTGGTTTCGCTATTTCAAAGTGTGTTGATGAGCTGTGATGAGCAAAAAACAACATAAACGTAAACGTTGCACCAAGAAGCAGTCGAGGAAGGTTAAGGAGGAGTGTTAAAATAAAAAGAATATGTTTTTGATATCGATCTCTTTTGTTCTGTGTAAATGTATTTTTCTGTATGATGGCTTAAAGTATTAATAGACGTTCGAATATGGTGCGCTGCGCACTGTGAACTTAGTGTGCTGCGGTGTGTGAATAATGTGCGGCGGACCGACGAACATACCATCGAATATGGTCCGGAGCACACCAAGTTTACAGTGCGCAGCGCACCATATTCGAATACTTTTTAGATGGTCTTACGTTATCTGAACCTTGTGACACTTGACAGTGAAAATAAAAACAATAGCTTGATCTTTAGTTGTGTTTATCTACCTACCAGTTTTCATCATCTACTGCAATCCACATCATTAAGATAAGATATTTAGTTTATTTCAAATTCACACAATACAAAATTATATGTCATCCATTTTGTTATAACAATTAAATCTTATAATTAATGTTAGTAAGTACCTAAAGTACATATACAAGATTACAATTATTGAAAAAAAAAATAAGCATTTTATACCTATTAATTCAAATTCACTCATCATAACAAAAACGGCCAAGTGCGAGTCGGACTCGCCCATGAAGGGTTCCGTAGCAGCAAGTAACATAATATAAAAGTTCTTTGATGGTTTACGACTTATGACGTATTCGTTTCGTTTCGTATGAGGTAGTGCTGGCCTCTGGTGTCAGAGTTTGTCAAGCCGCCCGAGGGCCTCTGACATGGCTTATCGACTGCTATTAATCATTATGGCGTATTAAAAAAAACTACTTACTAGATCTCGTTCAAACCAATTTTTGTTGGAAGTTTACATGGTAATGTACATCAAGTTTTTATTTTAGTTTTATCATTATCTTAAAATGATATCTTATGACAAACATTTTACCACTTTGGATATGTCTCTCGCGCAAACTAACGTTTAGAAAAAATATATATTAGAAACCTCAATATCATTTTTGAAGACCTATCCTTAGATAGCCCCCCACACGTAGGAACCTATGGGTTTGAAGAAAAAAAAAAAGTTTCTGTTCTATGTATAAGGAACCCCAAAAATATATTGTTTTTTTTTTCTAATTTTGTGTGAAAATCTGTACAAATGGGATTAATGAAAAAAAAAGAAAACTTTCTGTTCTAAGTATAAGGAACCCCAAAAATGTATTGTTTTTTTTATATTTTTGTGTGAAAATCTTAATGCGGTTCACAGAATACATCTACTTACCAAGTTTCAACAACATAGCTCTTATAGTTTCGGAAAAAAGAGGCTGTGACATACACGGACACACAGACAGACAGACAGAACATGATGAATCCATAAGGGTTCCGTAATTTTGTTTCGAAACCCTAAAAAGTCAAGTAGGTACTTACTGACACAAGCTGAGCGACTCGCTGGTGGTCATTACGAGCACTCTGCAAGCTAGTGGGACATGAGTAGCCCCACTTAAGGCGCATACAGCAGCTGATTGGTCTTATTTGTAGGCTATCTTCTCATAGAGGAGTCAAAGTTATGTGCTGAAAAAAGATACTTATGTTAATCATTGACGGAATTTGGCTATATGTGCCTTAACAACTTACCTACCTAGTTAGCCTATAGGGGCAATCCGAGCTAGTTCAGTGGTGGGTGGGTAGGTCACCTCTGCACGCAGCAAATTCAATTGTTCAACTGGTTGAACAGATAGTTAGTTAGTTGTTAGTTATTTAGTTGGTTCAGGGGGCGGAGATTCGACTGTCTCTTCAGCGCCTGCAGACGAACAGGGCCACTGACTTCAAGTCATATGCTCTCCAGGTCCAGGCGAAATACAGGGATGTGCTCCTAGATCCGGAGTTCTGGTCAGCTGGCATTGTGTACCGACGCTATAGGGAAGCGTTTTCGAAACCAAATCCCCTTGTCGTTAAGTGATAGTTTTAAGTATATCTTTATCTTTATATGTATGTTAGTTGTAAGGTATATGTTACTATGGGCCTTTGCCTAGGTACAATGTACATTTTTCACTGTTGCCTGAAATAAATAAATGAATTGAATTGAACATATTGGAGTAGAGGATCGGTCCCGCACAGATTTCGGCAAGTGTGCCTCATCCGTTCCACGCTGATGAAACCTTGTCCTTGTGGTGAATCAAACTACAAACTGACGCGTTCTGCTGTGCGCCGCGTCCGTTTCTGGTGACCTATTTACCGCAATAGTATTCACAAAATCAGTACGTAGGTATAGCTAACGAGGAGAACAGGATCTTGTGAATAAGACTAGGTATGCATTTACCTGCCTACCCAATCGAAATCAATCTTCAAAAATCCTGACAGCCTGACCGGAGGCAACGCCCAGCCTAAACCGCTTCGCACATTTATGTTGTACGCTCGAAATGGGCAGGCTGTTGAAACTATTTAGTATTAAACATCACCATGTACCTACCTACACAGCTGATCAATAAAGATATTCTTATTCTTATTCGTAGAGACTTGAAATTTGGGGTATGTTTGTCTCGGCGAAGGGGCAATAAGAAAGGATTTTTTTAAATTCGCATTTTGAGGTGTTCAAATGGTGTTCTGAAGTAGAACCATCCGCTTGTTCCATCATTCAGTCAACTATAAAGCACTGAGACTTCACTTAGGCTGCGTTTCCTTCCACCAAAGATGAGGGAGGTAGATGAGCGGTGCGAGGATGCGTAGCAAGGCTGTTGAACGACGTGAATATTTCCAACAGAGATGTGCTAGGCAGCTGAGCGGTGCCCGTGAAACGGTACGAGGATGTGTAGCGGGGTCTTTTCAGATGACAGCGAAAACTCTACGCGCACGTATCTCGCACACATCCCTCGCTTGTTTACGTATAAAAACCTGGCTCTGCTAAGCCGTTTCCACCAGAGCCGCTGGAGCTAGCGAGGCTAGGTACCTAAATGAAGTGATTCTATTGGTTCACATCCCTCGCAACGCATCCTCGCTCATCTCTGGTGGAAACGCAGCCTTAGTCGAAAATTTCGTCTTCCACTATTATATATGTTTGATGAGAATTTTCTTTTTCACAGAAAACAAAGCGCCACTGAGCAGCATATGGCAGTTGACGAACGCAGAACGAAATAACGCAGCTACTTTCATACAGCACACGACAGTCAGACCCTTCATATTCATGGGCTCCAGTTTCAAGTGCTTTTTCTGTCTGCAATACTACTCGGAGATACCTGCACTGCTAGAACACACGGCGACCCATACAACGGAAAATGAAGCCTCTATTCTGAATAAATACTTACACAAGGGAAAAAGAACACTTCAGGCCGATATATCGAAACTTAATTGTAGAATTTGTAACGTGAAGTTTTCAAATCTAGATACTATTAAGGAGCATCTGCAGGCAGCACACGCAATATGCTTCTTCACAGTAAGTAACGGGATAACAGAGTACAACCTCAAACTTAAGAATAAGATGTTTGTATGCCAGTTATGTAACAAGAGTTTCCATAACTTTTCTCTTCTAAACAAACATATGAATTGCCACGTCGGTAAAGTAATATGTGAGAAATGCGGGGATCGCTTTCTTAATCAACACTTGCTTATGAAGCATTATAAAGAATCGCACCTTTACAAACACTTCTCTTGTAAGCTCTGCGATAGATATTTCACTAAAAGGAGCCAACTGAAATACCACACACAAATCCATAAAGGAAAACAAAGGACGAATCTCAATAAATGTCCGGAATGTCTTAAAACTTTTAAACAACACTACGGAAAGATGCTTCATTTAAAAGAGGCGCATGGAGTTACGAAATCTTTCGAATGCCATTTATGTGAGCTTAAGTTTTCTATGAGAAGATCACTGACCGAACATGTATCGAAGGACCACACTGAGAAACACAAATGCGAAGTGTGCTCTAAGTGTTACAGCACAGAGTTTAGATTGAAACAGCATATACGAGGACACACAAGCGAGAAGAATTTTATTTGTCCGATATGCAAGAATTCATACATGCATCAGATGACGTTGAGGAAGCATATGCAAAGTCACGACTCAACAATTGAGTCGAGCCCGTAGGACGCACGTGTCAATACTCAAGGAACTCAAGATAACTACTTGGCTTTCCTCCATCTGCCTCCAGCGAGTCCTTGAGTATTTTGGTTATATAGCACGGAAACGCAGTGACAACTTAGAGAAGCTCATTATCATTATTGAGGAAAGTGGCCACGAGACCATAGCCAGTTCCGTTGGTCAGACCAGATCCGCACCACTCTCAATTTAAAACTCCACGAAGCCGTGCAGCTCGCTGGCAACAGATCTCATTGGCGCAACATCGTCCGGCAGAAAGTGATCCGTGGAGGGGGTCACGACCCTCAGCATTGAGGAATACGACGCGAGGAGGAGGATGTGTCCGTGTATGGTGTGGTCATAGATTTCAAAATCAAAATGGTGTTCTTCATCTATAATATTTGCATTTTCTCATCAAATACGACCGCTCGCGGGCGAGCCAAGAGAAAAGTCAACGACTGACTGTCGTTCGGAGTTGAACACAGAAAAACTGACTTCTTTTCTTTTTTTTCGAATGGATTTAAATACAGTTGACCTCCTGGGGTCATGACTGCGTTACCGGGCTTTTGGTGAGCGCAGATGGCGCTCAACCTGCTAAGTTAGGATGGGGCAACTAGCACAAGGGCACCACTTAGGTACGGAACTGATTCTTCCGCCCTGTCCTTATGCTATATACCTATGTCTATGTTTTACGCAAGTACAGGGTCGGACAGCCCGGACGGGCCCTGTTGGCTCCTAGAAGCCCGGGCCCGGGACGGGATAGTGGTAGATGGGATACTATCAGAAAATAATGAAATGAATGAATAACAATTTGGAACCGAATCTATCGAGTAAATGTTACGAAAATAAAAAATAAACTTTTTTGTAAATATCTGTTACACAATGTTAAATGTCGTGTATACACGTCTACACATGGTTTCTTCAACCAAATATCAGAAGTCGAAAGAGTACCAACTCTTTTTATGGCATTCGTTGACTTCGAGAAAGCGTTCGATACTGTTGAAACTTGGGCAATGTTGCAGGCGCTTCAACCACCGATGCCACACTGACTACGACAAATAAAGACGAACCAACAACAGTCATTATAGTGTAAAATTATACTCTATTCGCCCAAATACATTATTATGAGCAGGGTGACAGATGGGAATAATTCGAAAAAGCAACCTTATGCTGTTTTGCACAAAATAACCTCTGGTTTTGTAAAATGGCTGATTAGACATATTATCTATAACTATTCTAGTGAATTAGATACGACTTAGGGAGTAAGAATTAAACATTATATAAAATACATTAAGTTATTTATTTACAATAAAAATGATGTAAAACAAGTAAATAAATGATTAATTATAACAATTTTATATACAATACAAACGTAATTTTTTAATATCTACCACCTGTGGTCGTATTTTCGATTACATTTTCTACAAGATGAAATCTATACATAGTATAAAAACAAAGATTCTATTCGTGTCTGTCTGTTCATTAAAATCCTCTTGACTACGCAACGGAATAAAAGGCGGGGCATGCCGAAAAATTACAAATCGTAGATTTGATGTTTAAGGTGATTAGTCACCCCAAATTCTGTAACTATCTAACTCAATAAAGTTCAGGTAAGTAAGAACGGGGCAGAACGCGCAACAAATAGTGAGCGAAAATCACGAAGAACCGCAACTATCTCTAGTATATGACTAGTCTCTAGTATATGACTATTTCCAAAAATCTAAACCTTTTTTTTAAAAAGCTATAAATTGCTTTCTAGACCTTTGCGCTCCATCTTCGGCCACATCGTCACTTACCAACAGGTGAGATCGTGCTCAAACAAAGGTCTATAAATGTTCCAAATTTTTTATTTTTTTTATTATTTGGGCCTTCCGTTCAGGCTTTGTCCGGGATCTAGATTTATAGATTTTTTGATTTTTTATGTTGTTTGCAACACAATTTTTTAAAATGTCAACTGGCTTCTCGGGTAGCTGCCGAGATATACCCTATATACAACACAGACAGACAGACAGCGTAAGCTAAGGTCCTCTTGGAACCCTTTGGGAGACATCCCTATAAATATGGAAGAAACTGTTTGCATAAGTCTATCTCTAAAAGTAAACTTAATATTAAATCATGTATAAAAATAACTAAAAAAAATATTACATAATTCATTTCATATTAACAATTCTACATTTTTTATTAATTCATGAACTAACTCTTAAGAGACACATAACTTATGCGAAATCGACCAGCTTTTGGGAATTCAATTCAATTTTACACCAGCTAAGTCACATACATAGTCGTGTGTATCAGGAACTACGAGCACCATGACACAACATAATATTGCTGAGCAAACAAACATTTGTCCCACATCGAGAATCGAACCCGCAACCACTCACGGAGGTTGTCAAAATATGTTTTGAAGTTTTCCATATTGCACTATTTATTGCTTTTAAATGTAAAGTTTTTTGTTTTCCGGCCTCAGGATATACCCCTCCGTCTCCTCCCGTGGATGTAGTAGAAGCCGACTAGGGATTACACCAGATGATGGGCAGTACCTATCCACTTGAGTACTCAACACCAATGCTGCAATCACCAACCCGCCTGCCAAGCGTGGGGATTATGACATACCTCCCCATTGCACAGTTTTTTAAATTTATTTTATGTATTTATTAATAATTAATTATTATTTATATATATTAATGATAAATTTAGTATTTTCTGTTTGTAAAGGAGCTGGGGTTGTCTATTTTAATTTCAATAATTCGAGCTCATGGAATTTATTATTTACAAAGATTAAGTTTATTATAAAAAAAATATCATTTATAATAAACTTTACCTTTGAAAATAATCGTTTCCATGAGTTCGAATTATTTCAATTAATAAGTTTTTTGTGAAAAATATATTTTTCAATACAAGCTTTTATAAAATTGGTGATCGTAACCGTGTGCTGATCAAAATGAGCTTAAACACGGCCAGTCTACTATTATCCATCGAGGAGTTCCGTTGTCCACCTTCCGTATCCATCATCAGATCAGCTCGCTGTCACCTTCATATTTTATTTTCATCGGAACTTGACAGATATGCCAAATTTCAGCTCAATCGGTTGAGGATAACTGCTTTAAAATTCAGTTGCAAGATTCCACCCAGACAAACATACATACATTGCAAGTTAAATAAAAGCTTGTAAAATAGACAACCCCAAAGCACCTTCTCAAACAGATAATACTACAAGTAATTAAATTTAAAAAATCCTCAATGCAATGAAACGGCTGAACTGATTTTGATCAAACATAGCTAAGAACACCCTCGACAAATTCACCTATCAAACAAAAAAAAAAACGAAATCGTTTCATCCGTTCGGGAGCTACGAGCGGACAGACAGACACACAGACACGTCAAACTTATAACACCCCGTCGTTTTTGCGTCGGGGGTTAAAAAACTAGGGAGACCTCGGCTCGTCGTATAGCTGATATCTCTTTAAAGTATTGTGTTGAAAATTTAGTTAAGGACGCTACCTACGGAGAAAGCGTAGCGAGCTGCCACTACTAGGAACAGTAATCAATACTTATTATAAGTCAGCGCTCGCGGCTTGCTTCGCTCGCCCGCCATCGCTCTTTGGCGCTAGTACGGAGCGGCTCGGGGCGTGAAGCGGAGCGTGTAGCGGAGCGTTTGCATTATGTGATCCAAACAGATTTAATTGGTCAGAAAAAGTATATCACTGTCCGCGAAGGTTTTATGAAGACAATAATCACAGTAATATTATAAATGCGAATGTTTGTGTGTTATTTCTTCGCGCTGAAACGGCTGGACGGATTTGCATGAAATTTTGAATGGAGATAAAACTCCCGGAATAACACATATGCACATTTTTATCCAGAAATTCCCACGGGATCGAGACTTATGCGGGTGAAACCGCGGGGCGCTGCTAGTTGATAATAAAAATGCAACTTCGGCCATTTTCGTTTCCGCGCTATTTACCGTGGCAGACTGATGTCATTGCATTTGCTTGAGCCAAACTATCAAGCAGTTAAGGAATGTGTTATTACTGGAAGAGAGCGTTAGCCGAGTCAGTCTTGGAAAACGGCGGCGATGAGCTCACCACTTGTCACGTCTATGACCCATAGCGACTCTGCCTACCCTTTCGGGGAAAAAGGCGTGTGGCTATGGATGTATGTTTAAACGCTACGCTGCACGCTCCGCGATTTTCCACCTTACATTCCTTTCACTAGAAACGGGATATTTACCATGATGTTTGGGTTTTAATTGTTCCCGATGTTTCGGCAAAGTTGCATGCTCCATGATCACGGATCACGAGCATGTTCTCCCGTGATCATGGCGCATGCAACTGTGCCGAAATATCGGGAACCATGAACTCAAAAATCATGGTAAATATCCCGTTTCTAGTGAAAAGTATGTACATATATAACCATGATAGTTTCAGAAGTTATCCCACCTTACAACAACCGTATTTTCACAATTGGTGGCTCGCTTTGCTCCCACTCAAGTTCAACAGTTCAGATAGAATGCAACGGCTGCCCCACCCTATCATCCAGATCTACCTTCCTCTCGTGCACCCTCAAGTGTCCTTTAAGAGTGCACTTCTGCGTAAAGGCCCTCCCACACACGGGGCAAATAAACCTCTTATCATTATTATGTATACGCATATGTTCTCTTAAAGTTTTCTTCCTTTGATAAGACTTTTGACAAATACTACACACATGTATACGTTCCCCGTCATGCTTGATTTGATGCATCTTAAGAGCATTCTTAGTGTAAAACGCTAAGTCACACTTATCACACCTATGATTGCGTTCGTTTAAGTGATCCCTTCGCACATGGCTGGACAAATGCCCGGGGGTTATATAGCTCTGAGGGCAGGCTTTACACTTGTATCGCTTCAACTCCTCATTATGCACTTCAGCTAAGTGTTTCTGCCGAGCGTAGAATGACGTTAAGGAGATATTACACCGTCTGCAAGCATATCTAACCCCTGCTTTATGCTCCTTTGACACATGGTTCTCTCTCTTCGTGACACGGTCGAACACAGCCGAGCAGTAACGACAGTGGAAGGTACCCTCTTCGTGAGTCCTCATATGCCCTCGCAATCTGGCTTTAGAAGCAAACGCTTTGCCACAACTCTCGCATATATAGTTGGGGTAGTGTATATTCATATGTGTGTTTAGGTTTACAAAGTTGAGGAATCGTTTCTTGCAGACGGGGCAATCGGTTTGATCTTTTTCCAGCTTAAAAGGTAAATTGTTCCATTTATTGCCGCTGGCGTGTTTTAATCTGTTGCAGTTCTCGATGTGTGTGCTTAGTTCCTCATAGTTTGAGACGTCTGATGTGCAAATTTTGCATCGCAGCTTCGTTGAGGTTTTGTAAAAGCGATGGGAGTCTGAGAACATCATTTTTTTGAAAGCTAGATGTATGTTGTTCTTTGTGTGTTGGTTGATATGGCATTTGAGCTCGTCTAGGATGGTGGTTTTCTCAGGGCAGATTGTACACGAGTAGACCTGGTTTCTTCGGATCTTGAAAGGAAACAGGCCAACCTCGAGCATGGCCTCCGTCTCGTGTGTGTCGATGCCTTTTTTCTTGAGTTTCTTTGACTTAATTTTCTTCGTTTCTTTCGGTTTCTTGATGCAATTTTCCGGTTCCACTTTGACAGGGACTTTGTAATCTGTAGAGACAATTACACACATTTACATATGACGGAACAAGCAGATGGCCCACCTGAGGCCGTAGACAAAGTAACATTCTAGTAGCGATGACGCCAGTAGAAAAGCCGAAAATGTATGAGATTCTAAATGAGATTGACGTAAACTATCGAAATGTCACGTGGTCAATTGGTTTGTATTAAGGTTGTTCCTCGTGGTCAGCTAGGCACGACAGCGTCAATAGATGGCGCTGTTGCCAAATTTTGAAGTATTTTATGTATTTATGAATTAAAATGTGCATATTATGTCATAACACTAACGTTCACGCAAATGGTGGTTTATTTGCTATGTACCTAGCTATATTTCAGGTTATTTTAGTCTCTAGTTTTAACATACTTGTGCCGAGCAAATTCCGAGCAATATGAAAGCCTACTCACGCACACAGTCAAGGATATTATTGTATTAGAACTATAAGCTAATTTCGGCGCGCGAATTTCAAAATAGTTGGACTAGCGGCTTGGACTGTCGACTCAGAACTTCTGAACCCACGTTACTGCGTTCGATTCTATACTGCCTATATTTTTTGTATTTTTTTTTTACTTTTTTTTTGTGAACCAGTGACTAGATCTCTCGACACTAAACCCACAGTACTGGGTTCGATACCAGACTATTTTTTTTTTATAAATGTTTTTGTAATGATCTACAAAATACACTGATTCTGCTTCAGCCAATATTATGTTTGTGAAGTGAGTGTTGTGGTGTGTCCTTATTTCAAATCAAAAAGTAGGTACTCGATTCTTAACCGACCTCAAAAAATGGAGGAGGTTATCAATTCCAGAGTTTTTTATTATGTTTGTTACCTCATACCATTTACGTAACGATTAGGAAAAAAAATTACATGATATACTTCCAGATTGGTGCCATTTTCATTAAAATGTTTTTCTGATGATGGAATCCATGAAGATTGAGGGAACTCCTCAAATATTATAGGCACACATATATCAATTTCGGTATTTTCAGCAACAAGTCAAGCATTGCATTCAGAATGTTTTTTGTTTTTTATACTACTAGAATGACGGAACATGCTGATGGCCCACCTGATGTTAAGCGGTAACCTCTGCCTATGAACAGTGCATTACCTCATAGGTCACGTCCACCTAGGACGCGCCCT
Source organism: Operophtera brumata (assembly GCA_932527175.1). Classification (NCBI taxonomy): domain Eukaryota; kingdom Metazoa; phylum Arthropoda; class Insecta; order Lepidoptera; family Geometridae; genus Operophtera; species Operophtera brumata. Next base: position 31,727,166 of record OW052232.1, on the reverse strand, counting down.
ATGTGGCATTGCACTGCGCCCGCCACCCTGAGACATAAAGGTGAAACGTCTCATGTGCCTGTAATTTCACCGGCACCCTTACCCTTCAAACCGGAACACAGCAATGCGAGGACTACTGCTTTGCGGCAGAAATAGGTATGGTGGTAGTACTTCCCCGGACGAACTCTCACACAAAAAAGCTCTACTACTACTAAATTTCACGGGTGGCAACAATGGTGTCTCCTGCGATATCCGATTGAGCTGAAATTTGGCATACTCGTACCTATCTAGTTCCGATGACAGTACAATACTATGGTGAAAGCGAGCTGATCTGATGATGGAGACGGAACGTGGACAGCGGAACTCCTCGATGGATAATAGTAAACTGGCCGTGCTTAGGCTCATTTTCATCAGCACACTAATTTTATTAAGTCTTATACCTGGACTTGTAGTTAGCTTGTAGTTCCTGACTGCTAGCTTATTTCAGGAATGTATTATACTGGAAGAAAGCATTAGCAGAGTCAGTCGTGGGAAGCAATGGCGGCGATGAGCTCACCACTTGTCACGTGTATTTCCCACGATGGTGCAACCCACAGTGAAAAGAGGCACATGAGAGGCTCTGCTTTCTCTTTCGGGGAAAAAGGCGTGTGTCTATGTATGTATTTATGTTGTATTGGGTATAAATTCCTAGCTATGAAGTAGTTTTTCAGGGTTCCGAAAAAAAAAAATACGGAACCCTTATGGATTCGTCATGTATGTCTGTCTGTCCGTGTATGTCACAGCCACTTTTTTCCGAAACTAATTTTCACACAAAAATAGAAAAAAACAATAAGTTTTTGGGGTTCCCCATACTTAAAACTGAAACACATTTTTTTTTCATCAAACCTGTGTGGGGTATCAATGGATAGGTCTTCGAAAATGATATTGAGGTTTCTAATATCATTTTTTTCTAAACTGAATAGTTTGCGAGAGAGAGAATGATAAAACTAAACAAAAAAAATGGTGAACATCATGTAAACTTCCAACGAAAATTGTTTTGAAAGAGATCTAGTACGTAGTTTTTTTTAATATATCATAAGTTGTAAACCATCCAAGAACTTTTATGTTATGTTACTTGCTGCTACGGAACCCTTCATGGGCGAGTCCGACTCGCACTTGGCCGCTTTTTTTTTCTAAAGATTTATTTACTTTCAGCTTTTATTGATAGATCATCAACTGAAGTCCACGGCTGGGCATAGGCCTCCCCCATAATATAATGCACATAGAAACTTTATTTTACGCCGCATAAATGGCTATTGCTTTACAAAGCACAAGTAAGGCCGCACGTAGAAACTGTTCCCATCTATGGCACGGGGCACCCAAGTACCAGCTGCTTCGTTTTGACTCCTTACAGAGAAGAGCCATTAGCATCATCGGTGACCCCAAGCTCTCCGATACTCTAGAACCGCTTAGCCAACGCAGAGCTATCGGATCTCTTTGCGTGATCTACCGCCTCTACAACGGGGAATGTTCTGACGAGCTTTCCGATCTCATCCTCGCATCGAGATTTTACCATCGCTCTTCCCGGCACCGTGACAAAGCTCATCCGCACATCATAGAACCCTGGGTTTCTCGAACGACTCGTTTCTCGAGATCATTTCTTCCCCATAAAGTACTATTATTTATTCTGTGCCTATAAACTATGGAATGAGCTTCCATCTGAGGTTTTCCCGTGTCGTACATGTCGTACGTAACCATGTTTTATTTCATGAAAAATGGTCATAAATTCCTTCAGGGTAGGCAGCGCATCGACAATTACCCCCGGTGTTGCCGGTGTCTATAAGCGACGGTGACCACTTCACATCAGGCCGTATGCTAGTTTGCCAATTTGTATCATAAAAAATAAAAAATAAACTGCCAAGTGCTAGTCGGACTCTAGCACGAAGGGTTCCATACAATAATCTAAAATTAAAATTAAAATTACACGCAAATGTACCAGCCATCACCCAATCACGCAACAGGGGGACAGATCCAACTTTTTTGTTCTAACTGTCACCTTAGGGGGGACAGATCAGTGTGACAAATGGGAATAATTCGTCGCGCTCCATTTCCATTATTGTGATGTCTTGAGTTTGAGAAATAAAGCCGACGAAGTAACAATTCTTCATTGAGGAAATCCGCAGTTGACCCTATTTTCAACAAGTTTTTTTTTTTTTTTTTTTTAACATTGATAGACCTTTGTTTGTGCACGATCTCACCTGTTGGTAAGTGACGATGCGGCCGAAGATGGAGCACAAAGGTCTAGAAGGCACCTATTCACTCTAGCCTTGAAGAGGTCCAGATTATAGTTGAGTTAGTAATTAATTTTGTAAAAATTAAAAAAAAAACCCCAACGCTGAACGGCTGAACCGATTTTGATCAAACAAAGCTAAGAACACTCCCGAAAAATAAACCTTTCAAACAAAAAAAAACGATTTCGGTTCATCCGTTTGGGAGCTACGATGGGACAGACAGACACACACACACACAGACACGTCAAACTTATAATACCCCTTCGTTTTTCGTCGGGGGTTAAAAGAGAGGATAACCCATTCAATAAAAATTAATTATATTATTTTTAATTTCGAGGCCTTTGCGACTTGCGAGACAATGAGGGAAAGGATTGCATTTCAAAAAGGCTAATTCTCCTTAAAAAAAAAGATTGTTAATTTGTATTACACTATGTATAAAATATTTATCTTTTTTATGCTTTTTTATTTATCTTCACTATTATTTTGTATTTTTTAACCCCCGACGAAAAACGAAGGGGTGTTATAAGTTTGACGTGTCTGTGTGTGTGTGTGTGTGTCTGTATGTCCCAACGTGGCTCCCGAACGGATGAACCGAAATCGTTTTTTGTTTTTGTTTGATAGGTGTATTTGTCGGGAGTGTTCTTAGCTTTGTTGGATCAAAATCGGTTCAGCCGTTTTATTTCGTTCGGTTTTTTTTTAAGTTTTACAAAATTAATTCCCTGTAAATATGTAAACTTTGTTGTTTTGTTTGTTTGTTTGTTTGCCAAGCTGCGGTGAAATGGCTAGTACAGTATAAACACAATTACCTACTAGTAATAAATTAGTGCTTAGGAACGTACCATCTGGACTAGCGCCTAGAAAGGAATGGAATCGCTTCGAAGCGAATGTCTTTTGGCTAGGCCGGCTGATATGCATTGCATGCAAATAATATTATGGAAATTAAAAAAAAAAGTGGCCAAGTGCGAGTCGGAGTCGCCCATGAAGGGTCCCGTAGCAGCAAGTAACATAATATCAAAGTTCTTGGATGGTTTACGATTTATGACGTATTAAAAAAAAACTACTAACTAGATCTCGTTCAAACCAATTTTCGTTGGAAGTTTACATGGTAATGTACATTTTTTTTTAGTTTTATCATTCTCTTATTTTAGAAGTTACGGGGTTGGGGGGGGGGGACTTTTTACCACTTTGGAAGTGTCTGTCGTGCAAACTATTCAGTTTAGAAAAAAGTTATATTATAAACCTCAATATCATTTTTGAAGACCTATACATAGATACCCCACACCAACGGGTTTGATGAAAAAAAAAATTGAGTTTCAGTTCTAAGTACTAATACTTAGAACTGAACCCCCATTTTTTTTTTGTTTTTTTCTATTTTTTTGTGAAAATCTGAATGCGGTTCACAGAATACACCTACTTACCAAGTTTCAACAGCATAGATCCTATAGTTTCGGAAAAAAGTGGCTGTGACATACACGAACAGACATAACATGTCATAGTAAGATGAACTCTTGTCTTCTAAGCAGGAGGCAAAATGTTCAATACCCACCCTGGGCCTGCATATCTGAACCTTCCGAAGACCCTAACTGGCAATTATAATGAATAAGACCCCTAGGAATCATTTCAACGAATTTGTTTGAAGATTGTAGTTTCACCTACCTACACAGAACTGACTTCGACTGAAACAAGGCAATACTATGTTTTTTTTTTTTTATATTGAATGAGCGAAGCGAGTTCTCTGATTCAACTTGGAAGAATTGGCATTTGTATGTATGTATGTATGTATGTTTGTCCGAGCATAACTTCCGAACCGTTAATCCGATCTTCATGAAATTTGATTGGGAGGTGATAGTATTGGTACAATTTGTTGGTAAGGTTATGAGCTATATCGGTCGGGGGGTTGTTGAGATATTGGGGTCCAAGAGGAGGTAAAAAAAAGTGAGAATATCAGATCAAATGTGGTGTCAAATGAAAGTTCCTCGCTTCGACATTTCAAAACTATTTTAGTTTCTGAGATGTTAGGGTAAATCAAAAATGTAAAAAAACAAAACCTCTAGGGTACTTCCACTAATCCTACAACGCTGTTTTTTTTACGTTTGTAGCTTTTATGATACAAATACTGGGAAAAGTCTAAAATTTATGAATCTTGAAACTTGTAGGTACCTACTCTATAAAATAACAACCAGTGTATAACATTCTTTGTTGACCTCCCGTTTCTAGGAATTTTAACGACGTTGAAGGTCTAACTTTTCGAACCACATGTGGATGTACATAGATATTTTTTCGAAATAAATAAGGTAACCTACCTAAACCGTGTGTATTCGTGAGGTCTCAGTTCAAAAAACCTTGTGCGTAAATATATAGGTAATTATGATCAGCTAGTAGTATTTAATTTAATTTTTACGTAATTAAGATAATATTATATTTGTCTGTAATTTCTGTCTAGTTGTTTGTAATTTAATTTTCTCCCATTATTTATACAAAGTTCATATGTAGAGACCTTGCAATGCATTGCGGCCTCCGGCTGTCTGGCTGATTCGCATACACATGTCCAATCCTAAATGTTTGTTTTTCTAATATTTTCTATCCGAGCTAATTATGATATGACAGATCGAAGCGGCAACAGCGCTTAGCCGGCGTAAGTCACGAGCTGACAACGTCGCGTGTAAGTGACATGTTACTGTTATCTAATCTGCGGCTATGTGTGTGACACTGTCAGTGTACACTCACACACTGACATAAATGAACTAAAATTTCGATGTTATTTTCGCTATTAATCCACTGTTTTCTTCAACCAAATATGTGTTGACGCAAATAATGACCAATATAAAAGCCAACAACAGTCATTTCAGTGTAAAATTATACTCTGTTTGCCCATATTTGTGCTAATACGTTTGTATGGAAAAGCGACCACCTTAAACTCGGAACTAGGAAATAACTAGGAGTCTTAGATAGTAGAGCTTTTTTTGTGAAAGAGTTCGTCCGGGGAAGTACTACCACCATGCATATCTATTTCTATTCTATTCTATGAATATTTCTATTTCTGCCGCAAAGCAGTAGCTTTGCGGAAGAAATAGGTAGGTATGCACTACTGTGCTCGCATTGCTGTGTTCCGGTTTGAAGGGTCAGGGTGCCGGTGAAATTACAGGCACATGAGACTTTTCATCTTTATGTCTCAGGGTGGCGGGCGTAGTGCAATGCCACATATGGCGCGTCCTAGGTGGACGTGACCTATGAGGTAATGCACTTTTCATAGGCAGAGGGTACCACTTAACATCAGGTGGGCTATCTGCTTGTACCGTCATAAAAAAAATAAACATAAAATTCTGGGAAACAGTTATTTGGACGGCCTAAAAACACACTCTAATCCGCTGGCAAGAGCGTTAGTTGAAAACCCAAGCGACACAATTGAAGAGAAGCCATATTCTGGACAACCTACTATAATGAGGGAAGATGGTCTGATGAGTCCGGATCCCAAACGACAAGAAACCATCCACTCATCCGTTTATAGTCCTCCAACTGATTGCGTATAAATATAAAAAAAAAAAAAAGTATTGTATTACGACTGTAGGAAATGGAATCGCTTCGAAGCAAATGCCGTTTGGCTAGGCCGGCTGATGTCAAGCGGTAACACACGTCAACAAAGTGTATTTTGTGTTCACATATATTTAAATTTAGACCAGGAATGCCTGTAAAACAAAATACCGTAAAAAATTGTTATGCGTATAATTCGAGCTGTGAACAAAATAATTAAAAAAAAAAAGTATGTCAATATCGTTTTGAAGTTTATAATTCAAATTTCAAGATATGAGAGTAGATAAAAATGAATACCTTCGTCATTATCGTCATCAGGTAAGTCCAGGTCGAAGTCACCAAAATCCAGCTCCTCTTTAACCACAGCAGACCTGGATCCCTCTGGAAAGATAAACAGAAACTATGACCTCTGTGGCGTGGCGGGTGAGGTGCCAGCTCAGATTCGAGAGGTGCGGGTACGATTCGCGCTGCGGTACAAATCCTACTTAATATTATAAATGCGGAAGGTTGTGAATTTTTGAGTTTGTGCGTGTGTTCGTTACTTCTTCACGCTGAAACGGCTCGACAGATTTAAATGAAATTTGGAATGGAGATAGCTTGACTCCCGGTATAACACATAGGCATATTTTTATCCCGATATTTCGACGGGATCGAAACCTGTGCAGGTAGCACCGCGGGGCGGGCACCTTGAGAACATCAAATACCATACAAAAATCCATGTAGTGTGCACGACATGGGTGCGTAAGTGGTTTGTTACATTATAAATAAATAAATAATGCTGGACAGTTCACACAACATTATCTAGCCCCAAGCTAAACAGAACTTGTGTTATGGGTACTAGATAACTGATATACTTAATACAATACATTACATAGATAGATATTTTGTATTAAACATAGAAAATACCCAGAACACCCTTAACAAATATCTGCAGATCGTCAATATAATAATATTTAAATATAATATTTGTTCTGAGGCGGGAATCGAACCCGCAACCTCCTGCGTCGCAGGCGAACCTTCGCTCGCCGCGCCAAAGGTCAAGCATCGATCTATTGGTGTGAGTAACACCCATAGTGCGATTGGGCTCTTAGTATGAGGGTGATGCGGACGCATTCAGCTGTAACTTGACCATGGCCCTCTCTCTTCATAGTCGGTACTTACTCTGTAGCTTGTATGAGGTCTCCAGAGCCGCGAGCGAGCCTTCCACCTGCTGCCTGAACAGCACGGTGTCTCTCAGCTTGCCGACACACACGTCACATATAGTACTTACTCTGTAGCTTGTATGAGGTCTCCAGAGCCGCGAGCGAGCCTTCCACCTGCTGCCTGAACAGCACGGTGTCTCTCAGCTTGCCGACACACACGTCATATATAGTACTTACTCTGTAGGTTGTATGAGGTCTCCAGAGCCGCGAGCGAGCCTTCCACCTGCTGCCTGAACAGCACGGTGTCTCAGCTTGCCGACACACACGTCACATATAGTACTTACTCTGTAGCTTGTATGAGGTCTCCAGAGCCGCGAGCGAGCCTTCCACCTGCTGCCTGAACAGCACGGTGTCTCTCAGCTTGCCGACACACACGTCACATATAGTACTTACTCTGTAGCTTGTATGAGGTCTCCAGAGCCGCGAGCGAGTCTTCCACCTGCTGCCTGAACAGCACGGTGTCTCTCAGCTTGCCGACACACACGTCACATATAGTACTTACTCTGTAGCTTGTATGAGGTCTCCAGAGCCGCGAGCGAGCCTTCCACCTGCTGCCTGAACAGCACGGTGTCTCTCAGCTTGCCGACACACACGTCACATATAGACCTTTTCGTATCTCCATAGTCTAAGCGAGTGATCTGTAAAATAAGACAGTCCGAGTTGAAAGTTGTGTGCCAGTTTTAAAGATTCCACACCCAAAGGCCAACGGGTTCATATTACTATGTAATTGTTACCTAAACTTTGACTGTTTATAATGTATGTTTGCCGGAGGATTAGCCTCAAATAGAACTATAGCTAAATAATAAGAAACGAAAGTTGTAAAGGACATTGCCAGGGTTCAAAAAACTATTTCAGGATTTACATAAAAGATACATATTTATTTTTATGATGATATTTGTAATTTTTCAGTTCATTTAATTAATTATGCGTTACTGTTTGACGTGTTAAAGGTGTTTAAGCCTACTGTGGTCTTGGATTCTACTCTAATGAGATTAATCATCATCATCAACTAAAAGTAAATAAATTCGTATGAGCTAATGGCAAACTCTGAATCAGAGTTTAGAAGCATTTTCATTTTTGGGCAGCATTTGCACCAAATTCCTTGCAAAGACTGGCAATGTCCCTTTTGTGCTTGTCCGTTAGCCGCTAGGCGAGGGACCTCAATATTGTATAATAGAGTCTGGCCAACTAAAGCTGTCCACGCATTATTTTCAGAAGTTTTGTAATGGCAATAATTTAAGACTGTCAAAATTTACACATTGAAGTTTCGTACTTCAGAAAACGAACTTGAACCATTCATATTAAATCTTATACTTTTCCTTTGGATCTAATCTGGCATTTTTTAAAGAAACGTCGTCATTTTTATTTTATTACATTTTTATGTGTTTTTTCGAGTTATTTCGTGTAATTTTAGTGGCATTTTATCCGGTGTAACTTGGATAAATGGCACATGTGTGATGTAGTGAAATTTAAGTGTATTGCGTGTCTTTTGGAAATGGTGGATTTTTCCCCGTAACAACTCAGTTTTTTCTGCCACTGATTAAACTGGGTTATGACTTGTCTGAGACTCTTGACGACTTGACTATAAAAATATGTGAATATATCACTTGACATTGGCTAAATTGTTGCAAATAAGGCACAGAAGCCATTACTTAAGATAAGAAGAAGAAGACTTTTCCTTTAAATTTCTCCTTGCCCTTGTTTCTTCACCTTTTGTAAATACTTTAGGTAAATATATAGATAAGTTTAAAATTAATCTTTAAGCTTCGTATTATCTTGTGTTGTTATATAATTAGTTTCAATTTGTAATAGGTATAACATTTTAGTTTTACTTAAGTTTTTAGATTGAATTTGGTAGTTCAACTTGATACTTTTGCTTGTTTTTTTTTTTTTGTCTCTCCGTCCACTCTCCATACACCGGAATAACCTTCGTGCAAAAGCTGAACTTGTTTTAAAACGTGACATTGGCGAAATTGTTGTCTATTCCGCAAGGGCCACTTGTTCAAGAACTGAACTGAATACATCTTGGGGACAGTTGCAGTAGCAGCGAAGAAAGCAATGAAGCTGATTCAATATTATCAGGTGTAGTTTTTGGAATCCGAGTTCAACTATGACACATAGCCCCTATGTTTTGTACGGCTTAATTATGAATAGTGGCAAGTGCTCATCAATTAAAGTCCTCGACTGTACATAAAATTATGGATTATTCGAAAATAATGAAAAGGCAGAATTAAAAGTACTCTTTTATTTAATATTCTTCATAATACACTCGAAAATTACAGCTCATAAAACATTTAAAAAAAAAATACTTTCTGAATAGAATAATAAATAGTATCAACTCCGTTTAAGCAGTGTATAGACAGGGTTAGCAGCTCTTGCATGAATGCACCAGGAAAGCTGCGGTGCGAGATGAGTGGCGAAGAATTGTGAAGCGAGCCACAGACCCTGAAGTGACGACCACAACCACTCTGCCAAGAGTGTAACGACTAAGAAGAGAACAGGTCTTGATTTGTTTAAATTCCCGGCTTTTTTCTTGGACAGCTTTCGTTGGCCAGACTCTAATAGAGCCAAATTGAGCCAATTCTAGAATAGTCCTTCCACAGACTGAGACACGTTCATGGTGATCCTGGTGACGCTATCACTGCCGCTAATGGGGTATTGACGTCATCCAGTCAAGACAGAGAAAACACTCCACCTTTGCACCGATCTCGCTGGCGGGGTCACCGAACCTTCTAAAGTACCTTCTGCAAGCATGTTCCGGAGTGTTCTGTCCGTTCCTCCCCAACTGGCAACAGCCCAAGCTGAGGTCCGTACCTAAGTGGTGCCCTTGTGCTAGTTGCCCCAACCTAACTTTACAGGTTGAGCACCATCTCACCATCAACTTAATCTAACACACGGCCACACGTGTGTTAGATTAAGTTATATTAAATAAAGTGTTTTTATGTGTATGTTAGTTTCTAAGGTATTTATGTTGATATGGGCTTACTGTTTAGTTTTAGTGCATTTCTCAGTAAACCGGAAATAAAGATTGTTAATTTTTATTTTATAAAAGCCTGGTAAATCAGTCGAGACCTCAGGAGGTCAACTGCATCAAGTAGCCTTTTGATACTAAAATACGGTCAGAGTGTCGATAAGGGGGCTAAATACTTTTTAAAGTCTTTTCTCAATTAAATTTCTCTAAGTCTTTTTTCCTCAGTGGCCCCTTATCTACTTATACCCCAACCCATATGATATCTCCAATGGTATAAGTCTCATCATAAACTACTGCGGGTGTTTACATGTTTTGTGTGTTACTGATATTAAATAAATTTGTTACAAAGATAGAATGACAGACTGACACATACAGATATGCAAATGTTTACCCCGGTAACACGCGAACTGTGCCCCATTAGTAAATACTTGGAATATTCGTCGACATTCCTTCAGAACCTACGCTTCTTGTGGAGGAAGGTTTGTATGACCAAGTACGGGAAGAAACCATTGTTCAGAACAATACTTACGTCTATAGCGAAGCATTTAATCAGCATATCGGTGTAAATCTCTGCAGATCCATTATGTTTGTGAGCGATCAGCATACTTTGCACTGCACCCTCGTTCAGACACAAATTACACACGCCCAAGAGGGGCAGAGCCTCCACCATTATTTCCGAGTCCATATTCGATTATTTATTTAATTGTTTTCATAATTAAATCACGTTTTCTCGTTGTTTCTATTAAGAAATATATATATTTTTTAAGTACTGTCTTTCCGAAATTGCTGGCTGATTGATTGATTGATTGATGGTTGAGCTTGAGCTGCTTGAGCTAAGCGGACGGTCAGCTGTCATGTCAGAAGTACGTCAGTCAATTTGACATTTGGTTTCCAACCCCATAGGGGAGGATTTTTTCGCCCCTCCCGTGGAGTGAGGGGGTCGTTGCTTTTACTTTTCGGTCGAGCAGGCTGAGTCCCAGAGGCGCTGGAGTTCCGAAGCTGCCTCTTCTCACTCGCACCCTACGCCCTGTACACTGACAAAATGCCAACCGGAGGGACATCTAAGGAATTTATATACCACGTTGATACAAAATACAAAAAAAGCTCTTAAGTACGTAACAGTACTTAAACAAATTATTTAGATTAGGACGGGAAGTAAGATATGAATCTCGTACTCTTCGCAACCGAAAGTGCATAATTCACCTCCCTCCTCCTCCAGCTGTCAGCGCCCGCACTATGCAACGCCTTCTCTAGCTACCTACCGGTGTGGTTAGACTGCCACATCCAGCAACACGGTACGGAGGCTGCAATGCTCTAAAGACGGCCACGATGCTAGTCACCGTATTCACTAGTCACCCCGGCTGCAGCCGGGGCGGCGCGGCGCCACACCCACACCGTGCTACAGCTGATTTTCGTAGCAAAACTCCGACTTGCCCCTCTTCTTCTTATTTTAGGTAATGGCTTCTGTGCGTTATTTCCAACAATTTAGCCAATGTCAAGCAGATGTCAAGTGATATAATAAAATATTTATAATTTAATGTAATTTAATATGTAATTTAATATATCGTTGATGTCAAGTGATATAATAAAATATTTATATAGTCAAGTCGTCAAGGGTCTCCGTCAAGTCATAACCCAGTTTAGCAGAAAAATTGAGTTTTTACGGGGAAAAATCCACCATTTCCAAAAGACACGCAATACACTTAATTTCACTACATCACACATGTGCCATTTATCCAAGTTATACCGGTTAAAATGCCACTAAAATTACACGAAATAACTCGAACAAACACATAAAAATGTAATAAAATAAAAATGTCGACGTTTCTTACAAAAATGCGATTCAAACTTGATTAAAACCCCCGAGTTGCCCCTCAGACAACTTGGAGTCCTCATTGACATGTCGCTGTCATGTATCGTCAATACGTCATATCGCGTGGTGTGAATGTCTTTTATCCACAGGCAAATAAAAAAAGTTCAATTTACAAAACTAGATGGCGCTAGTAAAACTGTACGGATTGTAGATCGCGCTATCGAAGCGTTTTGCGGAAACAGTCGAGTTGGCTTCTAGAGATAGAATGGTTATGATTAAAGATCATACAAATATTTGTTCCTATTTTTGAGGCAATTACTTAGAGTAATATCTAATATGCCTATATAATACATAAATAAAAAATAATAAAATAAACTAATAATAATGTTAATTGAAATTGATTGACTGACTAATAAGATTGTCTTGTCAATGAAATGAATGAATAAATATGAGATAAATAAATCCCACGACGGGTCTCTTTCTGAACAGACTCTACCTAAGTACCTAGATTTATTACATCTCACAAAATAGGTACCTAACTCGAAACTGCGACCCCCTAAAAAACCAGCAAAGGGCGCTCACCTCACGCATTCAGGGTTCCATCCCAAATGGACGAGAAAATCCTCGAAGTGTTTTAAAGTTTTCTAATAAATCATTATTTGTTGGTAAAATGTAAAATAATATACGTAATAAGTAGCATATATATAACTTACCCGGACTTCTTGATAAGATTTGTCCTGGCTGCTAGCTTATTATGGAATGTGATATTACTGGAACGAAGCGTTAGCCGAGTCAGTCGTTGGAAGCAAAGGCGACGATGAGCTCATCCCTTGTCACGTCTATATTCCACGATGGTGCAACCCACTGTGAAAAGAGGCCCATTGAGGCTCTGCCTACCCCTTCGGGCAAGGAGGCGTGTGTCTACCATGTATGTATGTATGAAGACCGGTAGCTTCAACGGTTTACTCGCTAGACCCTTGTGAGACGGAGACGGACGGATGAGCGAGATCAATTAGGGCTCCGTTTGGACCCTTTGGGTACGGAACCCTAGAAACGTATGTTAGAAATATAGGCTCTTTGATCTTTATACTACTGTCAATGTCAAAAGTCAATTGTGCATGTTTTGAATGCTCTGTGTGTAGATATACTCTCTCTCTTCTTCCGTGTCCGCTTGATCGAATAGCATCGTTGTAAATAATCTAATCTAATTTAATTAATATAATCTAATATTTTGACGTATTATTTGGAGAGTAATATTTTAATAAATATTCATTCAAATAGACCTGTGCACATTATTTCATCGGAGCAAGACACAAATCTTATAACAGGTTATAAGGCCCAGTCAGGCATATAAGGAAACTGCATCTCGAAATCTTGTTCCGAGAAAAGCGCGGGTCTGAAGACCGCGTGCATTTTTGGTGTGCGCGTGCGTGACATTCTGCTCTGTTCTGCTCGTGATGGCGTCGACGCCTGCACCGCTGATCCCAGGCGAAAATATCGCAGCTGCCACCGTGTCCACTTGCGGCTCTCATGTCAATACAACGATGGGAAACTACAACATCGATAAGCTGGATGGAATGAGCAACTACAACACATGGAAATTTTGTATGAAAATGGCATTAACCTTAGAAAATCTGTGGCATTGCATTCAAGGTAATGAGGTAGTTGATTATCAAGACCAGAGGGCTCTGGCTAGAATCTGCTTGGCAGTGAAACCTCACTGCTACCAATATGTACAGAATGCCAAAACAAGTAAAGAAGCTTGGTCGAACTTGGCTAAAGTGTTTGAAGACACAGGACTGTATCGCAGAGTTCTGCTGTTACGTCAATTACACAGGATTGAGCTGACTACATACTCATCGGTCACTCAATATGTAGAATCTGTGATGACGCTTGTACAACAACTGGCTGATATTGGAAAACACATTGAAGATGGAGAAATCGCGGAGCTGCTACTCAGCGGGTTACCTACAGATTATGATCATCTTGTCTCCAGCCTTGAGACCATCTGTTTGACAGGAAGTCTATCGAGTGAACTAGTACGTACCAGACTATTGCAGGAAGAATTTCGTAAGTCTGAGCCAGGTGCTACATCAACAGCGTTTGTTTCAAGACAAACTAAAGAATCAAAAACCTGCACATACTGTAAGAAGAAAGGTCACCTGAAAAACAAGTGCTTCAAGCTTCGGCGTGATAAGAAGAGCAAAGAGGATGGTGATAAGACCTTTGTCGCTACAGCTTTCTTCGTCAACAAAGAGGAATGGGTGATTGATTCAGGCTGTTCGACGCACATGTGTAACAACAAACATTGGCTAACAGATTTTAAAGACTGTAGAAGTGTAATTAAAATAGCCAACAATGAACAAATACATTGTTTAGGATCTGGTGATGTGCTACTGGAGGCAAATGATTTGGTAAGATGTATTCAAGATGTATCCTATGTCCCTCAACTGTCTGTAAATTTACTGAGTGTTAGTAGATTATGTGATAAAGGCTTCACAGTAATTTTTAATAATAAGGGTTGCCATATCTTTCAAAAGTGTGTTATCTCTGGCAGTCCAATATGTAAGGCCGTTAATAAAAATGGGATCTACAAATTATTTGGTAAGGCCCATATTCCAAGTCGGTTGTCTACGTGTGGTGAAGTGGTGCATTCTTCAACGCTCCTGCCTGAGCAGGAGGTACAGAGTGCCAACGTAGCCGAGGTGCCGATTGATATCTGGCACAGGAGGCTAGGCCACCTAGGAGTTCAAGGTATGCTAGCTTTAAGGGATGGTAAGGCTAATGGTGTGTTGTTCCAGGACAATGACAAGCAAGAACTGAAGAACTGCATACCATGCATGGAAGGAAAGATGGCAGCACAGCCATTTCCAACCAAAGATGCCCACCGGGCAAGCCAGCCTTTGGAACTCATTCACACTGATGTTTGCGGCCCCATGCCTGCCACTAGCTGGGGTGGCGCTAAGTATCTAGTGACTTACACGGACGACTTCACCAGGAAAAGTTTTGGCTTTCTGCTACAGAGGAAAAATGAGGTATTTTCTACTTTCATTAGTTTAAAAACTCAAATTGAAAAACAATTGGGTTTGCCAGTTAAAATACTGCGTTCCGATAATGGGGGAGAATATTGCAACACCATGTTTTCTGATTACCTTAAAAAGGAAGGAATTATCCATCAGACAAGTATTCCATACTGTCCTCAAGGAAATGGTGTTTCTGAGCGCCTAAATAGGACACTCTTAGAAAAAGCAAGATGCATGCTGCAAGGGGCAGGTCTAGGGAAGCGTTTTTGGGGTGAAGCAGTAATGACTGCCATTTATTTGAAAAATAGGTCCCCAACAACTGCTTTGTCCGGCCTTACTCCACAGGAGAAATGGACTGGATTGAGGCCTAATCTTAGTCATCTCCATGTATTTGGCTGCATTGCTTATTCACTTATACCTGAGCAAAGAAGGAATAAGTTAGGTGCTAAAAGCAAGAAGTTTTTATTTGTAGGCTATAGTGAGACCTCTAAGGGCTATAGACTTGCTGACCCCATGAACCCTAAAAAGGTTATCATATCTAGGAACGTAGCATTTATAGAAAATAAATTTTATGAGACTGACAATAATATTAATAATAATTCTAAAGATTCTAGTAATCATTTTATATTTTATGAACTGAATGATAATGAATTAAATTGTAATATTAAATCTAGTCAAGAAAAAGAACCAAGTTCTACTTTAAACAATTTTGATTTTGGTGACAATATTGAGCTGAATTCTAGCATTAATAGTAATGCGAATTCTAGTCATACTGTTGAACTGAATCCAAATGTTGTGTCAGCTGATTCTGAAATAGATAATACAATGATTTCAGATGCTGATGACGAGCATTACGTCACAGGCAGCGAGAATGAGGCCGGCTCACAGTGTTCGCCGATCAGTGACGCGCTCTCTGAGCGTCTAACGTCATCGCATCTTGCGGCACCTCAAGGGGAAGCTGATAGTACCCCCGAGCCATTGCCATCATGCTCTACTGACCGTCCTGTGCGTACTACTCGTTCCAAGCCGCCTTTGAGGTATGAGGATTATATAACGGACTTCTCTCTCGTGGCGCAACATGCACTTCCAGGCGATCCTCTCACGTATGAGGAAGCCATGTCTTGTGCTGACAGTCAAGATTGGCAATCTGCCATGCAATGCGAATATGATTCGCTCATTGCAAATAACGTGTGGGAAATAGTCGACAGACCACCAAATACAAACATTGTTAAATGTAAGTGGATCTATAAACGTAAACACGACGCCTCTGGTAAGTTCGACAGGTTCAAAGCTCGTCTGGTCGCCAGAGGTTTCACACAAGTTAGAGGCATTGATTACAATGAAACTTTTTCACCCGTAGTTAGACATAGCACTATGAGAATTTTGTTTAGTTTGGCTAATGAGCTAAATTTAAATATTGATCATGTGGATGTAACTACTGCATTTCTAAATGGAGAACTGAAAGAAAACATTTATATGGAACAGCCTCCGGGTTTTTCAAATAGTGAAAATAGTAAAGTTTGTCTTCTATTAAAAGGAATTTATGGCCTAAAACAGGCAAGTTAAATATGGAATGCAAAAGTTCATACATTATTATCTGAAAATGATTATAAACAGAGTAAATGTGAGCCTTGTGTATATAGTAAGACAATAGATGAACAAATCATTATTGTAGCATTATATGTCGACGATTTCTACATATTTTATAGCTGTGACAAAAATGAACTATTGCCTCTTCTAGAAGATAATTTTAATGTTAAGAACTTAGGTTCTGTTACTAACTGTTTAGGTATGAATGTATTCAGAGACAAAGTTAAACATATAATAAAACTTGACCAGTCAGAATATATAAATAAATTGTTAGTTAAATTTGGCATGCAAAATTGCAAACCAGTGTCCACTCCTATGGTACTCAATTGTAAACTTGAAATGGATGAGAGTGAACACCCTGATAACTATGTGTATAGCTACAGAGAACTGTTAGGTAGTCTAATGTATCTATCTGTGTGCACTAGGCCCGATATTGCTTTTGCATGTAGTCAACTAAGCCAGTTTAGCAACAATTTTAATAAGACTCATTGGCTAGCTTTGAAACGCATCCTGAGATATTTAGGAGGTACTATAAATTATTGTCTATGTTTCTATAGATCTAATAATTTAGATATAACTGCCTTCTCTGATGCTGATTGGGCTAACGACATTGTAGATCGTAAGTCTTATACTGGTTTTGTAGTTAAGCTGGGTAGCAATATTATCAGCTGGGAATCACGCAAGCAGCGTTGCGTTGCATTATCAAGTACAGAGGCTGAGTATATTTCTATTTCTGATGCTTGTAAAGATCTCTGTTTTATTAAGAACTTTCTGTCAGAAATTGTAAACATTGATGTTCAAATAACATTGTACAATGACAATCAAAGTGCACACAAGCTACTGGAATGCAAAGAGTATTGTCATAAAAGAACAAAACACATTGATCTTCGTTATCACTATGTTAAAGATTTAGTTAAGAAAAAATTCTTAACAGTAAAGTATTTGTCAACTGAACAAATGACAGCTGATGTACTAACTAAAGCTTTGAGTGGATGTAAACATAAATTATTTACACATGAAATGAATGTAATACCTAAGTAGACGTAGGCATTATATCATTATTTAATTGCTTGTATTCATGTATGTAGACTTACTTAAATACTGTGTTAGACAGACATAGAGTCTTGTTTAAATTTATATAGAGTCTTTGTGATACTCTACATTCTCTTAACGTAGAGTTAGTATTGACATGATAGAGTCTAAAGTTTTTTTTTTTTGTTGGTAGAGTCGTATCAAAAACCCTAAGGGGAAGTGTTAGAAATATAGGCTCTTTGATCTTTATACTACTGTCAATGTCAAAAGTCAATTGTGCATGTTTTGAATGCTCTGTGTGTAGATATACTCTCTCTCTTCTTCCGTGTCCGCTTGATCGAATAGCATCGTTGTAAATAATCTAATCTAATTTAATTAATATAATCTAATATTTTGACGTATTATTTGGAGAGTAATATTTTAATAAATATTCATTCAAATAGACCTGTGCACATTATTTCATCGGAGCAAGACACAAATCTTATAACAACGTAGACCGTTTTTTTTATATTGTTGTCCTTGGCTGTGTTTATAGATTAAATAAAAGTATATAATACTGAGCGACTGAGTGGTGTTCGGTGCCCATCATCATCATCAGCCCACACTAGTCCACTGCTGGACATAGGCCTCTCCCAATACGCGCCACTGAGCCCGGTGTTCGGCTCTTCTCATCCACTCCCTGCCGCCGCCTTCCGTAGGTCATCGCTCCCTTAGCCAGAGGACGCTCCCCGCTACATTTGCCAAGACGCGGTCTCCACTCAACAACTCGCTTACCCCAACGGTTGTCGGCTCTTCGGCATATATGACCAGCCCACTGCCACTTCAGCTAGCTAATCCGGTGGGCTATGTCAATGACTTTAGCTTAGCCCGTTCCATAGCTCGCTGTGCAACCTTGAACTGGTGGATTAGCCTTACCGTGAGTGTCCACGTCTCGGCACCTATAAAAGACACGCGATTTTAGTAGAAGTAGAGCTTTTTTGTGAAAGAGTTCGTCCGGGGAAGTACTACCACCATACCTATTACTACCGCAAAGCAGTAGTGCTCGCATTACTGTGTTCCGGTTTGAAGGATATGGTTGCCAGTGAAATTGCAGGCACATGAGACTTTTCATCTTTATGTCTCGGGGTGGTGGGCGCGTCCTAGGTGGACGTGACCTATGTGATTATGCACTGTTCATAGGCAGATGGTTCCGCTAAACATCTGGTGGGCCATCGTCTTGATCCGTCATTCCAAGTAGTATAAAAAAGCAGCCAAGTGCGAATCGGACTCGCCCATGAAGGGTTCCGTAGCAGCAAGTAACATAATATAAAAGTTCTTGGATGGTTTACGATTTATGACGTATTAAAGAAAAACTACTTACTAGATCTCGTTCAAACCAATTTTCAGTGGAAGTTTACATGGTACATAATATTTTTTTTTAGTTATATCATTCTCTTATTTTAGAAGTTACGGGGGGGGGGGGGGGGCACATTTTACCACTTTGGAAGTGTCTCTCGCGCAAACTATTGGTTAGAAAAAAATGATATTAGAAACCTCAATATCATTTTTGAAGACCTATCCATAAATACCCAACACGTAAAAAAAAATTAAAAGTTTCAGTTCCAACCCCAAAAATTTATTGTTTTTTTAAAATTGTTGTTTAAAAATCTTAATGCGGTTCAAAGAATACATCTACTTACCAAGTTTCAACAGCATAGCTCTTATAGTTTCGGAAAAAAGTGGCTGTGACATACACGGACAGACAGACAGACAGACAGACAGACAGACATGACGAATCTATAAGGGTTCCGTAATATTTGGTTACGGAACCCTAAAAAAGGACCGTGGTGCACACGTTGGTCAAGCGCTCAGTTGGTGTGCTTGCTTGCATTTACGGTACGGTGTGTATTACTATTACCTTGGTAACATTTGAACTGCTTTTAGAGCTGCCACTGGCCGAATATAGGTGTCCAACGTGTATAAGACTAGGGTAGGCTTGTGTAGTTCACGTACGAAGAATAATTAAACATTATTTGCCACTATTGAACGAGAACGAACTATTCCCCGAGATCATCCTTATTAGTTCAATAGTACCTACTATTAGTACCTTTCGCAAACGAGTGAGCGCGCGAGCACGCACACCGTCCGACCGATCACTCGATGCGTCTCCGACGAAGACCGAGTACAAACGAACGAACGAACACGAACCAAGACTCTTTTACCACTGAACTAACAGTACTAATAGAACTGTAAGATTGAGCTATGTATTACAGTTGATTGATTGTACTAGTACGGAGCGCTCCGCTCAGTGAACGATTAAGCACAAGCCTAGACTAGGGAATCCAATCTCGGTATACTGAGATCTCAATATACCGAGATCCCGCGTCATTTTCCAGTCCCACAAAGAGTGAGATTACCTGCGCGGGATCCGCAGAATTTGCGGGACTGGAAAGTAGCATAGAAACAGAAACGACTTGACTTTGTTTGAGTCGGGGGGTACGATGGGCAAGTATTTGTCATTTTAAATAATGCCCTTAAATCTATTCCACCCACTGGAAGGGCTGAAGGGGCTTTCTCTGCTGCAGGCTATCTAGCGTCGCACATTCGAAGCAGTCTGGTAGACGAGAAATTAGACACTTTATGTGTCCTTCGTAAAAAAATACAACAAGAACAGACTTAGACGTCTTAACTAGTCTTAAGTTTTTCCCTAAATGCTGTTTGTTTATTAAAATACTTCATCGGACGGGATGTTGCTTGTGCGACAGAAAAGGTGAGACAAGCATCTGACAACCACCCTCTATTTGGACAGCAAATCCCAAGAGCCCGACTGAAAAGTCGTAAGAGCTTTTGTATTTTTTAAACTTTCGCGATCAGAACTCATATTTATGGATATTATAAATACGCGATATATATATCTATGATATTATATATACGAGGTAATACGCGATAAATACCCGTGATAATATCCAACCGTAAGAGCTTTGTCCGAGTAACTCAAGCCGCACAAGACCACCCGACTGCAATGAAAGTCAAAGGCATGGAAGAAGACGCAACCACCATCGACTGATTTTATAACCCCGCAGGAACACCTACCCCCAGGTCTTGAGCTGCCGTGGCCGGTCTGGAAACCCATGAACAGACTCCGGATCCATGTTGGCCGCTGCAGACAAAACCTCTGCAAATGGGGAATGCGAGATTCCTCTCGGACTGAATGTGACCGCGAAGCTACCATTCAGTCTATGTCTCACTTGCTCACTTGTTCCTTGTGTCCCACGACCTGCACAAGGGAGGACCTTATCAAAGCCACAGACAATGCTGTAGAATTGTGGCTACTTTTACTCGAAAATCGTTTTAAAAAGGCAAACCATTGATAGGCTAGAAGAAGATTGAATAGGTAGTTATTTAATTAAAAGTAATCAATTAATATCTTCACATTTTTATTTTAACATATAAATACCTCTTTACTTACACAACACACACTTAATAGGCAGCTCATCTTACACCTGTGGGATCCCGCAAATTCCGAGATCCCGCGGGATCGTAAATCATCGGTCCCGCAAATACCGAGATCCCGCGGGACCGTAAATCATCGGTCCCGCAAATTACGTGATCCCGCGGGATCGTAAATCATCGGTCCCGCAAATACCGAGATGCCGCGGGATCATAAATCATCGATCCCGCAAATTCTGAGATCCCACGGGATCGTAAATCATCGGTCCCGCAAATTCTGAGATCCCGCGGGATCGTTTAAATCATCGGTCCCACAAATACCGAGATCACAAATAACGTGCGGGATTAATGCCCTTTATAAGACCCTATACATTTTAAACCATATAAACTAATTGTTATATTATTTTACGTATAAAAATTACAAATTACTATTGTACAGATTTCTAGCGATTTTAACTCTATAATACAGCTTACCAATAACTATTTATTTAAAATTCATTTATTTGTATGGCATTAAATTAAAAGTTTCCGAACGCTATGCTAGGAATATACTGTGAACACTCGACCCGATTCGAGCGAGGAGGAAGCGGTGCCGACGTGTGAGGTACTTCTGAACAAGTGAACAGTGTGATCAATTCTCACACTGATAGTTGACCGAATCGAGACTGTATTGTGAATTGAATGCAAGTTGGTATTCTGCTCCCTCGTGCTATTTAGTCTTCTTTCGATTCATGGCGACTAGAGATTGGAGTAAGATAGTGTTATAAATAAATAAATAATGCTGGACAGTTCACACTTTATAGCTTTTTTAGCCCCAAGCTAAGCAGGTACTAGATAACTAATATACCTAATACAGTAGATACATTACATAGATAGATATATTTTGTATTATACTTAGAATACCCAGATTACCCTGAACAAAAATCTGCAGATCGTTCAAATATTTGTTGCGAGGCGGGAATCGAACCCGCAACCTGCTGCCTCGCAGGCGAACCTTTGCCCGCCGCGCCACTGAGGTCGTCACTATATATATACGAGGTTTCATATATCATTGTAAAGCACAGATTCTGGCCAAAACTCATTTTTTATTCCCACTAATATTATAAATACAAAATTTTGTATGTTTGTTACTTCTTCACGCTGAAGCGACTGGACGTTTTCGGATGAAATTTGGAATAGAGATGGGTGGACTCCTGGAATAGCACATAGGCTATTTTTTTATTCCGATATTCCCACGGGTTCTAGACATTAGCGGGTAAAATTGCGGGTGCCGCTAGAGATTAATATTTTTTAAAAGAGTATACGGTTAAACCACTGTTTTTCTTTGTGCATCGTATATATTAGAAACTCTTTTAATCAGTCCAAAAGTGTGTTCAAACGTGTTCTAGGGTCGGGTGTTTGCAGTATATTCCTAGCATTATTCTGGCTCAAAAGATTACATAATTTTTATATACATAATCAAATGCACCATAGTTGTTAATTGAACGTTTTTTTAAAAACGTCTTTGGCAAGTAATATTGGGGGGTCGGGGTGTAGGTTGGATTACTCTCTACGACAGACGCTACTGGCAGCACAGATACGGCCGTCTCAACTGTCATTGATGATGACGTAGTCTGGTGTTTGATCACGTGACAAACACGTACAAACTTCTTTCTTCTGTTCAAGTTAACAATTATCTTTTCGAAATAACTATATTTTTCTTTCAATAATGCATATAACCTTGCTAGCTAGGTCTCATCTCTGGTAAAACGAGTTTTTGTGTGTTTACACGCATTTTCCAAACATCTAGCTAAGCTAGGTCCCCCAGGTACTTTATGTGACAAACATGTAAAAGAAAGGATTTAGATTCTAATCGTAATTTTTTGGTGAATTTAATTATCCGCGTTATCCGAATTAGCCGGGTTTAGCGACGTCATTAACTAGATTAGAAAATTGACGGATATCCGGATTGTTGGGATATCCGGATTGCAAGCCCTAGTCAGGTCACGTCGCGTCGCGTGGTGTAAACTAAGCCTTTTTCCCTTTACAAGCATTCAGTAAGTAAAATATTCATAGAATTTGTATGTAATTAGTAATTCTAAGCTACGATTTGAACATGTCTCCTTTCTCTGGGCTCTTTCAACACGTACGACGTGGTCCTTCTGAGAGTGCCCATTGAATCTGGAAATAAAATTTAAAAATATGTGAGAAAATACGAATAATATGAAATAAATTATGAATACTTATTGTAGGTACTTTTTCTTTCACCTAAATGTCGGCAAAGACTTTAACTTCAAGTTGAAAGTATAATTCTGTGATGCGGCTGAAAAAAATTAAAAACCATCGCATCACAGAATCATAAGTTCTACTTGAAGATAAAGTCTTTGCCGACATTTAGAGAAAGAAAAGGTACAAAAATCGTTTGGAAATTGAATCAAATTTTCAGTTGAAAACAGCTGCACTTTGTTGTTTATTTTTCCCATGGTTCACGAACAGGTAGAACATTTTTGTACGTTCATACATACATAAGCGTTTATCCCCGAAAGGTTAGGCAGAGCCTCAGAAGGGCCTCATTTCACTGTGGGTTCACTCCTTCAGCTCCAAGCCGCTAGCGGCAGAACAGTTCTTACTATGGTTATGTCGCGAGGGGCGCGCAGGCGAGGCGGGCGCGGAGGGCGGGCCTCGCGAGGGGCGCGCAGGCGAGGCGGGCGCGGAGGCCGGGCCTCGCGAGGGGCACGCAGGCGAGGCTGGCGCGGAGGCCGGGCCTCGCGCGCGGCGCTACGACCAGCGCAGCTCCTTCAGCTCCAGGCCTCCGGCGGCAGAACAGTTCTCTTGGATCTGGAAGAACACAAATCAGCGCGTGAGAGGAGGTAGGACCTCCTACCTTAGAGCACTGCAGGCCTCCGTACCGGATGGAAGAAGGCTTGTGTAGTTCACGTACGCAGAATGATTAGAAGTTATTTCCCACTATTGAACGAGAATGAACTATTCCCCGAGATCATCCTTACTAAAGTTCAATAGAGTTCTATAGTTCCTTTCTCTATAGAGTGACGCGCGCGCACGCACACCGTCCGACCGATCACTCGACGGTCATCAAAAATAGGTAATAAATAAAATCATAATCCTACTAATCCTACCAGTACTAACTTTTCTAAAGTTTGATGTCTGCCTCCATCAACCGAGTTCCTGCATCTTGCTACAGGTGTCGTCGTTTGTGTATGGACGTTACCTCGTATCTGGAGGGTGCGGGCGGCACGTGTGTGGCCGGGGAGCACCTGGCGCAGCCCTGCCGCAGCACTGTTCTAGTGGAGGAGCCCCCGCGCATCGCAGTCCGCAGCTCCTGGAAATTACGATTTACATTACATAAGCTGGAGCATGCCGCAAAATTCCATAGATTTGATTTTTAACAGACTAAATCAAGTACAATATTCAAATTATAAATATGCATGAATACTACATTATAATTCCGAGGGATCACTGCACCAGAAACACGATAGGACTATATTTTCTCGATAAAAAAAAAGTAACGTCTATTTTTTTGTTTAGACTCGATTGTTTATTAAAAAGCGTGTGTCTATGTGTGTATGAACGTACAAAAATATTCTACCTGTTCATTAACCATGTGAAAACTAAGCTTTTTGTGAAAAATATATTTTTCAATTCAAACTTTAATAAAATTTGTGATCGTAACCGTCTGCTGATCAAAATGAGCCTAAACACGGGCAATCTACTATTATACATCGAGGAGTTCCGTTGTCCACCTTCCGTCTCCATGATCAGATCAGCTCGCTGTCACCATCATATTGCATTGTCATCGGAACTTGACAAGTATACCATCTGTCAGCTCAATCGGTTGAGGATAACTGCTTTAAAATTCAGTTGCAAGATTCCATTCGGATTCCACCCAGACAAACATACAAGTTTGCAAGTTTGCAACATTGCAAGTTAAATAAAAGTTTGTAATAAATAACTTGAACTTAAAGATGACGGAGGAATTTACAGAGATGGTAAGATTACCTGTCCCATTTCACTGCAGAGCGACTGCCTGCCTTGCGTCGCGTTCTTCCTGGTGTTCCAGCAGAACTCGAGGATGGCGACCACAATGGCGAGCGCGAGGCCGCACAGCAGCGTCACGAACACTCCGCCTGAAACAGGTTATTGGTCTACTGCTCAAACCCGGACTCATTCGAGATGATACACAGTCAAGATGAAAAGTATTTTATTCATTGAAATCACAAGGATCATTTTCAATCGTCTTATAAACTAAATGTACTCCTGTTCCATCGCGTCCAACCTAGAAGAATCAGGCAACAAACTAGGTTTGTGTAGTTCACGTACGAAGAATGATTATGAATTATTTGCCACTATTGAATGAGAACGAACAATTTTTTTTTTTTTTTTTTTTTTTTTAACATTGATAGACCTTTGTTTGACCACGATCTCACCTGTTGGTAAGTGACGATGTGGCCGAAGATGAAGCACAAAGGTCTAGAAGGCACCTATTCACTCTTGACTTGAAGAGACCCAGATTATAGTTTTCAGGAAAGACAGACAATTCCCCGAGATCATCCTTATTAGTTCAATACTACTATTAGTTCCTTTCGCAAACGAGTGAGCGCGCGAGCACGCACTCCGTCCGACCTATCACTCGATGCGTCTCCGACGAAGACCGAGTACAAACGAACGAACGAACACGAACCAAGACCCTTTTACCAGTGAACTAACAGTACTAATATAACTATAAGACTGAACTAGTACATTGATTGATTGTACTAGTACGGAGAGCTCCGCTCAGTGAACTTATAAGCACATGCCTACAACAAACACGGCTCGGCTTTATTAGATGATACTAATTGTACTCCTGTTCCATCTCGACCAAACCCAGAAGAATCAGGCAACAAACACGGCTCGGCTTTATTAGATGATACTAAATGTACTCCTGTTCCAACGCGACCAAACCCAGAAGAATCAGGCAACAAACACGGCTCGGCTTTATTAGATTATACTAAATGTACTCCTGTTCCAACGCGACCAAACCCAGAAGAATCAGGCAACAAACACGGCTCGGCTTTATTAGATTATACTAAATGTACTCCTGTTCCAACGCGACCAAACCTAGAAGAATCAGGCAACAAACACGGCTCGGCTTTATTAGATGATACTAAATGTACTCCTGTTCCAACGCGACCAAACCCAGAAGAATCAGGCAACAAACACGGCTCGGCTTTATTAGATGATACTAAATGTACTCCTGTTCCAACGCGACCAAACCTAGAAGAATCAGGCAACAAACACGGCTCGGCTTTATTAGATGATACTAAATGTACTCCTGTTCCAACGCGACCAAACCCAGAAGAATCAGGCAACAAACACGGCTCGGCTTTATTAGATGATACTAAATGTACTCCTGTTCCAACGCGACCAAACCCAGAAGAATCAGGCAACAAACACGGCTTGGCTTTATTAGATGATACTAGATGTACTCATGTTCCAACGCGACCAAACCTAGAAGAATTAGGCAACAAACACGGCTCGGCTTTATTAGATGATACCAAATGTACTCCTGGTCCAACGCGACCAAACCTAGAAGAATCAGGCAACAAACACGGCGCGCGCTTTATTAGAGGATCCTTCTTACTACTCGGTGGGGAGCGTCTGTGTTGTGCCTCGAGAACAAGTGGAAGCTGATTCAAAGAAAAAGAGAACTAACTTTAAAAGCTTAGGTAGGGAGTCAAAAGTAAGATGTAGGTACTATTATTTATTCTGTTGATGTAGAGAGAATCAGCACAATTTCATAAGGCAGCACACGCTACGTTACACCTGGTACACCTTAATAATATGTAGGAAAAGATATTGCAAACTGACATGTTAGCTATCAGGGGGCAGAGCGACATCAAGCCACGCGGTTTTCTTTCTAAACAACAAAACTACCAAGGTACTACCACCATACCTATTTCTGCCGCAAAGCAGTAGTGCTCGCACTGCTGCTGTGTTCCGGTTTGAAGGGAACGGTGGCCGTTTTACTGAAACTTTGGTAAACAATTTCCACCAATATGTCACGCAATTCACTTCCATTTCATTTCACTACACTAACATAGCTGCATTGGTTAAAATGCCACCAAAATAACACAAAAACACTAGGAAAAGAAATAAAATAAAAGTAGACGACATCTCTTTTAAAAAATGGCGATGACAGATGGCCCCACCTGATGTTAAGCGGTAACCTCTGCCTGTAACAATGCATTGCTTCACAGGTCACGTCCACCTAGGACGCGTCCTATGCGGCATTGCACTGCGCCACCCTGACACATTTTATACTACCAAGGTATCAAACAAGTTTACGACCCACCTGTTGGTAAGCGGTTACCGTAGCCTATGGACGCTTGCAATACCAGAGGCATCACACGCGCGTTGCCAACCCTTTAAACATTTCCAAACACCCCTTTTGAAGAACCCCACACTATAGTCGGTTGGGAAAACCTCAGCATCATTACACAACCTGAGTGTTCGCGGGAGGAAGTTCCTCTGAAACCGCACAGTCTGGGACCACACTGGCTCAAAGGTGTCCGGATGAATCCTCAGCCGATGGCGATCGATAAAGATGAAACGTCTCATGTGCCTGTAATTTCACCGGCAACCATACTCTTCAAACCCGAACACAGCAATGCGAGCACTATTGCTTTGCGGCAGAAATAGGTATGGTGGTAGTACATCCTCGCACGCTCTCTTTTTCAAAAAACGCTCTACCTACTATAGTTTTACCCAAAATATAAGTCCGATCGAATGTTTTCGTTTACGCAGAAAAGCGCAGACTGATATCCGACAGTAGCCGAACGTATAGTATAGCCACATCTTAGAGTCGACTGATAAACGACCGACTGCGATTTTTCCACGAAATCGATTAACCAATAACAGCGCAAGATTTTAGCGCGCGATTGCTATTGGTAGAAAGATGGTTCCCGCGCTATAGAAATTGGTCTACGGCGCAGTATATCGGGGCGACTTATATATTGGGTAAAACTGTACTACAGTGTTCCTACGCTTTCTACACTAGCCGTCACTACACAAGCTTGAAAACCTTACCAATATTCTGCACACCCAATGGATTCGCCTTGCTGTCCTTGCCGTCTCGGTTGCAGACATCTCCCGTGTTCTTCCACCACTTGTCGTACAGGATCTGGATCACCCCCCTCTCCTGCAGCTCGAGGATCGCGAGCGAGATCCTGTCGCGCCACGGGCTGCCCTTCCACGTGGCTATCCCGTAGCCCTGCAAATTACAATGAAAGGGGTGATGACATGTTAAAATTTTGTAGTCGTTGCGTTACACGCTCACTCAGTACAAAAACTACAATATATACTACTCAGTAACAGTAAAGGTTACAAACATGATGTTAATACAAGTGATCTTTGTTTTCAAAAACCCATCAACCTCACTTCGGAGTCTTTAGACTCTCCTCGGAGTCCAGCAGACTCACCTCGAAGTTCAGTACACTCCAATTGTAACCATTCAACCTCACCTCAGAGTCTTTGGACTTACCTTGGAGTCCAGCAGACTCACCTCGAAGTACAGTAGACTCCAGATGTACCTAATCCATCAACCTCACCTTGTAGTCTTTAGACTCACTTCGGAGTTCAGCAGACTCACCTTGGAGTTCAGCAGCCCCCCGATCTGCGTGAGGTTGCAGTCCCGCTGCCAGCGATAGTCTAGCATGGTAGACTCCATGAGGAAGGCGTAGTTGCCGGACAGCACGCGCCTCCCTCCTCGTAGGACGGAGCGTACAGTTCAAACTCACCTTGGAGTCCAGCAGCCCCCCGATCTGCGTGAGGTTGCAGTCCCGCTGCACGCGATGGTCTAGCATGGTGGACTCCATGAGGAAGGCGTAGTTGCCGGACAGCACGCGCCTCCCTCCTCGTAGGACGGAGCGCACAGTTCAAACTCACCTTGGAGTCCAGCAGCCCCCCGATCTGCGTGAGGTTGCAGTCCCGCTGCACGCGATGGTCTAGCATGGTGGACTCCATGAGGAAGGCGTAGTTGCCGGACAGCACGCGCCTCCCTCCTCGTAGGACGGAGCGCACAGTTCAAACTCACCTTGGAGTCCAGCAGCCCCCCCCTCTGCGTGAGGTTGCAGTCCCGCTGCACGCGATGGTCTAGCATGGTGGACTCCATGAGGAAGGCGTAGTTGCCGGACAGCACGCGCCTCCCTCCTCGTAGGACGGAGCGCACAGTTCAAACTCACCTTGGAGTCGAGCAGCCCCCCGATCTGCGTGAGGTTGCAGTCCCGCTGCACGCGATGGTCTAGCATGGTAGACTCCATGAGGAAGGCGTAGTTGCCGGACAGCACGCGCCTCCCTCCTCGTAGGACGGAGCGCACAGTTCAAACTCACCTTGGAGTCGAGCAGCCCCCCGATCTGCGTGAGGTTGCAGTCCCGCTGCACGCGATGGTCTAGCATGGTGGACTCCATGAGGAAGGCGTAGTTGCCGGACAGCACGCGCCGCACGCCCTCCTCGTAGGACGGCACGAGCGCGGGGGGGGAGGTCGTGGACATGTGAAGCCACATCTTTTGATAGATGTCTATGTTTGAATCCTGGAGACAGGTGTAGTTAAGATGAGAAGTTTTTATTGACAGGTATGCCAAATTTCAGCTCAATAGGTTGAGGATAACTGCTTTAAAATTCAGTTTCAAGATTCCACCCGGACAAACATACATTGCAAGTTAAAAAAATAAGAGCTTGCAAAAATAGTTTGACTTTTGGTGAGCACTAAGTATTTCTTACCCTAAAGAAGGTCATAGTGGAGCCTCCGTTGAGCGTCCCGTACTGTATACTGCTCTGCGCCGCGAGGTCTGCCGCGCTCTGTATGGGCAGCACGGTGCGTTCCACTGTCAGGAAGGCAGCCAGGTTCGCGGTGTACGACGAGAGGATGATCAGCGTGAAAAACCACCATATGCCGCCGACTATACGGGTGGAAGTCGCCTGGCAAATCACAAAAGATTGTATGAGATACAAAATATTTGCATACCATTTAGGTACACGACCTATACGCACTGACACACGATATGTATATGTTACGTTCACATTAAATACACAATAGTATTATAAGTTTTTTGGGTATATTTAATCCGGCTGGCCACGTCAGTCGGATGCACCCCGAGAAGTGGGCGAACGTAGTAACTCCTTGGGTGCCTGAAGACGGAAGGCGTCGACGGGGCCGACCGAGAAGGCGTTGGCGGGACGATCTCGAAGCTCACGAGAAGGAGTGGTGGGAAACTGCCAAAGGCCGGGATGCCTGGAAAATTTTGGGGGAGACCTTTGCCCAGCAGTGGGACACAGTTTAATTTTGTTAATTTAAATATTATTGTAACCAGGTACTTACTAGACAGTACTTGGGTTTAAATAGTGAAACCTCATAATGGCTACCCAATAGTACCTAATATGGAAGGTTACGCAGTGTCTACAACACAAGTCTAGCACTTAGTGTAGATACTGTAACTAATATCTACGTAGTACAAGCCATTATAATGTGAGTCTTATTATAATTAGAATATATTTTGAATTGCTTGTTTATTTTTGGGAATAAATAAATTTTAATTTAATTTCAAATTTTAATTTAATTTAATAAGTTAAGAAAAAAGAAAAAAAAAAAAAAACATTACCGTGTTTTGGATTTTTAAACCTTAAAGATTTCGTGAATACCTACAGTGTTTTCTAAATAGTGTATTTTCACTTTTCACATTGCAGGTAATAGCTAGCAGAATAAAATATTTACACCGGTATAAAACAGATTTAAAGAAAACGATTGAGCCCTGTTAAGGCTTAACACAATAAGAAAGTGCTTTGTGAAGATGTTTATTGTGATCTCAAAGTTAGTGGTCAGTTTTCAGTGACAATATAGACGCAGTGAGGAAATGTCTATATTATAATTTTATTCAACAAAACGGTAAGTTTTTATAAATAGTTGCTAATGAAGAAAATAATAAGAAATTTCAACAGGATTCTTGTAGTGGTATTAGTTTTATGACCTCTCCATTCATAAGGCCACAATTAACGATTTAGTGATGAGTCCCCCATCATCCATTTTTGCCGTGATTCCCCCGCGACTCGAGGGATGAGATACAAGTGACATCGCGTGACTCGACCGGTTAAGATGTATTGGATTTACACGGCAGTTTAGGTACACACAATATAGCAGGTATGCACTAGGCACGAACATACCTACTAGGCATTACCTTAGGGTTGAGTCCGGAGCCCTGCCGCAGGAAGGTGCCCGTGATGAACCAGAACGAGTTACACACGCTGAACTGATTCGTGAGGAGCTTCGTCTCGTGCCCGCAGATGTGGGTGCTTGTGGACCTGCGAATCAGACGGTCAACATAACAACCAACATTCACATACACAGACCTGATCCCACACTAGAATCCCCTGTGTCGTGTGTATGACCACACCACAACACAGACACCATGACACAACACAGACACGGAACTAATAACATAACACCCAACAGTCACATACACAGTCCTGATCCCACACTAGGGTCCCCTGTGTCGTGTGTATCAGGAACTACCAGCACCATGACACAACACGGACACGGAACTAATAACATAACACCCAACAGTCACATACATAGTCCTGACCCCACACTAGGATCCCCTATGTCGTGTGTATCAGGAACTACGAGCACCATGATACAACACAGACACGGAACTAATAACACAACACCCAACAGTCACATACATAGTCCTGAGCCCACACTAGGATCCCCTGTGTCGTGTCTATCAGGAACTACGAGCACCATGACACAACACAGACACGGAACTAATAACATAACACCGAACAGTCACATACATAGTCCTGAGCCCACACTAGGATCCCCTGTGTCGTGTCTATCAGGAACTACGAGCACCATGACACAACACAGACACGGAACTAATAACATAACACCCAACAGTCACATACATAGTCCTGAGCCCACACTAGGATCCCCTGTGTCGTGTCTATCAGGAACTACGAGCACCATGACACAACACAGACACGGAACTAATAACATAACACCCAACATTCACATACATAGTCCTGATCCCACACTAGGATCCCCTGTGTCGTGTCTATCAGGAACTACGAGCACCATGACACAACACAGATACGGAACTAATAACATAACACCCAACAGTCACATACATAGTCCTGAGCCCACACTAGGATCCCCTGTATCGTGTCTATCAGGAACTACAAGCACCATGACACAACACAGACACGGAACTAATAACATAACACCCAACAGTCACATACATAGTCCTGAGCCCACACTAGGATCCCCTGTGTCGTGTCTATCAGGAACTACGAGCACCATGACACAACACAGACACGGAACGAATAACATAACACCCGACAGTCACATACATAGTCCTGACCCCACACTAGGATCCCCTGTGTCGTGTCTATCAGGAACTACGAGCACCATGACACAACACAGACACGGAACTAATAACATAACACCCAACAGTCACATACATAGTCCTGACCCCACACTAGGATCCCCTGTGTCGTGTATATCAGGAACTACGAGCTCCATGACACAACACAGACACGGAACTAATAACATAACACCCAACAGTCACATACATAGTCCTGACCCCACACTAGGATCCCCTGTGTCGTGTCTATCAGGAACTACGAGCACCATGACACAACACAGACACGGAACTAATAACATAACACCCAACAGTCACATACATAGTCCTGACCCCACACTAGGATCCCCTGTGTCGTGTGTATCAGGAACTACGAGCACCATGACACAACACAGACACGGAACTAATAACATAACACCCAACAGTCACATGTCTGATCCTTTAGACTTTTCAAAGCAGCCAACGCAACGGAGACGCAAGAGATTTGGGTTCGATTCTAGCTGCGGGACAAATGTTTGCATGATCTGCATATATTAGCTCCGTGTCTGTGTTTTGTCATGGTGCTTGTAGTTCCTGATACACACGACACAGGGGATCCTAGTGTGGGGTCAGGACTGTGTGTGTGACTGTTGGGTGTTACGTTTGTTGAGGAGACAGTGTCCTGTGAGTGTCGCCACGATGGTGCGAAGGTCTATTCTTTGAAGGTTGAGCAGGCGACGTGTCAGTTGTCGTGAGACAGCTGGTAGGGCTGCTCTTGACTGTCTGCAGTCCGTGAACCGTGCCCAGCGTTCCCTGTGTTGGTTAATGGTGCGGAGCCGCATCCATGTGCGTAGCTGAGAGAAGGGCAGAGGGTGGAATGGAGATGGGCCCTCTGTGGTTGTTTCCGACCCTCTTCTAGCTAGATTATCTGCGGCGAATATAAAAACCGGACAAGTGCGATTCGGACTCGCGCACGAAGGGTTCCGTACCATTTTCTATAAAAATGGCAAAAAAACACGTTTGTTGTATGGCACCTTTAAATATTTTATGTTTTTTTTTAGTATTCGTTGTTATAGCGGCAACAGAAATACATCATCTGTGAAAATTTCAACTGTCTAACCATCACGGTTCATGAGATACAGCCTGGTGAAAGGCGGACAGACAGACAGACAGACGGACAGCCGGGCCTTAGTAATAGGGTCCCGTTTTACCCTTTGGGTACGGAACCCTAATAAGGGGTTCTTACCATTCATAAGGTGAGAACCTGGCCATGACGAATAGAGTGAACGACACGAGGATGTAGGCAGCGAGCACATACAGCCAGATCTCTATAGCCAGCGGGTTCAGGAAGCTGAAGAGACGGGTCGGCTGGGAGGTCGGAACCTGAAATACATTCTTAATAAATATAAGGAAAGAAAGAAAGAAAAAATATTTATTTGGAACGGCACACATGGGTAGAGAAAATGACACTCAACAAAAATAAATAAAAAAAAGAAAACATAATAGATAAAAATACAAAAGGCAAACTAAGTATATCTTAAATAATAATACAACTTATAAAAATAGGTATGTACAAAAAGTGCTGTGGTGTGGTGTGTCCAGCCTAAGAATAGACCCCTCTGTCTCCTCCCATGGAGGTCGTAAACGCCGACTAAGGGATTGCACCACCTTGATCTAAGTGAGTTTATTGACATTCTTTTTTTTTTTTTTCTAATGGTTTTTAATGCAGTTGACCGCCTGGGGCCATGACTGTGTTACCGGGCTTTTGGTGAGCGCAGATGGCGCTCAACCAGTAAAGTTATAGGATGGGGCAACTAGCACAAGGGCACCACTTAGGTACGGACCTCGGCTTGGGCTGTTGCCGGTTTGGGAGGAACGGGCAAAACGCCCCGGAACATGCTTGTACCGGTTTAGGCGTAAGGTACAGAAGGTACTTAGAAGGTTCGTCGACCTCGCCGGCGAGGTCGGTGCAAAGGTAGAGTGTTGTCTCTGTCTTGACTGGATGACATCATTACCGGTAGTGATAGGGTCATCAGGATCACCAAGAACCTGTCTTGGTCTACGGAGGGACTACAAGAGTTTATTGACCTACATTTATCTTAGACTATATCGAAAACACCAAAACGCATCGATAGCGCGATGCAGGATTTACATTATTTAGCAGTGCCATCTAGTTCTACACTGACCTTGAATAGTATGCCGATCCCCAAGTTCATGAAGGGCTTGGTGAAGTCTATGACGGCTTCCCGCGCGTAGTTGATGGTCATGGAGGCCACGGCGATGTCTGCTTTCTGGAACAATGTTCACGTTATTATTATTATTATATCACTCATTTATTAAAAATCTCGTAAAAAAATATATTCTTCACTATAAAGCAATACTATCTACAAAAAAATAAATAGTAAAAAACATTATAGTGAAAAATATAAATCAAAACGGGGAACCACCGACCGCGGAGCGAGGCCCAAACGGTCGGGGGCTAGGACTGCAGAGAGAGGAACCTCCTGACTATACGTGCCGAGTCCAGGAGTACCGCCTTCTGAATCTGACCCTTGATCCAACTATTTAGCGAGAGCTTCTTAAGGTACTGGTCGAAGCTCTTCGCAATCAGTCCATTCACTGAAACGACTATCGGGACGATAATCGTTGAATCCACATCCCACATGGCGGTAATCTCGTGAGCCAAGTCAAGGTACTTGCTTAACTTGTCTTTCTCGGCCTTCACGAGATTAGCATCATGCGGGATAGTGACATCAACAAGTATCGCCCGGCGTTCCGACCGGTCTACCAACACGATATCAGGCTTATTGGCAACAATAGTCCTATCCGTGATGATAGACCGGTCCCAGTAGAGCGTGGCACGGCCATTTTCAAGAACCGGCTGAGGCACGTACTTATAGTACGGCACCTCAGGTCCCACAAGGTCGTATCGGAGGGCAAGTTGCTGGTGAATGATCCTGGCTACTTGGTTGTGTCTGTGCAGATACTCTGAGTTAGCAAGATGCGAACAACCCGAAAGCACATGCCTGAGGGATTCTCCGGGACGGTGACATGCTCTACAGATATCAACCGTCCCATCCTTCATGATGTACTTTCGATAGTTGTTCGTCTTGGTGACCTCATCCATAATCGCACAGACAAAACCCTCGGTTTCCCCAAAGAGGTCACCGAAACGTAACCAGTTTACTGAAGCGAGCAGATCTACATCGGGCCCTGTGAGGGCCTTGTAAAACCGCCCGTGCAGTTCCTTGCTCTCCCATACGGTCTTGCGTTCCTGAGTGCTCAGGGCTGATGGTTTACGCCAGTTCTCTTTTGCTAAGGAGAGCGGGGTAAAGTTCTTATCAACTGCAACGACATCGTGATGCATCCCGTACTCGGCATGGAGGAAGTACTCCCTGAGATTGCACACCTCGCGGTTGTGGAGAGTCTTGGCATTTAAAAAGCCTCGACCTCCATCCTTCCGCGGGATGTACATTCTCATAACCGACGAACGAGGGTGTCGCATGCGATGGGTCGTTAATAGTTGACGAACTCTACAATCCAGGGCATCTAACTCTGTCTGTGTCCACCTTAATATGCCGAAGGTGTATATGAGCAGAGGCATAACCCAGCCGTTAAACGCGCGAACCTTGTTGCCTCCCGACAAAAGACTGTTAAGTACTTTTGTCAAGCGGCAAAAGAAACGCTCCTTCACCGACTGCTTTATGTCCCCATCTACTATGCCTAACGACTCCGACATACCAAGGTATTTGTAGGTTTCGACTTCGGAGAGAGATCTGAGTGACATTGTCTCAGAAAGCTGCAAGTTCGTGGAATTTACAACTTTCCCCCGCTGTACTTGCATGACCGCACACTTATCTACACCAAACTCCATACTGATAGCGTTGCTGAATACCTGTGTGATATTCAACAACGCTACCAGCTTATTATTATTATTATTATTCTGTTACGGTTAATTTCATCTCGGCTTCAGCCGGATGACTACGGGCCTAGGCCAAGTCAGTGTCATGGTTATGGGTTGTTTGTTGTTCCTGAGACGTGGCATAAAGTTGGTCGGTTTGCAAGAATCTCCTAGTTGTCCGGCATGTATTTAAAACAACTGCGCTTTGTAGGCTATTGTTGACTGCAGCGCCATCTATGCATCAACGTTTAAACCACGAACCCAAATCCATATGACTACCCTATCAAATAGACGATATTAGTTATTTAATATTCCATTCTCCCGAACTAGTTTGGGCCAAAACACAAGCACTATAACACGTTATCCAAAAACGGCAATATAGACTTAAGGTGGATGCGCACGCTTGCGGCGCGAAATTCAAATTTTTTGGGTGTTTTTTGCCCATTACAGCTCATCAACACTTCTTTAGATGACGAAAGTTGAGTTCGCGACAACTAGGAGACTTAACACACATGTTTTAATCGATAGTATCTCATAAATATCATCAGTTTAGCTATGATACCCCGAAACACATTTTTACAGTGTTTTTGTTTGTTTAGGGGTATCGTAGCTAAACTGATGATATTTATGAGATACAATCAATTAAAACATGTGTGTTAGGTCTCTTAGTTGTCGCGAACTCAACTTTCGTCATCTGAAGAAGTGTTGATGACCTGTAAAGGACAAAAAACACCAAAAAATTTGAATCTCGCGCCGCAAACGTGATCATTCACCTTAAGCGAGCCCCTACATAAATTTAAAAAACATTTTGGTTAGCCTCCGCTCTTATTTTGCTTCCTATTATTTGTGTCCTTTTATGGTAGAAATAGGTTTAAGGTGGTTGCTCTCGCTTGTGGCGTGTTTTTTTGTGTGTTTTGCTCATTACAGCTCATCAACACTTTTTCAGATAGCGAAAGATGATCTCGCGAGAACTAAGGGACTTATCACACATGGTGTTATTAACTTCGACCAAAATAAAAAGTATTTGGTCGAAGGTAATTAAACATATGGCTGGATGTTCCAAACCGACCCTTGCGTTTATGGGATAAGGAATATTTTATTTTGACGTAGTGAAACATGGCATGTTTAGAGTTTTAGATTGATTTATCGATCTCGGGGACATTCGTCAGGTTCCTTTTTCGTCAGAATAAATTATTGCCTGTTTTTTTTCTGACAAAACGGTGTTCTGGTTATT
The DNA here is from genome assembly GCA_932527175.1 of Operophtera brumata. NCBI lineage: Eukaryota > Metazoa > Arthropoda > Insecta > Lepidoptera > Geometridae > Operophtera > Operophtera brumata. The sequence goes on along the minus strand of OW052232.1, from coordinate 31,689,824 downwards.
CCTTTTTCGTCAGAATAAATTATAAGCTGTATTTTTTTTCTGACAAAACGGGGTTCTGGTCGTATTCCTTTTTCGTCAGAATTAATTATAGGCTGTTTTTTTTTCGGACAAAACGGGATTCTGGTCATATTCCTTTTTCGTCAGAATTAATTATAGGCTGTTTTTTTTTTCGGACAAAACGGGATTCTGGTCATATTCCTTTTTCGTCAGATTAAATTATAGGCTGTTTTTTTTACTGACAAAAGCGGGCGCTTATATTTAGACAGGCGGTTTTTAAGGGTTCCGTAGTCAACAACGAACGCTTATAGTTTTGCCATGTCTGTCCGTACGTCCGTCCGCAGCCTAGCTCATGGGCTCTCTTAGTACTAGAAAGCTGTAATTTGGAATGGAACCTTTAAAGATCCGACAAAGTGGTAAAGTAAATTTTTTAAAAATCATCTCCCGCTTCTTCCCACTGCTCAACTAAATTGCTCAACTGCTCAAGTTGAGCAGTGTATTACCCTTATAAACCCCAACTCTGAACAGGTATATTGTATTATTAGTTAATATATAAATAATTAATACAATATACTAGAATATAATATATCATACAATAATAATATTAATTATTAATAATTAATATATGTATGTGGGTATTTAGTTTTAAGTATTGTTTATTAATTATAAATTGGATCATGTTGTCTGAATAAATGAATTATAATTTAATTAATTACGGGCTCATTCGCAAAACGTCCACTTTTCAAAATGTACAGCCAATTTTTTCGCAAAATGTAAACTGTACGCTCTCTCAAAATGACCACTTCGCAAAATGTTCACTGGATTTTTTCTCAAAATTAAAACTAAAATGTAGACTGGCCTTTTCATAAAACGACATCTCACTTTTTTTTACTGTGAATTTTATTAAGTACATGTCTTTTTTTTTACATTTCCACTTTTTTTACTTTTCGTTAGGTACTTTTTTACTTTTATTTATAGTGTTTCTTTTTTACGCACTACCAGCCGCACTTACTCTATCCACCAGTTCGCGAACAATGCCGTTCCAGTGTCCGGTGTTGGGGTCGCGCGCGCCGTACATGTTGTCCGGGACGAGCCGCAGCCGGTAGTGGAAGCCGGCGCGCGCCGCCACCTTTGCGAGGAGGTCTATACAGAACCCCTCGAAGCGAGCGTTGCCTTGAAGGTTCCAGCCTTCCTTCACCATCACGTACGGTTTCTCCTGGGAAAAGATGATTTGTTTGAGTGATGTTCCATGGTGAAAGAATTCTTGACTACTAGAATTGTGCCTTTGATTTCACTGTGTGAACACCCCAATGTGAGCACTACTGCTTTGCGGCAGAAATAGGTATGGTGGTACTTCCCCGGAAGAACTCTTTCACAAAAACAACTTTCTTTTTTGTGAAAGAGCTTGTCTATTTCTGCCGCAATGTACTACTTAGTAGTCGTCCGGGGAAGTACCTAATACCACCATACCTATTTCTGCCGCAAAGCAGTAGTGCTCGCATTGCTGTGTTCCGTTTTGAAGGGTGAAATTACAGGCACATTCTTCTTCATGTATCGGGTGGCGGGCGCAGTGCAATGCCACATAGAGCGCTTCCTAGATGGACGTGACCTATGATGTAATGTATTGTTAAAGGCAGAGCTTACAGGGTCCAGTGGGCAGCCAGCACTGTCCCCCCACCCTCTCCTCCTGATAGATGCATCAGTTGCAGCTGGAAGTCAAGCACTAACCTCAACAGTGACGACAGTTAGGGTAACATTCGGTGGAGGGTCCCGCTTGTACGCCGCGGGGTCCGTTATGGCCAGCCCCTCGCCGGGGGTCCAGTGGCCGGCCAGCACGGTCCCTCCCCCCTCTCCTCCTGATAGACGCATCAGTTGAAGCTGGAAGTCCGTCCGGAGACCGTCCTTGAAGGCTATAGGTCCGGTCAGGCCGTGGGCATGTACCTACAATAAGCATAGTGGTTCACCGAGGGTTTCGTACAAACCTATAGGTATCTAAAAATGTATTTTTTTCGCAATTTTTGCTTTATCTGTGCTATAAGACGTTGCTACGTACCAAATTTCAAGATTCTGAGTTCACGGGAAGTACCCTGTAGGTTTTGATACCCTTGCGAGTGACGAAAATTTGCAGCATAAACGGCTGTATCTTTTGATTGCGTTGGCTCAGAAATTTGATTTTTTCACAGCTCCAAGGGACAGTAGACCTGAGTATTTGATATGAAGTTCAATTTGATACCTCTACGCGTTCCTGAGAAAAAGGGTCTTGACAGACAGACGGACGGACAACAAAGTAATCCTATAATGGTTCTGTTTTTCATTTTGTGGTACGGAACCCTAAAAAGTGCAATAAATGTATATGCCGTGGTGTGTCCGGACACATCATATTGAAGACGTTACGCTGTATGCTTAGGCCCGTCGCTTACCGTGTTGATATTGTCGAGGAGAGTCCTCCCAAGGGCCCAGGGCGCGTCCTTTTCGCACGACACCTCGTCGGCCTGCAAGCCCTCCGTGGCACCTATCGCCTGCGCCACCACTTGTACGGCGTCGTACAAAAGGGCTGGTTCAGTCTGCAACACCAAAGAGTACCCATTAGACTGCGCCAAAACCAGGCAGAAATCTTCATACAAAAAAAACCGCCCCGCGCCGCTAGAAATAGCAGTGTTTGAATATCCCGTAAAATATAGATAATTTTACAAAACTCCTAGAGTGAACCCTCGGCTTTGTTGTATTTCGATCACAGATGTTCCCAATAACAATAATATGCGCCATTTTAATAAACAATTGAATCTAGGCAAAAGTTAGAGGTTTTTTTTTTTTTTCTATCAAGAAAATATTGTCCTATCGTGTTTCTGGTACAGTGATCCCTCGGAATTTTATTGTAGTATCCATGCATATTTATAAATTGAATACTTGTATTAGTCAAATCTAAGATAAGCAATTTTGCGGCATACCCCACTTTAATTACATAGAAGTAGCACGTACAAGATTAGGTACTAGTTAAGAGTTGTGGTAAAGCTAATGTAGCAAGTTAGAGCCCTAAAACGGGTTAAGAGAGCCAATTTCAAAAAATAAAGCTATCAATAAAAGTGTTTTTTTTTTTTTTATACTACTGAATGACGGAACAAGCAGATGGCCCACCTGATGTTAAGCGGTAACCTCTGCCTATGAACAGTGCATTACCTCACAGGTCACGTCCACCTAGGACGCACCCTATGTAGCATTGCCCTGCGCCCGCCACCCTGAGACATAAAGATGAAAAGTTTCATATGCCTGTAATTTCACCGGCAACCATACCATTCAATCCGGAACACAGCAATGCGAGCACTACTGCTTTGCGGCAGAAATAAGTATGGTGGTAGTACTTCCCCGGACGAACTCTTTCACAAAAAAGCTCTACTACTACTATGTCTATGATTAATTTAGATTACATCCTCAAGTAATTACTGTATTAACATCAAGTTTGTAACCTTTACTGTTACTGAGTGAGCGTGTAACGCAACGACTACAAAATGTTAACGTCTTAATGTTTTTAGAAAGTTACAAGTTAAAGTTACAAGTTGAAATTACAAGTTTAAACTTCAAGTTACAATTCAAAGTTAAGGTTAATGAAACGAAACTTAACGAGTTTCAATGCACGCCTTTTTCCCCGAAAGGGTAGGGAAGACCGTCAATAGGCCTCTTACCTTAATGTGTCCTCCAATAAGAATGGACGCTCCTATTGGGTGGAACTTCTCCATGACTTTTAAAGCTTCCTGGACTCTGTCTGCGCTCCTGTCCACCAGCCTCCAGCCGCTCATGTTTACACGGTTGTAGTAGAAGTCCTCCAGGTCGAACAGTTCCATGTCCTGAGGACACGGAGCTAGTTACCTCCAGGCGCATACAGCAGCAAAACTCCGTCACTTTCTAACGCATTAAAGTTCAGGTCAGTTAGAAAGTGTCAGAATCGCGGAACGAAAAGTAAGTGAAATCACAAAAATCAATTATTTGCCGCGTGAGAAACCGTTGCAGCAAAGAATCATACGACATACTTTGATTATATATCCAGCCTGACGATTTTTTTTTAATTCTCTTAAGTTCAGCTTGAAGATAAAGTTTTTGCCGACATTTATTATTATTATTATCACTCATTTATTAAAAATCTCGTAAAAAAATATATTTTTCACTATAAAGCAATACTATCTACAAAAAAATAAATAGTAAAAAACATTATAGTAAAAAATATAAATCAAAACGGGGAACCACCGACCGCGGAGCGAGGCCCAAACGGTCGGGGGCTAGGGCTGCAGAGAGAGGAACCTCCTGACTATACGTGCCGAGTCCAGGAGTACCGCCTTCTGAATCTGACCCTTGATCCAACTATTTAGCGAGAGCTTCTTAAGGTACTGGTCGAAGCTCTTCGCAATCAGTCCATTCACTGAAACGACTATCGGGACGATAATCGTTGAATCCACATCCCACATGGCGGTAATCTCGTGAGCCAAGTCAAGGTACTTGCTTAACTTGTCTTTCTCGGCCTTCACGAGATTAGCATCATGCGGGATAGTGACATCAACAAGTATCGCCCGGCGTTCCGACCGGTCTACCAGCACGATATCAGGCTTATTGGCAACAATAGTCCTATCCGTGATGATAGACCGGTCCCAGTAGAGCGTGGCACGGCCATTTTCAAGAACCGGCTGAGGCACGTACTTATAGTACGGCACCTCAGGTCCCACAAGGTCGTATCGGAGGGCAAGTTGCTGGTGAATGATCCTGGCTACTTGGTTGTGTCTGTGCAGATACTCTGAGTTAGCAAGATGCGAACAACCCGAAAGCACATGCCTGAGGGATTCTCCGGGACGGTGACATGCTCTACAGATATCAACCGTCCCATCCTTCATGATGTACTTTCGACAGTTGTTCGTCTTGATAACCTCATCCATAATCGCACAGACAAAACCCTCGGTTTCCCCAAAGAGGTCACCGAAACGTAACCAGTTTACTGAAGCGAGCAGATCTACATCGGGCCCTGTGAGGGCCTTGTAAAACCGCCCGTGCAGTTCCTTGCTCTCCCATACGGTCTTGCGTTCCTGAGTGCTCAGGGCTGATGGTTTACGCCAGTTCTCTTTTGCTAAGGAGAGCGGGGTAAAGTTCTTATCAACTGCAACGACATCGTGATGCATCCCGTACTCGGCATGGAGGAAGTACTCCCTGAGATTGCACACCTCGCGGTTGTGGAGAGTCTTGGCATTTAAAAAGCCTCGACCTCCATCCTTCCGCGGGATGTACATTCTCATAACCGACGAACGAGGGTGTCGCATGCGATGGGTCGTTAATAGATGACGAACTCTACAATCCAGGGCATCTAACTCTGTCTGTGTCCATCTTAATATGCCGAAGGTGTATATGAGCAGAGGCATAACCCAGCCGTTAAACGCGCGAACCTTGTTGCCACCCGACAAAAGACTGTTAAGTACTTTTGTCAAGCGGCAAAAGAAATGCTCCTTCACCGACTGCTTTATGTCCCTATCTACCATGCCTAACGACTCCGACATACCAAGGTATTTGTAGGTTTCGACTTCGGAGAGAGATCTGAGTGACATTGTCTCAGAAAGCTGCAAGTTCGTGGAATTTACAACTTTCCCCCGCTGTACTTGCATGACCGCACACTTATCTACACCAAACTCCATACTGATAGCGTTGCTGAATACCTGTGTGATATTCAACAAAGCTACCAGCTCCGGTTTTTTTGGTGCAAAAAGCTTGAGGTCATCCATGTACAGAAGGTGAGAAATGATCTCACCCTCTCTTCGAAGTCGATAGCCTAGACCTGAATCCTTCAGTAGAGTGCTGAGAGGATTCAGTGCTAGGCAAAACCACAAAGGACTCAGACTATCGCCCTGAAATATACCCCGCTCAATCCTTATTAGGTCTTGCGGAGCAGAGGGATCCAATCGGCTACCTGGATGTTGAAGGACTGTTTTCCACTGCCTCATACATGATCCTAGGAAGAATCTTAGAGTTGCATCCACTTTATACAATTCCAAGACCCTCTCTAGCCATGTATGAGGCACCGAATCGTAGGCCTTCTTATAGTCAATCCAGGCAGCCGAGAGATTCCCCTTGCTCCTCCTGACCTGCTGGCTAATGGCCATGTCAATGAGGAGGAGCTCCTTAGTACCGCGGGACCCAACCCTACATCCATTCTGAGCAGGAGCCAAAATATTATTCGCAACAATATGCGAGTTAATTTTTACGGTCAGAATGGATGTAAGGAGCTTGTAGATGGTAGGCAAGCATGTGATGGGTCTATAGTTCTTAGCTTCCGCGGTACTACCGGACTTATGGAGCAGGAAGGTGACACCTGTAGTTAGGAAACTTGGAAGAGATCCCAGTTCGAGGGCTTCCTGGAATTGCTTGGCGAGCACCGAGTGTGAACACCGAAACCACTTTAGCCAAAAGTTGTGTAATCCATCCGGCCCAGGACTTTTCCAGTTCTGAGCTGAAAGGATCGCACAACTTACGTCCAAGGGGCAGATGGTAACTGCCTCCATGGTTTCAATCGGTTCACACTCGGCCCTCACCACACTCATCCAGTCACCCTCCGTGTGTTCGACGGGCGCAGACCAGATGCCTCGCCAGAAGTTATTCGCGTCTTCAGCGTCCGGCATACCCCCGTCGTGCACACTTTGGTCCGGTTTCTCCCAACTTCGGTACACCTTCCTTTGGTCACTTTGGAAGTTGCGGTTCTGCCAGTATCTATCCACACGCTCTCTATAGCGGCGGATACGGCTTGCCCACGCAGAGACTTTCTGCTTCAGAAAGTCGATGCGCTCAGTGACACAGGCCATGTAGTCCTGGGGCCGTGTTTCAGTCCCTGCATAAGCCTGAGTCACGAAGCGCATCACTCGGGGGCGATGGTTACCCCCTTTGAAGCAAATTAGTTTTGCAATGAGGGTCCTGAACGTACTGATACGTCTCTCGATCCGTAATTGCCAGGGGGGTGTGCTAGCGGCAGGTCGCGGCACTCGGTCAGTGTCCGGGAACTTGACGCGAGCAACGCGGCACGCCGCAATGGCCCCACAGTACAGGATCGAATGGGTATCAGCTAGGTCTTTGCTAGTCAATAAATATGGGACTAGCAAAGGGTTCAGGGCCCCAATTAACACCAAATTCCGTCTATACGTGGGCAAGCGAGGTAGACGCGGCTTCTCCTCGAGAGGTGCGGACCGATACGACGAAATCGCATCCCCCAGAGCCCTCCTCAGTTGCTCATTCTCCTGGGTACTCACACTGGTAATCTCACAATCGACGTCATCAGCTACGGGGTCCGCCTGTGTAATCGCCGATGCTGACGGTGTTGCAACCGACGGCGAGACAGTCGGGCCTCGTTGCGAGTGGTCAACCACAAGAGCACTCAGCGTTTCGGAGCGTAACCGATCAAGCACAGTGTCATCCAACAGTTTCAACCGTTGGATGGCACGTACCTGATCCGACAGTCGCTGTGCAGTGACGGACACAGTTGGTTCAAGGTCCTGAAACAAAGGAAGCATCCGGACTCGATACGCGGTCAGGTAGGTTCCTGCCTGTGTAGCCCTATAAAATGCGCGCATGACGTTTTCATTGTGTTGTGTTGTCCATCTCATGCGACGCACTATGCCGTCGACTGCGGAGGCCGGGCACGGGGCAGGCTGCCCCGCAGGCCTCAAGCGAGCCGACAGCGGTGGCCGCCCTCGTCGCGCAGGTGGTCGCGGCGGCGGAGGCGGTTGCGGCTCGCTCTCGTCGCTCGACGCGCTGGTATCAGGGGGGGTGCCGTACTCCTCATCCCCGGACGACGACGCGGAGCTCGACGAGGCGAGCGGCGGTGGTGGTGGGCGTGCGCTAGTTGTTTCCGCTCTTTTAGATCTCGTTTGCATTTAATTATTCCTGTTTATGAATTGGTGAAAATTTTCTTTTATGGTCCATGATTGACAGAAAGTATATGTCATTGATTTCATCGTGAAATTCACAGAGCACTTTTAGTATGTAAATATATGCCGGATAAAAGGTAAAAATAGGCGATTTTCGAAAAGTAGATGCAGGTAAATGAATCTGTTGTTAATTTTCTTATATTGCACTGGGATAAATTGAATAAAATAAATAATTTTAGAAAATCTCGGATAAAATCCGTGTGACATGAGCGGTGTCAATTTTTTTTTATTATTATTAATTTATAGACGAGCAGCTTTCGCTGATGTGTCTACGTCACAGTATTAGAGTTTAAAATTTAGTCGAAATATTGTTGTTTATTTTAATTTTATTTATTTTTATATTGTTGTATTTTTTATTATTGTTTTTATTATTTTATTATTGTTGTTTAATATTTAGGTGAAAGAAAAAGTACAAAATTCTAAGAAGTTTAGAAGTTGGATCAAATTTTCAGTCAAAAACAGCTGCTCTTTGTTATATTTTTTTTACATATGTCATTGATGAACAGGTAGAACATTTTTGTACGTTCACTTTACAGATAAAAGCTCGATAAAATAGTACAGAACGAATAATACATCTAATACAAGGCACGTACAATAAAAAAAAAAATACATGTTAAGTTGTGCTACATGAAAACCGCTGCTAACGATCTAAAGTTAGCACAACTGATCCAAATCACTACCAGACGGAAGCATCCCTAAGATGCTGGCTGCATTGCCACGCTGAATGGCAATACTAATGCGTTGAGCCAGATAAGAGCCAGCTCGCGGGTCACGCGTCGCTTCGACCAGATGCCCTGAAAGAATTTTGAATTCGCGAAGGGCCCCAGTTTCCCACGGACCCAGAGTCTCGAACCCGAAAGGCGAAAGGAAAGATGTCACACATCAAGGTCAATGAATGTCATATATTTGTTTCAGCACATAACATTAACTCATATTTTTTTTTTTTTTTTTAACTTTGATCGACCTTTGTTTGACCACGATCTCACCTGTTGGTAAGTGACGATGCGGCCGAAGATGGAGCACAAAGGTCTAGAAGGCACCTATTCACTCTAGACTTGAAGAGACGCAGATTATAGTTTTCAGGAAAGACAGACGACGGCAGTGTATTCCACTCCTTAGCAGTTCGCATTATAAAGGTAGAACCGAAACGTTATGACGAGAAAGCCTCCAATTAAGACCAATAAGCTGCTGTATGCGTCCTACAGCCGGTTCACCCTTGGTTGGCATTATTCCCAAGGCAGGGGACATCTTACGGTGAACGGTCTGTAGGTGGACGTGACCTATGAGGTAATGCATTTTTATAGTAAAGTGGTCAAACATCCTGGTGGACCATATGAAAGTTCAACCATTCAAATTAAATTTAAAAAAAGGAAAAAAAAACGAGCGAGCCTCAAGCTAGGTTCATTATATTAGACTTCGTCTTCGAGATTAGTATAATTCGTAGTAACACGTACTTTTTTTTTTTTTTATACTTATTGAATGACGGAACAAGCAGATGGCCCACCTGATTTTAAGCGGTAACCTCTGCCTATGAACAGTGCATTACCTCACAGATCACGTCCACCTAGGACGCGCCCTATGTGGCATTGCACTGCGTCCGCCACCCTGAGACATAAAGATGAAAAGTCTCCGCTAGATTGGTTAAGTTTCTCTGGTTACACATATTTTGTAGGCTGATTCGCTCATGTTTCTTTGGTTACAGATTGCTTATAGTGCATTTTTTTTCAATTTTTTTTTCGATCGCATGTTTTTATTGCGTACAAATGTATTCCATCTATGGAAAAAAATATAGGCAGCACTTTAAATCATTCCGAACCATAAACTATTGAATACTTTTCTATATTTTGATAGAATCTGTGAACTGTGTTGGTGCATCAGTGAGTGTTTTGTTGACAAACTTTGAAATAAGATGTAAGAGGGTACCACTTAACATCAGGTGGGTCATCTGCTTGTTTCGATATAAAATAAAAAAAATGGCTTTTTTTACTAGCGTCATCGCTATTAGAATGTTACTTTGTCTACGGCCTCAGGTTATTAATACGTTGGTAGGTTCACCTAATGCGAGAGGGGCACCGGTGCGTTCCGTATGGAGATCCCGGAGCCCCTTGACATGCATCGAGGCCGGCCACCGGGGTGTTTTTAGTGAGTCCACGAGTCCGTGAACCTCACATAACCCTACCACACCCTCAATGTGGTAGGGTATCTGGTAGCAGATTTTCACCTCGTAACAAAAAAAAAAAAAAAAAAAGGTAAGGACAAAATAAATTGAGTTTCCAGCTGTGTTTTAAAAATTTATAAAGTTTTTAAGCAATACTTAAACTTTCAGAATTTCATGAAATGGACTTTTTAAGCCGAGAATTATGATAATGTAGTCAGTCCCCGAAATTCAGGGTGAAATAAGTTTTAAATTAGTTATATTGAAGGAGAGAAAATGTCTGGATTGTGTAACGAACGACTGAATGTAATTTTTAACCGACTTCAGAAAAAGTGGAGGTTCTATGTTCGTATGTTTTTTAACCCCGACGCAAAAACGACGGGGAGTTATAAGTTTGACGTGTCTGTGTGTGTGTGTTTGTGGCATCGTAGCTCCCGAAAGGGTAAACCGATTTCGTTTTTTTTTTGTTTGTATTGTGAATTTGTCAGGAGTGTTCTTAGCTATGTTTGATCAAAATCGGTTTAGCCGTCTCATTGCGTTGAAGGTTTTTTTAATTTTTACATTAATAATTACTTGTTTTTAATGTATCTTCATAAATGTGAACCAATTAAAAAAATCTTTTTTTTTATCGGTACTTTCCCGAGGTTGTCTCTTATTCACCAAGTCAGGATCTGATGATGGAAGAGGAACTTCCTCCCGCGAACGCTCAGGTTGTGGAATGATCTCCCTGCTGAGGTTTTCTCAAGTGACTACAGTATGGGGTTCTTCAAAAGGGGTGTTTTGAAATGTTTAAAGGGTTGGCAACGCGCGTGTGATGCCTCTGGTATTGCAGGCGTCCATAGGCTACGGTAACCGCTTACCAACAGGTGGGCCATATACTTGTTTGTTATTAAAAATAGTATTAAAAAAAAGAAAAAAGGAATCTTAGAGAAATGGAGGGAAATCCTCAAAAAATACCTGTCACCTACAGAGACATCATTTTTTTTAATAACTTATTCAAGTTTTTGCGTCTGGAAGTCATTATCTGATGCTCGTGAGCTGATGACGAAAGGCACAGCACTCTTATCGATTAGGAGTTAGGAGATAATACTGAATTTCAGACTAGTTGAAGTCATTTGCTAGTCTAGAAGGGTGGTGATACGGCGTAGCCGTGTGGTTATAGGTCTGGCTACGTACGTGTTGTGCTTCTACAGATCTGGCTATGGCGTAGCTTCTACCTACGTCGTAGCTACTGTGGCGTAGCTCGTCTCACGCTCATAACAGTATTGGTTCAAGACAGTCTTGCTACGTCAAAGCTGTATTGCTACAGTTTTTCTACGCTCGTAGCAGTGCTACAAATATCAATATGCGCGTAGCCGCATAGCTGTGCAGCTTCAAGTTGTGCTACGCAGTAGTGGCTATAGTCAGTTTATACACAACGCAGTGAGGCTAAAATTGTGCGTAGCGGCGTAGCAGTTACGGCGTAGTAATTCTACGCTGTAGCATTGGCTTCAAGTTCCGCTATGCGGTAGCTGCGTAACTGTGCTACAGGTCTTGCTACAGCGTAGCTATGCCACTACAGTCTTTATAGGTTTGTAGCAGTGTGGCAAGACACGGTATGCGCGTAGCTGTGAATGCGCAACTATAATTCAGTCTACGCCCGTAGCTATTTGGCTACAGGCTTGCTACGGTGTAGCTCTACAGCTATAGTCGTTTTACGCTGGCTGCTGCGTGACTGCAGGTCTTGTGAAGTTCACGGGCGCAAGCAGTGAACGAATACATGCATTCGTCCACTGGGTTCAAGTCTTAGTTGAGGTACAGAAAGGGGTTGAAATCTGCCATTTTTGAAAGAAACGTCGTCATTTTTATTTTATTACATTTTAATGTGTTTTTTCGAGTTATTTCGTGTAATTTTAGTGGCATTTTAACCGGTGTAACTTGGATAAATGGCACATGTGTGATGTAGTGAAATTTGAGTGTATTGCGAGTCTTTTCGAAATGGTGGATTTTTTCCTGTAAAAACTCAGTTTTTCAGCCACAATTTAAACTGGGTTAGGACTAGACGGAGACTCTTAACGACTTGACTATAAAACTATAATAATTATATCACTTGACATTGGCTAAATTGTTGCAAATAATGCACAGAAGCCATTACCTAAGATAAGAAGAAGAAGAAGATGTAAGTGTTCTATTTTGTTGATTTCTATGAGTGTTATATACGTATTTAATCTACGTTTTAAGCTCTTTCGAATGATAGTATGATCATGCGGGAACCCTTAAAATTTTTGACAAAATATGAACTTTTCGTCGACTTTTTGGTTGCCCCGTTTTTCCGTAGGTCAACATCAAACTCGTTTTTTCAAATTATTTTACAACAGATCCGACTCTAAAAACAACAATAATAGGAAGCCTTATCTTCTAGCTACTCCAAACAACCATTCATTTATAAAAATCATGCTACCTTTAACCGTAACTCAAGTTTTTGTGGGGCGCGGTAAGTACTCCTTCACGCGCCCGCCCGGCGGTTCGAAGTGAGTGCGTACTTACCGCGCCCCACTTTTTGCGCGGAGCAACGGAGCGGCTATGCCTGTAATTTCGCGCGCCAGAACGCAATCGGTTACGTTGACGCGCCACAATGCAACACAAACTACTAATGTGTGTCTAGTCATAGGTAATAAACGTTACCGATTGCGTTCTGGCGCGCCACGACACACCCCGACACTATAATATGAACTTAACTTTACAGTAGTCGCATACGATGTGTAACATCTGACATTCTCAGCTCCTTGGTAATAAGTAACATCGCTGATAGTACCAACCTCTCTGAAAAATGCACGCAACCAACCTTTTGGAAAAATGCGCGCATCCAGCCATCTCACGAATTTTTCCCATTTGCCACCCTGCTATGTCCCCCTAGGGTGACAGTTCGGACAAAAAAGTCCTGTCTGTCCTCACGAAGTCACTCCCACAGATGGCAGGAAAGCTATAGGAAAGATGTTACACATAAAGAATATAAGAAGTTGGATACTTACAAAAGACGTATAAATATAATGATAATTTTCATTGTTCATCTGCAGTTGAAGGATCTGTAATCAAAGATAATATTTGATACGTGAAAATAGGCGCGATATTAGTAACAAATAATAACCTGCCAAGTGCAAGTCGGACTCACACACGAAGGGTTCCGTAAAATCGTACAGAATTAAGAAGATATGTTTAAATTTTAAATTTGTTATGCTACTTGAATGACGGAACAAGCAGATGGCCCACCTGATGTTAAGCGGTAACCTCTGCCTATGAACAGTGCATTACCTCATAGGTCACGTCCACCTAGGACGCACCCTATGTTGCATTGCCCTGCGCACGCCACCCTGTGACATAAAGATGAAATGTCTCATGTGCCTGTAATTTCACCGGCACCCTTACCCTTCAATCCGGAACACAGCAATGCGAGCACTACTGTTTTGCGGCAGGAATAGGTATGGTGGTAGAACTTCCCCGGACGAACTCTTTCACAAAAAAGCTCAACTACTACACATACAGTATGAACAAAATTGTCAGTCTCAATATATTTTGTATAGAATGCGATCTGACCGCGCGAGCACAAGCACAGAACGCATACTGGTGCGTCGCGATGGGGCGGTCGACCGACAACGTTGTTCATACATGATGCGGGCTGCGATCGCTTTGACCTGACCGCAGAACGCATCCAGTGTGACAAATCCTTAAATCAATCCTTTTCATCCTTGTGGATGCTCACGCTTGCAGCGCAAATTCAAATTTATGTTGTTTTTTGCCCATTACATCAACAAATCCCCCATCATCCCGTCGTCTCCATTCCGCCACCTGACGACCGACGTGGAGAGTCGTTTCACCCTTCTGTTGTCGACATACCACCGTCGCGTACAAACCGTTTCTCAAACTCTTTCATCATGCGGACATCAAAGGCCTGGAACTCTCTTCCGGCTTCTTTGTTCCCTTTATCATACAACTTGAGCGTCTTCAAACGAAGAGTTAATAGGCATCTTCTAGGCGAGCGTGCTTAAATAGGCCTCATCGTCGCTTCCCATCAGGTGAGATGTAGGCAAACGCAAGCCAATTTTAGGTAAAAAAAAAAAAAAAACAACAAATCAATTCAACAAACTAACAATTCTTCAGATAGCGAAAGCTGAGTTCGCGAGAACTAGGAGACATAAAACACATGTTTTAATTGATAGTATCTCATAAATATATGATCAGTTCAGCTACGATACCCCTAAACAAAAAAAGCACCATAAAAATGTGTTTAAAATTATGTATCATAGCTAAACTGATGATATTTATGAGATACTATCAATTAAAACATGTGTGTTAAGACTCCTAGTTCTCGCGAACTCAACTTTCGCTATCTGAAGAAGTGTTGATGAGCTGTAATGGGCAAAAAACACCAAAAAATTGGAATCTCGCGCAGCAAGCGTGAGCATCCACCTTAAAGGTTACAAACTTGATGTTAATGAGAAACATGATGTATTTCAGTTTGACACAAGGTACCTGAGTAATTTAGTTAAGGTGGTCGCTTTTCCATACAAACGTATTAGCACAAATATGGGCAAACAGAGTATAATTTTACACTGAAATGACTGTTGTTGGCTTTTATATTGGTCATTATTTGCGTCAACACATATTTGGTTGAAGAAAACAGTGGATTAATAGCGAAAATAACATCGAAATTTTAGTTCATTTATGTCAGTGTGTGGGTGTACACTGACAGTGTAACACACATAGCCGCAGATTAGACAACAGTTACAAGTCTCTTACACGCGACGTTGTCAGCTCGTGACTTACGCCGGCTAAGCGCTGTTGCCGCTTCGATCTGTCATATCATAATTAGCTCGGATAGAAAATATTAGAAAAACAAACATTTAGGATTGGACATGTGTATGCGAATCAGCCAGACAGCCGGAGGCCGCAATGCATTGCAAGGTCTCTACATATAAACTTTGTATAAATAATGGGAGAAAATTAAATTACAAACAACTAGACAGAAATTACAGACACATATAATATTATCTTAATTACGTAAAAATTAAATTAAATACTACTAGCTGATCATAATTACCTATATATTTACGCACAAGGTTTTTTGAACTGAGACCTCACGAATACACACGGTTTAGGAAGGTTACCTTATTTATTTCGAAAAAAATATCTATGTACATCCACATGTGGTTCGAAAAGTTAGACCTTCAACGTCGTTCAAATTCCTAGAAACGGGAGGTAAACAAAGAATGTTATACACTGGTTGTTATTTTATAGAGTATAGGTACCTACAAGTTTCAAGATTCATAAATTTTAGACTTTTCCCAGTATTTGTATCATAAAATCTACAAACGTAAAAAAAACAGCGTTGTAGGATTAGTGGAAGTACCCTAGAGGTTTTGTTTTTTTACATTTTTGATTTACCCTAACATCTCAAAAACTAAAAAAGTTTTGAAATGTCGAAGCGAGGAACTTTCATATGACACCACATTTGATCTGATATTCTCACTTTTTTTTACCTCCTCTTGGACCCCAATATCTCAACAACCCCCCGACCGATATAGCTCATAACCTTACCAACAAATTGTACCAATACTATCACCTCCCAATCAAATTTCATGAAGATCGGATTAACGGTTCGGAAGTTATGCTCGGACAAACATACATACATACATACATACAAATGCCAATTCTTCCAAGTTGAATCAGAGAACTCGCTTCGCTCATTCAATATTTAAAAAAAAAAAAAAAATTGCCTTGTTTCAGTCGAAGTCAGTTCTGTGTAGGTAGGTGAAACTACAATCTTCAAACAAATTCGTTGAAATGATTCCTAGGGGTATTATTCATTATAATTGCGAGTTAGGGTCTTCGGAAGATTCAGATATGCAGGCCCAGGGTGGGTATTGAACATTTTGCCTCCTGCTTAGAAGACAAGAGTTCATCTTACTATGACATGTTATGTCTGTCCGTGTATGTCACAGCCACTTTTTTCCGAAACTATAGGATCTATGCTGTTGAAACTTGGTAAGTAGATGTATTCTGTGAACCGCATTCAGATTTTCACAAAAAAAATTAAAAAAACAAAAAAAAATGGGGATTCAGTTCTAAGTATTAGTACTTAGAACTGAAACTCATTTTTTTTTTCATCATTCCTGTTGGTGTGGGGTATCTATGTACAGGTCTTCAAAAATGATATTGAGGTTTCTAATATAACTTTTTTCTAAACTAAATACTTTGCGCGACAGACACTTCCAAAGTGGTAAAAAGTCCCCCCCCCCCAACCCCGTAACTTCTAAAATAAGAGAATGATAAAACTAAAAAAAAAATGTACATTACCATGTAAACTTCCAACGAAAATTGGTTTGAACGATATCTAGTTAGTAGTTTTTTTGAATACGTCATAAATCGTAAACCATCCAAGAACTTTGATATTATGTTACTTGCTGCTACGGAACCCTTCATGGGCGAGTCCGACTCGCACTTGGCCACTTTTTTTTTTAATTTCCATAATATTATTTGCATGCAATGCATATCAGCCGGCCTAGCCAAATGACATTCGCTTCGAAGCGATTCCATTCCTTTCTAGGCGCTAGTCCAGATGGTACGTTCCTAAGCACTAATTTATTACTAGTAGGTAATTGTGTTTATACTGTACTAGCCATTTCACCGCAGCTTGGCAAACAAACAAACAAACAAAACAACAAAGTTTACATATTTACAGGGAATTAATTTTGTAAAAATTAAAAAAAACCCGAACGAAATAAAACGGCTGAACCGATTTTGATCCAACTAAGCTAAGAACACTCCCGACAAATACACCTATCAAACAAAAACAAAAAACGATTTCGGTTCATCCGTTCGGGAGCCACGTTGGGACATACAGACACACACACACACACACACAGACACGTCAAACTTATAACACCCCTTCGTTTTTCGTCGGGGGTTAAAAAATACAAAATAATAGTGAAGATAAATAAAAAAACATAAAAAAGATAAATATTTTATACATAGTGTAATACAAATTAACAATCTTTTTTTTAAGGAGAATTAGCCTTTTTGAAATGCAATCCTTTCCCTCATTGTCTCGCAAGTCGCAAAGGCCTCGAAATTAAAAATAATATAATTAATTTTTATTGAATGGGTTATCCTCTTTTTTAACCCCCGACGAAAAACGAAGGGGTATTATAAGTTTGACGTGTCTGTGTGTGTGTGTGTCTGTCTGTCCCATCGTAGCTCCCAAACGGATGAACCGAAATCGTTTTTTTTTGTTTGAAAGGTGTATTTTTCGGGAGTGTTCTTAGCTTTGTTTGATCAAAATCGGTTCAGCCGTTCAGCGTTGGGTTTATTTTTTTATTTTTACAAAATTAATTACTAACTCAACTATAATCTGGACCTCTTCAAGGCTAGAGTGAATAGGTGCCTTCTAGACCTTTGTGCTCCATCTTCGGCCGCATCGTCACTTACCAACAGGTGAGATCGTGCACAAACAAAGGTCTATAAATGTTTAAAAAAAAAAAAAAAACTTGTTGAAAATAGGGTCAACTGCGGATTTCCTCAATGAAGAATTGTTACTTCGTCGGCTTTATTTCTCAAACTCAAGACATCACAATAATGGAAATGGAGCGCGACGAATTATTCCCATTTGTCACACTGATCTGTCCCCCCTAAGGTGACAGTTAGAACAAAAAAGTTGGATCTGTCCCCCTGTTGCGTGATTGGGTGATGGCTGGTACATTTGCGTGTAATTTTTATTTTTATTTTAGGTTATTGTATGGAACCCTTCGTGCTAGAGTCCGACTAGCACTTGGCAGTTTTTTTTTATTTTTTATGATACGAATTGGCAAACTAGCATACGGCCTGAAGCCCAATTCTCTTAATTATTTTATAACCACACTGCAAGTTGACCGAAACGAGATTGTATTGTAAATTGACTGAGAAATTGGTATTCTGCTCCCTCACAATAACAAGATAATCTACTTTCGGTTCTTGCGACCATATATTAGAGTAGGATAGTGCTATATAATAATTGTAAAGAGTGAAAGAGAGAATTCTCAGAACTTTGAAACATTCAAGTTACAGTCACATTTCGATATAATCACATTCCGTGTTGTATTGTCAGGTGAGCAGAATACCATTTTTGACGTTTGTGACATCGACACTCGATCGTAACATGATCCGAACTTTAATTTGACTATTTTTTATTACGAGAATTGGCTTTCTGATGTGAAGTGGTCACCGTCGCTTATAGACACCGGCAACACCGGGGGTAATTGTCGATGCGCTGCCTACCCTGAAGGAATTTATGACCATTTTTCATGAAATAAAACATGTCGTACGTAACCAAGCGTTAAAACCTCAGATGGAAGCTCATTCCATAGTTTGTAGGCACAGAATAAATAATAGTACTTTATGGGGAAGAAATGATCTCGAGAAACGACTCGTTCGAGAAACCCAGGGTTCTATGATGTGCGGATGAGCTTTGTCACGGTGCCGGGAAGAGCGATGGTAAAATCTCGATGCGAGGATGAGATCGGAAAGCTCGTCAGAACATTCCCCGTTGTAGAGGCGGTAGAACACGCAAAGAGATCCGATAGCTCTGCGTTGGCTAAGCGGTTCTAGAGTATCGGAGAGCTTGGGGTCACCGATGATGCTAATGGCTCTTCTCTGTAAGGAGTCAAAACGAAGCAGCTGGTATGTGGTATGGGAACAGTTTCTACGTGCGGCCTTACTTGTGCTTTGTAAAGCAATAGCCATTGATGCGGCGTAAAATAAAGTTTCTATGTGCATTATATTATGGGGGAGGCCTATGCCCAGCCGTGGACTTCAGTTGATGATCTATCAATAAAAGCTGAAAGTAACTAAATCTTTAGAAAAAAAAGCGGCCAAGTGCGAGTCGGACTCGCCCATGAAGGGTTCCGTAGCAGCAAGTAACATAACATAAAAGTTCTTGGATGGTTTACAACTTATGATATATTAAAAAAAACTACGTACTAGATCTCTTTCAAAACAATTTTCGTTGGAAGTTTACATGGTAATGTACACCATATTTTTTTTTTTAGTTTTATCATTCTCTCTCTCGCAAACTATTCAGTTTAGAAAAAAATGATATTAGAAACCTCAATATCATTTTTGAAGACCTATCCATTGATACCCCACACAGGTTTGATGAAAAAAAAATGTGTTTCAGTTTTAAGTATGGGGAACCCCAAAAACTTATTGTTTTTTTCTATTTTTGTGTGAAAATTAGTTTCGGAAAAACGTGGCTGTGACATACACGGACAGACAGACATACATGACGAATCCATAAGGGTTCCGTATTTTTTTTTTCGGAACCCTGAAAAACGACTTCATAGCTAGGAGTTTATACCCAATACAACATAAATACATACATAGACACACGCCTTTTTCCCCGAAAGAGTAAGCAGAGCCTCTCATGTGCCTCTTTTCACTGTGGGTTGCACCATCGTGGGAAATACACGTGACAAGTGGTGAGCTCATCGCCGCCATTGCTTCCCACGACTGACTCTGCTAATGCTTTCTTCCAGTATAATACATTCCTGAAATAAGCTAGCAGTCAGGAACTACAAGCTAACTACAAGTCCGGGTATAAGACTTAATAAAATTAGTGTGCTGATGAAAATGAGCCTAAACACGGCCAGTTTACTATTATCCATCGAGGAGTTCCGCTGTCCACGTTCCGTCTCCATCATCAGATCAGCTCGCTTTCACCATAGTATTGTACTGTCATCGGAACTAGATAGGTACGAGTATGCCAAATTTCAGCTCAATCGGATATCGCAGGAGACACCATTGTTGCCACCCATGAAATATAGTAGTAGTAGAGCTTTTTTGTGTAAGAGTTCGTCCGGGGAAGTACTACCACCATACCTATTTCTGCCGCAAAGCAGTAGTCCTCGCATTGCTGTGTTCCGGTTTGAAGGGTAAGGGTGCCGGTGAAATTACAGGCACATGAGACGTTTCACCTTTATGTCTCAGGGTGGCGGGCGCAGTGCTATGCCACATAGGGCGCGTCCTAGGTGGACGTGACCTATGAGGTAATGCACTGTTCATAGGCAGAGGTTACCGCTTAACATCAGGTGGGCCATCAGCATGTTCCGTCATTCTAGTAGTATAAAAAAAAAAAACATTCTGAATGCAAATGCTTGACTTGTTGCTGAAAATACCGAAATTGATATATGTGTGCCTATAATATTTGAGGAGTTCCCTCAATCTTCATGGATTCCATCATCAGAAAAACATTTTAATGAAAATGGCACCAATCTGGAAGTATATCATGTAATTTTTTTTCCTAATCGTTACGTAAATGGTATGAGGTAACAAACATAATAAAAAACTCTGGAATTGATAACCTCCTCCATTTTTTGAGGTCGGTTAAGAATCGAGTACCTACTTTTTGATTTGAAATAAGGACACACCACAACACTCACTTCACAAACATAATATTGGCTGAAGCAGAATCAGTGTATTTTGTAGATCATTACAAAAACATTTATAAAAAAAAATAGTCTGGTATCGAACCCAGTACTGTGGTTTTAGTGTCGAGAGATCTAGTCACTGGTTACAAAAAAAAAAGTAAAAAAAAAAAATACAAAAAATAAAGGCAGTATAGAATCGAACGCAGTAACGTGGGTTCAGAAGTTCTGAGTCGACAGTCCAAGCCGCTAATCCAACTATTTTGAAATTCGCGCGCCGAAATTAGCTTATAGTTCTAATACAATAATATCCTTGACTGTGTGCGTGAGTAGGCTTTCATATTGCTCGGAATTTGCTCGGCACAAGTATGTTAAAACTAGAGACTAAAATAACCTGAAATATAGCTAGGTACATAGCAAATGAACCACCATTTGCGTGAACGTTAGTGTTATGACATAATATGCACATTTTAATTCATAAATACATAAAATACTTCAAAATTTGGCAACAGCGCCATCTATTGACGTTGTCGTGCCTAGCTGACCACGAGGAACAACCTTAATAATAATACTCACAGCTCTTCCCAATTGCCGCATCTTCGTTGGATCCGTATCAACGATGATGTTACCTATCCGTTGCGCTTTTATCAACGCTAGGGCTCGTCTGTACTCCTCAGCGTCGCTGACACGGACGGCGTACATGTCCCTTCCATCGCCTAAGTCGAGCATGTTTAGTTCACCTGGAATTACAGTAAGGTCATCTTTATCAGCTGGAACACGCCACAACAGTGGCTTGTCTCCACCTAGTTTTCCTAAACCCTAGCTTATACTCTCAACATTTCCCATGACTTGAAACCGTAGCATAGACCGAAGTGGACATAGGTGGGCATAGATAGATAACACTTTATTGCACACCACAGTGCGCGTTGCGTTGCACATTAAAATAATCAAAATGTATGAGGTGGTCTTATCACTGAGAGCGATCTCTTCTAGACAACCTTGGCATTGACTGGAATTGGCGAGAACTATAAAGGACAGTGGTGTAAAATCAATAATAGTATACGCCTACATACGGTGCACCTTATCAATATTTATATAAAATCGTTGCGTGACTGACTGACTGACTATCAACGCACAGCCTTAACCGTAAGTCCTAGAGACCAGAAATTTGGAGGGTACCTACGTTCCTTTTGTGGTCTAGGGGTGCACTAAGAAAGGAATTCCAAAAATGCAACCCCTATAAGGGGGCGCACAATACACACATATATTAATATTTAACTAGTGGCTCTGTGGGCTGTTGATCTTTCCGTCCATCGAGGCTTCGACCAAAGTCAAAAGTATTTGACGACCTCTGTGGCGCGGCGGGCGATGGTTCGCCTGCGACGCAGGAGTTTGCGGGTTCGATTCCCGCCTCGGAACAAATATTTGTGCGATCGCAGATATTTGTTCAGGGTATTTTCTATTTATAATAAAAAATATCTATCTATATAACATATTGTATTAAGTATATCAGTTATCTAGTACCCTTATGGGTACATGGGTTATGAGCACAAGCTCTGCTTGGCTTGGGGCTAGATAAAGTTGTGTGAACTGTCCAGCATTATTTATTTATAATAAATAAATACCAAATACTACTAATACTACCGAATGTTTCCGCTAAATACATATTATCAATATCGGCCGGTACATGGCGGCGCAGCAAACTTACAGCGTTTCTGCATACGCAGGATAGAATAATTTTTGGTCCACGAAACTTAAAAGGACTCTGCAGATAAATATAGGATATCTTACCATATCCATAGTCCTCATAGATGACGCCCATCCTGGTCCAGTTGAGGTAGCCGATCAGGTCAGAGAAGGCCTTCACCATCAGCTCGCGCGGCGGGTACAGGTTCACCGTGAACGTGGAGTTGGTGGCTGAAATCAAATAAAGAAAAATATAAAGTAGTAAATTTTTAAAACGATACTCATTTGTTTGTTAATGAAACTCTAAAATGTTCCAATGTTAAAATGTTCAAATAATCACTCATTGTATCCCGGAATAACGTGCATCGAACTTACGTAGTTAACCCGAATGGAACGCATAACAATTACAGGCATATGTGACTTTTCATCTTGGCTCTGGCTGGCGGGCGAAGTGCAATGCCACATAGGGTGCGTCCTAGGTGGACGTGACCTATGACGTAATGCATTTGGTAAGCCATCATCATGTTCCGTCATTCAAAAAGTAAAAAAACACTACACTCAACAGTCACATACATAGTCCAGAATCTATAATATAGGATCCCTGTGTCGTGTGTATCAGGAACTACAGCGTGACGCCTTCCCCGCTGAACAGAGCCACGGCACCAGACTGTATAATGAGTGCTGATGATGTACTCACAGTGAAGCGCGGCCGGCGCGGGCGCAGCGAGCATGTGCGGCGCGCGCAGCGAGCGTCACAGCGCGCCGAGCGTCGCGCCGTGCGTGACGCCTTCCCCGCTGAACAGAGCCACGGCACCAGACTTTATAATGAGTGCTGATGATGTACTCACAGTGAAGCGCGGCCGGCGCGGGCGCAGCGAGCATGTGCGGCGCGCGCAGCGAGCGGCACAGCGCGCCGAGCGTCGCGCCGAGCGTGACGCCTTCCCCGCTGAACAGAGCCACGGCACCAGACTTTATCTGCGCACACGCTGAATAAAGAAAATAACGGATATATAACGTCATGTCGTGAGCACGTGACACCTGTGTCTGGCCTATTGTGTTATTTTCAAACCGATTGTCGTGAAGTAGCATGTCCAATTTGAAACACGATATACTAAAATGACGTTTCTCGTGTTCCATAAAGACTATTATTTTTATTTTGGTAAGTAAGTGGGTACTGATGCGATTAAATCTGCCATTTTTGAAAGAAACGTCGTCATTTTTATCTAATTAATTATTAATGTGATTATTCGAGTTATTTCGTGTAATTTTGGTGGCATTTTAACCGGTGTAACTTGGATAAATATTTTATAAATTGTGATGTAGTTAAATTTAAATGTTTTGTTATGACGGACTTAGGTCCCTCCTTCGACGAGTTTGGAGAGTCAATTTAAATGTATTGTTATGACGGACTTAGGTCCCTCCTTCGACGAGTTTGGAGAGTCAATTTAAATGTATTGGTATGACGGACTTAGGTCCCTCCTTCGACGAGTTTGGAGAGTCAATTTAAATGTATTGGTATGACGGACTTAGGTCCCTCCTTCGACGAGTTTGGAGAGTCAATTTAAATGTATTGTTATGACGGACTTAGGTCCCTCCTTCGACGAGTTTGGAGAGTCAATTTCAAAAAATAAAGCTATCGAGAAAAGTTTCACCAATCGTGTTTCTTGTCTATGATTTATTTAGATTACATCCTCAAGTAATTACTGTATTAACATCAAGTTTGTAACCTTTACTGTTACTGAGTGAGCGTGTAACGCAACGACTCCAACATTTTAACATATTATCGTCCCACAATTCCGTAACAATTGCCACTAGAAACCGCTAAAAAGCTGAGCCATTCCTGAAACAATTCAGACGCTAAATGAACGCGCAAAAGGCAACGAAACAATGAACCGCTTTGAATAGTGAAGGGTCTCCCGCCGCGGTGTTTCCGCTCCGCCATATTGCATTTCCGGTGTTGAGTACAGTAGTTTCCGGTTTTCATTTCAAAAAAGTATTCGAGACACATTTTATAGAAAAAAATGCTTAGGTGCCCTTCAGGTTTCGGGAACCAAACAGAAAACAATAGGTACCTAACCCAGCGCAAACCTCTCAATGAGTTTATCTGGTAGGTACTTGACCCAATTCACAGTTAGGTAGGTATGTTTCACTTATTTATTCAACAACAGTTTATTTATTTATAACATATTATTGTTACATGCCAAGTAGGTTTATAAAGCATTTAGGTCATAGGTATAGGTGCATACTGACAAATTAAACACGACTTGCTCTAACGCATCGTCTTATAAGGCATTATTTATATATTTGACTTAGATAGTAGTAGTAGAGCTTTTTTGTAAAAGAGTTCGTCCGGGGAAGTGCTACGACTATACCTATTTCTGCCACAAAGCAGAAGTGCTCGCATTGCTGTGTTCCGGTTTGAAGGGTAAGGGTGCCGGTGAAATTACAGGTACATGAGACTTTTCATCTTTATGTCTCAGGGAGGCGGGCGCAGTGCAATGCCACATAGGGTGCGTCCTAGGTGGACGTGACCTATGAGGTAATGCACTGTTCATAGGCAGAGGTTACCGCTTAACATCAGGTGGGCCATTTGCTTGTTCAGTCATTCTAGTAGTATAAAAAAAAGAAAAAAAAAGATAATCTATAGACTTCATTACAATTAAATAAGTCGTATTCATTGTTTTTTTCAATTTGTTAGTTTCAATTGTATTCGTTAGTTTTTTTTTTTTAAATAATAATTTAGTTAATTTTTATGTTTATTATTTGCAGAGGATGGCTTCACGCACGGTTTAATTCAGTTTTTTTCAGTGTGGGCCATATTTTTGAGGTCTAATTCAATAAACTTCAGTCCAGTATTATTTATTTATTTATTTATTTATGTGCCCCTCATAACTGCCAGTGCGGTACAGCTGTTGATCAGCTTGGTCACCACGGATTATCGTGCACCAGGGCTGCCGGTAGGATTTCCCGCCACGCTAGCCTTAATGATATCATTCGCCGGGCCCTTACCAGCGTTAACATTCCAGCCATTCTAGAACCGAATGGTCTGTTACGTGACGTTGGTAAGCGGCCTGACGGCATGACTCTTGTTCCGTGGGAGAAGGGTAGGCCTTTGGTATGGGACGCTACATGCGTTGATACCCTTGCGCCATCTCATCTGTCCGGGACATCAGTTAGGGCCGGTGCGGCGGCAGATTCCGCTGAGGACCTCAAAAGACGCAAATATGCAAGTCTCGACAGAGCTTACTTAGTTGAGCCTTTCGGGGTCGAGACTCTGGGTCCGTGGGGTACCGGGGCCCTTCGCGTTTTCAAAATTCTTTCAGGGCATCTGGTCGAAGCGACGCGTGACCCGAGAGCTGGCTCTTATCTGGCTCAACGCATTAGTATTGCCATTCAGCGTGGCAATGCAGCCAGCATCTTAGGGACGCTTCCGTCTGGTAGTGATTTGGATCATTGAGCTACCTTTAGATCGCTTGCAGCGGTCTTCAGGTGGCACAACTGTTTTATATGTATTTTGTACATACCTTGTATTATTCTTTCTGTAAATATATTATATTTATTTATTAGTAGGTACTGGAAGAAAGCGTTAGCAGTGTCAGTCGTGGGAAGCAATGGCGGCGATGAGCTCACCACTTGTCACGTCTATATTCCACGATGGTTCAACCTTTTGTGAAAAAAGGCCCATTTGAGGCTCTGCCTACCCTTTCGGGGAAAAAGGCATGTGCCTACGTATGCATGTATGTATGTATGTATGTATTATCATGTTTCTGACAATTCGCCCCAGCCCCAGCCTTCTCCAATGGCCATTGCCTTAGATAATAGCCATAGGGAATGGCTTGTGGATCATTTTGAGACTTAGCGGTCCAAAACTTTTGAAACTTGAAATGGGGAAAGTTTAAGTCAAGAAGTTACCCCGTTATAAGTTTCAAAAGTTTTTGGAAAACGGTATCGGCACGCCGCGTGTGATAAGAATATAAAAGACTGCAATCAAATTAATTGTATTACCTACATAGGTAATTGGGCGAACTTTGGCAGAAAATAAGCTTTCAGAAAAATATATTTTTCAAACCAAGCATTTATGAAATTAGTTATCGGAATCTTGAGCTGATTAAACTGAGCTTAAAAATGAACCAAGCTTCTATTAAATTACATATCGGAATCTTGAGCTGATTAAAATGAGCTTAAAAATGAACCAAGCTTTTATTAAATTACATATCGGATTCTTGAGCTGATTAAAATGAGCTTAAAAATGAACCAAGCTTTTATTAAATTACATATCGGAATCTTGAGCTGATTAAAATGAGCTTAAAAATGAACCAAGCTTTTATGAAATTAGCTATCGGAATCTTGAGCTGATTAAACTGAGCTTAAAAATGAACCAAGCTTCTATTAAATTACATATCGGAATCTTGAGCTGATTAAAATGAGCTTAAAAATGAACCAAGCTTTTATTAAATTACATATCGGAATCTTGAGCTGATTAAAATTAGCTTAAAAATATATTGCACGATGGTGCAACCCACTGTGAAAAGAGGCCTATTGTGGCTCTGCCTACCCCTTCGGGGAAAAAGGCGTGTGTCTATGTATGTATGTATGTAAAAATATACTTTTCGAACCAAGCTTTTATAAAATTAGTTATCGTAATCTTGAGCTGATTAAAATGAGCCCAGACACTGCCTGGCTACTATCGTGGACGAGTTTTATTGGTCCATGCTACTATTAATCATCGAGGAATTCCATTTTCCACATTGCACACCGTAATATGAAACACAATTAAATATGCCTACCTACAGGTACATGAGACTCTTCATCTTTATGTCTCAGGGTGGGCGCAGTGCAATGCCACATAGAGCACGTCCTAGGTGGACGTGACCTATGAGGTAATGCATTGTTAAAGGCAGAGGTTACCGCTTAAGGCGTTATGTTAATATATCGAAAGGGCGGAGTTTCGCAAGAAAACAATAACCACAAGAAAGGGACAGCGCTATTAATCACTTGAGCCCGGGAAGAGATGAGGTATAGATTTTAGTAGTAGTAGAGCTTTTTTTGTGAAAGAGTTCGTCCGGGGAAGTACTACCACCATACCTATTTCTGCCGCAAAGCAGTAGTGCTAGCATTGCTTATCGCCTTAACATCAGGTGGGTCATGCGTAGTTCCGTTATTCACGCAGTTAAAAAACACAGTAATAGTATAGATTAATTACCTTTCTTGTAAGTTTTAAATGAGTCCCGCTCAGGTGTGTATTGTATGTCGTACACCAGCGTGCTGTTCGGCAGAAGGCTTTTTTCCTTGTTGATCCTGTAGACGGCGTACTTGAAGGCAAGCTCTGAACTACCGCCCCGAGCTTCTTCTGTGAAGACAGCACCTGCATCCAGTCTCTCATTAGTTTTAGGAATACAAGCGTACAGCTCAATGAATGCAGCTCAGTGCAATGCCGCATAGAGCACGTCCCACAGACTAGACCATATATTAGTAGTAGACCGTTTAGTAGTAGTAGAGCTTTTTTGTGAAAGTCTTCGTCCGGGTACAATACCTACTTCTGCCACTAAGCAGTAGTCCTCGCATTGCTGTATTCCTGTTTGAAAGGTATGGTTGGTGAAATTACAGGCAACATCTGACCTTTCATCTTTATGTATCGGGGTGGCGGGCGCAGTGCAATGCAACATAGGGTGCGTCCTAGGTGGACGTGACCTATGTGATAATCCATTGTTCATAGGCAGAGGGACCGCTTAACATCAGGTGGGCCATCTGCTTGACCCGTCATACCTAGTAGTATAAAAAAAAATGTGAGCCATCTGTTTGATTCGTCACTATAAGTTGTATAAAAAATAAATAACAAAAAAACATAACATAACACCCAACAGTCGCATACATAGTCTGATCCCGAATTTGGATTCCCTGTGTCGTGGGTATCAGGAACTACGAAGTACCAATATTTGGAGATCATACAAACATTTGTCCCGCAGCGGGAATCGAACCGACAACCTCTCGCATCTCAGCCGGCTACTCGCCCGACGCGCTACAGAGGTCGAGATCTAGGTATATATATCAAGAAGACAGACACCGCAAATCGTACCCAAGCACGCCGTTTTATTTTGTACCTACTATGCTACGAAATATGTCTATTAGCACGGCTAGCTGATTTGGAATATTTTTTTATAGTTCACTATGTCTATTATTTTTTCTGTGCTATGGCGCAATAAGACGTTCTATTAACATCCGACGTGCTATCGCGAAGACGGCCGATAGCGAGTGTGACCAGATTAAATTTTACGAAAATACCGAGGCACCCCAAAAAAATACTGAAATATACCGACTTACATAGGACAGATATACCAATATATATACTGATGTTTTACTATAAAAACTTTCGTGAATCATATCAATTATTTTATAAAAACAGGAATTTTTCGGGGATTGTTTTTCTTTTTCTCACCTTGAAAAAGGCTCTCGAAACAATGTCGGTGCTAACATCGATTTAACGGTACGTGAAAATTTCCCGTTTTTATAAAATAATTTATACTGATGTTCTTAACACGTTTTATTTATTCATCCTCACAATAAATGTTAGAGTTATATTTTAACATCCTTTTCGAAGGATTAAAATTTACACAACCTCCTTCATCCTTAACCCCTTGCTTTGTTTTTAAAATTGCTGACACATTTTTGTTTATAAATCTGTTTCTTTGGTCCGTTTTTGTTAAATTTATCTGTGAAAATATGCGCTCGCATGCAGCATTCGACACCGGTATACATAGCAGAGATTTACTAAAACTAGTTATATTTTTGTATTTTAACATGCCATCACTGTTAGAAATTTTCCCAACTTCCACCCAAAATTGTTGACATAATATGGGTAAGCCAGTGCTCGAAGATTGTAACAAATCACTTACTTCGCGATCATACTTTAGGGTTCTACATTCTTCGTCAATTAACTGCATTTGTTCTGGCTGTACTTCGCATGGGAAAGTTTCTATCACATTTCGTAAACTGCGAAATTCTTTATGCACGGCAGTGTGGGGGTCAAGAAATTTCAGTTCTCTAAAAACTGGATTTAAACTTTTATTGATTGATAATTGTATAGGTAGTATTACAATACTACAACGCCGGCGACGGCCGTCTTTCTTGTCATATCTGTAACTTACTCATCTTTGCTCATAGATAACATGTATGAACTAAATCCAGGAAAGTCCCCAAAGTTCGCGCTCCGGGGAATTCCGCAAACATTGTCGCAAAGACCACAGATTACAGATTCACTACGGTGCTGCCATAACGTCAACCAAAATATAACCAAAAATACTGACTTCCAGCAATATACCTGAAAATATACTGATGTTCGGAAAAATCTATGAAATATACTGAAAAAGTATTAAAATACTGAATCTGGTCACGCTGTATAGCGAACTGATTTGAGGTATTATAGAGAATACAATACAATACAATACAATACAAATATATTTATTTTGCCAATGACACAAAAACTTACAACTAAAACATTATCCAATTAATTAAATTAGCAAAAATGGTCGTCACTCAGCGTATGCTGCGACTAGTACAGTCAAATTAGCAAAAAGTGTGGCCCTAAGTCGAGTAGTCGTGGATTCTTATGGAATCGATAGATGACACGAATAGAAGCTTATCCCAGGTTTGCACCGTTTCTGGCGCATACGGAAGGCTTTTAAATATTAGGTACAAACTTTGAAAAATTGTAACTTTTGAAAAAACAAAAAAGTGTTAAGTGCAAGTTCAATTACTTATAGAGACAGTCTTAGTGCGTTATAGATTTTAATCAAAACTACGTGCATAGTGGGAAACACTGAGAATTTGTTTTTTTTTGTTTGTGGCTCGGGGGAAATTTATGTACTCGGTGCAAACTTACATAAGGTTTATATAAGTATTATAAACACTATATTAGTTTTGCACACCTCAGCTAATTACGGAACATAGTTTTTTTTTCTTTTTTTGTAAATTGTACTTCGGGGAAAATTTATGTAGTCGTGTAAATTTTACTATGGTATATACTATCAGTTTACCACATTCGCACGTAAAAAAAAACACAAATTTCGTACCGGAAGTACTTCTTAATAATAAATCTCAATAAGAAATCAACGGCGTGGGTGGGGTGCAGATTCATACCAAAATGTAGGCCGTATTCATCCCACGAATAATAAAATTGTATATTTGTCCGTATTAATCGCAAAATGTAGTCCAGATTCATACCACGCCACGGCCTTTAACAATGGATATTAGTACGGTCAGACAGAAAAATGCCTTACTATCATTTTCATATATTTTTGTTGGATAAAAATTATTAATAATTGGCGTTCGTATGTTTGTATGTTTGTCCGAAGATAACTTGCGAACTGTTTATATATTCTTTATAAAACTAGTATTCTTTATACAATTTGGTAGATGGGTATATAGTATGAGTACAATTTGTGTAAGGTTATGAGCTAAATTGGTTCGGGGGTTGTAGAAGATATTGAAGCCAAAGAAAGGGTAAAAAAGTGAAACAATCATAGACGTTTCAAAAGTAGATTTAATTTTATTTTAGACTGTGTAACTTTTGGGATATAAGCAAAGAAGTAAAAATAAATAACCTCTACAGTTTTTCCAGTAATCTACTATCATCCATCGAGGAGTTCCGTTGTCCACCTTCCGTCTCCATCATCAGATCAGCTCGCTGTCACCATCATTAATAAATATTTAATAAATAAATAATGCTGGACAGTTCACACAACATTATCTAGCCCCAAGCTAAGCAGAGCTTGTTTTATAGGTTCTAGATAACTGACATACTTTAATACAATACATTACATAAATAGATATTTTTTATTATACATAGAAAATACCCAACAAAAACATATAACATAACATTAATAACATCCTGAACAAATATCTGCAGATTGTACAAATATTTATAAATTATACAATATGGGTAAATTCAAGAGAAATATCAATAGGGCTCTTAATGGTAGGCAGCGCGTTTGCAATACCGTGGGTGTTGTCCATAGGCGGCGGTGACTGCTTTACATCAGGCGGGCCGTCTGCTTGTTTGTCACGTTTAGGGCATGTAATACCGGAAGGTTTTCAATTCCTATACTGATTTCCGATATTAAATCACAATATTGGCATTCCGATATTAATATCGGAATTACGTTATTTATCTAGAAATTGCACATTTTATTTATAAATTGCACAAATTCGGTATTAGGTTGGATTAAGTGCAATAAAAAATATTTTTAAATCGTATTCTAATCGTATCTGATCACGGGAGAACTAACTAATGTCTTTGCGAGTAGATGTTATTGGAAGATATATCAATCTACCCTCTTTCTCACTCTTTTATTATGATACCACTACCATCGGTTTCATTGTCACATTTCACCCCAACTCGACACACAACACTATCGGTATCCGGTCGCGTAGCAGGTACCACACTTTTTTGATTCTTACACATTCTCACCACTGGCTTCCATACTCCAGATAATTGAAAACCATCTTCTCTATTGAAATTTCTGTATTTAGTAATCTCAATTGCCTCTTGTGCCATTACAAATATTTATATAATATACAAATCTTTGCCCGTTGTATAGGATATTGATGTTATCTAAAAGCTTATGTTATAAATAATTGTAATATTCTGATTCTCTGAAACGATTTCTAAACTAGTCCGTGATTTTCCTAAAAAAATATTTTAAAAATGGCTTTCACTTTTTTTTTAAATGTTTTATATTTATTTTTGTTTGTGATGACAGTAAACCTCAGATATCGGTTTTTAAAGTAATCGAAACAGTAACAAAAAAAAGCATTTACATCCACAGCACGAACCATTGCATTGAAATAAAATTTAAAATATGGAAAAATTAAAAATTCTGTTTAGTCCCTTACATTCTAAGGACATTTTAAAAATAAAGTCACATAAACTTTTTCATTCAAACCTATCTTAAAAACTTGATCATTATGTCAGCTATTTATCATGTAAATTTGATTGAGATTCTTTTACGGGATCATTCATGATATTCAATTAAAACAGTTGAATGCGAAATTCTGGTTTTTAAGATTAGGTGAAATCTTAAATAAAACTAAATAATAACTTTCAGCATTGCATGTATTCAGTGAATCATCACAATAAATTTTCGAAATGGCGACCTTCTTGCTCAATACATAATCAGCATAGTCTAAAAAAATTATCTTTAAAGCGTAGAAAAGCGATTCTGTTGCTTTTGAATTGTTGCTTCTGCCTGGGTCAACCTTCTTTGCAATTCTTCCACATTTCGGCACTCTCGAGAGTAAACAATCTCTTTATAATATCCCCAAACAAAAAAGTCAATGGAGTTTAAGTCGAGAGATCGTGAGGGCCATGCGATAGCCCGCCTCGGCCAATCCATTTATCACCAAGTATCGCATTTTGTTAGTAGTAGAAGAGCTTTTTTGTGAAATACTTCGTCCGGGAAAGTACTACCACCATACCTATTTCTGCCGCAAAGCAGTAGTGCTCGCATTGCTGTGTTCCGGTTTGAAGGGTATGGGTGCCGGTGAAATTACAGTCACATGATACTTTTCATCTTTATGTCTCAGGGTGGCGGGCGCAGTGCAATGTCACATAGGGCGCGTCCTAAGAGGGTGTGACCTATGTGATAATGCACTGTTCATAGGAAGAGAGTACCGCTTATCATCAGGTGGACCATCTGCTTGTTCAGTCATTCTAAATAGTATTTAAAAAAACCTGTCATTAAAATATTGTCTAACTTTTGACGCAAAGTGACATGGTGCGCCGTCGTTTTAAAAAATCATGTTTCGGCGTGTTAGTAAAATGATGTCTGTGGATGATCCATTTAAATCTTCTCTTAATAAGTTCAAGTATGACTCGCCATTTAGGCGATCTGGCAGTTGGAATGGGCCCACCATCTGTCGCAGGTTTCTGCCTCGTAGGTAGAAAATAATGTCCTTGAACAACAAAGATGGGTTGTTTTACTATTGCTGCTCGTATTTATTTTAGATAAAATTGAGTTTTATTGGTGTTTTGCATTAAGATTACGTGTGATTAAATTCAAGTTAGTGTAATTCACACGTATGAGTGTTTTTTCTTATCTAAAAACAGTATACAGTGTATTTTTTTTTGGACTTGAACAATGGATGGCGCGGTGATCACTAAGTACTAAAGCGAACCGGTTGAGTTTGTTGAAGCTGATCCAGTGAATTCAACACCAAACTGCCGATTGGAGTTCATATAAACCAGGGGAGTTAATTCTGTTCTAATACCCAACAACATTTCTAACCGCACACACATTTTGCTTACCTACACATTGAATTCCAGTCACCGTTATTGGTGACTCACGTCATATCACAATACGAATAGGCCTAGTTTTAACTCTCTCTGCTTGACTTATTTATAGTGGAAGCTGAGTTGTAGTTATTACACAGTTTGCCTCACACAGATATAACTACAAAAACACGACAAATTCCTATTACTAATTTTGTTCCTTATTTCATGTTTACACAGAAACATCACACAGTAAATGTAAATACTGTTGCACTTTTCTACAATATAACTATATATAAGTGCATAAAAAGTAGTATTTAATATAAATACATGAACTTGGTTGTGTATTGAACTAATTTGTAGTTCCCAGAGTAGGTAATCCTACTTTTTTTTTTTTAAATGTTTCTTGTTGCTTGATTTGTTTTCATGAACTTTAGTGAGAAATTGCATCAAGCAATTTGTAAATTGAACTGTTATTAATGTTAAAGCTAAAGCAAGTGTTCTTTTTATTTTCCAATTTATTTTCGTTCCCTTGATTCTAATTACTTTCTACGACTCATCTGTACTCTATTTTTTTTTTTCTATTCAATTCAATTTTCTACCTTGTATTCTACACTCGCCTGTCACTATCCTTTTATAGATACCAACTCACTTGCCTTGTTGTGTTTCAGAATACCATCTACAACAGCCATGATGACTCGGAGGGCATGTGACTTGGAAGCCCAGTACAAGGTGGCTGCCGCGGAGCTCAAAGAATCCAATGAGATTCGAAGGCAGCTTCTACTAGAACGTGATGAGAGTGAGGCTGAAATGTTGGTGATTCTTGGCAAGAATACAGCCCTCAAGAAACAACTTGCCGAACTTCACACTCGGTATGAAGAGGTACTCGAGCAGATGGACCATTTACAGTCAATGTTGCTTTCCGTGGACAGCTGCCATGAAACCTACGAGGAGATGCTTCAGCATAATAAGGACTTGCAACAGGAGCTATCTGAGTGTAGATATAAACTTGAACAATTTGAACTATCAGAATCAATACATGTGCCCTCAGTGAATAATTATAGGAGTTTAGATCTACAGACGGAACTCATGAACAGTGGGTCTAACTTTTCACTGATAGATCTTAGTACACCAAGTTGTAAAAGTAAATCTCAACAAATGAAAGGGAGTAACAGAATAAAAAAATATGTGAAACTTAGTAATTTCATAAAAAAGTCGGAGAAAAAGCTAAAGAAGCATAAAAATGTATTTAATTATGCAAAGCATATTAAGCAGAAATGTAATTTAAATGAGGAACTTAATTCCTGCTATAATTTAATTGGACGTAATTCAAAGGAATTAGATGATATGTCACAAGAAATTAAGTGTTTAGAAACATCACTTCTTGATGTAACACATAAATATAAAAAAGCTGAACAATTTGCAGCTGACAATGTTCAGAAAATGAACAATATTGTAGAGATAGTGAATAATGATAGCATATATGTACAAGTATGTAATAGTAGCTCACAGACTGACCATCCCGTGTCAGACCAGTTGGTTTCCATATCATCTTTGGATTCTTTGATACAGATGGCACCACTTACATCACAGAGTCAAGCTACATCTACTTTACAGGCTGAAGTAATTCATACACCTGGTGCACAGTCTCCGGTTAGACAGGGAAAATCCTGTCGGCAGACCCGGAAGACTGTGGTGTATTCTGATAAGATAGGCGTTGGCATGGGTTTGCTACTAAGTGATCAGTTAGGGCAAGTTGTCACTAATAATTGCTTTGAAAATGCCCCCATTCATAAGTTTATAGATTGTATAAAGAGCGAAGATCGCTTTGACAATGACACCACTCTGATAGTTCAATTAGGTGAGAGTAGTGGTGTCATGCGACTAGATATAATTAAGCTAGTTGAGACTTTGCTACATAAGCTAGATTCAGGTTTGGGAAAATTAATTTTATGTGCATTCCCGTACTCAAAATCTTTGAGTTCCAAAGACAATCAAGCAATTTGGAATCTTAATTTAATATTTTATAATTTGACTTGTCGTCATAGAGACGTTTTGTTTTTTGATACTAATAATTTTATTAGTAATTTTATTTTGACCAGAGATACTGTGCTTCTTAGTAGACATAGTAAACTGATAATTGCTAAATTGTTAGCATTTAATATTTTTGATCCCGTTATAAGTACTATAACGCAGTTAATCGACGTGCCTGTAGTTAGTAGTATTACTAATGGGGGCACACAAGCAGGAGGGTCAGCTGACAATATTTGTTTAAACTGACGAGTCCGACAATGAGAAAGCCTGGCACATTACATGTAGTACATCAAAATGTGCAAGGCCTTCCCAGCAAAATATTAGAATTAGAATTATTTTTAAACATGTTTAATATAGATATCATGTGTGTTACTGAACACTGGTTATTACAATTTGATTTACTCCCTTATTATGAGAATTATAATATTTTAAGTTCATTCAAACGCAAGAACGCCATACGTGGCGGTTCCTTAATTGTTGCTCGAAATAATTTAAAATGCAAAGAACGTAAAGATGTTGCAAATCTCACTATTGAGAGGACTATTGAGCTGTCGTGTGTTGAGCTTGAGCGGCATATCATTGTGAGTGTTTACCGTCCCCCTGACGCGGACTTCGCGTTATTTGAATCCACTATGGAAGAAGTACTGCTTAAAACTTTTGGACGTAGTAAAATGTTAATAGTCTGCGGAGATTTCAATATAGATATTCCTGTGAATCCTCTATCTGAGAGAATTCTTAACTTATTTAAATGTTTCAATTTACGTCACCTTTTCGAAGAACCTACAAGGGTGACACTTACATCAGCCACCTGTTTGGATAATATATATTGCAGTAGTGTTCCAATTGATAAAGCAGTAATTAAACATTTCACCTCGGATCATTACGGTCAAAGTGCTATATTTACTTGTAATTTGGTAGATGAACCTAAGGAATTCACTTATCGGCCTATCACAGGAAGTCGAATTATGAAGTTTCAGAGCAGTATTGAACTTAAAATACCCCTTTTACCTTGCGTAGATGATCCAAATGACCTTTTTACCTCCTTGTCTAATTTGATAAATGAGCAACATACTGAGATATTTCAGTTAAAAACATGTATAGCTAAATCTAATGTCGGGTTAGCTGATTGGGCGACACCCGGTATCTATAGAAGTAGGAATAAATTATATGATCTCTATGCGGCTAGGGAATCAATGTTGCATGACCCAAAGTTTATTTTGTATATAAAGAACTATTCATATACTTTTAAAAAAGTTTGTCGTGCAGCTAAATCTTTACATTTGAGAAAAAAAATAGAAAAATCATCGAATAAAATTAAGGCAACTTGGAAATTAATTAATAATGAAACAGGTAAATCTAAGCCACGCAATAAGCAGATCAAATTAAACATAAACAATACAATATTGACAAAAAAGATTGATGTCGCGAATGCCTTTGACAATTTTTTCTCTAATATACCAGTTATTGTAACCCAGTCATTACAATCATCTGCCTCTGGAGCATCTACTTTATTGGAACTAAGTGTTGCTAAATGTGAGATCGCGTTTAGCTTTAGATACGTAAATGCCGATAGTATTGTTAAGACATTTAAGTCACTTAATATAAAAAATACTGAAGATCTTTGGGGAATATCCACAAAGGTGTTAGGTATTATAATTATTGATATTGCTCCATGCTTAGCCTACATTTTTAATAGATGTGTTGACGACGGAATCTTTCCAGATCTTATGAAACATAGTAAATTAATTCCTTTGTTCAAGTCTGGAAATGCAAAAGATCCAGCTAATTATAGGCCGATTTCTATATTGCCCGCGTTAAGTAAAATCTTTGAAAAACTTATTCTTACTCAATTATTGTCACACTTTAACTTCCACAGACTACTTCATAGTCATCAATTTGGATTTACCAAGGGTCGATCAACAGCTGATGCTGGTACCTTGCTTTTGGAACACATATTTCAAGCATGGGAAAACTCGCAAGACGCGATCGGAGTATTCTGCGACCTATCCAAAGCATTCGACTGCGTGAGTCATGCTACTCTAATTTTGAAGTTAAAACATTATGGCATCCAAAATCAGGCAATTAACCTTGTAAATTCTTACTTATCCAATAGAGTACAAAAAGTTGACGTTGGTGGTGAAAGGTCTTCAGGATCGTCTATTGTTATGGGAGTGCCCCAGGGTTCAATACTAGGCCCATTTCTATTTTTAGTATACATTAACGATCTCCCTTTTTATGTAAAAGACATATGTGATATAGGTTTATTTGCTGACGATACGTCTTTAATTTTCAAAGTTGATAGGTCAAAAGCTAATTACGATGATCTAAATAAATCACTATCGCGAGTTCTTGATTGGTTCACAGTAAATAATCTGTTGCTTAATGCTAAAAAAACTAAATGCATTAAATTCACTTTGCCAAATGTAAAACATTACCCAACTAATATTAAAGTAAATGGCGAGACACTCAATCTTGTAAACTCTACTGTTTTCTTAGGACTTAATATTGATGCAAGTTTGCAGTGGGGACCACAAATTGAGGCACTTGCGGGTAGACTTAGTTCCGCTGCATATGCAGTTCGTACGATAAGGCAGCTTACTGATGAAGCTACAGCTAGGCTAGTTTATTTTGGCTACTTCCATAGTGTTATGTCATATGGCATCATTCTGTGGGGGAAAGCAGCAGACATCCAAGCAATATTTGTTTTACAAAAACGGGCAATACGTGCCATTTATAAAATGAAGCCACGTGACTCCTTGAGGGAGCGTTTTAAGGAAATTAACATTCTCACCGTAATATCGCAATACATCTACGAAACCTTATTATATACACATAAACACTTAGATAGATTTATGAAAAAAAGTGACGTGCATTGTTTTAACATGAGAAATAAAAATAAACTGAGTATTCCCAAATTTAGATTAAAAAAAGTAAGTGGGTCTTTTATGGGGAATTCTGTTCGGTTCTATAATAAACTTCCAGAAAGTGCTTCTAAACTTTCGATTCGAAGATTTAAATCTTACATAAAGAATAATTTAATTAAGAAAGCGTATTACACACTACATGACTATGTTAATGATAAAGCCGCGTGGCCTGATGTCGCTCTGCCCCTCGACACCTAATTTGTCAATTTGCAATGTCTGTACCTGCATATAATTTATTACTGATGTGTTATTTATGTGTATATCAAGCGTAGTGTGTGCTGCCTTATGAACTTTTGCTGATTCTCTCTATCATCTTACTTTTGACTGCCTACCTAAGTAAGGCTTTTAATTTGGTTTTCCTTTTTTCCTTGAATCAGCTTCAACTTGTTCTCGAGGCACCACACAGGCGCTCTCCACCTAGTAGTAAGAAGGATCATCAAAAGAAAAACAGACCGTGTTTGTTGCCTGATTCTTCTAGGTCTGGTTGCGTTGGAACAGGAGTAACTGTAAATTTATTTTTTAAGACGATTCAAAATGATCCTTGTGATTTCAATGAATAAAATACTTTTGACTTTGACTTTGACTTTGACTTTGCTTATGTGTAATACAATCTTCAGACTGTCAGATTTCTTTTTGATTCCGACTTGCAGAACATTTTCAAAAACTCTTTTTTGAACTAACTTTTATTAAATTGAGTGTTTTTATCATCCTGTGCAAGAATCTGGAACAAGGTTACATGACTAATAGCTGTCACATCAGCCATGTTTTTAAGATAGGTTTGGATGAAAAAGATTATGTGACTTTTTTTTTTAAACGTTCATTTAAAGTAAGAGTTTAGGCAAAAAAATATATATCTTCATATTATTATTTTTATTTTAATGCAATAGTAGGTGCTATTGATGTAAATGCTATCAGACAAGGTAGCCCTAGTATTTAGCTTATTTACAACAAAAAAAACAGGCCTCTACCTCAACGAATCGAGTCACAATGGCCAAAAAAGTGTAAGAGCTCCGATTGTCTTAAAAACATATAACTCGAAAACTACTAAAAATCGCGAAATGGGGGTGATTCGGGTATCTCTGGGGGTAACCTTTCTTTGGACTTCGGCTTGACACTCTTTTTTGGGACACACTGTATATATTATTACTTTGTTGATTATTTTATGCCAACAATTTTATGAAAGAAATAGATGTACCATAATAACATATTTTTTTGCTGACGTTACTTTCACTCGTTTTAGATGTAGGTATTTCTAGGTGGGATAAATACGGACTCTAAAAATGAAATGAATATTAATTGTATGAATCCGGAATAATTATTATTACTTTCAGCTCGTGGGATGATTTTCTGGGATCAATACGGATGCACCCCGCGGTCGGGGGACAGTGTTAGCAGTGTAGCGCCACAGTATATACATTAGTTTCTTAGCACCGCACTGAACTTACATATATAATACTTAAAAAATGCATGTTCCGTATATAAATTCCAGTATTAAATGGCTGGCGAATGTAGAACTAATCAAGTTAATAAGTTTAAGTGAAATTCCAGAATTGCCTGAAATTTCCCCGAAGTAGAGCGACAATAAAATATGGAAAAAGTGACTTCCGTCTGAGGTACCCAGGTGCAAACCTGGTAATTTATTTGGCCCATACTTCTGGTAATTCTGTCAATTTGCACCGACTACTTCAATTTCCCCCGAGCCACAATACAGAAAAAAAGATTTTTTTAGAAATGTTTTTTTTTTCGTATGTTCCGTAAGTCGGATTAAAAAAATACTTGGTGCAAATGTAGATCATAACGGTCTTAAGTGTATGCCAAATTGCACCGACTACATCTATTTTCCCCATTAAGTTACGGGTATTATAAGGTTTTCACCCTATTTCACCCTGTTCCGGGGGGGTGAATTTGCTGAAAGTTATAGTAGAGGTGATTTTCAAGCCAAACAAAACAATTAGAAAAGGTTTTGTGACTACATCTAATTACTTCCACACTTTTGCTAAAAATCACCTAATTTGCCTGTACTAGACAGCGCAAACGCTGTGCAGCGCTGGTTTTACGTGACGCCAGTGTGTTGGGCAGCACTGCGACACACGTTTTACACAGAAAAGAAAAGATGAAATATTATTAAATGCAATCGTGGTAGAGCTATGAATCTATAACTATTATATTATATAAAATAAACAAATAACAAAACAAACAAAAGAGAAGAGAGACCATTGTGAAACTTATGCTGTATTAAACTAAACTAAATTTAGGCCCAGAACGACTACCTGTGGATGGTAAAAATTGTGAATGTAATAAATGTTTCTTAAGTGTGTTTTTAAAGGAGTGAATAGATTTTGAATTTCTAATTGGTGGCGGCAAATTGTTCCAACATTTCGTGGCAGCATACCGGAAGCTGCCACGAAAGGCAGTCGTTCTGTGGTGTGGACAAATTAAGCGAGTGGCATAACGTATATGTCGATTTGAAAAGTCGAGCTTATCGTATAGATACAAAGGCTGCTGATTTTTAACAATACCAAAAAGCAAAGTCGCAAAATGAAGATATCGGCGCGATGACATGTTCAATAAACCGTTCTGATTGATGTAAGGGGAGATGTGAGCTCGTCGCGGGATCGGAAAACAAAATCGCACACAGGCGTTTTGTATACGCTGAGTTAATTTTAGTGAACGAGCTAGCAAGCACTCACCAAATACGTTGTCAACATAATTAAGTTTAGACAAAATGAGCGAATCACACAACTTGATACGTAGATCAGTGCTGAGGAACTCCTGCATCCGATACAAAACAGATAACCTATAGAAACAGTTACGAACTGTTTCTTGCACGTATTTTTCAAATTTAAGTGAGCCATCCATGAGCAAACCTAAATTGCGGGCTTCAGTAACGCGATTAATCAATGCCCCTGTGATGTATACTTTGGGATCGTTAGAAAGAACCTTATCAATTTGATGTTTAGATCCCAGGATTAGAAATTTTGATTTGTCAGGATTTAAAACTAAGCCATTTGCTTCACTCCATCTGACTATACGATCCAAATCCTTATTTAACCCACTGATAGCAACTTTGATCTCATCAGGCTTGGAAGACACATATAACTGAAGGTCATCAGCGTAAAGGTGGTACTTACAATTTTCTATTTGTGAGGTTATATCTGCGCAATATAAAACAAAAAGTATTGGGCCAAGAATGGAACCTTGGGGAACTCCACGAGTCACGGACATGGCAGCCGAAACAGAGCCTGAGCCGTCTGCATTTTTAAGTTCGACATATTGAGATCGTTCACTGAGATAGCTCGCAAACCATCTAGTCACTGCGCTATTAAGCCCGTAATAAGTAAGCTTTGAAAGTAAACGAGTGGTATTAATTGTATCGAATGCACGTGAGAAGTCTAGGAGTGTCAAAATAGTTCCTTCGCCAGCATCTTGAGCAGCCAGAACATCATCAACAACATCCAGTAGAGCCGTTGCTG
The DNA here is from genome assembly GCA_932527175.1 of Operophtera brumata. Classification (NCBI taxonomy): domain Eukaryota; kingdom Metazoa; phylum Arthropoda; class Insecta; order Lepidoptera; family Geometridae; genus Operophtera; species Operophtera brumata. The sequence continues at coordinate 31,647,910 of OW052232.1, read as the reverse complement.
TGCTGTGCCCTTTTCTAAAACCTGATTGCTTTTTAGGCATAATTTTGTTCTCTTCCATATAACTAGTGAGCTGTAGACATACAACCTTCTCAATGATTTTGGACAGAAATGGTAAAATACTAATCGGGCGCAAATCTTTTAAGTTGATTGGGTGATCGGTTTTGGGAAGTGGTCTTACTATGGCTGTTTTCCATGACGAAGGAAAAATTCCCGTATCAATACTACAGTTAACTATGGTTGTTATTACAGTGAGCGTTTGAGGTAGAGTTAACAAAATCATATCCATAGAAATACCGTCGACACCTATCGCATTTGTGGAGAAAGATCTTATGATTTTACCTACTACAGTTTCGCTTACGGAATGAAGGCTAAAAACAGATGGACCATGTCTATGAAACTCGAAATAAGTCAAATCTGAGATTTTTATAGCATTATTCCCAGGTAGCGACAGAAAATTTATATTTATAGCATTTGGATCCTGAAAATGTGATGGTAGATCGGTTTTTATTGGTTTAAAGTTAGCCACATTTCGTTTAATGTTTTTCCACAAAGTACGCGGTTTATTCGAGTTTAAGTTTATGCTGTATTGAAAATATGACTTTTTTTCGGCATATAGGGCCATATTTACTTGATGTCTTAAATCTTTATAATATCTTTTATGCGACTCAGTGTCAGACAGGCGGCTACGAGTGTGAGCTTTGTCGCGAGTCTTCATCATTTCCTTGATATTGTATGTTATCCAGGGATACGACTGGTCCTTAATTAAAACTCTTTTATATGGTGCATGTCTTTCAAATAAATCCAAGACAGCTGAACTAAAATCTTCTACCATTTTATTTACGTCGCTAGAAATTATACTGTTCCAGTTAATATCATTAAGGTCATGGTTAAATTTTTCAGAATCAATGTCTTTGATCGGTCTGTAAACAATCCATTTAGGTACAGGTTTGTCTTTCTTAATACGAAGTTTACAAGATATTAAAGAATGGCGGCTCAGGTCAGGTATATGGTCCACATCGATATCCGTTATTTTAATATTTGAACACAATAAGTCAATTAGTGTTTCACTGTGGTCCGTGAAATGAGTCGGAACAGTGACATACTGGTCAAGACCCGCACATTTTAAAAAGTCCAAGAGTTTTTTTGTTTTAGGAGCGTTAAGTTCTAGAAGATCTATATTGAAATCCCCTGTTAGCACAATATAGTCAAACGCATGGAGTGAAGTTACAGATTCCGTAAGCGCATCTAAAAAAGTATCTACATTCTGCCACGGTGGACGATAAGCGGTACCGATGGCCAGCTTTAGCCCATTTAGAGTGAGACTGAGCCACATCTGATCGATTGGAGCCTGAGGATGAGCGATCAGGCGCGCGTTCACGCCGCGCTTGAGATAGAAACCAACGCCGCCGCCACGATCGCGGCCTCCGCCGCTGCCGGCCGAGTCTCGCGGCGCGTGCCTCAGCCGATAGCCGGGCAGTACGGGCGCGCGCGCCTCCCCACCCTCGCGCAGCCATGTCTCATTTATCGCCATTATTTCCACCGGATGCCGCATCATTGCTACCACGAATTCATCATGTTTATTACCTAGAGACCCAGGATTCAAGAGACCGAGCGATAGATATTTATCCTTAATAAATTGTATGACGAACGAATAAATTATCTGATCATACTTACAATTTAACAAAACCAGTCTGAGGAGAGAGACGTGGCGTTCTTCCGTTAGAATAAATAATATCATAGATAGCCTTACTATGTGTATATAACGGCAGCTTTGCTTCTTCGTACTATTACGCCACTTTGGATGTAAAACACGATAATTAATAAAATCAAACAGTAATATTACCTGAACATTATTTAAGTAATCTGAGAAAAAGATACCTACAAAAAACCTATCAAAGTAAAATATATGTGCAATAATGGAAGTAAAGTAGTTTCTGAGATCAATGTGTAACAAAGTTATAGGGCCTGGAGATCATATGACTTGAAGTCAGTGGCCCTATTGGTCTGCAGCCGCTGGAGAGACAGTCGTATCGCCACCCCCTGAACCCGGCCTTGGCACCTCTCCGTCACGAACCAACTTTGTTACTTACTTACTTACCTTGGCTAGATAATGTTGTGTGAACTTTCCAGCATTAGTTATTTATTATTTATTAGTATTGCCATTCAGCGTGGCAAAGCAGCCTTACCAATCTTAACGACGGGCGAGAGAGCAGCGACTGCGTTCAATGTGACTACGAGCCAGCGCCACTCCTGCCTCATGTTGCCACATCACCCACCGTCTCGTGTGCCGCACCACCTGCCGACAAGCACACTCTCATCAACATGTTGCTACATCACCCACCGCCTCGTGTGCCGCACCACCTGCCGACAAGCACACTGTCATCAACATGTTGCCACATCACCCACTGCCCCGTATCCCGCACCACCTGCCGACAAGCACACTCTCATCAACATGTTGCTACATCACCCACCGCCTCGTGTGCCGCACCACCTGCCGACAAGCACATTGTCATCAACATGTTGCCACATCACCCACCACCCCGTATCCCGCACCACCCGCCGACAAGATTTTGATTACTGTGTAATATTACTGTGTAATCAAAATCACCGAAAATTTATCGAAATCGTATTTTGGGCCCTTGGAAATATAATGAAGATTAGCATATATTTTTCTCTCCCATAAACTGTGTTGATTTTGTTATTAAAGCGGATGTTATCAATTGTGGCGCGAAATTCAATTTTGTTTGGTGTTTTTTGCTCATTACAGCTCATTAACACTTCTTCAGATAGCGAAAGTTGATTTCGCGAAAACTGGTGGGGTATAACGCCAAATTACCAATCTTTTTTTTTCTTTTTTTTTTTTATACTACTGAATGACGGAACAAGCGGAAGGCCCACCTGATGTTAAGCGGTAACCTCTGCCTATGAACAGTGCATTACCTCATAGATCACGTCCACCTACGACACAACCTATGTGGCATTGTCCTGCGCCCGCCACCCTGAGACATAAAAATGAAAAGTCTCATGTGCCTGTAATTTCACCGGCACCCTAACCCTTCAAACCGGAACACAGCAATGCGAGCACTACTGCTTTGCGGCAGAAATAGGTATGGTGGTAGTACTTCCCCGGACGAACTCTTTCACAAAAAAGCTCTACTACTTCTAAAATCTAAATAATCTCTAAATAATATCTTCTAATCTCTTAATAGACTTGGATTTTTAACTGACTAAATCAAGTTATTGAAATTTAAAATATGTACGGATACTTCATAATAATTCCGAGGGATCACTGTACTACAGATACACGATAGGACAATATTTTCTCGATACAAAACAAAACAAAGTTACCTCTTCGCTAGTATCGTTTTTTTAATTAAAATGGTGCATATTATTAGTTACAAATTAGATAAACAAAATCAATACAACAAAGCTGGGGTTTAATAGGGGTTTTGTAAAATTATCAGTTAAAAAATTGTCAATTGTCAGTTTGTATGATAAATAAATAAATAAATAAATAAATAAATAATAATAATCTATATTTTACGAGATATTCAATAAAAACTTTTGAGTTGAGAGTACAGTTACTCGTGAGCTATATACCTTTAGATCGCTTGCAGCGGTCTTCAGGTAGCACAACTGTTTCATATGTATTTTGTACATACCTTGTATTATATTTTCTGTAAATAAATGTATTATATTTAAAAAAAAAAAAAAAACATTCGCGAGGGTTTTTTTTTTTGTATGAATATTTCTGTCTGGTGTTCGCAAACTTAAAACACATATTTTAATTGATAGTATCTCATATCATCAGTTAAGCTACGAATACCGTAAACAAAAATAGCAGATTGTTAAAAAAAACGCGCAACAAACGAGAGCATCCACCAGTGACGACCTCTGTGGCGCGGCGGGCGAAGCTTGGCCTGCGACGCCGGAGGTTGCGGGTTCGATTCCCGCCTCGGAACAAATATTTGTGCGATCGCAGATATTTGTTCAGGGTGTTCTGGGTATTTTCTATGTATAATAAAAAATATCTATCTGTGTAATATATTGTATTAAATATGTGTGTTATGGTTCATAACCATAACACAAGCTCTGCTTAGCTTGGGGGCTAGATAATGTTGTGTGAACTGTCCAGCATTATTTATTTATTTTAGTGAAGCCTTGACACTTGTCAGCGTCTTGTATAAATTTTCTGAGTGACAATTTAGTATGAGTGTCCGCGATTGACAATGGCCTCATATTCTTACTTGCTCTTATACGATAAAAGGACTTGGGAATGAAGGGTCTCGAGAGGCGACCACAGCCGGAAGTTATTGTAGCAGGCCCCACTCCATCAACCGATGACATTGTAACAGTGGGTTAAGGAAGCTCGTGGTAATATGTACGATTTACAGAAATTTGTACCATGGGGTACCTAAGCCATTGTACCTAAGCATGGCCATAAGGCTATGCTTAGGGTTCCGTAGCCAAATGGCAAAAAACAGAACCCTTATGGATTCGTCACGTCTGTCTGTCTGTCTGTGCGTCCGTATGTCACAGCCACTTTAAGTAAGTAGATGTATTCTGTTTCTGTGATTCTGTGAAACGCATTAAGATTTTCACACAAAAATAGAAAAAAAAAACTTGGGGTTCCCCATACTTGGAAATGAAACTCATTTTTTTTTTATCAAAGCCATACGTGTACCTATCTATGGATAGGTCTTCAAAAATGATATTGAAGTTTCTAATATATATTTTTTCTAAAGAGAATAGTTTGCGCGAAGCACTTCCAAAGTGGTGAAATGTGTGCCCCACCCCGTAACTTCTAAAATAAAAGATTGATAAAACTAAAAAAAAATATGATGTACATATTACCATGTAAACTTCCACCGAAAATTGGTTTGAACGAGATCTGGTAAGTAGTTTTTTTGAATACGTCATAAATCGTAAACCATCCAAGAACTTTTATATTATGTTACTTGCTGCTACGGAATCCTTCATGGGTGAGTCCGACTCGCACTTGGCTGCTTTTTTATTACCTAGAAGGTTATCAGAACCCACAACACAAGCCTTTACGACTTAGTGTAAGTACTGTATATAATATTTTAATGTACCTAAACCAAGCTATTATGTATTTTTAAAACCCTTTGATTGTTAAATTATTTGTAACTTGTGTGATTGAAAGAAAATAAATAAATAAATGAATGAAAAATGAAATGAAATTAATGTGGTCGATGCTTAGAACATGCTTAGAATTAACATTTTTAAATATTTAAAACGAGAGCAGCTGCCTTCTGGGGACCAATTCTACTAAACCAATAAACATTGCTTTCCCGAGATAGCTAGATCGTTTTTACGCATCCAAAACCCACATTCAGCAAATTTCATCGAAAACGTTAGAGCGGTTTTCGAGATCAAAATTTATATATGTTACACATGCATACATGCATAGACACACGCTTTTGTCCCCGAGAAGGTAGGCAGAGCCTCTCAATGGGCATCTTTTCACTGTATATTTTATATTTTTTAGAATATTATATTATAGAACAAATACAAACGCAGTGATGGACGTGCATACATAGTAGAACGGTTTAATAGTAGTAGAGCTTTTTTGTGAGAGTTCGTCCGGGGATACCAAACCGTGATTTTTTGTATTTATTTATTTATTTGTGCGTAGATTACAATCCGATGCGGATGCAATAAACCTGTCAGGGCGTAGCAGGTTACATAAAACTTAATATAAAAAGCTTACGATGACATGCAATTAATAATATTAACAGTCTTCAAAAAAGTCGTCTAACTTTTGTATGAGCAGTTCCCTGACCGTGTTTCTAAATGTTATATCTTTAAATTATTATTTTATTTGTATTGGTATTTTATTATATAATTTGATTGACATGGAGTATGGGCCTTTTTTATATAATCGTACGTGATCGTAACCATGTGCTTATCAAAATAAAGTTTTTTTTTTCTTTCTTTCTTTCTTTAAAATGAGCCTAAACACGGCCAGATCCATCGAGGAGTTCCGTGTTCCGTGGTCTCCATAATCAGCTCAGCCCCCCTATTCCCTAACTGAAAGTCACACGGTGACTAACGTTTGACAATAGGGAATAGGGGGGCAGCTCGCTGTCACTACCTTATTGTATTGTAATCAAAGCTTGACAGGTATGCCAAATATCAACTTCAAAATTCAGTGCAAGATTCCACCCGGATTCCATCCAGACAAACATTGCAAGTTAAATAAAAGCTTGCAAAAAAGCGTTCCATTTTCTTAATATGGCGTCGGAACCCTAAAGCCCACTGAATCCATTCGATTCGAACATGAATAATTCAGATGAATTATTCAAAATCATTCATGCCTCTGTAGCAGTGTTAGTTCCAGATCATTCCATGGCGACGCATTTGACATATTTTCACGCACTCGCAATACACAATGCTAACGACCCGGCTTCGGACGGGTATTGTACCCCCTTACCCACCCCCTAACCCCACCCATCCTCCTTATATTACTCGCTGATAATATAGCTTCCTAAAGGTGATGTATATTTTAATCATTTTACAAGCTTTTATTTAACTTGCAATGTATGTACGTTTGTCTACTTGTCTGGGTAGAATCCGGGTGGAATCTTGCAACTGAATTTTTAAAGCAGTTATCCTCAACCGATTGAGCTGAAATTTGGCATACCTGTCAAGTTCCGATGACAATACAATATGATGGTGACAGCAAGCTGATCTGATGATGAAGACGAAAGGTGGACAACGGAACTCCTCGATGGATAATAGTAGACTGGCCGTGTTTAAGCTCATTTTGATCAGCACACGGTTCCGATTTCTAATTTTATAAAATCTTATAAAATTGTGGTTTATTTCAAACCACAGTGAAAAGAGGCCCGGCCCATTGAGGCTCTGCCTACCCTTTCGGGGAAAAGGCGTGTGTCTATGTATGTATGTTGTATTGGGGATAAATTCCAAGCTTTGAAGTCGTTTTTTTTTCCTAAATAAATAAATAAATAAAATAAATAAATAATGCTGGACAGTTTACACAACATTATCTAGCCCCAAGCTAAGCAGAGCTTGTGTTATGGGTACTAGATAACTGATATACTTAATACAATATATAACATAGATAGATATTTTTTATTATACATAGAAAATACCCAGAACACCCTGAACAAATATCTGCATATCGCACAAATATTTGTTCCGAGGCGGGAATCGAACCCGCAACCTCCGGCGTCGCAGGCGAACGTTCGCCCGCCCCGCCACAGAGGTCGTCAAAAAATGAACAATGTTTTTTTTCCTAAAGTACCAATAAATTAAGTTGGTTTTTTTTATGTTAACCACTCTAGCGAAACATCTGGTTCTATGGATACCAGCCGGCCTAGACAAAAAGCATTCGCTTCGAAGCGACCACGTGATATTTCGATAGCTTACGTCAATCTCATACAATATGTGTTTGTTAGTAGTAGAGCTTTTTTGTGAAAGAGTTCGTCCGGTGAAGTACTACCATCATACCTATTTCTGCCACAAAGCAGTAGTGCTCGCATTACTGTGTTCCAGTTTGAAGGGTGCCAGTGAAATTACAGACATATGAGACTTTCCATCTTTATGTCTCAGGGTGACGGGCGCAGTGTAATACCACATATAGGGGCGCGTACGTGATGTACGTGACCTATGAAATAATGCACTGTTCATAGGCAGAGGGTACCACTTAACATCAGATGGGTCATCTGCTTGTTTCGATATCTAAATTAAAAAAAAAGATTTTTGGCTTTTTTTACTAGCGTCATCGCTATTAGAATGTTACTTTGTCTACGGCCTCAGGTTATTAATACGTAGCTAGGTTCACCTAATGCGAGAGGGGCACCGGTGCGTTCCGTATGGAGATCCCGGAGCCCCTTGACATGCATCGAGGCCGGGCACCGGGGTGTTTTTAGTGAGTCCACGAGTCCGTGAACCTCACATAACCCTACCACACCCTCAATGTGGTAGGGTATCTGGTAGCAGATTTTCACCTCGTCACAAAAAAAAAAAAAAAAAATAAAGGACAAAATAAATTGAGTTTCCAGCTGTGTTTTCAAAGTTTATAAAGTTTTTAAGCAGTACTTAAACTTTCAGAATTTCATGAAATGGACTTTTTAAGCCGAGAATTATGATAATGTAGTCAGTCCCCGAAATTCAGGATGAAATAAGTTTTAAATTAGTTATATTGAAGGAGAGAAAATGTCTGGATTGTGTAACAAACGACTGAATGTAATTTTTAACCGACTTCAGAAAAAGTGGAGGTTCTATGTTCGTATGTTTTTTAACCCCCGACGCAAAAACTACGGGGAGTTATAAGTTTGACGTGTCTGTGTGTGTGTGTTTGTGGCATCGTAGCTCCCGAAAGGGTAAACCGATTTCGTTTTTTTTTGTTTGTATTGTGAATTTGTCGGGAGTGCTCTTAGCTATGTTTGATCAAAATCGGTTTGAATAAGAGACAACCTCGGGAAAATACCAGTAAACTTTTTTATACTGGTATTTTCCCGAGGTTGTCTCTTATTCACCAAGTCAGGATCTGATGATGGAAGAGGAACTTTCTCCCGCGAACGCTCAGGTTGTGGTATGATCTATGCTGAGGTTTTCTCAAGTGACTACAGTATGGGGTTCTTCAAAAGGGGTGTTTTGAAATGTTTAAAGGGTTGGCAACGCGCGTGTGATGCCTCTGGTATTGCAGGCGTCCATAGGCTACGGTAACCGCTTACCAACAGGTGGGCCATATACTTGTTTGTTATTAAAAATAGTATTAAAAAAAAGAAAAAAGGAATCTTAGAGAAATGGAGGGAAATCCTCAAAAAATACCTGTCACCTACAGAGACATCATTTTTTTTTTATAACTTATTCAAGTGTTTGCTTCTGGAAGTCATCATCTGATGCTCGTGAGCTGATGATGAAAGGCACAGCACTCTTATCGATTAGGAGTTAGGAGATAATACTGAATTTCAGACTAGTTGAAGTCATTTGCTAGTCTAGAAGAGTGGTGATACGGCGTAGCCGTGTGGTTATGGGTCTGGCTACGTACGTGTTGTGCTTCTACAGATCTGGCTATGGCGTAGCTTCTACCTACGTCGTAGCTACTGTGGCGTAGCTCGTCTCACGCATCGACGTAAATAAAATGAAGTCTCACGCTCGTAACAGTATTGGTTCAAGACAGTCTTGCTACGTCAAAGCTGTATTGCTACAGTTTTTCTACACTCGTAGCAGTGCTACAAATATCAATATGCGCGTAGCCGCATAGCTGTGCAGCTTCAAGTTGTGCTACGCAGTAGTGGCTATAGTCAGTTTATACACGACGCAGTGAGGCTAAAATTGTGCGTAGCGGCGTAGCAGTTACGGCGTAGTAATTCTACGCTGTAGCATTGTGTAGCTGGCTTCAAGTTCCGCTATGCGGTAGCTGCGTAGCTGTGCTACAGGTCTTGCTACAGCGTAGCTATGCCACTACAGTCTTTATAGGTTTGTAGCAGTGTGGCAAGACACGGTATGCGCGTAGCTGTGAATGCGCAACTATAATTCAAGCTACGCCCGTAGCTATTACGGCTTGCTACGGTGTAGCTCTAATGCGGCGTTTGTATACATAGTTTGTATGACGATAACTGCAGCACCGTTGATCCAATCTAGATGAAACTTTGTAGGTAGGTAGGTTATTTAAATAAACATTTTTAATTCGAACATGAGCTTTATCAGTTTAGGGGTTTTTGAGCTATGGGGGTCGAAGAGGTCCCCCAAATACCTAACTCAACTCATTAATTAGTATATCAAAGAACGATACGAACTACCGTACGATACGGTGTTCGGGACGATCTACCTTCTAGCTTAACTTCAAATTATTTTTTTGTAGTAGTAAGCCTTTATTGAGAAAGAGTTTTTCCGGGGAAGTACTACCTCCATACCTATTTCTGCCGCAAAGCATTAATGCTGGCATTGCTGTGTTCCGGTTTGAAGGGAAATTGCCGCCGGTGAAATTACAGGCACATGAGACTTTTAATTTGTATGTCTCAGGGCGGCGGCCGCAGTGCAATGCCACATTGAGGTGACATGCCACGTGACCTATGTGGTAATGCATTGTTAAAGGCAGAGGTTACCGCTCAACATCAGGTGGGCCATCTGCTTATTCCGTCATTCACGTAGTTGAAAAAAAAGGGCAAACGTGTGACAATAGGCATTACATCGTGCTCCCTCCACGGCTCGCTATGCGTGCTCGCTCGCGACTTCATTGTTTTGACGTCTATTCGCGTCTATTTCATTGTTTTGACGTCTATTCGCATCTATTTCATTGTTTTGACGTCTATTCGCGTCTATTTCATTGTTTTGACGTCTATTGGCATCTATTTCATTGTTTTGACGTCTATTCGAATCTATTTCATTGTTTTGACGTCTATTCGCGTCTATTTCATTGTTTTGACGTCTATTCGCGCCTATTGCTCATTGAAAAGGCTAAAGAGGAAGCTTTTCTTTTACGCTTTTGTCTGTAAGCTTTTCTTCTTAAGCCCTTCTCCCATTACGATACGCACAGGCGATTCAAGTATCCTGCAAGTCTCGGAGACTAGTCGCCGCCATGTATCTCACATACATTTGAATGCAGGCTAGTGTGCGAGCCTGCATTCAAATGTATGTGAGATACTTGGCGGCGACTAGTCTCCGAGACTTGCAGGATACCTTCAGGATACTTGAATCGCTTGTGCGTATCGTAATGGGAAAAGGGCCTTATAGTTTGGGAAGCAACGAATAGGAAGAGTACCACAGGAAACATAATAGTAGGTAGTACGTGGTCTGAAGCGACGAATTTGTGGTGTTATAAGATTGAGGCTATAGTAGTGTGTATGTATGTTTCTTTGTCACCACATAGCTCCATAACGGACGCTCTGATTTCAATACGGTTTTTATTGTATGGAAGCTAGTGTTTGCGAGATTAGTCTTAGCTATGTTTGGTAGAAATTGGTGCAGCCGTTTCGAAGATCATCAGCTGAAAACAATTTATTTGCAGATAACTCCGGCATTTTTACTAGCTTTTACTTAACTTGCAATGTATGTATGTTTGTCCGGATGGAATCTTGCAACTGAATTTTAAAATTGTTATCCTAAACCGATTGAGATGATATTTTGCATTCCTGTCAAGTTCCGATGACAATGCAATATTATGGTGACAGCGAGCTGATCTGATGATGGAGACGGAAGGTGGAAAACTTAACTCCTCGATGGATAATAGCAGACTGGCCGTGTTTAGGCTCGTTGTGATCAGCACACGGTTCCGATCAATAGTATTATAAAATCTTGTATTGGGAATAAATTCGTAAATTCGAAGTTAGTTTTTTTTCGAAAAGAATTATTCTTCTCTACTTTAGTAAATCGCTGCCTTTAGTATATGCCTTTATGCTTTATATAAAGTAGGTTATAGATACAAGAGCCAGTTTACCATGAACAACACCTAAAACACGAGTGTTTCGCTGAACACCATAATGTTTCAGCCTCAAGAAACCTTAGGAGTGTTGTATTCAGTTACCTACTCGCCAGTTTGGTAAGCTTCTGATATAGAGCGGGCCCTTCCCTACGTTGCAGTCTTTGGGATCCTAAATTAGGTTTGTATTGAAATTAAAAATGGCTAAAAGTTCTTACATGTTTCACATTTCTCAACAAAAATATTGAAGCATGAAATATTGAAGAGGCAAATATGTTTTTTTTTTCCACCGAAATCGTCCGAGACCTCACTACGAGTCAAATATTTTGTAAAATTAAAATTATATATTTTTTCATTGGTTCTGTAAAAATGAAAATAAGACAAACCGTAAGAGTTCAAATACGAGTATGTCCAAAATTAAAAAATACAAATGAAACAGTTGTGTTACCTGTACAGGGTCACCAAGATACAGGCCTCGCCTAGTTTGGGACCCACTGTATAATGTCTCAAATTTGCATGTTTTTACTTTTTATTGTTATTTTTTAAAGATCACTGTTTGTTACTAAATATTAACCTGTGTTTGTTTCGTAATAAATTGATCTTATCTTATCTTATCTACCTGAAGACCGCTGCTAACGATCTAAAGGTAGCTCAACTGATCTAAATCACTACCAGACGGAAGTGTCCCAAAGATGCTGGCTGCATTGCCACGCTGAATGGCGATACTAATGCGTTGAGCCAGATAAGTCCCAGGTCTTGGTCACGAGTCGTTTCGACCAGAAAAGAATTGAGAACGAGAATCGAGAATTTTGAAAACGCGAAGGGCCCCGGTACCCCACGGACCCAGAGTGTCGACCCCGAAAGGCTCAAATAAGTAAGCTCTGTCGAGACTTGCATATTTGCGTATTTTTAGTTCTTTAAGATGGAATTTATTTTAAATTTTTCAGCAAAAGGATTTAATTTTTTAGGACAATTTCATTTTTTCCCTTTTACGTTATTTGTTTGATCATTATGCATCGACATGATGCATAGTTTTATACAAGTTTGTGCCCGCGAGCACTACTGTACCCAGAACTACTACTATAGTTGTAGGTAGATCGGTTTCGGAGCCCTAGGGCTAAGAAGCTCTGTGGTGCCTTGTTCAGACATCAGACAGATAGGTACTTATTTCATTATTTTCACAAGATCGGCGTCTGCCCAAGATTTTATGATTATGGAAACAACAAATTGACAAAATTCATATTGAATTTCCAGCTTTATCTACGGCGTGGCAAATTCACTCTTATCCCCTTGAAATAGAGTCTAAAATATATGTTCTGTGTTTGGATATGAGAAAGACACCCTTTGGGAGTTGAAGTCATTTTCTCCCCAATTTTTCCGGAACTTTTCAGGACTATTAATCATTGCCGTGAAAATATTGGCTGTCAAATGTTGGCAACACCTTGTTTATCGGGAAATCAGTGAGTTGTGTTGTTTTTGGACTACATTATTGTGTTCTTATACATTCAGATATAAGTACTACCTATACACCAAAGACTTTCTAATAACTCTACTACCTAGACCTGCTTTAAATGCTTTTAGCCGACTACCGGCAACGCTGTGGAAATCTCAAAACATAATAAATAAATAATTAAATAAATAAATTATGCTAGACAGTTCACACTAAATTATCTAGCCCCAAGCTAAGCCGAGCTTGTGTTATGGGTAACTAGAAAACTGATACACTTAATACGTGACCTATGAGGTAATGCACTGTTCATAGGCAGAGGTTACCGCTTAACATCAGGTGGGCCATCTGCTTGCTCCGCCATTCCAGTAGTATAAAAAAAAAAAAAAAAACATATGTGTATATATATATATATATATTTACTATACATATAAAATACCCAGAACACCCTGAACAAATATCTGTAGATCGTACAAATATTTGTTCCGAGGCGGGAATTGAACACGCAACCTCCTGCGTCGCAAGCGAACCTTCGCCCGCCGCGCCACAGAGGTCGTCAATTATTATTGACATCGTCATCGTAATAATTGAAAATTACTTTGAAATCAAGCGACAAAGTGCAAAAAAAGCAATGTCATGTATTAGCAGTGCTTTTACATAACACCCCACTTGGTCTGAATATCTGACTTTATTTTTTTTTACCCCCTCTTGGACCCCGATATCTCCACAACCCCCCGACCGATAGGTATAGTTTATAACCCTTACATACAAATTATACCAATACTATCTATACCTATCTTCCAAATCTCATGAAGATCGGATTAACGGTACAGAAGTTTTCATCGGACATACATACATATATACATACATACATACATACAAACGCCGATTCTTCCAAGTTCACTCGGTTCCTAACCCTATAGACATTTGAAGAACTAATTAGGTACTTAACAAAACGAAGTAACTAAGTAAGTAATTCATTCGTTATAGATCAGTCATTAGTATGTAATTAATTAATTGATATACCTAGATAGGTTTTAGATAGGTAGTAGGTCTAGGTACCTACTACAGTATTATTTTAACTGTGCTACTACCTATCTAAAACCTATCCAGGTATTATAATCTAATAGACTTTTAGTCTATTTTATGTTTTTTATTAGATAATTAATTAAATAGGGAAGTGAAAATGAATATGGACATATCTTACGTATGCTGTTAATTAGAATAACACCAGTATTAACATTCAAAGCGTTCTGAAAACGTTTAATTGTCGGTCAATTACGGCAACCACGTTCACAGCTATAACCTTCGTTATATATACCTATATAAGACGTAATGTTATATACGTACCATTAAAATCTTTATCCTTCGCATGAAATCATTATAATTTTCTTTCACACGAAATTGCTTCTTTAAAACACCAAAAAACCATCACAGAAACACAAAAATCTTAGCCCAACCCAACTACAAACTCCCGCATCACGTTATTGGATAAAAAACCCGTCAAATTTGTATTTTCATCAATATAAATACAGACATTGTTTAAAGAAAATCCGCTTTTCCGAGCGATAGACGGTCCGCCATCACGGATGGATACCTACTGATTATTTCATGGAGTCGTCTATACATAGTTATGTAAAACATCTTAATTTTAACCTTGTAAATAAAAACCAACCTTATTTGTACAAGTTTAGGACAGCTTTTAAATAAAATCACGTAGGGGAGGCTTCACCTCACCCCATTCCGTTACTCGGTCGAAGTGATGGGGTATCAGTTGCCTGAAAACGTTATCTGCCTTCGTTTAGCTGTCTAAAACATGCCAGGATTTCTGTTAGTCAGTTAATTTTACCGGATACTACTGGCGGTTACATATATTCTAATAGACTGAAGTCCAATTTGAATTTTTATGTTCATTGGCATAATCGCGTGGAGAAAGTTTCGTTCGTAATTTCTTTTCAAGTATTTTTTAAGTTTCCCGTGGGAATTTAAAGACGTAGGATTTTTATTTGGGTTTTCCTGTACACTATCAGTGAGGCCCTATGTAATGTATTTTTCAATATTTTAGTCCTAGTAGTTTCTGGGATAAAGGGTTGATGGTCGATTTTCATATACCTAAGTATTTTCTTTAACTAATATATTTTAAAACTATACAAAAATATATTTGTATTCCTCATACAGAGCCCTTTTATTTGATATCATTAACAATTTTTTATTTTTTATTTTTAGTGTCCCCCCGAGTTTAAACCCCAAAATTAGATTTATTTTGTTTACGCTACATGTACCTACGTGTTCGGGTCGCCTAAGTCTTTAAGTAGGTACCTAACAACTTTTTATCCAATAGTTTCGGATTAAATAGGCTGTGACAGACTAGACGGACAGACACGAGAGTGGTCCTATAATGGTTCCATGAAAAGCAAAATAGTAACCGGCATCAATTAGACAATAGGCAAGCTGCCCACCTATTGTCTAACTAACTGATAATCGCTTTTAATCACGAGTTTTCGCAATACATTGCGCAGATTATTTTCGTCTCAAAAAACTGTTGAAAAGGGTTTTAATATTCAAAACATTCAGTGTAATGTATTGTAAAATTGTAATCAAACGAAAGGAATAACACAATAACATAACATAACAATTTGGATTTGTAGATTTGGTAGCCCTTTGAGGCCAGCATACCTCAATCTGACATTGATCTAACACAGCGTCTAAGACAATCTAAGAAATAACCAGTGACTCGAAGTTGTAGTAATAGTAGTAACTTGACAGCTGCACAGAAGTCGGGCGGAAGTGATCCATATCTGTCCCCCACAAACAGACACAAAAGCAAGTTATAAAAAAAACTTGTAACGGTTATCTTCAGGCACATGTGCGTAAAATGTGGGCACAGGTACATCACTACCAACCCCCTCGGTGTTGCCATATAATAAAAATCATATTCCACTGAGCAATTAAATCCTTTTGTATTATCTAGGTATAGTTATTTCCGTAATTAGAGGGCAGTCGTTATTCCTGAGCTACGATAGTAGACTAAAATATTACCGTTCATTTTGCGGGTGTTTCTTTGAGATTCGGTAAGGGCTTGCCTAAACGCAACGCGCGGATGTGCGCGTTGTTAAACCTTCCTCATGACCCCACGGAGACGTTACCTTGCGGAAGAATCCAATAACCACGGATCCGTTGGCACATTGGTGGTTTAGTTCATAGTTAATTTATTGATAACAGATTGTTGCTACATGACAAAAATAAAAATAACCAGAAGACAGTAGGTATATAAATAGGTATGTATGTAACTGGTTACATATAATTATTGTAGACTGTTTCCGAAAAAAAAACGAAAAGAGCCGTCGTCTTCTTTTATTTTATTTCTTTTCCTAGGGTATTTTGAGTTTTTGTGTAATTTTGGTGGCATTTTAACCAACGTAGCTCGTCTATAAAGCACAAGTGTAGTGAAGTGAAATGAAAGTGGACTGCGTGACTTTTCAAATTGGTGGAAATTGTCTACTAAAGTTTTTGTAAAACAGCCGCCGTTTTACTAAACGTGTAAACTTAGGAACCCTACATTATGAGTGGTTCGAGAGTAGATGTGTTCTGGTTTAAATTAACATGTGTATATACTTACTGGACATCGGGTTAGCGTTCAAAAATTGTCCAAATCAAAAGATAAATAAAAAGAATAAATAAGGTTTCTGAGAAAAAAAAAATATCTTTACATGCTTTTATAAAATTAGTGATCGTAACCGTGTGCTGATCAAAATGAGCCTAAACACGGCCAGTCTACTATTATCCATCGAGGAGTTCCGCTGTCCACCTTCCGTCTCCATTATCAGATCAGCTCGCTGTCACCATCATATTGTATTGTCATCGGAACTTGACAGGTAGGTATGCCAAATATCATCTCAATCTGTTGAGGATAACTGCTTTAAAAATCAGTTGCAAGTTTCCACTCGGATTCCCGGACAAACATAGGTACATACATTGCAAGTTCAATAGAAGCTTGTAAAAATAATCAATTCTGTCAAGTTTTATCCGTCCATTGCTGCTTGCTTATTTAACACACTTGAAGGACTAGACTGTGAACCAGCAGTGTATCGAACTCATTCGTCATCGTTGGAATTTTTAAAGGTGTGAATTTTTATTTTGGTGTTAAATTTATTTTGATAGTCTATGGAATGCTAACTCCATCGTAGAGTTATTAGAAAGTATGATGCAAGGGAGCGGACCTGGATGCTGGAAGGGATGATCCCGGCTTGCCTGTGCGTGAGACCAAGGCTTTAATTAATATAACAATTCTAAAAAGGATAATTTATTTAAATTACCCCCACAATTTAAATGTAAGTGGTGGGGCGATAATTCGCCTGAATATACATACCTACCTAATTATAATTTTAAGGAAGTTATGAGTTGTGTTATCATTTTAAACATGCAGAAAAGCTAGCTTAAGGCGAGGGTCACCCAACGTAAGTCCACCTGGTTTAGGTAGGTATAGGACACACAACGAGTTATGAGCGCTGACCTTTAATGCGTAGTAGTAATTTTTTGGGTCTGTTTTTTTTTATTTTTTATATGAAACTAATAGGCAAACTATCTTACGGCCCACCTGATGTAAAGTGGTCACCGTCGCTTATAGACACCGGCAACACCGGGAGTATTGTCGATGCGTTGCCTACCCTGAAGGAATTTATGAACATTTTTCTTGAAGCGACACATGTCGAAACCAAGCGGGAAAACCTCAGATGGAAGCTCATTCCAAAGTTTATAGGTATGGGGAAGAAATGATCTCGAGAAACGAGTTGTACGAGAAACCCAGGGATCTATGATGTGTGGATGAGCTTTGTCACGGTGCCGGGAAGAGCGATGGTAAAATCTCGATACATACTAATTGCGAATGTGCGAATGTACACATGCGCAATCAACCCCATCTCTTTCGACGAGTGCTCTATCTCGTTGCGCGATCTGTACATAATATTAGTTCTAACATGGAACAAAATGGGCAAAAATAGTTATTTGGCTAGGCTGCAAAGTGGTTTTTTGGCGCGAATACTTGACTTGACTGTGACTTTGATGACTTGGAAGGAGTGTACCTGCAATTCTCAGATTGTAGAGATTATCTCTAAATTAGAGATAATGTCGAAGCATGAATGTCTACAAGAAATGTCACGAAAATGTCACAATAACCATCAAATCGTATTCGATTTGAATGATTTTGGTCGACATATTATGTCTATTTGTGACATCACGAGAATAACAAATTAAGATTTTATTCGACATTCGCCATCTTTTTTCGACATAGGTCCTATGTCGAATTCGACTTAATCTCTAAAGCACGAGAATTGCCCTCCAGCTCGTTCACCGTAAGATGTCACCAATGGCAGGCAAATTATATTGAAAAAAAAAACAATAAATTCTTGAAAATGGCAAATGCACAAGCCGTAAAAAATACAATAAAAAGTAATTAATTTTATAAAAATTATAAAAAACCTCCAACGCAATGAAACGGCTGAACCAATTTTGATCAAACATAGCTAAGAACACTCCCGACAAATTCACCTTTCAAACAAAACAAATAAATCGAAATCGGTTCATCCGTTCGGAAGCTACGATGCCACAGGCAGACACACACACACATAGACACACACATACACACACACAGACACACATACACACACACACACACAGAGAGACACACACAAGACACGTCAAACTTATAACACCTCGTCGTGTATGTAATAATTACCTACATGTTGTAATTTTTATTAAGTAGGTACCTACCACTCTAAGTAGGTAGTACCTACTTACCTAGTTATTTTTTGTTATGTACCTACCTAGGTACTTATGTTAATATTCGTTTCAAATACGATTAAGTAGATAATTGTTTGTGAATAAATTAATAGGTATATGTATTGTTTATGTTCTATTGTTTCTCTTCGCAAATATTTCCCGTGGGAATTTAAAGACTTAGGAATTTCACTTTAGCCGGGTTCCCACTATGCCGGACCGGTAGGTTTGCCGAAAACCGGAGACCGGACAAAGTGTTCACATTATACAGGATCCGTCAAGAAAGTCGGACTCACCTCAGTTGAATTTCGACACTTGCGCACAATGGATGACGAAATTGTTGTGTTGTGGTGGTAAGCGCTCTCTTTCAGGTTTTCCCGTAAATAAGGAGTGAATTCCTAAAATCAGTTTATTTTAAAAATAAATAAATTTTCTGTTATCTTTGCTATTTAAATCCCTCTAATAACATAAATGCAAAGTTACGATGTTTGGATGTTTCACGCCTAAAAACCGATTGTTTGCTACATAGGTAGGTATGTTTTTTTTTTTTTTTTTTTTTTAACTTTGATAGACCTTTGTTTGACCACGATCTCACCTGTTGGAAAGTGACGATGTGGCCGAAGATGGAGCACAAAGGTCTAGAAGGCACCTATTCACTCTAGCCTTGAAGAGACCCAGATTATAGTTTTTAGGAAAGACAGACGACGGTATCGGTAGTGTGTTCCACTCCTTAGCAGTTCGCATTATAAAGGTGGAACTGAAACGTTTAGTACGAATAGCGGGTATACTAATCAGGTAAGGGTGGTACCGAGCCGTGCGCCTGCTCGTCCTATGATGAAAAGGAGATGGTGGGATCAGATCATGAAGTTCCTGGGAGCATTCCCCGAAATGTAACCTATAGAAGATCGAAAGGCATGCGACCTTACGGCGGTGCTCGAGACTCTGGATCTTAGTCTCCGCCATATGTTGCTCACCTATTAGCCTAAAAGCTCTGCGTTCAATCGAGTCCAAGGCAGCAAGCTGGTGCAAATATTTGTGCGATCCGCAGATATTTGTTCAGAGTGTTCTGGGTATTTGCTATATATGTATAATAAAAAATATCTATTTATGTAATATATTGTACAAAGAAAACACCCAGAACACCCTGAACAAATATCTACAGATCGCACAAATATTTGTTCCGAGGCGGGTATTGAACCCGCAACCTCCAACGTCCTCCTCCTTTATTGTATTAAGTATATCAGTTGTCTAATACCCATAAGCGAAGCTCTGCTTAGCTTGGGGCTAGATAATGTTGTGTGAACTGTCCAGCAATATTTATTTTATTTATTTATCCCGCAGCGGGAATCGAATTCGCAACCTCTCCTCTCGCATCTTTTTTTTTTTTTTTTTTTTTTTATACTACTGAATGACGGAACAAGCAGATGGCCCACCGGATGTTAAGCGGTAACCTCTGCCTATGAACAGTGCATTAACTCATAGGTCACGTCCACCTAGGACGCGCCCTATGTGGCATTGCACTGCGCCCGCCACCCTGAGACATAAGGATGAAAAGTCTCATGTGCCTGTAATTTCACCGGCACCCTTACCCTTCAAACCGGAACACAGCAATGCGAGCACTACTGCTTTGCGGCAGAAATAGGTATGGTGGTAGTACTTCCCCGGACGAACTCTTCCACAAAAAAGCTCTACTACTACTAAACAAAAAAGCTCTACTACTACTCAACCGACTTTCATCATAATATTTCGAATATTGTGATTTTCCGTCTTTATTTATTTGACGGTTGTGAAGTGAGAAAGAGACATCAACATCAAAATTATGCTCAATTTAATTTAAAGTTTTCTACTTTTCTCTGGTACAGTTGATTTGACAGTGACAATTTGTTATTCAGCACAGTAAATGTCAAAAAATTATAACCCTATTATTCTCTATGAAAATACGGCTTTTAATTTTGATTTCCGATTTAATGAGAACTACAAACAAATTGTTAATGAGCAGTCAGTAAAACTATAAAGCAGTGCTTAAAATTCGAAAGCACCATGAATATTGCGCGTCAACTGTACACCGTACACCAAAACAGTGTCAGTCGAAACCTGTACAGAAAACTTCGGTTATCTTCTTCAAACTACGATGCAGCTCCTTCAAAACAGCCCCAGGTTCAAGAGGAAAAGTTCGACTTCGAGGACATACAAGTTCTGGAACGAACCGAGCGCCGTAAACCGAAAATATCACCATTTATGAAGGATGTTTTCGTATCTATTTTCAACCGGGATATTCTAGCATATCCCGAGATTATGAGCAAGGATGAATCTGAGGATGTCGACAGACGCGTCGAGGCTATCACTAAGGTCTTCAACGACCCTCAGAGAACGAAAGCCGATCGTCGCGAGATCCTTAAACGCACAAAAATGTTCAGCGCTCCATTAAGTCTAACAAACAACGGACTAGCAATGAACTTCACTGAATGTTTGAGGTATTTAGAAGTTATCGGTGAAGATTTTGAGCTGGGACAGGAGATAAGTGACCATTGGGTGGGGCTTAAAGCCCTGCAGCTGGGCTTAACGTCGGAACAGTACAATGGTGTTATTGATGACCTGACAACGGGAGAGAAGATGTTGTCGCTGTGTATCAAGGAAAGGGTGGCCGAGAGGTTGACACAGGCTGATTTCAGGACTAGTGCTGAGATGGATAAGCAAGGTAAGTTGAGAAATTTATTATTCCTGAATTGACTACCTATTGAATATTTTTGTCAAATATTACTGAAAGAAAGCGTTAACCGAGTTAGTCGTGGGCAGCAATGGCGGCGATAAGCTAACCATGTGTCACGTCTATATTCCACGATGGTGCAACCCACTGTGAAAGAGGCCCATTGAGGCTCTGCCTACCCATTCGGGGAAAAAGGCGGTGTGTATGTATGTATGTATTATCAAAATCAGCCGGTAAACGGCGCCACAGTAACTTGTCCCCTGTTCGGGGTAAATACCAATAACAATCAACGACAGCAAAAAAGTCTGAAAAAAAACTTTTTAAACCCGCACACGGGTTTCGTCAAGTTTAGTTAAAAATACAGCCAGTATGTGAGCTCCAACATACATACATCAGGACAGATAAAAGTAAATATTGTCAGATGTTGCAAGGACACTTTGCTCGTCAATTATCAGTCCATCAAGCACCATACACTGCATTGTGATTTCTCATGATTTATTAAAGGCAAGTACTATTCAGACATCCAACCAGATATCCCGCCCTCACCATGGTTCTTTAAGTTTCGCAGGTCTAGCAAAGTTGTAACTTCAACTATCTGCCGTCTCAGACTAGGATTCACATGTACTCCAGTATTTCTAGCAAAACTAAGGATCCGGGATCACTCAATGTGTGAATGCGGGCTTGAAGAAGGAAATGTGGATCACATTTTCTTCAATTGCCTAAACTTGCAATGCTCTATGACCTCCTCCCCCCTGAAATCCTTCGTCCTACTTCTTTCAAAATTCTATTATCCCTAACCTTTTCCCCCTTATTAAACTTTTTACTCTGTAAATTTGTAAAAATCAATGGAATTAGGTTATAAAAATATGTATATACAGTGGTGGCCATATAATTAAGAACGCTGATATAAAGGGAAGATTTTTTCCAACTAAGATGCAAAACTAATTGTATGCATTTGTTTTTATTTCTCTCGGTATCGTAAAACATTTCCATATTACCACTGTATTCATTGATACACATGATTGGCTAAAAATCAATAGGCAAACTTTTTACACTACTTTTAAACAAAGTATTCCTTATTACTGGCTGGTCACGTAATTAAGAACGCTAAGTAGTTTATACCTTTATTCAAATTTAAATAGAGAACACTCAGTCGATTTGTTACTGTTTGTATAATTTTGGCGCCATTACGTGCTGTAAAAGATTAAAGGTGATTGCTTCTTTAGAAAAAACAATGGGAAAAAATAAAAGTTGTGATAAATCTACAAGGGAAGTAATAATAAAACTTCGCCGGAAGAATTGGTCTTATAAAAAGATAGACGACCATCTGCAATGTTCAAAAACGATGGTTTTCCACGCTGTAAAGCATTTTGCTACGTATCAAACTACTTCGAATGTTCCACGTGTACCTAAACAGAGAAAAATAACTCCTCGAGATGACCGAAACATCGTTCGTATGGAATAACAAAATCCTTTTAAAGGGTCCAATGAGCTTAGAAAAGAATATTTTGGTGAAAACAACCCTTCAGCAATCTCAGCACGCACTATTCGAAGACGTTTGGTAGAAGAAAAATTGCACGGTAGGATAGCAAGAAAGGTACCCATGTTAAAACTTTGCCACAGGCAAGCCCGGCTTGCATTTGCGAGAAAGTATGAAAACTGGACTGTGCAACAGTGGAAAAATGTACTTTTTTCTGACGAGACGAAAATAAACAGAGTATGTTCTGATGGAAAACGATATGTACGACGTCCCCCGAATACAGCATTCGACCCAAAGTACACGAAAGTTACATTAAAGCACGGTGGTGGAAATGTGAAAATTTGGGGTTGCTTTTCTGGACATGGTGTAGGACCTGTAAAGTTGATAGAAGGTAACATGGATCAGTTCCAATACAAAAATATACTGGAAGAAACAATGTTACCATACGCTGAAGACGTTCTACCGGTCATTTGGACATTCCAGCATGACAATGATCCAAAGCACACTGCACGCACCGTAAAGGAATTTCTTACAGCGCAATTAGTTTCTGTCTCAGACTGGCCTGCTAACAGTCCAGATCTAAACCCAATAGAGAATCTGTGGTTTGAAGTAAAGAAAAAGGTTTCAAATACAAAGTGTGGAAATTTAAGAGAGCTGTATGACGTTTTTTTAGAAGAATGACTCTATTTCTCTTGCGAAATGTCAAAAATTAATAGAGTCAATGCCTCGCCGGTGTAAAGCTGTAATTAAAAGCCGTGGATATGCTATTAACTATTAATTTTAGTTAAATATTTATTAAATTTCTTTTTATGTTTCCTGTGCTACATAATATTGTGATTTTTTAAATCTAAGTGTCATACAAAACAATTCCCGAGCAGTTAAATAAATCGTTCTTAATTATTTGTCCAGTTTCAGTACTATTTGAATGTGTTACTTTGATAAAATCAATAAAATGTGCAAAAAATAGTTAGCGATTTCATACTTTATTCTTAAGTCAGGTTGCTCTATTAATGTGACTATTATATAACATAACTAGTTGCTTCTCAGAAGGTACACATCTCTGTGTATGATACGATTTAAATAAAAAACTTCTAGAACTTCAAATCGTTCTTAATTATATGACCACAACTGTATATTCATGTAAACATATATTTGTATATATTATTTATTTCGCCATAATCATTGTTTTTTTATTGTTTTGTCTTTTTGTTTTAGCAAAATCATTTTGATGCTAAATCTAAAAGATTCAGTGTATAAAGAACCGATCATATTTTTAATTTTTTATATAATTTTTTGAAGTTTACGGCACTCCTTGACGTTGACACTGGCAGGGTCGTAGCAAAAAGCAAGCGCGGCGCCATAAAAACAAGAAGTTGAAGCTATTTGTTTTATGAGCTATATGACCTGCCCATTGCCACGTCAACTTGCTCAAGCCTCTATTTTCTGCAGGTATATGGAGGATATCCGGGGAGAAGGTCTGCAACCAAACCGATGACTACCTCCTCGTGCTGGCAGCAGTGGAAGCATCTCGGCTGAAGGCCTTCCTCGTCCACCCTAGGGCACACGGCATGAACTATCAGGATGGATTTGTGAATTTTATGAATACACCTGGTATGTTATAGTATATTACTGCGGTAGCTGGTATAAACGGAAATATACGCCTAGTAGCAGGGAACAGCGCATAATGGCGGTAAATCAGGGGTTCCCAAAGTGGGCGATAACGCCCTCTTGTGGGCGCTGCAGGCCTAAAGGGGGGCGGTAAGAGAACCAGAAAAAAATGGGGGCGTCAAATCAGACACACTTTCGCAATATAATAGTTACTAGTATTCCTAGATAGGTAATTTTCGTAGATAATAGACCGCGGGCAATCATGTTTTAACAAGTTTTTGTTAAATAACCCGATTTGTGCATGTTTAATCTCCGCTAATATAGCTCACAAAAAATGGGGGCGCTATAAAATAATTATCAAAATCAAATCAAATATCTTTATTTCAGGGTTATTATTATTATGGGGGCGCTAAAAAATAATTATGGGGGCGCTAAAAAATAATTTATTCTCAAAGCGGGCAGTAGACTAAATAAGTTTGGGAACTTCTGTGTTTTTTTTTTTTGTTTTTATACTACTTGGATGACTGAACAAGCAAGAGGCCCACCTGATGTTAAGCGGTAACCTCTGCCTATGAACAGTGCATTACCTGATAGGTCACGTCTACCTAGGACGCACCCTATGTGGGATTGCACTGCGCCCGCCACCCTGAGACATAGATGAAAAGTCTCATGTAAACGATTACTACCTCTAAACGAACGAACTACCTCTAATTATTATGAAGCTGGCCTCTAATTACTACTAGCCGGGCCCTAGCCTGCGTGGGCCCCCCTCTATTCCAATATGTTCAACTATCTGTTCAACCAGTTGAACAAATTGGATGAGTTTTCTCCAATTTTTTCAACTTCAAAATGTAGTTGAACTCTTTGGACTAAAAATTAGTTCAATTTCTATGTTTTTATTAATAAAACAGCGTACTCCTGCAGCTTGATTTTTGACATTGTATAGAGTGCTTTTGATAGAGTCAAATGCTGGAACTTCTGAGATTTTATCGAGGCCGATATCTTTTATAGATTTAACTACTTTTTTATAAATTTTGGGAACCGTTTCTGTTCCATCTGATAATTTGATTTTCTGTTTACATTCTTCAATCTTTTTCTCAATTTCAATTTTTCCAGTATCTGATTTGCAATGGTCACTATGTTTTTTAGTTTTCAATTTTTTTTCATTCTGTAAACATATATAAAATATTTAAATAAACAAAAACTTGCATGAAAAACATGGGATAGTTAGGGCAATAGCGCACTAGCGGCTAGGCCGCAGCGGCCAGGTCGCGGCGACCATCGAGATAGATACATTAGTATGAAATCGCCATAGAGCACGCGCACCTGGCCGCACGCGAACAGCGCCCACACCAAGCCGCAGTGGCCAGCGAGATCGAAGCGACGCATTAGCGGCCCGTGTTCAGTCGCTGATCGCTGCGGCCACTGAGATCAATTGCATTGTATTGTAGTTAAATCACCAGTGTGCGCGCACTAGCCGCGGCGGCCGCACGTATTGTGGAACTACAGCGTGATTTGGATGACAGCTGTCAAAATTGAAACAGTCATATTTCGGAATTTGACAGCTGTCATCTAAAATGTAGATTTTGTCATCACCTTTCATTTGAGCCAAACAACGAAACTCTAGCAGGAGTAGTTTCCGAAATATGACTGTTTCAATTTTGACAGCTGTCATCCAAAATGAAGATTTTGACATCACCTTTTATTTGAGCCATACAACGAAACTCTAGCACGAGTAGTTTCCTACATATGACTCTTTCAATTTTGACAGCTGTCATCTAAAATGTAGATTTTGTCATCACCTTTCATTTGAGCTAAATAACGAAACTCTAGCAGGAGTAGTTTCCGAAATATGACTGTTTCAATTTTGACAGCTGTCATCCAAAATGTAGATTTTGTCATCACCTTTCATTTGAGCCCAACAACAAAACTCTAGCAGGAGTAGTTTCCGAAATATGACTGTTTCAATTTTGACAGCTGTCATCCAAAATGAAGATTTTGTCATCACCTTTCATTTGAGCCAAACAACGAAACTCTAGCAGGAGTAGTTTCCGAAATATGACTGTTTCAATTTTGACAGCTGTCATCCAAAATGAAGATTTTGTCATCACCTTTCATTTGAGCCAAACAACGAAACTCTAGCAGGAGTAGTTTCTGAAATATGACTGTTTCAATTTTGACAGCTGTCATCCAAAATGAAGATTTTGTCATCACCTTTCATTTGAGCCAAACAACGAAACTCTAGCAGGAGTAGTTTCTGAAATGTGACTGTTTCAATTTTGACAGCTGTCATCCAAATCACGCTGTAGTTCCACAATACGTGCGGCCGCCGCGGCTAGTGCGCGCACACTGGTGATTTAACTACAATACAATGCAATTGATCTCAGTGGCCGCAGCGATCAGCGACTGAACACGGGCCGCTAATGCGTCGCTTCGATCTCGCTGGCCACTGCGGCTTGGTGTGGGCGCTGTTCGCGTGCGGCCAGGTGCGCGTGCTCTATGGCGATTTCATACTAATGTATCTATCTCGATGGTCGCCGCGACCTGGCCGCTGCGGCCTAGCCGCTATTGCGCTATTGCCCTAACTATCCCAATGTTTTTCATGCATGTTTTTGTTTATTTAAATATTTTATATATGTTTGCAGAATGAAAAAAATTTGAAAACTAAAAAACATAGTGATCATTGCAAATCAGATACTGGAAAAATTGAAATTGAGAAAAAGATTGAAGAATGTAAACAGAAAATCAAATTATCAGATGGAACAGAAACGGTTCCCAAAATTTATAAAAAAGTAGTTAAATCTATAAAAGATATCGGCCTCGATAAAATCTCAGAAGTTCCAGCATTTGACTCTATCAAAAGCACTCTATACAATGTCAAAAATCAAGCTGCAGGAGTACGCTGTTTTATTAATAAAAACATAGAAATTGAACTTATTGTAATTTTTAGTCCAAAGAGTTCAACTACATTTTGAAGTTGAAAAAATTGGAGAAAACTCATCCAATTTGTTCAACTGGTTGAACAGATAGTTGAACATATTGGAATAGAGGGTGGGCCCCACGGGCTTATCCTGACACAAATGAAAAACTACATTTTGTGTAAGAGTGCGAGCGAGATGACGCGCGGATTACCGAATGCGTTGAAAAGGGAGCTTAAATCGTCGTCTTAAGACGAGGCTCCTTGATTTTGGAGTCGCTGTGTTACAGTTTCACTCAGTAAGGTTAGGTAAAGGTTACAAACGTGATCTTAATACAGTGATTACTTGAGAATAATAATAATAATAATGCTGGACAGTTCACACAACATTGTCTAGCCCCAAGCTAAGCAGAGCTTGTGTTATGGGTACTAGACAACTGATATACTTAATACAATATATTACATAGATAGATATTTTTTATTATATATAGAAAATACCCAGAACACCCGGAACAAATATCTGCAGATCGCACAAATATTTGTTCCGAGGCGGGAATCGAACCCGCAACCTCCTGCGTCGCAGGCGAACGTTCGCCCGCCGCGTCACATAGGTCGTCAAAGAATGTATAATCTAAATAAATAAAAATGCAGAGAAATTGAATTTGGAGACATTAGCCCAGCAGTGGGACAATATAGGTTAAGGTAAAAAAATAATGCTACTTTAGAAGCAAAACGAAGTTTTATCATTTGTCGCTTACGTGAGTTCTTTCGAGCTGAAGAAATGTATACCTCATCTCTTCCCTGGTTCAAGTGAGCAATAGCGCTGTCACTTTCTTGCAGCTATTGTTTTCTTGCTAGACTCCGCCCACTCGGTATTTGAACATATCGCCTTAAGCCCGGTTTTGTTATTCCAGCGACACCACTCGACCACATAACAGAAGCGAGACTCGCGCAGACGCTTTCAACGTCGCGACTCCACGCCGCGTCGCTCTGTCGCACGCGGCTGCGTCGCGCGACACAGGCTGTCGTGGACTACGCCAAGCCCAGAGCATTTGGCGGTAAGTCTACTATATATTTAGTAGTAGTAGAGCTTTTTTGTGAAAGAGTTCGTCCGGGGAAGTACTACCTTTATACCTATTTCTGTCGCAAAGCAGTAGCTCTCATTGCTGTGTTCCGGTTTGAAGGGTATGGGTGCCGGTGAAATTACAGGCACATGAGACTTCCATCTTTATGTCTCAGGGTGGCGGGCGCAGTGCAATGCTGCATAGGGTGCGTCCTAGGTGGACGTGACCTATGAGATAATGCATTGTTAAAGGCAGAGGTTACCAATAAACATCTGGGGCCCAACTCTACTATTTTTAAAAGAAAAACCATTGTTATTTTTTACTAGCGACTCGTCCTGGCTTCGCTCTGGTAGTTTCAGGATGAAAAACAGCCCCCCCCCCCCCCCCCCCTGGTAGCCTATGTCACTCAGGGTGAATGTAGGTTTCAAATGGTGAAAGAATTTTTGAAATCGGCTCAGTAGTTTTTGAGTTTATTTATTACAAACATACACACACACACAAATACAAATCTTTCCTCTTTAAAATATTAGAATAGATTACCATTTTAAGGTTATACTATGCAATTACAAATCATTCATAATTTTCTTTAAAATGGTATTCTGCTAAAGAACATGGGCAACTCCTTCATTTATTTTCATCGAGCAACACGGAACGGAGGCCTGCGTTGCTCGATGTTTATTTTTGACCTGGTTCAGCGGTTGGCCACTTCCTTTGTGATTGTATCATAACCTGTATATAGGTTTTACGATTGTTTCTAAATGGTCACAATTATAATGCAATTGAAAAACCATTGAAGTTAGTAGAATACCAAAACTGTCAAAAGTGACATTCCGGATCTTCAGGGGTGTCATACCCCTGAAAGATACCCCTGGGGGTGTTTTGGGAACTAAGATTTAGAGCCGTGGCACCCCCAGTCCTCAAATCCATACAACGGTATGCCAGGGGTATCACATTTTATATTTACAAGTTCCCATGACAATTATGAGACAATTCATTAGCAATTAAAATAAATAAAAAATAAATAAATCATTCTGGACAGTTCACACAACATTATCTAGCCCCAAGCTAAGCAGAGAATATATTACATAGATAGATATTTTATTATATATAGAAAATATTCACAACACAAATATTTGTTCCGAGGCGGGAATCGAACCCGCAACCTCCTGCATCGCAGGCCAACCTTCGTCCGGCGCGCCACAGAGTTCATCATACAAATTGTTACGTTTATTAGAATTGGGCCCCGGTGGACCATAAATATGCTTGTTCAGTCATTCAACTTTGACATTATGATATTAGTGGGATGTGATATGATAATAGCCTGATTAACTCCTCGTCATCAAATCACGAAGTCCACTGCTGGACAAAGGCTCTCAAGAATGCTACCCGCCTCCATCCACCGTTATTTCAATTGAAGGTAAACCTCTGTCGGACCTGTCTCTGATCCGCGCGACTATCGGCGACGCACTCCTGGTGATGTACGCCGGCGAGAGTGCGCAGTACTTCACGGCGGGGCTCCTGGACGGGTATGCGGAGCCCGACGTGGAGATGGAAGTCGCCATGTGCAGGTAACATACATACATACATACATACATACATACATACATACATACATACATAGACACTCGCCTTTTTACCAAACGTAATTTGCCTTGTTACGCAAATGGGCCTCTTTTCACCGTAGTAGAGCTTTTTTTGTGAGAGTTCGTCCGGGGAAGTACTACCTCCATACATATTTCTGCCGCAAACCTGTAGCTCGCATTGCTGTGTTCCGATTTGAAGGGTAGGGGTGCCGGAGAAGTTACAGGCACATGAGACTTTTTTTCTACTTACCTCATAATCGAGATGTAAAAGGGCGCCTAAATATCTCGGGCTGCAATTGATGCCTTACAGCCCTTGGCTAATATGGCCTTGGTTGGTAATCTACTATTACGGTATTAAAATTATTAGTAGGAATTTATGACATAAAACGGGAGTAGTCCTTCAGCGCGCGCGCACACCCCGCTCGGACCAGCTCTGACTCAGCTCTGCCTGCATGAGCCCGCGACATCCCCTGAAGACTCTACTAAAACGAAATGGGGAGTCACACTGCTTATTTATCACGCTAGGTGGCGCATAATCGCTGGTGTTGTTCCGTAGCCAAACAAAGGTCTAAAAATGTTTTTAAAAAAAAACTGTCATAAGTGTCAAATATCTATGGATAATTTTAGTACGGATCCACCAACTTATCTGTAGAATGAAATTTATGGAGTTTTAAACTACCTACATATATTTCATTCTACAGATAAGTTGGTGGATCTGTACTAAAATTATCCATAGATATTTGACACTTATGACAGTTTAAAAAAAAAAACAGCACCAGCGATGGTGGCGCCATCTGAGATTAGTTTTGCCTGTGGCTCCCCATTGCATAACTATAGGTAGGTATCGCTTGCGTTCCGTAGATTCCATTAAGGTGAATGCTCACGCTTCAGGGGCGAGATTCAACCTTTTTTAGTGTTTTTTGCCCATTACAGCTCATACCCCTAAAAAAAACACTGTATAAATGTGTTTAGGGGTATCGTAGCGAAACTGGTGATATTTATTAGATACTATCAATCAAAACATGTGTGTTAGGTCTCCTAGTTCTCGCAAACTCATTTTTTGCTATCTGAAGAAGTGTTGATGAGCTGAGATGGGCAAAAAACACCAAAAAATTTGAATTTCGCGCCGCAAGCGTGAGAACCTTAAGATAATGACCTTCCCACAATTATATATGTTTTAGAAACTTCATGGCGACTCACGGTCTATCCACAATGCTGAAGCTGATCACCATCCCGGCGCTCGACGAGCAAGAGGAGTGCAGACAGATGCTAGACGACATGCGCCATCTGACGGCGAGAGGCGAGACGCTCGACAACGTCAACATGTTTATAGGTAAGGCAACCAATCTGGGCCCATAACCTGCCGAGATACGTTTATAAAGTTGGCAAGCAATCTGGGCCCATAACCTGCCGAGAGTCGTTTAAAATGGCAAGCAATCTGGGCCAATAACCTGCCGAGATTCGATTATAAAGTTGGCAAGCAATCTGGGCCCATAACCTGCCGAGATTCGATTATAAAAGTTCGTAAAAGAAGTTAAATTTTGAAAAATTTACTAATATACTACAAGAACTTATGTGTTTTTTTTATTGTTATATATTATTTTATAAGATCGAACTACCCACATAGTTTTAACCTTTATTTTTTATTTGTTTAATGTTTGCTCATATTTAAGTGAACTGTTAAAGTTCTTTTTGAGTCAAATAAAGTTCTTTAAACCGAACTACTACTAAGCCATCGGCTTATAGGTAAGGCAAGCAAGCTAGGCCCGTCCGAGATAGATAGATAGATAGATTAACTTTTTATTGTACATTTACGACAAAATAACACACAGAAATACAAAACATAACTAAATAACAAAAATAACAGAAATGTACAATGGGCGGTCTTATCGCTTAAAGCGATTTCTTCCAGACAACCTTAGGATGGAGAGAACCTATATGGAAGAATTGAACAGTGGTGTTATCACCTTGACAAATACACATATCATTAAATATATACAAACCTACATATAATAAATACATAATAATATAACAATACATACCTACACTCTTACTATGGCATTCATCGTATACTAAACTAGATAAATATAAATATAAATAGCTACTCATAAACACAACATAACAGACCAGAATAATAAAAACTCAACAGGACGAAGTAGCCTGCCGGAGATAAAACAGTTTGACACGATCTTTAAAAGAATGTAACGACGGAGCAAGCCGAATCGAAGTAACGAATTCCACAGCCGAACAGCTTGCACCGTAAAAGATTCAGTGTAAAAAGGGGAACTTTAGAGCGAGATTCGTTGATAAAAATTCGAGAAAGAAGTCAAATTACGAATTTTTTACAAAGAAAAAGGCCCTATAGAAAGCCTTCGGCTTATATGTACGGCAAGCAAGCTAGGCCCATAGCCTGCCGAGATTCGTTTATAAAAGTGCGAGAAAGAAGTAAAATTTTGAAAGTTTTACAAAATCCGGCTTAATAAATAAATAAATAAATAAATAAATAATGCTGGACAGTTCACAATCTAGCCCCAAACTAAGCAGAGAGCTTGTGTTATGGGTACTAGCTAACTGATATACTTAATACAAGATATTACATAGATAGATATTATTTATTATACATAGAAAATACCCAGAACACGCTGAACAAATATCTGCGAGCGCACAAATATTTGTTCCGAGGCGGGAATCGAACCCGCAACCTCCTGCGTTGCAGGCCAACCTCCGCCCGCCGCGCCACAGAGGTCGTCAATTGTATTGTATTCTATTTATCAAATTTTTGACCCAATAATATGCGGCATATCGTATAAAAAACTAAACTAGCCCAAAAAATTAGGTACCTTTGTAATATTGTCCTGTCGTGTTTCTGGTACAGTGAACCCTCGGTGTTATAATGTAGTATCCAGGCATATTTATAATTTGAATTTTGTAAAAATTAAAGAAAACCCTCAACGCAATGAAACGGCTGAACCGATTTTTATCAAACATAGCTAAGAACACTCCCGAAAAATTCACCTTTAAAAAAAAAATAAAAAAAAAAAAAAACGGTTCATCCGTTCGGGAGCTACGATGCTACAGACAGACACACACACACAGACACGTCAAACTTATAACACCGCGTCGTTTTTGCGTCGGGGGTTAAAAATCAAATCTAAGATTAGGAATTTGCATGCCCCACCTTAAGGCGTGGATGGACTCTAATTGTTGTCACCATCCAACTTATTACAGTTCAGTTAAGTTAGAAAATGACAGAACAGCGTTTTTATGTGGGCTGCTTTATTACTAAGCTTTCTTTATACTGCTTTAATAATATTTTACAATGTACCTGCCTGTTGTTTCATAAATACATAAACTCACGCCTGTTTCCCGGAGGGGTAGGCAGAGACCACGGATTTCCACTTGCTAAGATCCTGACACACCTTTTTTGCTTCATTCACTCTCATCACATTCTTCATACATGCTCGTCGGTTTACTCTTGACCTCTTGCCTTTTTCCAGAACGTCTCCGATCTGGTCTGAATACGTTCGCTGAGGTCTTCCCTTTCCCACTGTCCCATTCACGCTCGTCTTATGAACCCGTTTCGTCAATTGTTGTTTCAATTGCTAAATAGTTAATAATCTTTTCTCCTTCATTACGTAGGTACGACACACACTTTCAAATACACACCCTACACATACACACCACACACATCTACACACACACACACACACACACACACACACACACACACACACACACACACACACACATATATATAAACACACACACAACATACACACACATAACACATCCATGCACACAAACTCAACACACAAACACTCGGAGTACTCCTGAGATACCCAGACTCTCTAGAGACTGGCTGTATCAGGAGTACCTTACACTCACATACACACCCACTTATACTCACTAGTGATAGTTTTTTACATTCTCATGTTAGTTGAGTGCGGTTCTTTATTTTTTATAATTTTAGTTTTTATGTTTAATTTCTAAATAAGTACATACTTTTATTTATATCTGGAACTGTCATCTCTCGAAGGAGGAGGGCGTTGGTGTCTGCGACACAGTTTTTATACTTCTGCAGGCTTCATCGTTTCCCATTGTGTTGTAAATATGTGTTTTAGTTCCAAATAAATACATTTTGATTTGATTTTGATTTAAAATAAATAAAATGAAATATATCCACGCCTTAAATTGATTACTTAATAATGAATGTATCATTTCACGACCTCAGTGGCACGGCGGGCAAAGGTTCACCTGCGACGCAGGAGGTTGCGGTTTGGATTTCCGCCTCGGAACAAACATTTGTTAGATCTGCAGATATTTGTTCAGGGTGTTCTGTGTATTTTCTATGTATAATAAAAAATATCTATCTATGTAATGTATTGTATTAAGTACTAGCGACTCGCCCCGGCTTCGCACGGGTAGCCCCCGGTGACCCCCCCCCCCCCCCCCCCCTCCCTCTTATGTGCTTCTCCTGGTTCTAAGCTACCTCCCCACCAATTTTCAGCCAAATCGGTTCACCCGTTCTTGAGTTATAAGTGGTGTAACTAACACAACTTTGTTTTATATATATAGATTCAGTTATCTAGTACTCATAACACAAGCTCGGCTTAGCTTGGGGCTAGATAATGTTGTGTGAACTGTATCCAGTATTATTTATATATTTATTTATATACCCTCGCCTTAAATTGATGTTTTTTTTTTTATACAACTTGTTGTGACAGGTCTAGCTGATGGCCCACCTGATGTTAAGCGGTACCCTCTGCCTATGAACAGAGCATTACCTCATAGGTCACGTCCACCTAGGTCGCGCCCTATGTGGCATTGCACTGCGCCCGCCACCCTGAGACATAAAGATGAAAGTCTCATGTGCCTGTAATTTCACCGGCACCCATACCCTTTAATCCGGAACACAGCAATGCGAGCACTACTGCTTTGCTGCATAAATAGGTATGGTGGTAGTACTTCCCCGGACAAACTATTACTTTAAAAACTTTCGTGAACCATATCAATTATTTTATATAAACGGGAAATTTTCACGTACCGTTAAATCGATGTAATCGATCGTGCTAAGCGGGACGCGGGGGGAGTGCGTCGCGTTCACTCACCTTGAAAAAGACTCTCGAAACGGGTCGAAACAATGTCGGTGCTCACATCGATTTAACGGTACTTGAAAAATTCCCGTTTTTATAAAATAATCTCTTAATTATTTATGAATGGATCATTTGTTTGTTAAAGCTATGAACGGGATACACCACGCCGGCGTGACGATGGCAGACGAGATAAAGCAGATCAGAAACCCCCTCCTGCACCCCGGGTTCATATTCAAAAAGGCATTCACTAACAGACATCAGGTAACTCTTAACAATATAAAAAACCGGCCAAGTGCGAACTTGCGCACAAGGGTTCAGTACCATTATCTATAAAAACCTACAGGTTTGTACGGAACCCTCGGTGCGCGAATCCGACTTTCACTTGGCTGGGTTTTTTTTATATTTGCTGAAAATATAAAAAAAAAACTCTACTATTATTCTAAGTAATGTGATTACCTACTGACTAGTATAAAAATTTACGCTTTATATTTTCTCTAATCGAAACGGGTTTTAGGGGGTCGTTTTCAAAAAATAAAGCTATTGAGAAAAGTTTCACCAATCGTGTTTCTTGTCTATGATTTATTTAGGTTACACCCCCAGGTAGTTACTGTATTAACATCAAGTTTGTAACCTTTACTGTTACTGAGTGAGAGTGTAACGCAACGACTCTCCAACATTTTATCATATCTTCTTAATTAGTTACGCAATTTTGTACGTGCAGGAAAGAGACGACCCTAGGCTAACCCTCTACCTAGCGGAGCACCTTCACCCCAGTTTGAAACTACCCTCGGATCAGCTGGAGTACTGCGTGCTGCGCATGCGCTTCGCGTGCGAGACGCTCATGTCGAGGCACGGCAAGCAAGTGCCGGCCGCTTACACGTAAGACGACCCTAGGCTAACCCTCTACCTAGCGGAGCACCTTCACCCCAGTTTGAAACTACCCTCGGATCAGCTCGAGTACTGCGTGCTGCGCATGCGCTTCGCGTGCGAGACGCTCATGTCGAGGCACGGCCAGCAAGTGCCGGCCGCTTAAACGTAAGACGACCCTAGGCTAACCCTCTACCTAGCGGAGCACCTTCACCCCAGTTTGAAACTACCCTCGGATCAGCTCGAGTACTGCGTGCTGCGCATGCGCTTCGCGTGCGAGACGCTCATGTCGAGGCACGGCAAGCAAGTGCCGGCCGCTTACACGTAAGACGACCCCAGGCTAACCCTCTACCTAGCGGAGCACCTTCACCCCAGTTTGAAACTACCCTCGGATCAGCTCGAGTACTGCGTGCTGCGCATGCGCTTCGCGTGCGAGACGCTCATGTCGAGGCACGGCCAGCAAGTGCCGGCCGCTTAAACGTAAGACGACCCTAGGCTAACCCTCTACCTAGCGGAGCACCTTCACCCCAGTTTGAAACTACCCTCGGATCAGCTCGAGTACTGCGTGCTGCGCATGCGCTTCGCGTGCGAGACGCTCATGTCGAGGCACGGCAAGCAAGTGCCGGCCGCTTACACGTAAGACGACCCTAGGCTAACCCTCTACCTAGCGGAGCACCTTCACCCCAGTTTGAAACTACCCTCGGATCAGCTCGAGTACTGCGTGCTGCGCATGCGCTTCGCGTGCGAGACGCTCATGTCGAGGCACGGCAAGCAAGTGCCGGCCGCTTAAACGTAAGACGACCCTAGGCTAACCCTCTACCTAGCGGAGCACCTTCACCCCAGTTTGAAACTACCCTCGGATCAGCTGGAGTACTGCGTGCTGCGCATGCGCTTCGCGTGCGATACGCTCATGTCGAGGCACGGCAAGCAAGTGCTGGCCGCTTACACGTAAGTTTTTTTTTACCACCTAGGACGCGCCCTACGTGGCATTGCACTGCGCCCACCACCCTGAGACATAATTACACTTTAGTTTTTTTTAACCATCTAGGACGCGCCCTACGTGGCTTTGCACTGCGCCCGCCGCCCTGAGACATAAAGATGAGAAAAGTCTCATGTGCCAGTAATTTCGCCGGCCCCTTTAAACCGGAACACAGCAATACGAGTACTACTTCTTTGCGACAGAGATAGGTATGGAGGTAGTACTTCCCCGGACGAACTCTTTTACAAAAAAGCTCTACTACTACTAAACTTATTACATTTTTATGAAGTTATTTTTTCCCAAGGAATAATCTAAAATTCCAATGTTAAGATTCCGTGGTGTGTCCGGCCTAAGAGTAGACCCGCTCGTCTCCTCCCGTGGATGTAAAAGCCGACTAAGGGATTACCCGGACTTGTTGATAAGATTCGTTGGTATAAGATTTGTCCTGGCTGCTAGCTTATTATAGAATGTGTTATTACTGGAAGACAGCGTTAGTCGAGGGAAGAAATGGCGGCGATGAGCTTACCACTTATCACGCGTTATTCACTCGATGGTGCCCACGGTGAAGAGGCCCATTGAGGCTCTGATGCCTACCCTTTCCGTGGAACAGGCGTGTGCCTATGTATTTTATGATTCTGTGTGTATATTGCAGGGAGCTCTCGAGATTGGCTGAGGCGGGAACAGAAGTGCTGGCCATGACGGCGGTGCTGGCCAGAGCATCAAGGTATTTATTTACACGCTTTTATTTAACTTGACCTATTAGTTACTGTGGGACAAATCTTGAAACAGAATTTTGAACCAGTTAGCCTCGTTCGATTGAGATGAAATGCATACCTGCCAAGTTCCGATGACAATACAATATGATGGTGACAGCGAGCTGATCTGATGATGGAGACGGAAGGTGGACAACGGAACTCCTCGATGGATAATAGTAGACTGGCCGTGTTTAGGCTCATTTTGGTTACGATCACTAATAATATAAAAAGCTTGTATTGACAAAAATATAAAAAAAAACACTTATTATTTATTAAGCACCGTAGTTTTGAAGTTTTATCATTTGTCGCTTACGTCGGTTACTTCCGAGCTGAAAAATTCTATACCTCATCTCTTCCCGGGTTCAAGTGAGCAATAGCGCTGTCACTTTCTTGCAGCTATTGTTTTCTTGCTAGACTCCGCCCATTCGGTATTTTAACATATCTCCTCTGTGGCGCGTTGTATTTTAACATATTTCATTATGACGACATCTGTGGCGCGGCGAGCGTAGGTTCGCCTGCGACGCAGGAGCTTGCGGGTTCGATTCCCGCCTCGGAACAAATATTTGTACGATCTGCATATATTTGTTCAGGGTATTATCTATGTATAATAATAAATATCTATGTAATGTATTGTATTAAGTATATCAGTTATCTAGTACCCATAACACAAGCTCTGTTTAGCTTGGGGCTAGATAATGTTGTGTGAACTGTCCTGCATTATTTATTATTTATTTTATTAATATTGCCTTATCATTCCAGATCATATTGCATCGGCATAAGGAACGCGGAGATAGAAATGAAACTCGCCGCGGCGTTCGTGGACCGGTCTAAGGCGCGCGTGCGCACACTGATCAAGGAGATCGACGACGGAGAGTATCTCAACCGGGACCACTTCATCGTAGAGTTCGGCAGGAAGATCATCGAGACCAACTCTATGCTGGTCGAGAAACCAACCGCGCGGGTATTTTGGTAAATCATTACCATATACCTTCATAATCAGCAACATGGTAATGATTTAACTGGTATTCACCATCCACAGTAGTATCCACATCCACTACTACCATAATTTTAGTAGTAGTAGAGCTTTTTTGTGTAAGAGTTCTTCCGGGGCAGTACTACCACCATACCTATTTCTGCCGCAAAGCAGTAGTGCTCGCATTGCTGTGTTCCGGTTTGAAGGGTAAGGGTGCCGGTGAAATTACATTCTCAGGGTGGCGGGCGCAGTGCAATGCCACATAGGGCGCGTCCTAGGTGGACGTGACCTATGAGGTTATGCACTGTTCATAGGCAGAGGTTACCGCTTAACATCAGGTGGGCCATCTGCTTGCTCCGTCATTCAAGTAGTATAAAAAAAAATAAGCTGGTCAGTATCTCCACGGTGAACGGTCTTGAGCTGCCTCCACCCACCGACTTCCTGACCTTTATAACGAACTCTATGCTGGTCGAGAAAGCAACCGCGCGGGTATTTTGGTAAATCATTACCATCCACATAATCAGCAACCTGTAGAAGCTGGACATAGGTATCTCCACGGTGAACGGTCTTGAGATGCCTCCATCCACCGACTTCCTGCGACCTTTATAACGAACTCTATGCTGGTCGAGAAACCAACCGCGCGGGTATTTAGGTAAATCATTACCATCCACATAATCAGCAACCTGTAGAACTAAGCTGAACAGTATCGCCACGGTGAACGGTCTTGACCCACCTCCATCCACTGATTTCCTGCGACCTTTATAACGAACTCTGTTGGCCAAAAAACCAACCGCGCGGGTTATTTGATAGACCATCGACAGAAAGTCTACTGCAGGAAATAGATCTGGCAATGCCACAATGAACAGTCTTAAACCGCCTCCATCCACCGATTTCCTGCGACCTTTATAATGAACTCCACGTCCATTATAATACATAATTATGTTATGGTCGTATAACCAACCGCGCGGGTTATTTGATAGATCATCATCATCATTAACAGAAAGTCCACTGCAGGACATAGATCTCTCCAATACAATTCTACGATGAACGGTCTTAAACCGCCTCCATCCACCGATTTCCTGCAACCTTTGTAACGAACTGTGTTGGTCGAAAACCAACCACGCGGGTTTTATAGTAGAAATAAACTGCAATTCTAATTCGTGGCGCGGCGGGCGAGTAGCCGGCAGCGTTGCGTGAGGTGCGGGTTCGATCCGATCGAGGTTTTTAAATCCTGGACGTGTATCAATAGATTTCTTTAATCGAAATAAGTTTATTGTCGAATATTATATTCATTAAGCTTTTATAAAATTAGTGATCGTAACCGTGTGCTGATCACAATTAGCCTAAACACGGCCAGTCTACTATTATCCATTGAGGAGTTCCGTTGTCCACCTTCCGTCTCCATCATCAGATCAGCTCGCTGTCACCGACATATTGTATTGCCATCGGAACTTGACAGGTATGCAACCTTTCAGCTCAATCGGATGTTGCGAAGTGGTTCTAATTCAGATGCAAGATTTGACCCAAACAAACTAAATTGCTAGTTAAGGTGGCTCGAGGCGCGTTTTTTTTTTTTGTGTTTAGAGCTCATTAACACTTCTTCAGATAGCGAAAGTTGAGTCGAACTAAAAAAACACTGTAAAAATGTTTTTAGGGGTGTCGTAGCTAAATTGATAATATTTATGAGATACTATCAATTAAAACATGTGTGTTAAGTCTCCTAGTTCACGCGAAATCAACTTTCGCTATCTGACGGAGTGTTGATGAGCTGTAATGGGCAAAAAACACTAAAAGATTTGAATTTCGACGACCTCAGTGACGCGGCGGGCGAACGTTCGTCTGCGACGCAGGAGGTTGCGGGTTCGATTCCCGTCTCGGAACAAATATTTGTGCGATCTGCAGATATTTGTTCAGGGTGTTCTGGGTATTTTCTATATATAATTAAAAAAAAATATCTATGTAATATATTGTATTAAGTATATCAGTTGTCTAGTACCCATAACACAAGCTCTGCTTAGCTTGGGGCTAGACAAAGTTGAGTGAAATGTCCAGAATTTAAAAAAAAAAAAAAAAAAAAAGCGCGCCTCAATCGAGACCTTAAAAGCTTGCAAATTATAAATGAGTTTAACAAATTATTCCTAAAACGATGTTATTAGTACATATGCATTTTTTTTGTAAATAAAATAGTTGTTACATAATTTATGGTTTATTTTCTACTTATCCATAATAATACTAGATGTGCCGTGTGTTCGGCCTGAGGATAGACCCTCCGTCTCCTCCCGTGGATATATATAACTTTTGAAAACTGTTGATTGGGCCGATGTTGGCCCTGATAGTTGGCCCACTTGAAAACAAGCATGACAGACCTAACCGTTGACCAACCACATTAGACGCAGCTACATTGGCCAACGAACAGTCAATTATACTAGGGTAAGGTCTGAACTCTCCCTTAGATAGACACTATGGTCTGAACTCTCCCTTAGGATAGCCACTTAGGTCTGAACTCTCCCTTAGGATAGCCACTAAGGTCTGAACTCTCCCTTAGGATAGACACTAAGGTCTGAACTCTTCCTTAGGATAGACTCTAAGGTCTGAACTCTCCCTTAGGGTAGACTCTAAGGTCTGAACTCTCCCTTAGGATTACAAATTAAACAGTTTTTCCACCAAAGCGTTATAAATAGTGTCACATTGATAATTAAGTTATAAAAATCATATTATAGTACTGCCTAGGTAGGTACCTACTTGAATAAAGGATAGATACTAAGGTCTGAACTCTTCCTTAGGATAGACACTATGGTCTGAACTCTTCCTTAGGATAGACACTATGGTCTGAGCTCTTCCTTAGGATAGACACTAAGGTCTGAACTCTCCCTTAGGATAGACACTAAGGTCTGAACTCTCCCTTAGGATAGACACTAATATAAGAGACCGCTTCCTTGACCGGTTTGAATTTGTCTCCAATTGTAACATTTTTCTTGTTTCTTTTCCGAAACTTGGCCACGCCTTCCGTCACCTAGAAATGAAACAAGTTTTTTTTTTTAAATATAGTTTACAGAAAAACGACTCGTATAAAAAATATATAAATGCCGAAAGTGTTAGTAGTAGAACGTTTTTTGTGAAAGAGTTCGTCCGGCGAAGTACTACCATACCTATTTCTGCCGCAAAGCAGTAGTGCTCGCATTGCTGTTTGAAGGGTACCGGTGAAATTACAGACACATGTGACTTTTCATCTTTATTCCTCAGGGTGGCGGGCGCAGTGCAATGCTACATAGGGCCCGTGACCTATGTGATAATGCGCTGTTCATAGGCAGAGGGTACCACTTAACATCAGGTGGGCCGTCTGCTTGATCCGTCATTCCAAGATGTCTAAAAAAGTAGCTTAAACAAAAAAAAAGACTTTATTTCAGACACATAGATCCATAATTTCATTATTTGGTTAGTACACAAAATACATCACTTATGAAAATATTATTAATACCTACAGTAACACAGTTAAATTTATATTCTAACAACTGGGCAAAATGCACTCAGTAATATGTGTAATTGGCCATGACTGAATGCATCTTGGTCCAGTGCTGAGTGAGGTGGGAATCTAGCCTATCGGCTACCACGACTGGCGCGCACTCTGCGCAGCGCGGCGGCAGCGCGCACTCTGCGCAGGATCGCCGGGAAGCTGTCTACGTGTGCGTCAGCGAACATGCCCAACAGCTAAACAGCTTAGGTACTAACCTTTTTTTCCAAGCTTTTCTTGGTGTCTGCGAAGGCGAGTGGTTTCTCATTGTCAATGGCCTGCACTTTGTTCTTCTCCTTCCGCTTGTAGTAGAACACCTCCCAGGCTAGAGTGACCATCGCCAGGCCGAGCCCGAACAGAGTCGCGATGAACACTCCGCCTGAAATAGTTACTATGTACTTAGAAGATAAAGCAGTGTCTTCCGTCGCGGGCGGCATAATGAACCCTGAGCGCAACAAGGGACTCAGTTATGTAGAGTCCTGAGTGAAGCGAGGTGTCAAGCTGCCCAAGACGAAGAAAGGTTTTATTCCAGAGGAGCATACTCTACTTTACACACTTTCTGCGAGACAATAAAAAATCACTGAAAATCACAGCACCGAGCATCGTCTTTTGTTTCTTATTCTTTGAAATTGAGTTCTGCTCTAGGAAGATGGACTAAAGGCATGGGACTAAGGCTAGAAACGAAACGTTAGCGATTATACCAGTCTCATTCTTTTATATGAATGTATTCATGTGTTGGAATGAGACAAGCATAAATCTATCTGTTTTTATTTGTGTTAGTCGTACCAGCCCAAATGTCAAATTACTAGTACATTCATGGTAACAATCTAGGGAGATGTATATGCATGGTGCCAATATTCAGGGT
Source organism: Operophtera brumata (assembly GCA_932527175.1). Classification (NCBI taxonomy): domain Eukaryota; kingdom Metazoa; phylum Arthropoda; class Insecta; order Lepidoptera; family Geometridae; genus Operophtera; species Operophtera brumata. The sequence continues at coordinate 31,604,873 of OW052232.1, read as the reverse complement.
ACGGAACGGAAAGACGACTGTCGTGTGACAATATATTTGTTTCTCTCTAACATAGGATAGCAAGCTATCTTCTAGGATAGGAGTAAAAAGGAACACTCAATGCTATTTTTAGCATTCACTCCATTACTATTATACCTCCATGGTTCTACTTATGGTGGCCAGTTCGATTATAGAACAAAACTCTTAACGTCAAGGTATTATTGTAATTTTTTGAAAATACAATAAGTGCAAAAGCCGTGCGTCGCCAAAAAAAACTTTTTTTACGCCGTACGGCTTGTGTAAAAAATAAAACATTGTTAAAATAAAAGTAGACGACGCCTCTTTTCGAATACGGCGGGTAGAGTCATTAAATATACTTGAAAATGACAAATGCACAAGCCGTGCGGCGCCAATTATCATAAAGAAAAGAGTTATCTTTCCTTGTGGTTCAGCTGACCAACAGATGGCGCCGAGTTCAACAGACGGAGATCCTTACCCAAACTCTCCAAGGTGATGCCTTCTGACTCGTCAGCATCAGGACAGGACTGCCGCGCTGATTCGTTCCAGTATCTGATGACGAACAATGGCTTCTAGTAGTAACAATTTGGAACCGTGACCTGTCTCCCTATTCCCTATCTTGACAGTCAATCAATTAATTTTTTTTAATGGCATGGAGTGGTATCTTGACAATCACTCAGTGACCAACGTTTGACAATCTTGACAGTCACTCAGTGACCAACGTTTGACAATCTTGACAGTCACTCAGTGACCAACGTTTGACAATCTTGACAGTCACTCAGTGACCAACGTTTGACAATCTTGACAGTCACTCAGTGACCAACGTTTGACAATCTTGACAGTCACTCAGTGACCAACGTTTGACAATCTTGACAGTCACTCAGTGACCAACGTTTGACAATCTTGACAGTCACTCAGTGACCAACGTTTGACAATCTTGACAGTCACTCAGTGACCAACGTTTGACAACCTTGACAGTCACTCAGTGACCAACGTTTGACAATCTTGACAGTCACTCAGTGACCAACGTTTGACAATCTTGACAGTCACTCAGTGACCAACGTTTGACAATCTTGACAGTCACTCAGTGACCAACGTTTGACAATCTTGACAGTCACTCAGTGACCAACGTTTGACAATCTTGACAGTCACTCAGTGACCAACGTTTGACAATCTTGACAGTCACTCAGTGACCAACGTTTGACAATCTTGACAGTCACTCAGTGACCAACGTTTGACAATCTTGACAGTCACTCAGTGACCAACGTTTGACAATCTTGACAGTCACTCAGTGACCAACGTTTGACAATCTTGACAGTCACTCAGTGACCAACGTTTGACAATCTTGACAGTCACTCAGTGACCAACGTTTGACAATCTTGACAGTCACTCAGTGACCAACGTTTGACAACCTTGACAGTCACTCAGTGACCAACGTTTGACAATCTTGACAGTCACTCAGTGACCAACGTTTGACAATCTTGACAGTCACTCAGTGACCAACGTTTGACAATCTTGACAGTCACTCAGTGACCAACGTTTGACAATCTTGACAGTCACTCAGTGACCAACGTTTGACAATCTTGACAGTCACTCAGTGACCAACGTTTGACAACCTTGACAGTCACTCAGTGACCAACGTTTGACAATCTTGACAGTCACTCAGTGACCAACGTTTGACAATCTTGACAGTCACTCAGTGACCAACGTTTGACAATCTTGACAGTCACTCAGTGACCAACGTTTGACAATCTTGACAGTCACTCAGTGACCAACGTTTGACAATCTTGACAGTCACTCAGTGACCAACGTTTGACAATCTTGACAGTCACTCAGTGACCAACGTTTGACAATCTTGACAGTCACTCAGTGACCAACGTTTGACAATCTTGACAGTCACTCAGTGACCAACGTTTGACAATCTTGACAGTCACTCAGTGACCAACGTTTGACAATCTTGACAGTCACTCAGTGACCAACGTTTGACAATCTTGACAGTCACTCAGTGACCAACGTTTGACAATCTTGACAGTCACTCAGTGACCAACGTTTGACAATCTTGACAGTCACTCAGTGACCAACGTTTGACAATCTTGACAGTCACTCAGTGACCAACGTTTGACAACCTTGACAGTCACTCAGTGACCAACGTTTGACAATCTTGACAGTCACTCAGTGACCAACGTTTGACAATCTTGACAGTCACTCAGTGACCAACGTTTGACAATCTTGACAGTCACTCAGTGACCAACGTTTGACAATCTTGACAGTCACTCAGTGACCAACGTTTGATAATCTTGACAGTCACTCAGTGACCAACGTTTGACAATCTTGACAGTCACTCAGTGACCAACGTTTGACAATCTTGACAGTCACTCAGTGACCAACGTTTGACAATCTTGACAGTCACTCAGTGACCAACGTTTGACAATCTTGACAGTCACTCAGTGACCAACGTTTGACAATCTTGACAGTCACTCAGTGACCAACGTTTGACAACCTTGACAGTCACTCAGTGACCAACGTTTGACAATCTTGACAGTCACTCAGTGACCAACGTTTGACAATCTTGACAGTCACTCAGTGACCAACGTTTGACAATCTTGACAGTCACTCAGTGACCAACGTTTGACAATCTTGACAGTCACTCAGTGACCAACGTTTGACAATCTTGACAGTCACTCAGTGACCAACGTTTGACAATCTTGACAGTCACTCAGTGACCAACGTTTGACAATCTTGACAGTCACTCAGTGACCAACGTTTGACAATCTTGACAGTCACTCAGTGACCAACGTTTGACAATCTTGACAGTCACTCAGTGACCAACGTTTGACAATCTTGACAGTCACTCAGTGACCAACGTTTGACAATCTTGACAGTCGCTCAGTGACCAACGTTTGACAATCTTGACAGTCGCTCAGTGACCAACGTTTGACAATCTTGACAGTCACTCAGTGACCAACGTTTGACAATCTTGACAGTCACTCAGTGACCAACGTTTGACAATCTTGACAGTCACTCAGTGACCAACGTTTGACAATCTTGACAGTCACTCAGTGACCAACGTTTGACAATCTTGACAGTCACTCAGTGACCAACGTTTGACAATCTTGACAGTCACTCAGTGACCAACGTTTGACAATCTTGACAGTCACTCAGTGACCAACGTTTGACAATCTTGACAGTCACTCAGTGACCAACGTTTGACAATCTTGACAGTCACTCAGTGACCAACGTTTGACAATCTTGACAGTCACTCAGTGACCAACGTTTGACAATCTTGACAGTCACTCAGTGACCAACGTTTGACAATCTTGACAGTCACTCAGTGACCAACGTTTGACAATCTTGACAGTCACTCAGTGACCAACGTTTGACAATCTTGACAGTCACTCAGTGACCAACGTTTGACAATCTTGACAGTCACTCAGTGGCCAACGTTTGACAATCTTGACAGTCACTCAGTGGCCAACGTTTGACAATCTTGACAGTCACTCAGTGACCAACGTTTGACAATCTTGACAGTCACTCAGTGACCAACGTTTGACAATCTTGACAGTCACTCAGTGACCAACGTTTGACAATCTTGACAGTCACTCAGTGACCAACGTTTGACAATCTTGACAGTCACTCAGTGACCAACGTTTGACAATCTTGACAGTCACTCAGTGACCAACGTTTGACAATCTTGACAGTCACTCAGTGACCAACGTTTGACAATCTTGACAGTCACTCAGTGACCAACGTTTGACAATCTTGACAGTCACTCAGTGACCAACGTTTGACAATCTTGACAGTCACTCAGTGACCAACGTTTGACAATCTTGACAGTCACTCAGTGACCAACGTTTGACAAGTAAAATCACCATCAATTGACAATTCTTAATGTTTTTTTTGTCATCCTACTTGTCTCTTACTTTAGTCACTTTCAGTTAGAGAATAGGAGGGGCTGATCAAAATGAGCCCAAACAATCTTTTAGTACTTCGTGGAGCTTTTTTGTGCAAAGAGTACCTTATTCTGCCGCAAAGCAGTAGTGCTCGCATTGCTGTGAGCCGGTGAAATAACAGACACATGAGGCATTGGAAAGCATGTCCCATCATGGACCTTTGTGTACTGGGGCCTTTAGATACCTAGTTACATAACTCTATAGCCAAGCACTTAGCAATTCAGTTACAAGATTTGACCAAAGATTTAAATGGTAGATATGCCCTTACCGTTAAGTGACCGCGCCGTATTGTTTCCACGTGAAATAAGATAGCTCGCTTATTTGGTCTCAGTGCATATCTAGACACAGTGTCAGCTGGTCGTTTATTTTTTTCACAAAAGTTCGTGCAATATGATTGCACAATAAATGGTAATATCAACAGTTAAGTTTATAGACAAAATCACGATTTTTAACTATTCAGTAGAGTGTGTGCGTCAGACCTTTGATTCAAATACAATGCAACAGTTTTCGGTGTCTGGGCGTATCTACGATTTAAATCTTTGGATTTGACCACATACCGAATACAAAACTGGACAGGTATAGAATATTTTAACTCAATCAGATAACGGAAACTGCGTTGAAATACAGGCTGTGGCAAGATAATGGGTCTCTCAGGTACCTTTTCTGTTATAATTAGAGAGGTTTGTTCTTAGGAAAATCAGATGAAATTGGAAGAAAAAATAAACTACGTTCATGGATATTATTAAAATGGTACTGTCAGACACTGTTTGGGCTCATTTGGATCAAATCTCCCTGAGAGTCCCATTATCTTGCCACAATCTGTACATACCTACAATAAACAATACCTCTGTAGCGCGTCTGGCGATTAGCCGGCTGAGATGCGAGAGGTTGCGGGTTCGATTTCCGCTGCGGGACAAATGTTTGGATGATCTGCAAATATTTGCTTCGTGTCTGTGTGTTGTCGCCTAGTTGTTCCAAGAATCGTTCCTTCTGCAACTCCAGGAGAGCTCTCGACCGGTCCTCCTGCAACCGTGACCGTTGTTGCTTAACGATTAATTTTTACTTAGCCCCCAGTTGCTCCAAGAAACGTTCCTTCTGCAACTCCAGGAGAGCTCTATAGAGGTCCTCATACAACCAGGACTGTTGTTGCTAAACGATTAGTTCTAACTTAGCCCCCAGTCGCTTCAAGAATCGTTTCTTCTGCAACTCCAGGAGAGCTCTAGAGAGGTCCTTATACAACCACGACCGTTGTTGCTAAACGATTAGTTTTACTTAGCCCCCAGTTGCTTCAAGAATCGTTCCTTCTGCAACTCCAGGGGAGCTCTAAACCAGTCCTCGTATAACCGTGACCGTTGTTGCCTAAAGATTAATTCTTACTTAGCCCCCAGTTGCTCCAAGAATCTTTCCTTCTGCAACTCCAGGAGAGCTCTAAACCGGTCCTCATGCAACCACGACTGTTGTTGCTAAACGATTAGTTCTTACTTAGCCCCCAGTCGCTTCAAGAATCGTTCCTTCTGCAACTCCAGGAGAGCTCTAAACCGGTCCTCGTACAATCGTGACCGTTGTTGCTTAAAGATTAATTCTTACTTAGACCCCAGTTGCTCCAAGAATCGTTCCTTCTGCAACTCCAGGAGAGATCTAGAGAGGTCCTCATACAACCGGGACCGTTGTTGCTAAACTATTAGTTCTTACTTAGCCCCCAGTTGCTCCAAGAATCGTTCCTTCTGCAACTCCAGGAGAGCTCTAGACAGGTCCTCCTGCAACCTCGAGCCTTGTTGCACGGCGATCGCGTACGGCTGTTCGGCGAACACCTCGCCCACCTCTGTTAGGTTGCAGTTCCGTGTGATCTCGTATCTGTACACACGAATATACCGTTTGTTAAGATGCCGGTGTCTATATAAGCGACGGTGACCACTTTACATCAGGTGGGCCGTCGCTGTACGCTAGTTTGCCTAGGTATTTGTTTCATTAAAAAAAACATCATTTCTCTAAACAACGATGACAAGCGCGCGCTTTCGCTTAAAAGCAATTGTCAGTTAGTTTGACAATAGGAGGGCCGGTCACTCGGATTAAGATGGCCGGTCAGAAACAGACAGTTTAAACTGGCTCTTAATACGGGTACTCTCTAACTCGCCGAGATGCCATGGCTACCTCTGGCTACCTTCGGTTACCAAATGGAGTAGCCAGTAGTCCAGTCCTTCCAGTATTGCAATATTCCATAAACATGGACGGTAAAAAACAGACGGTTCCATAAACAGTACCTTATTTCGGCAGAATCGTGTATGAATGCAAAGTCGGCGTCTGTGTGTTCGTTCACCTGCTGAAACCCCGTCTTCGCGTCGGGTACAGGACCTAAAAGTATTTGTAATGAGTCCTAACTTCTGCCTTTTCGCAAGAGTCGCAATAGCGTCCTTAAACTTATGCCGCAAAATTCCTAAACTTAGATTTGATTTTTAACAGACTAAATCAAGTACAATATTCAAATTGAAGACCTCTGTGGCGCGGCGTGCGAAGGTTCGCCTGCGAAGCAGGAGTTTGCGGGTTCGATTCCTGCCTCGCAACAAATATTTTTAGGATCTGCAGATAATTGTTTAGGGTGTTCTGGGTATTTTCTATGTACCCATAACACAAGCTCCGCCTAGCTTGGGGCTAGATAATGTTGTGTGAACAGTCAAGTTTTTTTTTTTTTTTAATTATAAACATGCATGGATATTTCATTATAATTCCGAGGGATCACTGTACCAGAAACACGATAGGACAATACATTCTCGATAGAAAAAAAAAACAAAGTTACGTAAATTTTTTGGCATATTATTGGGTAAACAATTAGATAAATAAAATCAATACAACAAAGCAGAGTTACTGTAGGGTTTTTGTAAAATAATCTATATTTTACGAGATATTAAATAAAAAAAGGCTTTTATAATGCGCGTCATGTAAAAAAAACGCTGGCGGTCATACTTCTTCATACGTTCCAGCGTTCTTTTTACATGACGCGTACTATACGAGCGGCGCGGGGCTTTTTTTGTATGAACATTTCTGGCTGGTGTTGGCGCAGACTTAAGTCTACCAAAGCACTCACAGTGGACAGCCCGCGTTCAGTCATTCAATCAAACAAGTAATTAATTTCGTAAAAATTTTAAAAACCCTCAACTCTTAATGAAACGGCTGAACCGATTTTAATCAAACATAGCTAAGAACACTCCCGAAAATTCACCTTTTTAACAAACAAAAAATCTTTATCGGTTCATCCGTTCGGAAGCTACGATGCCACAGACAGACACGCACAAAGACACGTCAAACTTATAAAACCCCGTCGTTTTTGCGTCGGGGGTTAGTAAAAAAGATCTTACCAGAAGCATTAATAGCCAGAAGGATGTGCCCGTACTGCTCCCTGATTGGGTAGTCCCACACCCTGTATTGTGACTGGTCTGATGTTGCATTCAGAGTGATTTCCTTCCAAACCCTAGAATAATCCGCCATGTTGTGGCGGCGGCCATCTTGGATTTACAATGATAATGAATACACATAATTATAAAATATTGTCATCAGAACTAAAGATGTGTATACCAAATTTAATATCAATCGATCAACAGGCTGAGATGATGATAACTAATTAAATAATGACTCTGCTATTATATTTCCATATTTATTGTATTGCTTATTGCAGCCAAAAACAGACACGTCACCCCAACACCAGAGGGGCAAGTCCGAGTTTACACACACCATCGTAACGATGATCGTAACGGCGAGTGTACGTGTATTGCGTAGTAACTAGCCATTAATCTGTGACGTTTTTGGCACAGATTAATAGCTAGTTATTATGTTATACACGTACGATCGTGTTATACGTTCACCGTTACGATGGTGTTTGCAAAACTCAGACTCACCGTCCAGGGCCCGTAGAGAGAGAGCGACCATAGATCATCATTGGGTGTTGCCACATACATTACACAGGCAAGGGGTAAAATTTCAATTAGGTACTAAAGGAGGTGGGAAACCACTGACCCAGGTCAAAAATAAATGAACCAGGGCCCCTTCATGGAAGTAATTAGTAATGTTCTAAATGTAGTTTTTTATCCATTTTTTCTAAAGGACATGTATATTTTTAGAAGTTGCGAAGCATAAGTTGTATTTCTAAATAATTAGATAAATCAACTTATTTTATTCCATTGCATTTGCGTGAAACAAAACGCAACAAGCTTCATTACTTTCCCACAACTTCTACGCAAGAAATTAAATTAGCTTTTTCATTATCTTAACAAACCTACCTATAGTATTATGAATAACAAAAATAATATCAACTGTACGTTGCGTTAGTGAAAAAAGTTGGGTCAAATCATGTTTGGGGAGTAGCCCATGTTCTTTGACCCAAACTTTTGTTATTAGGATTAATAATATACTAATATCTAGATGGTGTTATCCTTCACCGTTCTGGGCACGTGACTTGCATTAATCAAGAAAAGTTGTTTGTTTCTAGGAGTTCATGACGTTCTATTGCTATGCCACCTTGGTGTTTTCCTACACCGTTCGACCGCGTGACTGACCTGTAGAGGGTGTCCTCCGCGAACTTCATGTTGATGAAGTACTGGTGTATGGTGGACGCCTCCACCACGGTGTAGTTGATGCGAGACTGACGCGCCAGCTGCTCCAGAGAGGAGACCGGTGTCTGCGAGGGTCAGTGTGTGAGCGAACAACTCAGAATAAGAGCCCTATCGGTTTCTATAAGGCTCATATATATACCACTTTTGATAGAGTTACTTTTTTTTATTTTTTTATTCAGCTTGGAATGACGAATTAGGCAGATGGCCTACCTGATGTTAAGCGGTAACCTCTGCCTATTAACAGTGCATTACCACAAAGGTCACGTCCACATAGGACGCGCCCTATGCGGCATTGCACTGCGCCCGCCACCCTGAGACAAAGATGAAAAGTCTCGTGTGCCTGTAATTTCACCGGCACCCATACATACCCTTCAAACCGGAACACAGCAATGCGAGCACTACTGCTTTGCGGCAGAAATAGGTATGGTGGTAGTACTTCCCCTGACGAACTCTTGCACAAAAAAGCTCTTCTACTACTGTATGTGAGCGAAGGACTCAGAATAAGAGCCCTATCGGTTTCCATATGGCTTTTATTTATTAAACTTGGCTATGGTAACTAAATGGCACTCAAGAATTAGGTACAGAAACGTTGGTCGTCCAGCAGCGAGATGGGCAGACGATATCGCATGCATCGCGGCTGAGCCTGGATGACACTGGCACGGGACCGTGAGGAATGGCACAGGCAAAGAGAGGCCTATACTCAGCAGTGGGTGAAGTCAGGCTGTGGATGATGATGGTAACACTTTTCAGAACAAACAAAGGAACTGTGTGCTGATCAAAATGATCCCAAACACTTCCAGTCTATCCATAGAGGAGTTAAGTTATCCACCTTCCGTCTCCATCACCAGATCAGCTCGCTGTCACCATAATATTGTATTGTCATCGGAACTTGACGGGTAAGCCAAATTTCATCTCAATCCGTTGAGGATAACTGCTTTAATATTCAGTTGCAAGATACCACCCGGACATACATACATACAATGTAAGTTAAATAAAAGCTTGTAAAAAAAAAGAACCCGTGGTAAGAAATGTTAGTCTACCTGCATCCTTTCCACCGTGAGGAAGGCGGCGAGGTTAGCGGTGAAGGTGGCCAGCATGAGCACCACGAACAGCCAGTAGGCCGCGACCAGCGTGCGGCCGGACAGCGCCTTGGGCGCCTCGCCGCCGCCCTGAGGCGTGAACGACGTCAGGGCGAACCAGAAGCTTTCCTTCAGCGTGAACTCCCTGTGAGGGGTTCATACCAATTAGTTCCATAAGTAAAACTAGAATAAGATAAATAAGGATAACATAAAGATAAGATAAATATATTTATTTGCTACAAAAAGCACGGAGGCACAAAAGGTTAATTTTAAGAAGAGGGGGTACTTTTGAGTTTGACTTGTGAGTTACCGGCAGGGGTAGGGGTAGGCCTCGGGGTTGTTCCTCGCGGAGTAGGGGGAGTACTTGTCGAGGAGCCAGATCATGGAGCCCGTCAGCACCAGCGCGGCCACGATGCTGAGCCACACCTCCGTGCGCAGCACCGTCATGAACTTGAACAGTGACGTCTTGCGCGTCGGTTTGCGGATCACTACAACAAATTGTGTTAACGCCGACGCGCGACTACAGTTCACTTTAGTCGAGGGGGTTTACCAGAGCTCTTATAGCCATTCAGTTCAAAAACTATTCAGAACAAAATATCGTTTCCTCGTTGACATTCCCCATACTTAAAATTTTAAATTGTTATGAAAGTACTTTTCACTAGAAACGGGATATTTACCATGATTTTTGAGTGTTGAATGTTCCCGATATATATTTCTGTTTCTAGTGAAAAGTATGTACATAACCATGATAGTTTCAAAAGTCATATTGTTATGAAAATGTTCAGAATTGCGTATAAACTGTGAGTTGAAAGTGTAACTCTACACTGTGCGTGCTCTCACGCATTTATCCAGTTTTTATGTTATTTACCTAACATAACCCCCTACCGAATCCTGTAGGATCCCCTGTGTCTTGTGTAGCAGGAACTACGAGCACCATGACACAACACAGACACGGAACTAATAACATAACACCCAACAGTCACATACATAGTCCTGACCCCACACTAGGATCCCCTGTGTCTTGTGTAGCAGGAACTACGAGCACCATGACACAACACAGACACGGAACTAATAACATAACACCCAACATACATAGTCCTGATCCCACACTAGGATCCCCTGTGTCGTGTGTATCAGGAACTACGAGCACCATGACACAACACAGACACGGAACTAATAACATAACACCCAAGATACATAGTCCTGATCCCACACTAGGATCCCCTGTGTCGTGTGTATCAGGAACTACGAGCACCATGACACAACACAGACACGGAACTAATAACATAACACCCAAGATACATAGTCCTGATCCCACACTAGGATCCCCTGTGTCGTGTGGTTCAGGAACTACGAGCATCATGACACAACACAGACACGGAACTAATAATATAACACCCAACAGTCACATACATAGTCCTGACCCCACACTAGGATCCCCTGTGTCGTGTGTATCAGGAACTACGAGCACCATGACACAACACTAATATTTGCAGATCATACAAACATTTGTCGCGCAGCGGGAATCGAACCCGCAACCTCTCGCATCTCAGCCGTAGTCTCAGAGTTTACTTGCCGCATCAGACACACAGACCTGGCACTAATTGCAGATCATACAAACATAACTGAGTAAACGAAGATGTATGTACCTACCTCTCTTTCTATCGCGTAACTCTCATCTTGTCTGACTCACTGCATTGACTCGACAAGTCGAGCCCTTTTCACGAATCACTCCACAGATTGCAGGAAAGCGAGAGGGAAGATGTTACACATCAATGATAATTACACATAAATAAATGTCGCTTACCTATCAGTATCCCAGTCTGCTCGAAGTACGGCGGCACGAAGTCTATGACCTCCTCGCGTTCTGCCGTCATCGTCAGCGCTGACACAGCCATGTCTGTCTCCTAAAAACATGTTTTACAAGCTTTTATTTAACTTTAACTAACTAAGCAGGCACCACACAGGCGCTCTCCCCTTGTAGTAAGAAGGATCATCTAATAAAGCCGAGCCGTGTTTGTCATCTGATTCTTCTAGGTTTGGTCGCGTTGGAACAGTAGTACATTTTTTTTTTTATAAGACGATTCAAAACGTTCTATGTGATTTCAATGAATAAAATACGTTTGTTGCCATGCCTCACGTATGCATGTCAGACATGGCCACTCACGAAGAAGAAACTGGAAAAAATCAGAGTATGTCAAAGAGGACTCGAGAGAAGCTACACAGGTCACAAGCTGAAGGACAAAATCAAAAATACCGTAATTAGGAGAAAGACAAAGGCAAAAGACGCTGTGAAAAAAGTTCTTCAGCTAAAGTGGAAATGGACTGGACATGTACAGCGAGCGACAGACGATAGGTGGTCGAAAACGATAACTAACTGGTACCCCATGGACAAAAAGAGACGGCCTGGAAGACCGCATAAACGTTGGAGCGATGACATCGCTAAAACGGCAGGCATTACCTGGAGCAGAGCAGCTAGAGAGAGAGAGAGATGGAGGCAGATGGAGGAGGCTTTTACCGCTCAAAGTGGTTACACTGGTTGAGATATCCGAAAAACTGAAAAACTAATTATATTTAAGATTAGGATAAGTCAAATAAATTGTTAATTTTAAATATTAGAAGTGTAAGAGAAATAAAAGCTTATATTATATATTATATTATTTTAACATAGGATAGCAAGCTATCTTCTAGGATAGGAGTAAGAAGGAACACTCTATGCTATTTTAGCACTCAATCCATGTAGTACTTTATTCATGATTTTAAAGCATTTAATTTTGCATAACTGTCAATTTCCGACGACAATAGAATATTATGGTGACAGCGAGCTGATCTGATCGAGCAACAACGTCGCCAACGTCAGCTCGTGCCATGGCCGACTTGTTCAAGGCATCGCAGATAGAGGCGAAGATGCGGGTTTGAATCCCGCTGCAACGGAATCATTTGGTCACATTTCAATTTAATCACACTAATATTATAAATGCGATAGTTTGTGTGTGAGTGTGTTAGTGAGTTTGTTAGTTCTTCACGCTGAAACGGCTGGACGGATTTGCGACTGAAATTAGTAATGGAGATAACTGGACTCCTGGAATAACACATAGGCACATTTTTATCCCGATATTCCCACGGGATCGAGACTTACGCGGGTGAAACCGCGGGGCGCTGCAGCAATGTGAAGACTTTTTATCCAATATACCAGGCGTGCAGCAGAATGCAGGAGTAATTTGGTAACAGAATATCTGGAATACCGATGAAATGGGGCTGACTGTTTATCCAATGTACCAGGTTAGCAGCAGAATGCAGGAGTAGTTTTGTTTGTTAGTCTTTCTTTTGATGAAATTTGGTAGGTATACAGATCAAAACCTGCTCTAAAGATGAATAACGCGGGTGAAACCGCGGGCAACAGCTAATGTTTTCTATATTGGCTCCCTTGATAAAATAACAAACTTTGATCTTATCCCACTGACCCCTCTCATGAGATCGCCCACCACTCCATCCCAGGATCCATTCGGCAGCTTCTTACCGAACCCGCCAGCCCTCGGAGTCACTATCTCGTAGTCAAATTCCATTGTCTGCAATTAAGTAAAAAGTTTATTATTTTTAAACTATCATAACCATCGTCATCAGCCTATCAGTCCGCTGCTGGACATAGGCCTCTCCCAATGCGCGCCATTTAGACCGATTTCCAGCTCTTCCCATCCACTTTCTACCAGCCGCCTTACGCAGATCGTCGCTCCACCTCGCCGAGGGGCGCCCCACACTATGTTTACCAAGATGTGGTCTCCACTCTAGCACACGCTTGCCCCAGCGGCAATTCCGTCTGTATCATAAGGGCACCGGGGCCCGTGCCTAGGCCCCCGACCTCACGGGGCTTGTGCCTAGGCCCCCGACCTCACGGGGCCCGGAAGGCTGATACAACGCTTGAGCTCAATAGCATGTTTTTTTTCGAGCTGTATTTACATATTTTTTCGCGGCTCGCTCCGCTCGCCTTTATATATCACAATATTTTTTTAGGATTCCGTACCCATAGGGTATAACGGGACCCTATTACTAAGACTCCGCTGTCCGTCCGTCTGTCTATCTGTCCGTCTATCACCAGGCTCTCATGTATCTCATGAACCGTAATAGTAAGACAGATACAATTTTCACACATGATTTATTTGATGATGATGTGTGTTTTTTCGGTTAAAAACGAAAACTGCATTAACAGTGTTACCTCAGAGAGTCTCTCGATGAGGTCTATGCAGTACCCTTCGTAGGCTGGCTGGCCGTCTTCAGTGAGCGTCGGCTCTCCAGTCTCAGGGTCCAGCCTCGGGAAGGTCCAGGGAACAGCCTACATTAACAGCAAGAAAACTCTCTTGAAATAACTACTAAACAACGATAACAAGTGAATAATTTTGTAATAATTTTAAAAACCCTCAACGCAATGAAACTTCAGAACCGATTTTGATCAAATATAGCTCGTGTACACTCACGACTAATTCACCTTTCAACAAAAAAATAATATATAAAATCGGTTCATCCTTTCGGGAGCTACTATGCCACTGTGTGACCACTGTGACACACACAAAACACACACACAGACACGTCAAACTTATAACACCCCGTCGTTTTTGCGTCGGGGGTTAAAAATAGATAGTTAGCAAAAAAAACAGAAGTATTTTATTCATAGAAATCACAAGGCTCAACAGATTTGTATTTTAAATATTTTGTAATATGTAGTTGTATTATATTATTATTAAAATAAATTATTTATAATAGTTTTGTAGAAAAACTTCATTTAACTTTAGAAACTATCATGGTTATGTACTATGTACATACTTTTCACTAGAAACGGGATATTTACCATGATTATTGAGTTTTGAATGTTCCCGATATTTCGGCACAGTTGCATGCGTCATGTCAAAGTCAACGACAAAAGTATTTTATTTTTTGAAATCACAAGGATCATTTTGAATAATTAAATAAATAATGCTGGACAGTTCACACAACATTATCTAGCCCCAAGCTAAGCAGAGCTTGTGTTAGAATCGTCTTATAAAATTCAATTGACTCCTGTTCCAACGCGACCAAACCTAGAAGAGTCAGACAACAAACACGGTCGGTTTTCTTTTGATGATCCTTCTTACTACTAGTTGGGGAGCGCCTGTGTGGTGCCTCGAGAACAAGTAGAAGCTGATTCAAAGAAAACAGAGGTAAACCAACTTAAAAAAAGCCTTTGGTTAGAAAGGCAGTCAACAGTAAGATGATAGAGAAAATCAGCAAAAGTTCATAAGACAGCACACGCTACGCTTGATATACTCATAAATAACACATCAATAATCAATTATATTTACTCGTAGGTACAGATATTGCACATTGACGTATTAGGTGTCGAGGGGCAGAGCGACATCAGGCCACGCGGCTTTATCAGTAACATAGTCATGTAGAGTGTAATACGCTTTCTTAATTAGATTATTCTTTATGTAGGATTTTAATCTTCGAATCTAAAGTATAGGAGCACTTTCTGGAAGTTTATTATAGAAGTAAGTGATTTTGTGAAAATAAAATACATATACATATAAAGAAAAAAATAAAAGAAAGAATATATATTTATTTCGTCTCATTCACTATCATTGACCTTCATTTGACTATCGTAAAAAAGTTTCCTCAATACAGGCCTAGCCTAGTGCGGGTCCGCGGGTGGTTGGAGTGAGGGCTCTGGCTGCCTGTATGCGGATTCCGGGAAGGCAGCGACAACTTGTGGCAAGTTGTCGCTGTGAGCACGTGAGCGAGGGTGTTGGGCGTGACTGTGGAAGTCATGCCCGGGACTGTGCTCTAGAGGCAAATGCGAGAGGGGCACCGGTGCGTTCCGTATGGAGATCCCGGAGCCCCTTGACATGCATCGAGGCCGGCCACCGGGGTGTTGTTAGTGAGTCCACGAGTCCGTGAACCTCACATAACCCTACCACACCCTCAATGTGGTACGGAATCTGTTAGCAGATTTTCACCTCGTCACAACAAAAAAAAAAAAAAAAAAAAAAAAAAAAAAAAAAAAGCCTAGCCTAGTGAGGAAAATGACAGATATACCATTTAAAATTAATTTTGTCTTCGAAATTTGTTCAAATTGTTATAACTATAGGAAATAATTATTTTGTAAGCAGTGACTCTTTTCGTTGTAATAAATTAATTATCATTTTAATTTTTCATTTGTATACATGAGCTACACAGAAACACGTATTAAACTAAGAAAAAAACAGATACGAGGTGTAACTCAAGTACCAAAATGGCTCTGCTTCAGCATTAGTTGGTTGACAGCAAGCTAGCAACCAACGCTGGTCTTCCGGCAGAACCACTTGTTGGCGTTACGGCTAACCTCTCACAACGACTATACAACAACACACTAACATAAAGAAAACTAATAAGAAGAATCATATGGGTTAATATTACTTTTTAAGGGTTACAGGTTTCAGAAACCTATCTCAGGCACCAGCCTCTCACAAAACAGGCCTACAGTCTGTGTACCCTACCGAGTTATTATTTATTGTTTAAAAGACCTTTTTGTTGGAGAAAATAAATGTTTATTTTATTTTATTTATTGCTAGTGCCCACCCGCGGATTTACTCGCGTTTTTCCAGGGTAAAAATAGCCTATAGCAGGCACTCCGCACTTTAGGTACGTAGCTACAAGTACCGGTGGGCTCGACTTGTCGAGTTAATGCAGTGAGTCAGACAGAGTTACGTTAGAGAGGTAACTACTAGGTGACTTTAGCTGTAGGTTTTTTTTTTTATATACTACTTGATTGACGGAACAAGCAGATGGCCCACCTGATGTTAAGCGGTAACCTCTGCCTATGAACAGTGCATTACCTCATAGGTCACGTCCACCTAGGACGCGCCCTATGTGGCATTCGTCGTCGTTTCGTATGAGGTAGTGCTGACCTCTGGTGTCAGAGTTTGTCAAGCCGCCCGAGGGCCTCTGACATGGCTTATCGACTGCTATTAATCAATAACAGCCGGGACCGACAGCTTAACGTGCCCTCCGAAGCACAGAGCGATAGAAATCCGCACATAACTTAGAAAAGTCATTGGTGCGGAGCCTAGGATCGAACCCGGTATCGTTGGATTCTGAGTTGCTCTATTGAACCGTTAGGCTACCATGTGGCATTGCAATGCGCCTGCCACCCTGAGACATAAAGATGAAAAGTCTCATGTGCCTGTAATTTCACCGGCACCCTTCAAACTGGAACACAGCAATGCGAGCACTACTGCTTTGCGTATGGCGTATGGCGCAGGTGCGTCATACGCCTACACGTGTCTAAATGATAGTCTAGTCTAAAACTGTTTTTTTTTTATATTTATGTTAGTTTTTAAGGTATTTATGTTGCTATGGGCTTATTGTTTAGGTTTTTGTACATTTTACAATAAGCTTGAAATAAAGATTTTTGATTTGATTTGTAATTAGCGCTGTGCGATCTGATTTGCACTTTATTGTGTGAGCGCAAGAGTCGCTATTTATTTAAATGATTTTGCAGAGTCAACCTTTACCTGTACTAGTATGTATTCTGTGCCTAAAGCTCAATCGAGGTCACGATCTATTTGTGTAACAAACTCCATCGAAATCGGTTCAGCCGTTTCAGCGTGATTGAGTAATAAACATAGGTACTTACATCTAAAAAAAAAATAACATGTTTACATACATACATAAACACACGCCTTTTTCCCCGAAAGGGGGTAGGCAGAGCCTTAATGGGCCCCTTTTCACAGTGGGTTGCACCTTCGTGGAATATAGACGTGACAAATGGTGAGCTAATCGCCGCCTTTGCTTCCCACGACTGACTAAAAATAACAATTCCAAAAAAACACACAGTTTAAAATAAAAAACTTACAGGAGAGGTTCCAATCCGGAAGAACATCCTCAACGGTTCCAGGGTCACCCCCGGAAGCAGCCTGAACTCCTCGTCCGCAGACCAGCTCGCCACCAGCTGCAGGCCGGCTTCAGAGTACGTGGACAGAGCGAACCGAGAACGTAGGAGAAGAGAGGATCTAGAATATAACAGAAAAAGATTATTTTTACATAGATACACGCCTTTTTCCCCAAAAGGGTAGGCAGAGCCTCAATGGGCCTCTTCTCACAGTGGTTTGCACCATCGTGGAATATAGACGTGACAAGTGGTGAGCTTATCGCCACCATTACTTCCCACAACTGACTCGGCTAGCGCTTTCAG
The DNA here is from genome assembly GCA_932527175.1 of Operophtera brumata. Classification (NCBI taxonomy): domain Eukaryota; kingdom Metazoa; phylum Arthropoda; class Insecta; order Lepidoptera; family Geometridae; genus Operophtera; species Operophtera brumata. The sequence goes on along the minus strand of OW052232.1, from coordinate 31,587,040 downwards.
TAATAACACATTCCACAATAAGCTAGCAGCCAGGACAAATTTTATACCAACGAATCTTATCAACACAGCATTATTTTTATGTTATTTTATCTACTTGAAAGACGGAACAAGCAGATGGCCCACCTGATGTTAAGCGGTAACCTCTGCCTTTTAAAATATATTACCTCATAGGTCACGTCCACCTAGGACGCGCCCTATGTGGCATTGCACTGCGCCCACCCTGAGACATAAAAATGAAAAGTCTCATGTGCCTGTAGTTTCACCGGCACCCTTCAAACCGGAACACATATAAAGCTTTGGGGCAGAAATAGGTATGGTGGTAGTACCTCCCCGGACGAACTCATTCACAAAATAGATTTACTACTACTACCATGGCCGAATTCGTCCGTGCCTGAACTGACCTATAGGCTACTTGTACTAATAATGTATGTGCATGTGCATGGGTGTGAATGTACGTGTATGTTCGCGGGTGTGTGGATGTATGTGAGGGTGTGGGTGCAGTGTGGAGTGTTATAAGTAAATGCTATCGTTGTTTGCGAGGATCGTGTGTGTATGATCATGTGTAATCTATTGGAGATCTCAATACCCACTTGCTAGCATCCCAGTAGAAGATGCTCTCGTTCCCAGCAGTATCTCCAGCTAACTGCTTGTAAAGTCTCTCTCTGGTGCTGTTCATCACGCCCTGAGGATCCTCGCAGTGCACCTTCGCGGTGAGCACTGAGTCTAGCTTGGAGTACGCTTCTGTGAGGAGTTGGAGTAGGGAGCTCAAGACCAGCTGTTTGCGCTGAAAATATCATATCGTTGATTGAAGACACTCTCCTATTTTAAAAGCTATTCTATTACGAAGACTATTTTGTCTCTTTTATTTAGTAAAGTGTGCTGTGGTGTGTCCGGCCTAAGAATAGACCCCTCCGTCTCCTCCCGTGGATGTCGTAAAAGCCGACTAAGGGATTACCCGGACTTGTTTGTAAGATTCGTTGGTATAAGATTTGTCCTGGCTGCTAGCTTACTAGGGAATGTGTTATTACTGGAAGCCGCTAGCAGAGTCAGTCGTGGAAGGCACTGGCGGCCATGAGCTCACCACTTGTCACGTCTATATTCCACGATGGGTACAACCCACTGTAAAAAGAGGCCCATTGAGGCTCTGCCTACCCTTTAGGGGTAAAAGGCGTGTATCTATGTACGTATGTATGTATTTAGTATATCTGTGATTATGGTTCTATCCCAATACATCTTCTATTCGCTGTTTTCTATTATTACTACTTGTACTATTATTAATAATAATTAAAATTAGGCTTATTATTTTCGCGGCAACAGAAAAATTAAAGAGCAGCAAACTATTTGCAACTAAAACAATAACTTGTCAGCGATTCAATATTTTGGCAATCATTTATATTAAATGAGCTTTAAACTAAGGATATTTTAAAATTCAAATAATGGCAGCTACTTTAAGGTAGCAGAAATAATAAACTAGATTACTGAAATCATAGGCGAGGTACTATAAATAATGACTTGGCGACTAATATAAGCAGAAGGATAACAAACTTTATATTAGTGGCAACTACAGGTCTCCATCTTTAGGTTAGGTTAGGTTAGATTTTTTTTATGACCTTGATTTATTTTATATGCAATCTCCATTGAACAATTAGAGTAGGCCATTTTCAACTTTTTATCCGCTGTCATGTTTCCGCTTAATTAGTTAATTCAGTCGCCAAAACAATAACTCGATGCTAGATTATATTGAAACAAAGCCGAAAATTGATTACTTAGCTGCTACTTTTTACTTTATACTAGTCTCAGCAATTAGTCGCCAACTTATTATTTTTTCTACCCCCTTTAATTTATTATAAATCCCTAAATCAGATTAATTTGTCGCCGCGTTAAATACATGCCTTAAAATTATATTATTTTAATAAACTTTACTTTACTTTACTTACTTTATTTGTTCTGTGGTATTACTTCAGGTGTGTGTTTTTTTTTTGTTGTATTAAGTATATCAGTTATCTAGTACCCATAACACAAGCTCTGCTTAGCTTGGGGCTAGATAATGCTGTGTGAATTGTCCAGCATTATTTATTTATTTATTTATTTATTTTATAGTATGGAACTTTTTTTAGGGTTCCGTACCCAAAGGATAAAACATGACCTATTACTAAGGCTCGGCTGCCCGACTGTCTGTCTGTCCTTCTGTCACCAGGCTGTATCTCATGAACCGTGATAGTTAGACAGTCAAAATTTTCACAGATGTTGTATTTCTGTTGCCGCTACAACAACAAATAATACTAAAAAATTAAATAAAATAAATATTTAAGGGGCTCCCATACAACAAACGTGTTTTTTTTTGGTCGTTTTTGCTTTTTATTGATAACGGCAACATGTAGACGCTTGAAATACACACATACATACATAGACACACGCCTTTGTCTCCGAAGAGGTAGTCAGAGGCTCAATTAATTCGCAGAATGTTTATTTATATCTACACTTTAAAAATAAATAATCAAATAAAACTAAAACAAACATTTAAGAGGGGCTCCCATACAACAAACGTGTTTTTTATGCTGTTTTTATAGATAATGGTACGGAGCCCTTCGCGCGCGAGTCCGACTCACACTTGGCCAGTTTTTTGATTACCTTATCAGTTGGTGTGTCCTACCTGAACATCCGAAGGGCATTCGCAGTCATCCCTCGCACCAATCAATTTGCAACACTCCACGGTATCTAGTTGCAGCAGCACGGTCGGCAGCGCCAGCGAGCTGGTCTCCAGTTATCATTTGGTGTGTCCTACCTGAACATCCGAAGGGCATTCGCAGTCATCCCTCACGCCAATCAGCTTGCAGCACTTCATGGCATCTAGTTGCAGCAGCACGGTCGGCAGCGCCAGCGAGCTGGTCTCCAGTTATCATTTGGTGTGTCCTACCTGAACATCCGAAGGGCATTCGCAGTCATCCCTCGCGCCAATCAGCTTGCAGCACTCCACGGCATCTAGTTGCAGCAGCACGGTCGGCAGCGCCAGCGAGCTGGTCTCCTGTTATCATTTGGTGTGTCCTACCTGAACATCCGAAGGGCATTCGCAGTCATCCCTCGCGCCAATCAGCTTGCAGCACTCCATGGCATCTAGTTGCAGCAGCACGGTCGGCAGCGCCAGCGAGCTGGTCTCCAGTTATCATTTGGTGTGTCCTACCTGAACATCCGAAGGGCATTCGCAGTCATCCCTCGCGCCAATCAGCTTGCAGCACTCCATGGCATCTAGTTGCAGCAGCACGGTCGGCAGCGCCAGCGAGCTGGTCTCCAGTTATCATTTGGTGTGTCCTACCTGAACATCCGAAGGGCACTCGCAGTCATCCCTCGCGCCAATCAGCTTGCAGCACTCCATGGCATCTAGTTGCAGCAGCACGGTCGGCAGCGCCAGCGAGCTGGTCTCCAGTTATCATTTGGTGTGTCCTACCTGAACATCCGAAGGGCATTCGCAGTCATCCCTCGCGCCAATCAGCTTGCAGCACTCCACGGCATCTAGTTGCAGCAGCACGGTCGGCAGCGCCAGCGAGCTGGTCTCTAGTTATCATTTGGTGTGTCCTACCTGAACATCCGAAGGGCATTCGCAGTCATCCCTCGCGCCAATCAGCTTGCAGTACTCCACGGCATCTAGTTGCAGCAGCACGGTCAGCAGCGCCAGCGAGCTGGTCTCCAGTTATCATTTGGTGTGCCTTACCTGAACATCCGAAGGGCATTCGCAGTCATCCCTCGCGCCAATCAGCTTGCAGCACTCCACGGCATCTAGTTGCAGAAGCACGGTCGGCAGCGCCAGCGAGCTGGTCTCCAGGGCGCTGTAGTCAGTGATGACGAGGTTCCAGCGGTAGTCGCGACGCACCAGCTTCTCTTTAACAGCCTGGGGTATATAAGTAAACCTTTTTTTTTTACTACTTTTCTTTTTTTTTTCTTTATAGCTGGCGCCGCACGGCTTGTGCATTTGCCATTTTCAAGTAAGTATTTGTATATTAAAAGATAAACGGCTAATTACCACTATTATTCGTCACTTTGCTGACGTTTCGAGACTGAGTTCAGAAGCCTCTTCATCATGAGCACCGCCCGCGACCGCGTTCGACCAGTTTGGTTTGTGTTCAGTATTCGCTGGTCCACCGGTAGTGGTAATCAGCCGTTTATCTTTTAATATGATTCCCAACCACGATAGTTTCATTTCTATAAGTATCTGTATTTTCACTATATTGTATTTTCAATATATTTTGCAACGTTACACTCCTTCCAAGTCGTCAAAGTCACAGTCGAGTCATGTTTTAGTAAAACGGTGGCCAATTTTACTATTTTTTTTTAGATAATTTCCACCAATTTCAAAAGTCACGCAATTCACTTCCATTTCATTTCACTACACTTGTGCTTTTTAAACGAGCTACATTAGTTAAAATGCCACCAAAATAACACAAAATAACTCAAGAAACACTAGGAAAAGAAATAAAATAAAAGTAGACAACGTCTCTTTTCGAAAATGGCGGGAAGAGTCCTTTATACTACTTGAATGACGGAACAAGCAGATGGCCCACCTGATGTTAAGCGGTAACCTCTGCCTATGAACAGTGCATCACATAGGTCACGTCCACCTAGGACGTGCCCTATGTGGCATTGCACTGCGCCCGCCACCCTGAGACATAAAGATGAAAAGTCTCATGTGCCTGTAATTTCACCGGCACCCATAACCTTGTTGTTATTTGTTGGACTCTCGTCATAATGTGAGCTTTAGGTCATTTATGGTGAGGGTCCCTACGGAAAGTGTGAAGACCTACTTGAGCCCTGATTTCTGGCCGAAAGGGGTGAAGTTCCGGCGGTTCAAGGGCCTTACGTGTTCCCCGGGCCGCGACGCGTCGGCGGCACGTGTGTTAGATTAAGTTATAAATAAAGTGCTTTTGTATATATGTTAGTTTATAAGGTATTTATGTTTCTATGGGCTTATTGAGTACAATTCTCAAAAAGACTGTTTTTTTTTTTAATTTCTCATATGAAACTCAGGTAGGTTGGAGTGGTGTCGTGTCGTTTTTTTTTTACATTGATAGGCCTTTGTTGGCCCACGTCTCACCTGTTGGTAAGTGACGATGTGGCCGACGATGGAGCACAAAGGTCTAGAAGGCACCTCTTCACTCAGCCTTGAAGAGATCCAGATTATAGTTATCAGGAAAGACAGACGACGGTAGTGTATCCCACTCCTTAGCAGTTCGCATTATAAAGGTAGAACTGAAACGTTTACGTACACTTGAACTCGCTAACTAAGTACATTACTTTCATGATAAAATCTGTTTTTAACCCCCGACGCAAAAACGATGGGGTGTTTTATGTTTGACGTGCCTGTGTGTGTGTGTGTGTGTGTGTGTGTGTGTGTGTGTGTGTAAGTGTGTGTGTCTATCGCCTCGTAGCTCCAGAACAGATGAACCGTTTTTTTTATAGTTTAATTTTTCGGGAGTGTTCTTAGCTATGTTTGATCAAAATCGGTTCAGCCGTTTCATTGCGTTGAGGGTTTTTAAATTTTTATAAAATTAATTACTTGTTCTAGAACAAAGGTTGTTCAGAGCATGGTCTACTACTGTTTTTAAGCCCGACCAAAAAGAAGGGTGTTCACAGACCACTGATTAAGGCGCTATAGGCTCAACGAACATTTTTGTATGAGGCTCGTAAGCGAGCGCACGCTGATAGCGTGCAGCGAGCGTGGCCCGACAGGGCCCGCAGCGAACCAGAACCGACATTATGCACGCCAATACCCAATAGCCTATGTAGGTAATATCATAGGACTCTGACAAACGAAAAATATTCAGAGTTCATATCTCAAAAACGGTAAGTCGTACGGGAAAAAAGCATTTAACAAAAAAAAAACCTCAGTGCCCTTTATCTACACTCCAACCACAGAGCCGTCTATAAATGTTTTTAAAAAAAACGTACCCTTGCATATGTGTCCATGACGAACCCACTGTCTCCAACTAACACGTGGAAGCTGGGCTCGGGTCTCATCGCCTTTAGCGCACGCGCCGAGTCTCTGGTGAGCCCGGCATGCACCCACACGCGGGTGTTAGAGGCTCCCAGGAGGTGATAAAGAGTTTTGTCCACGTCTATACAAAATAGTTGTGAAAGATATATTTTTCAATACAAGCTTTTATAAAAATAGTGATCGTAACCGTGTGCTGATCAAAATGAGCCTAAACACGACCAGTCTACTATTATCCATCGAGGAGTTCCGTTGTCCGCCTTCCGTCTCCATCATCAGATCAGCTCGCTGTCACCTTCATATTGTATTGTCATCGGAACTTCACAGGTATGCCAAATTTTAGCACAATCAGTTGAGGATACAATTACATACATAGATACACGCCATTTTCCCCGAAAGAGTAGGCAGAGCCTCAATGGGACTCTTTTCACAGTGGGTTGCACCATCGTGGAATATAGACGTGACAAGTGTTGAGCCCTTCGCCACTATTGCATCCCACTTCATTTGCTTTTAATACATTCCTTAAATAAGCTAGCAGCCAGGACAAATCTTATACCAACGAATCTTACAAACAAGTCCGGGTAATCCCTTAGTCGGCTTTTACGACATCCACGGGAGGAGATGGAGGGGTCTATTCTTGGGCCGGACACACCACGACTGCTTTAAAATTCAGTTGCAAGATTCCACCCGGACAACATTGCAAGTAAATATAAAGCTTGTAATAATTAATGATAAATACATCGTTATGTCCAGGGACCGCGGAAGTACTCCATGACGAGGGGCTTTGCCCTACACCCACCCGTCATGGAGTACGTCCTTCCCCGTCAGGAATCAAATGAATTTGTAAGTCGAATAGGTACATAGTTCAACTTTTATTTTTATTTTGTGATTGGCGGAACAAGCGTATTACCCACCTGATGTTAAGCGTAACCTCTGCCTTTAACTATGGATTACCTACTATTAAAACATCCGTGAGTAATATTCATAATTGAAAAAAAAACCGGTAATAACTCACGTAGGTACTTGTTCCGAGTCAAACACCCGACTCGAGTTTCTGGGACTTAAAAGGCCACGATGATCGGCGCAGTACGGGCGATGATTCATGCCATTCGGGTGATGACGGGAGTGCGAGCGTTGCCGAAGTTCCGGCACCTACCAGTCGTGAGCTCGAAGCGCGTCCGTAGTTATCGCCGGGAAGCCGTCGCGTATACTCCTTGAGGAAGGGGGTATTAAGTCCCAGAAACTCGAGTCGGGTGTTTTACTCGGAACAAGTACCTACGTGATTACCTCATAGGTCACGTCCAGCTAGGACGCGCCCTATGTGGCATTGCACTGCGCCCGCCACCCTGAGACATAAAGATGAAAGTCTCATGTGCCTGTAATTTCACCAGCAACCATATCCTTCAAACCGGAACACAGCATGGCATAGTTAGCATAGTTAGTTAGCATAGCATAGTAAGACAGTTTAAATTTTCACAGATGATGTACTTATTTCTGTTGCCGCTAAAACAACAAATACTAAAAAATTAAATAAAAATATATTTAAGGGGGCTCCCATACAACAAAAATGAGTTTTTGCCGTTTTTATAGATAATGGTACGGAACCCTTCGTGCGCGAGTCCGACCCGCACTTGGCCGGTTTTTTTTACTATGACTTACCTATATTCTTCACTATAGAACTAAACTTAGGTCTGGTGCAGCATATCTCGAGACAGGGACCTGTTTGACCCCACACAACACACATCGATGCCTTTCATTTCAACTTGCCAACTAGTTTATACTACTTTTTATTTATTTTTTATTTTTGTGCTACTATCTAGTTACTTGTTTTTTTTTGTTTATTGTTTTCGTGAGTTTTTTTATGCTACTTGAATGACGGAACAAGCAGATGGCCCACCTGATGTTAAGCGGTAACCTCTGCCTATGAACAGTGCATTACCTCATAGGTCACGTCCACCTAGGACGCACCCTATGTGGCATTGCACTGCGCCCGCCACCCTGAGACATAAAGATGAAAAGTCTCATGTGCCTGTAATTTCACCGGCACCCATACCCTTCAAACCGGAACACAGCAATGCGAGCACGTCGGACCGTGGTGAGTCGGGCCGCGGCCTACTGCGGCCTTTGCGGCAGAAATAGGTATGGTGGTAGTACTTCCCCGGACGAACTCTTTCACAAAAAAGCTCTACTACTACTGTAAGTACTACTGTACTGTGTTAAGTATATGTGTGTGTAGGGAATATATCATCATTTCAAATCCCTTATCATCAAATTCTTTATGATCAGAGGAACTCACCCATTTCACTTTCCAGCAAAATGGCGGCGTCAGTCGCATTCCTCGACTCCAGGTAGCTGTCGATGGCAGCTACCATCTGCTGCGAGCCTAGTAGCGAGCGCACGACGGGCACGCCCGCCTCCGACGCTAGCTGGTCTGCCATCTCCCACGGAGACCATGACAGGTCGATCATGAGTGACACCCCTTTAGAGACGGCTGAACATACTAAAACCAAGTTTATAGTTAGAAACTAGCTGGTCTGCCATCTCCCACGGAGACCATGACAGGTCGATCATGAGCGAAACTCCTTTTGAGACGGCTGAACATACTAAAACCAAGTTTATAGTTAGAAACTACCTGGTCTGCCATCTCCCACGGAGACCATGACAGGTCGATCATGAGCGACACCCCTTTAGAGACGGCTGAACATACTAAAACCAAGTTTATAGTTAGAAACTAGCTGGTCTGCCATCTCCCACGGAGACCATGACAGGTCGATCATGAGCGACACCCCTTTAGAGACGGCTGAACATACTAAAACCAAGTTTATAGTTAGAATCTAGCTGGTCTGCCATCTCCCACGGAGACCATGACAGGTCGATCATGAGTGACACCCCTTTAGAGACGGCTGAACATACTAAAACCAAGTTTATAGTTAGAAACTAGCTGGTCTGCCATCTCCCACGGAGACCATGACAGGTCGATCATGAGTGACACCCCTTTAGAGACGGCTGAACATACTAAAACCAAGTTTATAGTTAGAAACTAGCTGGTCTGCCATCTCCCACGGATACCATGACAGGTCGATCATGAGCGACACCCCTTTAGAGACGGCTGAACATACTAAAACCAAGTTTATAGTTAGAAACTAGCTGGTCTGCTTTATCCCACGGAGACCATGACAGGTCGATCATGAGCGACCCCCCTTTAGAGACGGCTGAATATACTAAAACCAAGTTTATAGTTTAAAACAAGCTTTTATGAAAATAGTGATCGTAACCGTGTGCTGATCAAAATGAGCCTAAACACGGCCAGTCTACTATTATCCATCGAACAGTGCCGTTGTCCACCTTCCGTCTCCATCATCAGATCTGGGGCCAAATTCTACTAAACTAAATTGACTCACTTTTGACACTTTTGGTAGGTAGGTATTCTACTAACTTCAATGGTTTTACAATTGCATTATAGTAATTGTGACCATTCAGAAATGACAATTGTAATTTAATTGTAATTGCATAGTTTTTTTTTAATTAGAATTGAATCTTACAGCTCCTAAAGCTCTCATCTTCGTTCTCTCGGTCCAACAACACGATGTCGTCACCAATTCGAAGATCTGCCTTCCCTTCCTCAGCCGCTTTCAACGCTCGTCCAATCTTATTGGGTAGGTCTTGCTCATGGGCTTCTATTATGAATACTGGAAAAGCAGAATTTTAAAACAATGTATCTTAAGACTGCGCCACCGCCAGGCAGAAATCTTCATACAAAAAAAGCGCCACGCGCCGCTTGAAAAAGCAGTTTTTATTAAATATCTCGTGAAATATAGCTAATTTAAAAAAAAAACGTGTTTTGAACCCTCCGTTTTATTGTATTGATCTTATTTATCTAACTTTTGACCTTCTTTTGACCCAATAATCTGTACCATATTGACAAAAAATCTAATGTAGCCAAAAGCACAGATAAAATAATAATATACTCCAAAAGTTAGAGGTAACTTTGTGATTTTTTCGAGAAATTTTTGTCCTATCGTGATGATCCCTGTGTCTGGGTGATCCCTCGGTAGTTATTATAATGTAGTTCCATGCATATTTTTAATTTGAATATTGTACTTGATTTAGTCAGTTAAAAATCTAATCTAAGATTGGTAATTTTGCGTTATATGTGTCCCAAAAGTTCCGCTTCAGCGGGATTCAAACCCGCATCTTCGCCTATAATCGGCGATGCCTTAACCAGGTTCCCCATGGAACGAGCTAACGCTGGTGAAGAAATTTGTGGGCACTATCAATCGGCTAAGCGCTGATGGGATGTGTGCCATCTACAGGTGTTTCATTTGGTTCACTGTCGACTTATTTCGAACGATTGACAAAAAGATGACACCACTGCTATTTCCCAAAGTTTGCCGTCGATATTCGAATTTGGAACAGGCTTATTCTGACTCATGGACTTACTACCTACACTGGCTGAAGAGGAACATTAGAGATTGCAAGGGAAGCGATACACTTAATAAACATAATTTTACAAGGAAAACGCCGAGAGCAAAACCCTGATAGGCACAGATATTAAATGGACTAAAGAAGGTAGATACTTAAAAGGAAGCAAGTAGGTTTATAGATCGCAGAACCGACTGTAGCGAGTTCTCGTGTGACGAGTGACGACCAAAAACCGGACGACGAAGTGTTTTGAGCGGTTTCGCACTACCTACGTCCGAGCCGTGGGAATCCGTGAAAATACGGTCCCGAGCAGCAGTTGTACAACTATTTGTATATGGTTCCGTCATCAAAATCGGATCTAGTGCGTAAAATACCATATAAATAGGTACCTACGACTATATAGGTACTCCGAGCCGTATTTTCACGGATTCAAGTCGGATTCAGACCGGACGTAGAGCGGAACCCGATGGACCAGATGTCATCGTACATACTTTCGTAGAAAGACGCTAGCTAGATACCTAGGTACTTTACTTACCGGATAAGGGCAACACAAGACCGTAGGTACTTCAAGCATTATATGGGGAAGGCCTCACCCAGATGTCTACTCGGAGATGATGTGGATGGAGCTAAGAACTTTGTATTACTAGGTATAGGTGTGTAGATAGACTTACCAAATCTCAGACTGATCTCCGAGGCAGCACACCCCAAATTGATCAAAAATATCAGCAAAAACAGAAAATGCAACTCCATTTTTTAATCATCTGTTGCAAGAGTTACAATGATTGCAAACTTTAAATTTATCTATCAGAATCGCCGATATGTATTCCTGTAGCAAATACGGGATTAATAATGTCAGAAAAACGTAAAATAAAATCCTCAGCTTTTCTAACATAACAATATGTTTTCTTTGATTTAGGCGGAATGCATCTTACGATAGCCAAATAATATATGAGTATCCGTTCAATAAACCTCTTTTTAAATCGTTCGAAATTCAAACCGCTCCATATGAATTTTACATTCAAAATGGCTGGATCGGTAATCGTTCTGATTTCAAACTCATACCTACGACAAGTTGCTGAATAATTGAGCGCGAAACTCAAATAAAGCTTAGACAAAAGACAGTCATGTTATTATTATGTGGTTACTGGTTTCGATGATATGGATATTCGGGTTGAAAAGTGTTATAATTAATTAATAATTTTATTAATATTGGGTTGTGTCGCTAAGCGCTATCAGTAGTATAGTGTAGAGCAAGAGCCTCAAGACTAATAACGTAATAGGCAGCTGTGTTAATGGGGCATACACGGATTTTAGTTTCGAAACTCTGAAAAGTCACTTTACTTCGAAAACCTTAATTTCCATACAAAAATCCATGTAGTGTTTTAGTTACCTACACCATACATACCTACACCAATGTAGTTGCTTGTTTATCAACAAAAAAATGCCCTGGTAGTTGTAGCGTAGGACTAACAGTTGACATGGAAATATGGGCAGACTTGTGCTTTGGGAAGGAATGAAGGACGAGGTTTTGTTAATCTTCAAATGGTTGCCATTTTTCTAAGTTCTTGTCCGATTTTAGTCTCAAACGATAGGTCTGTAGAATTTTCCGGTTTTCGGTTAGAATTTTCGGCTCGAGATTTATAACGATTTTGACGTTGACCCAATAAAAAAAATTGCGTTCAAATGTTGTTATTATTTTCTGTGAAAGCTTGGAAGCTTGTGCTCAGAATTGGTGTTATTGAGAGAGATTTAGTTGTGAAGATCACAATGTAATTTGACGCATTTTCACGAACGGACTCTTAGTTCCTGAGATATTTAAGTTTTAGTGGAGCAGCTTATAAAAAATCTGCCCCAAAAACACCCTCACGCAGTTGTTTGCGTCCAATCAACGCGTGTGCGTTGTGTGCGACTTCAGTCGTCTCTAGGCTACAAAGACTAGAGACGACTGAAACCAGTTGTCAAAATTCTTGGTGGAATAGGGCCGAGTGACTCGATCACCTGCCAACTAGTTTGCTGATTGGTTGAGCGGTTCGTGAGACATTGGTATGCCGAAAGTACATTTTCAACATAACGATCTATTTTCGCGAAACGTGCGATTTAGACATGACCTAAATGCCTGTGGATTCCATGTCAAAAGAACTTATCTTTGTTAAGAACTCAACTCAACTCAAGAATCAACTTTGTGGTTCGTTTATCTCCATAACTGTCCTTAAGATATAATATTCACGAAGGTGGTTAAAACTGTTCGTGATTTCATATTCTTATGTGCGTGAGAACCGACATATGGGGACTGACATGCTATGTTATACAGGGTCGTCTTTTCTAAGGCCAATGTTAAATAAAAACACGTCAGGCATAGGTACCTAATGGCCGGAGGAAACGCTCAAGCCTGAGTCACTACATTTGTAATAGGTAATCTACAAACCGGTGCCAGCAAGCGGATAACTTTTATATTTTTTAATTCGCGTGATAAAACTTTGATGTGGGGCTGTACCTACTAGAATAAAGTAGGTAGTAAAGGAAAAAAAACCAACAAAAAAATCAAAGGAACAAAAACGGGCATTTTTAAAGTGTCTCTACGAGGAATGTGTATCTAAGGGGACTAAATATTTTAATATTTAGAATAGGTAGCGTAGAGTACTAGTTTAGAAGGACATGTGTGTTAAGTCTCCTAGACCTCGCGAATTCAACTTTCGCTATCTGAAGAAGTGCTGATGAGCTGTAACGACAAAAAATACAAAAAAAAACGAGCCATAAGCGACCTTAGCTAAATATGGTTTTAGAGTTCTATATAAATTGTTTTAAGATTTGTTTATTTGTGAAAACAGATTTATAGACCAACTTAAATTATCTATTCAACTATTGTTAGTATTATATTGTTAGTTTGTTGTATTGGGACCATTAAATAAAACAACCAGTTTAATATATAATAACTATTTATGTAAGTATATAAACATTACATCGATAAGAAAAAAATAATTAATTTACCTAACTCACAAAAATGAAGGAAAATAAAATTCTTAAAACAACATACAACCTCACACTACATTAATTCATTAAATTAAAAAATAAATTGATTAAATTATTTAAAAACTCTTGCATTGAAATCTAAATTTCTGTTTAGACTAAGAATTGCTTATTCTAACAGTTTAATTAGCTGTTTAAATTTACAATGTTTGGGTCCGTTTAATGTTGACATATTTTTTTTTTGATACAAAATTTGTTTTAATTTCACAACGGCCTACAGACCGCATTACAAGGGTCCGTGGGATTTTCCCCAGTTTTTTTATTCAAATCACTACTTCTACTATGTAGATCAACTGAACTAAAAAATATAAGCTTAGAAATAAATTGTAAAGGGAAAAATCCCGCGTGTCCTAAACAATCGGGGCCCAGTGAGGGATCAACAGAAATACCACGACAAAATTGATTTTATTTACATTAAATAGGATTTCCGAAAACGGCTGTCGAGATTCGATTATTTATTTATTTTAATTTAACCACTAAAGAACCCAAACGTAAATATTTTGGACAGAGCGACAGCTCCCTTGAACTTAACTACCTCAAACTCTAAGAAATATACTATTTTATACAAATTTCCATACACCCCAAGAAAAAAAATAACTTATTCTACATTTAAATTACCAGAATAAAAACTGTTACATACATTTCGCACGGTATAAAAAATTTCTTCGAAAAGATTGCCACATCTAAGTCAAATTAGTACAGAAAATATTGGGTTTGTCGTCTTTTAGTATATTTATAGATATGCGTGAAAATCTAAGATCAGGAAATAATAAGTTAACTATAGTGCGTGCATGATAGTATAAACTGAAAGCACTAATGAACACCCTCTTTTTTTGTCTGCCTTCTTGACTGAGTCTCTATGGAAGTAATACTACCATTTAGAACAGCGTCCTGCGTAAAGACTTGGTATAATAATATACTCCGCTAGGTAGCTACTTGAGATCCGATGGTCACGTGGTCAAACACCAGACGACGTCATCGCCAATGAGAGTTGAGACAGCCCATCTCTGTGTTGCCAGTAGAGTGTAATCTAACCCCCCAACCCCTTATATTACCTGTCCAATCAGGTCAAACCACGAGGTTTTTATTCAAAAATTATGATCAACGTCAAACTCAAGTGAGTTAATTAGAACAAATAATTATTATACTGAATTATCACAGGTTTTTTTCCCGTAATTCTGTTGTTCCAATAAAGTGGTAACTAGATAGTGACGTCATCTGTTGTCAGGCACGTGGTAATCTCGGGGGTAGCAAATCTTGTTTTCTTGGATCATGCCTAATGAGACGGAAATCTGCTTTCGATTGACTTACTACGCTAAAACCGCGCTGTTTCAATTGTTTTTATTTCGCTCAGATCCTAGAATTAATAAACAATAATTAACAAAGAAATTAATAAAAATATTTAAATATAGCTCGGTGTTAAGCGTTTAAGTCTAGCATATACCCAACTAATAAATATTTCATAAGTACAAATAGTTTTTCCAATATTTTCTGGACGTCTGACAGCAGAAACAGAAAACAAAAACGTCAAAAAAGAGGTTCAAATTTTCCAGACACTTATACGACAGCAATTCAATTCAAACCTGATCAGCGTGTTTCACGAAATAGGGTCTTACACCTTACTCGATCACCCACCCCGCCCAACGTTCTACAAGGTTTGATATGTGTTTTTAAAAGTATTTATCCAATACTCATATCGTAAAATCCTGATTAAGAACTCAAAAATTGTGTTTTAACGACATATTTTATATTACCTACGTAAGTAATAAGAAAAAAAAACTTTAAAGCATTATTTTCTCATATTCGTGACATAGTATTTGGTCTATGGCTACGCGCGCTACATGGCATGCGCTGTAGAATGGATGGCGAGTTTTTTAACGCTTTACGTTATTATTTTTCATGTGCTTTGTTGGTCAAACAAGTTTTATTGAATGAGTTTAGATAAAGCAGTGTATGAAACTGCACATAACTAAGTATTAAACACTTGTTAAACTCTTAAAAACCCTGCCAAGGCTTGGTTTTTAAACTCACACTCCTGTTTTAATAACCCCTGTTAAATAACAGTTTCATAAACTACTATTTTGCCGATAATGTAGTCCTTAAGACACTATTTCTTGAAACACCCTGTATAGATATCATTTTGATTTGACGTTTTTAGTCGCCTGATTTACCCCATACAAGATTTGAATTAAACTATTTTTGAGTAATAAATGCGTTATCCACAACGCTAATAGCTGATGCCAATCAAAAGTATTATTTTACGCGTGGGATGTTGAAATTTGAGAAAATCGTTCAAATTTTACATAGTTTTTCGCCGATAGGTGGCGCTTATTACTAAGTATTAAATAACCCTCGACCAAACATCACAAGACAGGTCCTTGATCACACTTAAAAAAAGAAGACATTGTAAAAAAAAATTGGCTGAATACTTTGATCATGGTGTTGCTAGTAACTAAAACATGGTATATTTTAAGCACATTTTGTACGACGGCTTATCCAATTACTTATTTGGTCGAAGATAATTTAAAGTCGCAATTTTATTATGTTCTCGCTTATATTTATGTTTTGTGTATGATTTTATAAATATATATATATCTGAACAATTCTCTCAAAGATCTCGACGAGCCGATTGCAACGCCAGTGTACTTAAAAATTAAAAATACAAATCTAGGAACATTAAGCTTAACATAAAAGTGTATGCTAATTTATTTTTAATTAATGAATGGAAGATATATTTATATTCGTAATATATAAAATGAAAAAATTATATCTAAGAGATGTGTTTACCGAAATTCGGCACTTGTCGTCTTATAAATAGAATATAATTTGCTGTAGCAAGGTTTCATAAAATTAACTGAATTTTGCAATTGCTAAGTACATTTTTTAAGAGATGTTATTTTTTAAGTACATACTCATTTACATGCATATATACGAATGATACTGGTAATTTCATGCTTTTACAAATTTTTTAAAGAAAAAAAAACTTTCATGAAGCTATTGCTACAGCGCATACGTCATACAGTCCCTTGTATGAGTTATATAAATAAAAAAAGTACATATCAATATGTATAAAGCAATACATACAATTATTCGAAATAATAAAATCTCTACATAACTTAAATATCATAGGTTAATACATAGACAATCACTAAATTAAGAATTCCTGTGTGATAATTAATTTCATTTATATCATACATAAATACTCCTCATAACTAAATAGTGTAAAAAAATTGCCAGTGTAAAAATCACATATCATTTAAAAATTGCGAACAAAAAACGCTAAAACATCAAGTGTGCTAAGATTAGGAAAAATAAATAGATGCACTGAACTACGGAAAATGGAAGCTACTTAAAAATGTTTCGAAATCAGATCGTTGGAACGCAAGAACGCCAACTTACCGAACCGCAATTTGAGATCACGATAAATACTTTCTTTCTAAAAAACGAATGTTATAAATTTTGGTACCGAATTGGTGTATTTCTTTCGGCAAGTTGGCGGAATTGAGAAATAAAGGGCTCATTGCATAAAATAGTCCGGGTGGTCGGGGTCCTTTTCAAATCGTTTCGCCTCTTCCTGCATGCTCTCTTTTATTTTCAAAATGGCCGCCGATTCTGTTTGGTCGTTTTGATCCCCACCGGGGCCGCCGAAACCTTGAGCATTATGTTCTTTTTTAATTATTAGACACGTCTCATAATGGCCTACAAGCTTTGCCCAAACTAGTAATCATGCATTACTGACCACAAGCAGTTATAAATTACTTTTTTTATACGCTTAGGTTTCCTCACAATGTTATCCTTTGTGGTTTGAGCAGGGAGCGAGCGGCTAGCAAGAGCAAAGTTCGCTCTGCTACTAAGTATTATCTTCGACCAAATAAAAAATGAAAATACCTGCTTATAAACTAAAAAAAAAACAAATTCAAACAAAAAAAACAATTCAAAAACCTATGCATAATTAATTTAAGCTTCAATTTCCGGAAGCAATTTTTTGTGCTGCTTTTTTTCTCCCAAAGCATACTTGTAAACTCGTGTTTACTGTCTTCTTTCTTCGCATGTACACAATTAATTTAAAGCTGCCAATGTGATGTATACTATAAATGAAGCTACATAGAGCTCACTTCAGGGACTTGAAAAGAAAACACAAGAGAGATAAGGCCTGTCCATTTAATTTATTTGGTCGAAGGATACTTGAAAATAATTTTCTACAACAATTACACAATAATAACAATTACACAAAAATAATTTTCAAAATTGTAAACGAATGCATTAGGTACTTTTAAAGAAAAAATTAATACATTTTTATCATCGATAATAGCTGATCAATTATCTAGGCATTTTGTCAATAACACTTAACAATACAAAAAAATACTAATGATTGTGGAGCTTGCCTTGTTTATTAAATTGATTGATTTTAACTTAAGGTGATTTTAAACTAAATAAAATCCTTTCACATTTTTAACCCATGCTTACCGAATCACCCTGTATTTATTTGAAATAGAATCGACAATTCTACACAGACACCTGTTTCACTCTTCTCTCAGGTTTTATTAAAGAAAACGTTAAAAACTGTGGAAAGTTAGCCACTAAAATTCTCCCATATTTCAGAGGCGACGATTTGGGCTCTTTCCAATGCAGGCGGTAACCCGCGCGCCATATCTCTCGCCCCAGAGGAAATCGTGCACAATTTTTAGAGCAACTTTTTTATTTTTAGAGACAGTAGGTACCTTCTTTATATTTATAAAAATCATAATTCAATGTCTCAAGATTTTATTTAAAGTATTTATTGAATACTATCGGTTTATTGTTTAATTTAGAGGCAACTTTTTTTTAAAAACTATAGGTAAAAATTTATGGACTCGTGTTACGTGTTTCCAGCTAATGTTATGCTTAGCATTATTCCTCAACTTTACCATTACATTCAGTGTGTCCCACGGCCATGCTACATGGAGGGCAACTACTTTAAATATTGAAGTTAGGAAGTTTTACATACTGGAGACCTTCCTTTATTTTTTAAAGCAAATTGGAATCAGTCAAAAGTCACTATTGGCACAACATGTTTTTTTACCTAGATTTTAAGTAAGACGCTGTTGATTACCAATAAATAAATAAAATAAAATAAAATAAAATAAAATACTGCACTCAAGGATATTAAAAAAGTCACTTGCCTAACCTGACCCGAATCTACTAAACAAAAAAAATATGATATCAATCGAAAGGGAAATTACAATGATCAATTCCTTCTCAGTGACATAGTATCTCAAATTAAAGATGCTGTTCAAAAAAATCAACAGTTGCCGAAATAATCAAAACTTTTATTTACTCGGTTTCTGTGTCTAATTTCATAATTTCGTGGTGTTCTTTAGTTTTTTTTTGTCTCCATTATATAAAACATCCTAACTTCAATATTTAAAGTACTTGTCCTCCATGTAGCATGCCCGTGGGACACACTGTATATTACAAAATGAATGCTGCAGTATTGTTGACGTAAGAGAGAATCATGCTGAGCAATC
The DNA here is from genome assembly GCA_932527175.1 of Operophtera brumata. Taxonomy (NCBI): domain Eukaryota; kingdom Metazoa; phylum Arthropoda; class Insecta; order Lepidoptera; family Geometridae; genus Operophtera; species Operophtera brumata. The sequence goes on along the minus strand of OW052232.1, from coordinate 31,568,101 downwards.
TGAAGTAGTATAGACTCAAAAACACATTTTTTTTATCGAAAACTAAAGCAAAAACAAGCTCCACTGTCGAACCTCAAGTTAACTAAAAGTACTCACTCAAGTTAACTAAAAGTACTCACTCAAGTTAACTAAAAGTATTCACTCAAGTTAACTAAAAGTACTCACTCAAGTTAACTAAAAGTACTCACTCAAGTTATAATCCCCCATTCCCGATCCGGAGTCCTCGCGGGGCGTCCCCGGGCCCCCACCCCCCACACCCCCCGGTGACGACTTCATCCCGTCCACTCCACCGAGACCTGTTTAATGGTATATTAGTAATTTCTAGCAATTGGTTGCGGGTAAGCAATGGCGGTGATCGGCTCACCACTTGTCACGTCAATATGCCTGCGATTCTTTTTCCAGCACTTGACGCAGAAATAAAGGAAACTTGTAAGTCTCAGCAGTTCTATTAGTTCCTTTGAAGAAACTGCTAATAGGGACGGGTCGTATTTGCAAAATCGAGTACCAGGGCTTCCAAGTACGTCCACCTTAGGATACCAGAGCCAAAACCCATGGTTCAAAATACCTTCAAGTATTTTTCTGCATAGGAAATTGATCCGGGCACTAATAGAAATAGGGAACAAAATAGCAGTTGAAAAAAAAAACTACATGGAAGTGGAAAAATACTTGCATAGGAAATTGGTCCAAACCGTCTTATAAATAAGGAGCATAATTGCATCCGCGAAAAGGTACTACGAAACCTTGCAAGTAATTCGATTGCACAGGGCGATTAGATTACTGCGTGTGGAACGAGCGACTTTACTTTCAAGTTGCAAGTATTTTTTCACTTTCAAGTCTTTAGTCCGCACCTGGTCGGCGTACTTGCAAGCAAAAACCTGGTGGAAAAACCTGGTCACGTAAATACGCCGTTCCCTATGCTAAATAAACTATTGAGAACAATTCCGCTGAAAAGAGGCTCTATGACTGCCTATCCATTTAGGAAAAAGGCGTGGCTATTTATGTATGAGTTGTGACTACGGACGTTAACCATAGTGTAGAACGGCCACTTGATGGACCGATGACAATCGCCGGAAGGCAGTGGAAAGACTCGACTCAAAAGCCGTTCGTCGTGGTATTCTAAAGAGACCTATGTCCAGAGAGCCTAGTCTATGTTTGTCATTCGCTATGTTGACTACCGAATCAATAAAAGCGGCCACGCGCATTGTAGGGTTTCGTAGTTGCCCGTCACAATATGCGGACTTAGAAGGGGGCAACTCGAGACTCGCAATTCGAGAGTAGAGATAACGAGTGCAAAACTTAGACTAGGGTCGGGATAACGCATGCAAACCTTAGACTAGGCCCTCACCAGTGGATATCTAGCTGTAAATTTAAAAAAACGCCTTGTAAAGTTATATTCCTATAACCAAAAATTTGTAACAACTATACTCCAGACAAACTCTATGTAGACATAATGTAAACAAACCATAATGCATTCTAAATTATTGTGACAAAACTGTTTGATCAATATTGATTTATAGTTGTACAATATAGTCACAAAAAAGCTTTAAATTGTAATCTTTAAAATCTTTAAGCTTTTATCTTTAGAACAATTTTTAATTTAAGAGATTAATTTTTAGATTATTTGTGGGATCTTTGTTTACAAACATACCACATCCAAAATGGCTGGACTATAGATTACTATTGCTTTGGAACTTAGCGTTCTGATTGCTTCATTTTTTGTTTTATAATGTTAAGGATCGTAGTGAAAATGGTGATGTTGTGAATTTAGTTAAGCTTTAGATGTAATTAGTTGTTGCATGTTATTTGTGTTAAAAGAAACTAGATAGAAAAATAACAACACAGCGTTTTGTTTTACAGTAACTTTTCAAATATGACAGCGTTAGTTCCGCTTTTCACCACGTTCATTATGATCCGTGTATAGAGATTAACATACAAAAATTTAACGAAATAGGCTAGTATTTCAATCACTGATATTGTAACAGGTACAAATACTTGTAGGCGTAGTATAGTTATGGCTTCATATTTTTTTAGACTTTATTAGTATTGAAAGCTGGAAGGTGTATTGTGAAACCTCTTCTATGAATACATGCTCCATTCTACGCCTACAACTGCTATAAGGTAACATTTTAAGTAAATAGCATTTAAAAATATGAACTCTGACACATGGTGCGATGTTCAAATACTACAGCAGCTTAGATTTGTTACGCGATTAAAAAGCATGGTAGAAATGCATCATGCAGGTTTGAAACTAGTATTTTTAATCAGAAATGGGCGTGCAACTGACTAAAAATGAGGATAAACCAATATGTAAAAAATAAAATTATTTCACAGCGCTACCTACACTACTGAGTAGGTACGTATTTTTGGGATTCCAGCGCACTAAAGTTCATGCAAAAATGTACTGTATTTCTATGTTTTTACGGTCTCAAATCTAAAATCAACATCGTTTCGCAAACGGCGCAAGCTTCTATGTTTTTTATTCATCACAGCTCAACAACACTTCTTTAGATAGCGAAAACTAGTAAACGTAACACACATTGATTGATAGTATCTCATAAGTATCATTAGTTTAGCTACGAAGGTCCCTGAACCAAAAAAAGATGTCAAAGCAGCTATCTCAAGAAGTGGTTTTGGGCTGTGATTAGCGAAACAATACAATTTAAATTTCGTGCCACTTGCAAAATGTTCCAACTGAAACACACAGAAATAAAGCATTTTTTGCACTAATTTTGATTCGATAATTCAATCAATAAATATTTCATTCATTCATTCATTCATTCATTCATTCATTCAATCATTCATTCATTCACTAATTTTGGTGCGCTAGTTTCCATAGATACAATACTCTCCTGCCATTCAAAACTCTAAAAGTCAATAGATTTAAATTTTGGTCCCTAAATTAAGATTAATTTCGTCAATTACAAATATTCATGATGCTCGCCACATTGATAGCAGATCGCTACCCCCCGCAATATTCTGAAATTGCTTAGATTCGTAAACAAAACCAGAAGGTTATCTAATAAAATACATCTGCCACAACACCGCACCATGTGACAAAGCCCATGAAAAGGCACGTAAACTAAATGGCGCCACTTACACGTCATCAACCAAGAGAAGTTATTTAACTGATGTAATTTAACTGATGTAATTCAACTGATGTAATTTAACTGATGTAATTCAACTGATGTAATTTAACTGATGTAATTCAACTGATGTAATTTAACTGATGTAATTTAACTGATGTAATTCAACTGATGTAACTTAACTGATGTAATTTAACTGATGTAATTTAACTGATGTAATTCAACTGATGTAATTTAACTGATGTAATTCAACTGATGTAATTTAACTGATGTAATTTAACTGATGTAATTCAACTGATGTAATTCAACTGATGTAATTTAACTGATGTAATTTAACTGATGTAATTTTCAATGATGTTTAGGATAGCATGGAAGCTTTATAGGACCACTTTGCTGTCCGTTTCTCAGCTCAGGACCGGCTAAAGGTGAAATTTATACAAATTTAAAGGTATGTGAGCTTATAGTGCCATCAAAATCAAGCATCTGACTCAATTCATTAAAAAGATTGTCAATGAATGTCCAATTAATGTATGGAAATCGCGAAATAAAACCTTTAGGGAAATTTCAGTATACTCGCAATTCTGAAATTTGGAATGCTGTGAGGCTTCGTGACGCAAATAAAGAAAAAACACTAAAATTTAGTTTTTTTAAAATCTTAGAGATGGTAAGTTTGTAGGAAAAAGTTTCTGTACGCTTTAACTGTATGGAACCATTAGGACACGAATATCTCCAGCTAGTAATATCATTATTACTAAAACCAATAACTCTCAATCGACTTTACAACCTAGATTTTAAGTATAGTCTGAAAGATAAAAACTAGACGCGCCTTCGTCTTTCAGATGTACATTTTGCTGAATTTATGTATACAGAAACAGGCAATATAAAAAAATATTTAAACCTACATACCCGTATTTCAAATGTAATCATAGAAAACAAAAAAAAATAAAGAAACCACATTTCACATATTTTATTTTAACTGCGTTAATGACTGAACAAGCAGATGGCACACGTGATGTTAAGCGGTAACCTCTGCCTTTAAAAACGCATTACTTCATAGGTCACGTGCACCTAGGACGCGCCCTATGTGGCATTGCACTACGCCCGCCACCCTGAGACAAAAAGATGAAAAGTCTCATGTGCCTGTAATTTTACCCATACCCTTCAAACCGGAACACAGTAATGCGAGCACTACTGCTTTGCGGCAGAAATAGGTACGATGGTAGAACTTCCAAGGACGTACTCTTTCACAAAAAATCTCCACTACTACTAAAACTCTACTACTCTGTCTTTTATTCTATCTCTTCGAACAGTGAGTGAGTAGTGTCTTTTAGTATACGATTGACTTGACATTGGTTTAGTATTCGTTTGACTTGACATTGGTTTAGTATTCGTTTGACTTGACATTGGTTTTAGTATACGTTTGACTTGACATTGGTTTAGTATTCGTTTGACTTGACATTGGTTTAGTATTTGTATGACTTGACATTGGTTTAGTATTTGTATGACTTGACATTGGTTTAGTATTTGTATGACTTGACATTGGTTTTAGTATTCGTTTGACTTGACATTGGTTTTAGTATTCGTTTGACTTGACATTGGTTTTAGTATTCGTTTGACTTGACATTGGTTTTAGTATTCGTTTGACTTGACATTGGTTTAGTATTCGTTTGACTTGACATTGGTTTAGTATTCGTTTGACTTGACATTGGTTTTAGTATACGTTTGACTTGACATTGGTTTAGTATTCGTTTGACTTGACATTGGTTTAGTATTTGTATGACTTGACATTGGTTTAGTATTTGTATGACTTGACATTGGTTTAGTATTTGTATGACTTGACATTGGTTTAGTATTTGTATGACTTGACATTGGTTTTAGTATTCGTTTGACTTGACATTGGTTTTAGTATTCGTTTGACTTGACATTGGTTTTAGTATTCGTTTGACTTGACATTGGTTTTAGTATTCGTTTGACTAGACATTGGTTTTAGTATTCGTTTGACTTGACATTGGTTTTAGTATTCGTTTGACTTGACATTGGTCTTAGCATTCGTTTGACTTGACATTGGTTTAGTATTCGTTTGACTTGACATTGGTCTTAGCATTCGTTTGACTTGACATTGGTTTTAGCATTCGTTTGACTTGACATTGGTCTTAGCATTCGTTTGACTTGACATTGGTTTTAGTATTCGTTTGACTTGACATTGGTCTTAGCATTCGTTTGACTTGACATTGGTTTAGTATTCGTTTGACTTGACATTGGTCTTAGCATTCGTTTGACTTGACATTGGTTTTAGCATTCGTTTGACTTGACATTGGTTTTAGTATTTGTTTGACTTGACATTGGTTTTAGTATTCGTTTGACTTGACATTGGTTTTAGTATTTGTTTGACTTGACATTGGTTTTAGACACAGAGAAAGTACAGTCAAACAAAGGTCTATCAAAGTTTAAAAATAAAGATTTGTATTGACGGGCAAGTGGGACCGTTTAGTCAGCTAGGCCATAGTGTCATGACCCCACCACACACCATCAGTTCAGACTCGCTCAAATCTCACACAGTTTGACAGAATAGCCCAGATTGATACATCCATCCAAATTTTGTGTATTACCTAATAAAAGCAGCTGATAACAATTTTGAAACATAAGGTGGATGCTGTCGCTTGTTGCGCGGAATTAAAGTTTTTTTGGTGTTTTTCGCTCGTTACAGCTCATCAACACTTCTTCAGATAGCGAAAGTTGATTTCGCGTGAACTAGGAGACTTCATAATACAATACATTACATAGATAGATATTTTTTATTATACATAGGAAACACTCAAAAGACCCTGAACAAAAATCTGCAGATAGCACAAATGTTTGTTTCGAGGCGGGAATCGAACCCGCAACCTTAACACACATGTTGTAATTGATAGTATCTCATAAATATCATCAGTATATCCTAAATAAATTTTGTTTAGGATATTCGTAGCTAAACTTATAGAAATCAACGACCATTTATGTTGAGGTCCTTATGAGGTAATTTATGCCTTGCACTCAAAGCAAGGCATAAATCAATTAAGCGGAAACCTCTGCCTTTAACAATGCATTACCTTGCAGGTGAGATCGTGGTCGAACAAAGGTCTGTCATTGTTATAAAAAAAAAAAAAAAAAAAAAAAAAAAAAAAAAAAAAAAAAAAAAAAACACACATAGGCCACATCCACCTAGGACGCGCCCTATGTGGCATTGAACTGCGCCCGTGGTGCTTAGTGGTGGTGTTTTAGGTGATCAATTAAAACATGTGTGTTAAGTCTCCTAGTTTTCGCGAAATCAACTTTCGCAATCTGAAGAAGTGTTGATGAGCTGTAACGAGCGAAAAACACCAAAAAAACTTTAATTCCGTGCAACAAGCGACAACATCCACCTTAAATTGTATGCTTTCGTACTGTCCAAGCGACGTCTTAGAGCAGGTTTGCGCATGTTCTTGCGACAAACTTCAGGAAAATTACGTCGTATAGACGGTTCAAAGCGAAATTGTGGTCTATTCCGCAAGGTCCACTTGTTCAAGAACTGAACTGAACATAACGAGTTAAAAAACCACGCATTCTGTTCAGTTCAAACTGTCAGTCCAAAATATTGGTGCATGGTGGGCGTTATTGGTTCATGGCCCACCTTCTACGGGGGGCTGCGGCAGGTGCGGCGAGGGGTGGTCCAGGGGATAGTCCAGCGCGGAGACCACGGGTTTCATCAATGTGTACATGTTGTCGTTGCCTAAAGTACCAACTGTTAAATACTTTTTTGTTTTTTTTATACTACTAGATTGACGGAGCAAGCAAATGGCCCACCTGATGTTAAGCGGTAACCTCTGCCTATGAACAGTGCATTACCTCATAGGTCACGTCCACCTAGGACGTAAACTAAACGTAATAACTATGAATAGAAATCTATAAGAAGATAACGTTATAAACCGATACTTCAGTAAAGCTACGAGCAACGTTGCCAGCTTGCTCGGCTGCGGTGCGCCGTGCGAGCGAGAAACACGGCGCGGACGTTTTGAGAAAGAGATAGGTAATAAATACGTTATTTATATCCGTTAATTATAACGTTATTTCCTTTCCTCTTTTTGCATTAAGGTGGATACTCAAGCTTGTGGCGCGAAATTCTTTTTTTTTGTGTTTTTGGCCATTACAGCTCATCAACACTTCTTCAGATAGCGAAAGTTGATTTCGCGAGAACTAGTACTTAACACACATGTTTTAATTGATAGTATCTCATAAATATCATCAGTTTAGCTACGATACCCATAAACACATTTTTACAGTGTTTTTTTTTTGTTTTGTTTTGTGTAGTGTTTAGTGTGATCGTAGCTAAACTGATCGAAATCAACGACCATTCATGTTGAGGTCTTTCAGTGCAAGTGTGCAAGGCATGCATTTGTTAAGCGGAACCCTCTAACCTCTAACCCTTTAACAATGCATTACCTTATAGGCCACGTCCACCTAGGACGCGCCCTATGTGGCATTGAACTGAGCCCGTGGTGCTTAGTGTTTTTGTGGTGGTGGTTTTTTGTGTTTGGTGTGGTGTTTTAGCTACGTATATCCTAAACAAAATTTGTTAAGGGTATTCGTAGCTAAACTGATGATATTTATGAGATACTATCAATTTTACCCGGACTTGTTTGTAAGATTTGTTGGTATAAGATTTGTCCTGGCTGCTAGCTTATTATGGTATGTGATATTACTGGAAGAAAGCGTTAGTTAAGTCAGTCGTGGGAAGCAATGGCGGCGATGAGCTCACCACTTGTCACGTCTATATTCCACGATGGTGCAACCCACTGTGAAAAGCGGCCCATTGAGGCTCTGCCTACCCCTTCGGGGAAAAAGGCGTGTGTCTATGTATGTATGTATGTAAAACATGTGAGTTAAGTCTCCTAGTTCTCGCGAAATCAACTTTCGCTATCTGAAGTGTTCATGAGCTGTAATGAGCAAAAAAACTCCAAAAAATTTGAACTACGCTGCACTAGCGCCTTAACAAATACTTTTTACACCAAACAGCAGATTCTGTTGTCTATGATTTCACGCGTCACTTATAATAAAATAACGAATATGTAGTTTGTAAAATAAAGCTTGATTGCTGTGGCAGCTGACATCGCAATCACGTCTATCAAGTTCCGTATTTTAGACGATAAAATTTACAAGAAACAATGTCATAATTCATCGGTGTTACGAATAGTTGACATTCCTCGCGATTATCGTAACCACATTAAATAAAAAAATAAAAAAAACATTGTTTATTTCTAGATTAAAAATCTAGATTTACATTTTACAGTTATTATTATTTAAATAACATAGCACAAATTAAATCCACTAATTTTAAAAATGTGTATTTATTAAGGCAATATAAAGTTCGATTTAACTTTAAATAACGTGTATAGTAGAGAGGCCAGTCCTCCGTAATTGAATTTCAAGTGCCATACTGCCATTTTCAACATAAGCAAAACCTTTTTTTTTAAATTAGCATTTTTTTTTCTTTTATTAGCATTTTTTCGAAATATTTAATAAAGTATGATATTTACAAAAACCATTTTAAGACTCGATATGTCAAAGATTTTATTTACCTATCGTATGACACCTTATTTGTTTAAATCGGACAAGCGGTTATTGAGACATTATCCAAACCTTATACCCGGTTTTCGCATCTTTCCCCTCCCCTATCTCCCCCCTCCACCACTTTAGAATGCGACAACCGGTCTATTCTTGTTCAGGAGATCATGCTGAATACAATGATACCGGTTGTCGGCGCGGGAATAGTCTGTCCAACGGGAATCGCCATTTGACGACTTTTTGAGAAGTGGCCTCTCTACTAGTAAGTTAATTCCTCTTGTTTGATTTAATTTAAATATATTCAATGACAAATTATCCAAATACCAATTAAAATTGGTAACATCGTCTCAGCCCTGGGCATGTCACTCTGACAGCTGTCACACACGTCAAGCTATGCTTTACAAACCATACAACAATCTATACAAACATACAAATGTGTTAACACAAAGCATGGTACAGAAATGACCCAAAGCTGACAAACCAAAGTTATGCAAGAATGAAGCAAGCAGAACAAAAAGTACTCGAAATAAAACCTATTTTGCACTATAGTATTTTTTTAACTTTCGCGACACATATTTATTTACATATTTATTGATATACCTACGAAACGTCGGGAAAATAAATAATAAGGTAATTTACACGCGATAAATACTCGTGACAATGCGATAGCGATTTGAGGTTGCATTCTATAAAGCTAAAGCCAAATAAACGTATCGCCATCCTTATCTTTTATATTGTTACGAGCTAGGGTTCAGGATAAAATAAACTCTTAAAACACCGGTGAACAAATTAACACTTTTTAATAAAACAATCGAAAAAGCACCAATTCACATTTCCTTTAAACGCACTATTCAAAATTATCACTCTCACCACTTTACTTGCACTATACTACGCTGTTCTAAATTATTACTCTCAGATCTTTCGATTAATTCACACTCTTAGCTAGTATTCAACTGATCTCCACGAATGAATTTACGACTTTATATACGAGCGTCTTAGAGTCTCGAATATTCTAAAAATTACGAGCAATCTGTAGAAACGTCTACCATAGTCTAGAACTATCGGTAACTATATCTATCCTGCTCTAACAACAGGATAGCAGGCTCCCGCTACACTTCTCTGACACATCTTTACTCTATGGGTAGAGCCACAGGTTCAGCTATTCGTCAATAGATGGCGTTAAATGTGTTGCCGAATGACTTTATCTGTGGTGCCATATTCATTCTGTGTTGGCGCGTAACAATATGTAAAAAGCAAAGGACCGGGATTCTATTTTTAGCTTTAACTTTAGGGAATACAATCTCAAATAACTACGAATATCAATTTTTGAGTCCTGAAATGGAATGCCTCAAAATAAAGATGGATGAAGTCGAAGAACGAAAATGGGGTTAGCATAGCACTTGTATCTAAAGTTATAGAGACGTCGTCAAAAAAAATATCTTAGCCTATTGTCCTATTGTATTATTTCTCGTTATAAACTATATTTTTTTACGATAAAGGAATAAGTGTCCAGCCTAAGAATAGACAGACCCCTCTGTCTCCTCAAGTGGATGTCGTAAAAGCCGACTAAGGGATTACCCGGACTTGTTGATAATATTTGTCCTGGCTGCTAGCTTATTATGGAATGTGGTATTACTGGATGAAAGCGTTAGCACAGTCAGTCGTGGGAAGCAATGGCGGCGATTAGCTCACCAATTGTCGCGTCTATTTCCGGCAACCCACATTGAAATGAGGCCCATTTGAGGATATGCCTACCCTTTCGGGGAAAAAGGCTGCCTATGTATGTAGTAAAAAAAAAACGGGAAAACACCGGCTGCATTGCAAGGGCTGCAGAGGCAGACTACTACTTATTATGAACAATATGATTATTATTACAACTATGAATCCATAGATAAGAGACAAAATAAATGTGACAAATATTGACCAATAGCATCAGGGCGGCTAGAAATCTTTGTAATTTGATTGCTCATTTGAAATTTCCGATCGTGTCGATAACTTCAGATATTAGTGCTTGGTCAATCGGATACCGATGTACACTTTCGAAAATACATGAGAAGACATACAAAGTATTGCGTACCATATCAGTACTAGTATCAATACCTAGTATTGGACGCGATATCTGTTACCTAATCACTGTGATTTTGTTTTGCTACAACAATATCCGACTTATTCATGAGATGAAAACCGCCACCTTATAATCTAGTAAAAAAAAATTATTTATGAAATATAAGGTTAACAGACACCTATTTTTCTGTCCTTCCACTCCGACCAACTGAACCGACCAACTGGTTGTGCAGAATGGAACCCGATGAGGAGTTTTATTCCAATCTAACCAACTAGTTGATCATTTATATTATTTTGAGAAATATTATTCCAAAGGGACCAACTGAACCAACCAATTAAAACAGACCAACTATTTTCTTTCTCAACGATACAACTTTTTAGTTGTGTCTGTGTTTGTGAAAGGGATACCTACCAACGGCACCATATTCCCTATCAGACCAACTAAAAAGTTGTACCGTTAAGAAAAACAAATAGTTAGGTGATCCGTTTTAAATTGTGTGGATGGGGATAAATTTGAATTAAAAAAATATTCCTATCAGACCAACCAAAAAGTTGTATCGTTGAGAAAGAAAAATAGTTGATCCGTTTCAGTTGGTCAGTTTAGTTGGTCAGAGTGGAAGAACAGCTATTTTTTAATGAAATGAACCATTTTCTGACAAATAAAAACCAAACCTGTCACAGAAAACAAAACAAAATGGAGGTGTTAGATTTAAATATTATGATTAAAATCTAAGGACATTAAAATCTGTGGGTACTTAGTCCGGCTTGCACAACTATGCTACACTAGCGCTAAAGTAATACGCTTCGGCAATCTCCGTATTTACGAAACAGATATATGATTGCAAGTGAGTGAAAATGCGACAGTCAGTCACGAACGGATATTTCCGAGGCGCGAAATGCGACAATCAGTCATGAACAGAGATTTCCGAGGCGCGAAATGCGACAGTCAGTCACAAACGGAGATTTCCGAGGCGCGAAATGCGACAGTCAGTCACAAACGGAGATTTCCGAGGCGCGAAATGCGACAGTTAGTCATGAACGGAGATTTCCGAAGCGCGAAATACGACAGTCAGTCATGAACGGAGATTACCGAGGTGTGAAATGGGACAGTCAGTCATGAACGGAGATTACCGAGGCGCGAAATGGGACAGTCAGTCATGAACGGAGATTACCGTGGTACCCTTGTAAGCACTTACCAGAGTTGCTGCTATCCTGGGGGCTAGGCATGATCGGCGTCGGCGGCCCCGGGGGCCCGTTGGAGCCCGGCGGAGCCCCGTACGCTCCCGGGGAGCCCCCGCTGTAGTTGAGGGGCGCAGACCCGCCCGAGCCGCCGGAGCCGCCCGCCCAGGCGCCGCGCGGTCCCATGCCCATCGGGGGCATACCTGGAGCGTTCCAATCAACAGTCTCAGTGCAAAGTGAACAAGTAATTAAATTTGTAAAAATTAAAAAACCCTCAACTCAATGAAACGGCTGAACCGATTTTGATCAAACATAGCTAGAACACTCCCGAATAATTCACATTTCAATAAAAATATTAAAAAATCTGTTCATCCGTTCGGGAGCTACGATGCCACAGACAGACACAACAGGGACACACACACAGACAGACACACACACACACAGACTCTTCAAACTTATAACACCCCGTCGTTTTTGCATCGGGGGTTAAAAACCAAGTAATTTCATGCGTAATAATTACAAATATAGACATTATCGAGACGATCTTAAAGAACATGGGCAACTCCCCATACATTGTTTGACCCAACTTTTTTGACTAACGAAACAAACAGTTGACATACTTTTAGTTATTGATAATATCTATCCCACTAATATTATAAATGCGAAAGTTTGTGTGTGTGTTTGTTACTTCTTCACGCTGAAACGGCTGGAGATATTTGGATGACATTTGGAATGGAGATAACTGGACTCCCGGAATAACACATAGGCACATTTTTATCCCGATATTCCCACGGGATCGAGACTTACGCGGGTGAAACCGCGGGGCGCTGCCAGTAATTACAAATATAGGCATCGAGATGATCTTAAAGAACATGGGCAACTCGCCATACATTATTTGACCCAACTTTTGTTGACTGACGAAATGTATAGTTGATATACTTTTGGTTATTGATAATATATATATATAAAACAAAGTCGTGTTAGTTACACCACTTATAACTCAAGAACGGGTGAACCGATTTGGCTGAAAATTGGTGGGGAGGTAGCTTAGAACCAGGAGATTGACATAGGGGAGAGGGGTAGGGGGGGGGGGGGTTCACCGGGGTCTACCCGTGCGAAGCCGGGGCGAGTCGCTAGTATATTATAAGATAATGAAAATGCTAATTTAATTTATTGCGTAGAAGTTGTGGGAAAGTATTGAAGCTTGTTGCGTTTTGTTAGACGCAATTGCAATGAGTTGATTTATCTAATTATTTAGAAATACAACTTTTGCTTCCCAACTTCTAAAAATATACAAGGTTTTTAGAAAAATTGGACAAAAAACAACATTTAGAACCGTACTAATTACTTCCATCTACATTTATTTTTGACCTGGGTCAGCGGTTGGCCACCTCCTTTCAAATGTTCAATGACCAATCAAATTACAAAGATTTCTAGCCGCCCTGATGCTATTGGTCAATATGTGTCACATTTACTTTGTCTGTTATCTATGGATCCATAGTTGTAATAATAATCATATTGCCTCTGCAGCCCTTGCAACGCGGCCGGTGCTTTCCCGTTTTTTTTACTACATACATACATAGACACGATTTTTCGCCGAAAGGGTAGGCAGAGCCTCAATAGGCCTCTTTTCACAGCGGTTTGCACCATCGCGGGAAATAGACGTGACAATTGGTGAGCTCATCGCTACCATTGCGTCCCACGACTGACTCTGCTAACGCTTTCCTCCAGTAATAACACATTCCTTTAAGAAGCTAGCAGCCAGGACAAATCTGTAATAGTACAGTAATTCACTAATTCGGTGAGATTACAGGCACATGAGACTTTCATCTTTGTGTCAGGGTGGCGGGCGCGGTGCAATACCACATAGGGTGCGTCCTAGGTGGACGTGACCTATGAGGTAATGCATTGTTAAAGGCAGAGGTTACCGCTTAACATCAGGTGGGCCATCTGATTGTTCCGCCATTCACGAAGTTAAAAAAAAACCTGGTTTTTCCGCCCCAAGAATAGACCCCTAATCTCCTCCCGTGGATGTCGTAAAAGCGGACTAAGGGATTACCCAGACTCAGGCTGGTAGCTCCTATAAGGAATGTGTTATAAATTGAAGAAAGCGTTTGCCGAGTCAGTCGTGGGTCGCAATAGCGGCGATGAGCTCACCACTTGTCACGACTATTTCCCACGATCGTGCAAACCACAGGGAAAAGAGGCTATTTTAAAATATTAAAATTAAATTGAATTTTTGTACTTAAATACTAGAATTTAAATTTAAATTTGTGATACTTTGAAATTTTATTAATATGTTATGCGACAAACGATGTTATAAGGTGAAATAAATAAAAAGAAAATGAAAAATGGCCCATTTGAGGCTCTGCCTACCCTTTCGGGAAAAAGGCGTGTGCCTCTGTATGAAAATAAAACAAAAAAATTACCTGGTCCGCTAGGCGGTGGGCCCCGCATGCCGGCTGCGTAGGCCCCCGGGCTCATGGGCCCCATGCCCGGCCGCGGGGGCGTCATCCGGGGCCCCAGGAGTGCTCCGCTGCCGCCGCGCTCCATCGAGTTACCCATCATGCCTTGTCCTGGGAACAAATGCAATTTTTTTCATGAAAAACGTAACGTCTGTCTGTTCAGGATAGTTTTGGAAATTTTTAATAGCAACGAAATTTTTTTTTTTTAATTTCTAACAGCACAGATTTACTCATAGTCCAGCAGCCACCGCCTGGTTTTTTCAGTGACTAATAACAGGCTGAATCTTCGTGAGTTCGTTCGGTTCGACGAGACGCAGACGTCCAAGTTTTTCCTCTATGCACATTCTCAAAGAGGTAGCTCATGAACTGCGCAGATGTAAAACATGCCGATTTGGTAGGGTATCGAAATTGTCTGAACAGTAATTTTTAATTGAAATCTTAAGATAATATGGTAATAAACTCGGAAAAACAATTGTCCTAGAAAATCTATGGTTTGAGATGGTTCGTCCTCCACGCCGAATATGTCGAAATAACGAGGTCATAAAAATTATTAATAACCAGCTGGTTTTTTGTATGCAGCTCAGTAAATATTAGTAAAATTGAATGGCCACAAAGTCATACAAATGTAGTGGTAGGTTTTCCTAGTCCTACGCTTGGAAGTTGTCGATTCCACAGTAACACTTTTTTAGTTAATAACCGTAGGACAAAAAAAACACATGTTCAGTTAGTGCATTCTTTGCCTAAATCAAACAGTGTCCTACCAAAAAATGGGTATGTCTAGTCCTACAGGAATATTGAAAATAATAATTTTTCGTAGTTATAGTTTTGGTAACTTAAAAAAACAGGCGGTGGCTGCTGGACTACCTTGAGCAGCTTTTAGAGCTCCACTAATGGATGAGGCCAACTCTGAAGTTTTTATTTCAAGCTTCTTGAATGACGGAACAATCAGATGGCCCAGTTGATGTTAAGCGGTAACCTCTGCCTTTAACAATGCATTACTTCATCGGTCACGTCCACCTAGGACGCGTCCTACGTGGCATTGCACTGCGCCCAACCTGAGACATAAAGATGTAAAGTCTCATGTGCCTGTAATTTCACTGGCACCCACCCTTCAAAACGCTCTCAAATGCTCTCAAAATGGGCACGTTTTAGAACAAAGATGTTATAAGTTTATGAGCCTGGATACAATACCATACCTACAAGGGTTAAAACATGAAAAAAACACTCTGTATAGTGTGTGTGATAAATCTGGTATACTGTAGTGGTTGTTTAGGATCTTGTAACTTCAAACTATGCCTTCTTTTAAGACTGCGGGAGACTTTATTTAATTAATCTGGTAACTAAAAACACTCAAAATACTTAAATATAAAAAATAAAAATAAAAGAAGCTAAGTACACAATAAATTTGGTTCATAGGGCAGGGTAGGCGAGCCAATGGCACGCGTGCCATTGATCGCACGCGACACAATATTTTGGGCACGTCGCCGATCATAAAACATGTGTATTAATGTTTTTTTTTTTTTTTTTTTTTTTTACTTTGTTAGACCTTTGTTTGACCACGATCTCACCTGTTGGAAAGTGACGATGTGGCCGAAGATGGAGCACAAAGGTCTAGAACGCACCTATTAAATGTGTTAAGTAGTAGGTATTTCGTAGTATTTAAGTAGGATCGAACGCGAGTGATCCTACGCTACGGAGTGTTCAAATAAAGAAGAAAGAAAGAATAAAGAAGAAGAGAAGGAATAAAGAGTTTTGATAGATAGTATTTATTATTATTATTTTCCAAATAATCAGAAAGTTAAAATTATTTGATGGCACGTCAACGACCCCATTAAACATTTTTCAGAAAAAATGGCACGTTGATGCATAAAGGTTCGCCTACCCTGTCACAGGGCAAGGTGGCAAGAGCACTGGCTGCATTCTTACGTTGAATGGCCAAAGAAATTCTTTGCGCCAGGAAGGAGTAGTAGAGCTTTTTTGTGAAAAAGTTCGTCCGGGGAAGTACTACCACCATACCCATTTCTGCCGCAAAGCAGTAGTGCTCGCATTGCTGTGTTCCGGTTTGAAGGGTAAGGGTGCCGGTGAAATTACAGGCACATGAGACTTTTCATCTATGTCTCAGGGTGGCGGGCGCAGTGCAATCCCACATAGGGTGCGTCCTAGGTGCACGTGACCTATGAGGTAATGCACTGTTCATAGGCAGAGGTTACCGCTTAACATCAGGTGGGCCTCTTGCTTGTTCCGTCATCCAAGAAGTATAAAAAAAAAAAAAAAAAAAAAAAAAAAAAAAAAAGGAGCCAGCCCTCTTTTCACCAGCGGCGACGATGAGAAAAGGTGATATTTTAAAAAAAAAGGTCTTGGTACTAGGTCCCCGTGGTCCTAAAGTTCCAACACCAAGCGGCGCAAAAATGTAGTCATCATCATGGCTTCTTTTAGTTTTTTCGCAAAATGTATCCCTCACCTGGTGGTCCATTAAAGTCATTGCCCATGCCCATCCTGACGGCGCCCCTTGGTCCGCCGCCGGAGTACCACGGCCCTATGAACGGCTGGCCGGCTCCCATCAGCTGCGGCTGCGGTCCGTGCGGAGACGGCTGCGAGCCGGGGTGCGGGGCGGGCGGCGACGGCCGCAGCGGGGAGTTCGGGAAGAACCCTGGAGGCATACCCCCTCCACCCATGCCTGGAATCAAGGGGTTATTGCTATCAGTCATAGCTAAAATAGCTGGGACTTCAAACCACTATTTAAATCTAATTTCACTTTTGTGTATTTTAAAGTAATATTGTGTGATTTTGGTGGCATTTTAACCGGTGTAACATATGTAAAGTGCAGTGTGGTGTAGAAAGATAGAAGTGTAATGCATGTCTAGTAATTTAGTAGTAGTAGAGCTTTTTTGTGAAAGGGTTCGTCCGGGGAAGTACTACCACCATACCTATTTCTGCCGCAAAGCATTAGTGCTCGCATTGCTGTGATCCGGTTTGAAGGGTAAGGGTGCCGGTGAAATTACAGGCACATGAGACTTTTCATCTTTATGTCTCAGGGTGGCGGGCGCAGTGCAATGCCACATAGGGCGCGTCCTAGGTGGACGTGACCTATGAGGTAATGCACTGTTCATAGGCAGAGGTTACCGCTTAACATCAGGTGGGCCATCAGCTTGTTCCGTCATTCAAGTAGTATAAAAAAAAAAAAAAAAATGACTTTTTGGGGTGGTGAATTTGTCCTCCAACATACATACATACATAGAGACACGCCTTTTTCCCCGAAAGGGTAGGCAGAGACTCAATGGGCTTCTTTTCACCATGGGTTGCACAATGGTGCAATATAGACCAATGGTGGTAAGAATATAGACGTGACAAATGGTGAGCTCATCGCCGCCATTGCTTCCCAGAAGTGACTCTGCTAACGCTTTCTTCCAGTAATAACACATTCCATAATAAGCTAGCAGCCAGGACAAATCTTATACAAACTGATTTTACCAACAAGTCCGGGTAAAACCTTGGTTTTTCTGCCACCATTTTAACCTGTGTCATGACTAACAGAGACTCTCGACGACTTAACTTAGTTTTATAACTTGAATATATTACATAACATTGGTTATATTGTTGGGAATAAACCCCAGAAGCCATAAACAAGTACACATACAAGTAGTAGTAGAGCTTTTTTGTGAAAGAGTTTGTCCGGGGAAGTACTACCACCATACCTATTTCTGCCGCAAAGCAGTAGTGCTCGCATTGCTGTGTTCCGGTTTGAAGGGTAAGGGTGCCGGTGAAATTACAGGCACATGAGACTTGTCATCTTTATGTCTCAGGGTGGCGCAGTGCAATGCCACATAGGGTGCGTCCTAGGTGGACATGCCCTATGAGGTAAGGCACTGTTCATAGGCAGAGGTTACCGCTTAACATCAGGTGGGCCATCTACTTGTTACGTCATTAAAGTAGTATAAAAAAAAAAAAAAAAAAAAACAAGTAATTCTTAGGACTCTTCCCGCCATTTTCGAAAAGAGACGTTGTCTACTTTTATTTTATTTCTTTTTCTAGTGTTTTCTTGAGTTATTTTGTGTTATTTTGGTGGCATTTTAACTAATGTAGCTCATTTAAAAAGCACAAGTGTAGTGAAATGAAATGGAAGTGAATTGCGTGACTTTTGAAATTGGTGGAAATTGTCTACCAAAGTTTTAGTAAAATTGGCCACCGTTTTACTAAAACATGACTCGACTGTGACTTTGACGACTTGGAAGGAGTGTAACGTTGCAAAACATATTGAAAATACAATATAGTGAAAATACAGATACTTGAAAATGGCACAAGCCGGGCGGCACCAAATAAACAAAAAAAAAAAAAAAAAAACTTAATTAACAAAATATAAGTGTATACACATCTAACTGCTAAAGAAATAATAGTGTCTACCTACTAGTCAAGTACTCATACATAACACTTCTTTTCTTTTTGTTCTTTGCCTTGGTGGGTGTGTAATTGAGGCACACTGCCCGACGAGATACAGTCTCAAACTAGTTCGGAGGGTAGGGGTTTTTCGAACTTGTCACCTTTCATAATTAATTACAGGATTTATCAATCTGTTCATGCAGCTTGATAATGCCTAGGTGTTGTAAACTTTCTTTTGTTCTAGCATGTACCTATTCATTGACCATAATTTAATTTTGTAGTACGAGTGTAACCTATGTATAAGCAATAAATTATTTTTACAATAAAAAAAAAAAAAAATGTAGCTGTCAAATAAAATTAATAGTAACCATTACTAATTACAACAGTCAAACTTATATTTGACAACAAGATCAGCACTCCGTTATGCCAAGGCTCTGTAAGCAGTATAATACTATTTCAAAAACAAGTGATTTGGACATATCTGACCCATTACCTATATTAAGGAAACATCTGAAAAAACTCATGTCTTGAGTAGTTTGTGAAATTCTTAGAACATTTTGTAACCTACTTGTTAGACAAATAGTTCAATCTTATACCGCAACATTCAATATCTGTAATTTAAGTAAAATTCTAGCCTAAATTAAGTATTATTTCTATAAATTAGTATCATTTATCTTTGTATTATGTAATAAGTATTTTTATATTTCTTGTCCTATATTTTGCTATGTATCCCAGTTATAAGCTAATTAGTTAGTTAATTGTTGTATTTCTTGCGCGCACTTTCTTGATGCCCTATAATTACGGGAACACAAAGATTAACCTTGTTTTGTTGTTTTTTGAATGTGTTAGTGTAAACCTGTGTTGGGTGTTCTATTTAATAAAATAAAAATAAGCTCAAATCTTATGCCAAACTAATGGAGCAACACCCTAACCAGCTTGCAAACAGTCTCATGAAAAAATCCACAATTTCAGAAGAATAAAGAGCAGAGCCCCTCAAGCCCTCATCAAGTATCTAAAAGAATATGAATTATACTGAATTAGAGTCGTGGATATGCCACTGGGCATATACCATCCATGTCAAGTACGAAAGAAGCACATAACTCTTGCTCAATGCCCGGAAAGGCAGAAAACAAGAAATAAAGGAGACTAAATAAGACTACTAAACTAGACTAATAAAGGGATAAATTAAAAAAAAAACATCAAAGAGACTTTTATGGAAGACTAGCTGTGCATGCAAAATCTTTCACACAGTACATCATATTGTACATACTCGTATAGCGGTACGGTATATCTTCTAAACCCTGCAAGTTATTGAAATGGGACATACACAAAAATTACAGTTAAAATTCCTGATATAACCAGTCGGCTAGCGCCCCCTACAAAACAAAAGAATGCTTAAAATTTACATTGAAATCCTTTGATTGTATCATAGCCTAGACTTTCAGTTAGACATGCTGATACTGTAAACAGACATTTTATAATTAAGGATTGTATAAATAGCCATTTTTACTTAAATTTGGGCATTTATTTTGAAACCACAGACACACTTCAAATTTATTCAATTCAATTTATTTCCTTTGAAACACAAAGGTACACTTGGATTAGTCATATCACATCTTGTTGAATAGTTGCTGTACATGGGCCTAGTCAATATAACCGGTATAATGAAAAAAGTTATTTGCTGAAAAGGATTTACAAACACTTAAAACTATCCTGTGGTGTTCGCAAGCCTGTATTGCGAACACCAAAGAGCCAATTTAGAATATGTGTTAGCATTAACCTCAGCCGACGGTTAAAGTTAAAGTTAGTATCTATAATGTTAAAAATTACAAAACCTATAATAATCTTTAAATACTTTCAGTGTCTGCGGCGTATACAGAATTGACAATTCAGCAACAACTGACCTCAATGTACTACCTATTTCATTTTGCTTCATAAATTTATAATCAGGTCAGCATATTTTCCAAGTCTGTTTATTAACCTTACTTATTGCAAGATGAGGTTTTAATTCTGTATTCATGCAGAAAAGGTTTAAAAAGAAATCTATGTCACCATTGATAATCAACATGAGAATATTGCGATAAATTACAATTTCCTAAGCCGAAACCTCTGGTTTTATTTACTTAGGAGATAAGAAAGTATGATGGCCCAGTAATCTCAATAAGCAGGTACAACTGAGGTTTTATGGGTATATAACAGTTTGCAGGCTACGTACCGTCGTTAGGAGGCGCCGGGCCAGCGTTGTGACCAATACCGTTGACTCCATAGCCTGAATTGACGAACCCATAGTCGTGGAAAGCCTTAGCTTCTGACGAGTGTTCACATGTGTCCCGCCGCTCGGGCGCTGCGCAGTATAGGTCCCAGAACACGCACCACCACGAGTGCAGGAACCCGGGAGGTTCTCCTAGCGTTATGTTCTTCTCCCATCGTATTTCAGACAAGAAAGTCTGAGCCGCTTTCGTAGCACCGACGTGTAGCAGATACTCGTAGACATACAGCGCCAATTTCTCACGGGCCTGAGCGTCCGAAGGCACTGTTGAGCCCTTGCCCTTGGCATACATATCGACTGGAAGCCGACTTTTATGATAAAATTGTTTATTATTTACATGAACGCTTTATATCAATAAATTCAACTACACAAAATGTCATTGATCGATGGCGACATTTGGCGTCTGTGGCATAGAGAATAAGTTTGTTTTCTTTGCAGGAGTGTCTGTCAAAAGAGTTTGTCTTTGGATACCACAGGCTAAATGACCGGTAAATTTCCCGAAAGAAAAAGTCTGGTACGTACTAATCTTTTTTTTTTTAATTTCTCTTTCAAGTTATGCTATGAAATATGAATTAATGATTTTAAAAGTTAATTTTGTCTAGATCTCTACCATGAAACTACATGAATAATCACTAATATGTACAAATCAAAAAAGAAAAGAAAACTTGAAATTCGTCTTATGAAGTAGCGATCAACCCTTATTTTCCATTGACAAGATGTTCACACAATTTGACATTTGTCACCTAAAACACATCCAACTCTAGGAAAATCGTAAATTGTCTATTCTTTCTTCTTTTCGTGCGGCCGTGTCACCGCGTGGTTCACTGCCGCGTTTCTCCGTGAAACAATCATAATGGCTATCAAACCAGTATACAGACCCACTATCGTCAAAAAGAGGACGAAAAGATTCATCCGCCATCAATCGGATCGCTATGATAAAATCAAGAGGAACTGGCGTAAACCGAGAGGTAAGATCGCATGCCCGAACTCGAAAAGTAGCTTTGTTTCTAACCTTCCCATGCCCACATTTCAATGAAAATACTTTTGTTTGATGTAAATTCTATGATCTGGATAAATTAATGTTGATTTGCAACGAAAGCATGTAATATTTACATGAAAGTGAAATGACATTATGAAAGTGAGGTTATGTCCAAGTTTGTGTGGTAAACTCCATACACAGGAATATACTTCATGCAAAAGCTGTACTTATTTTAAAACGTGACATGGGTGAAATTGTGGGCTACTCCGCAAAGGCCACTTGTTCAAGAACTGAACTGAACTTCTAACTCAAATATTAATCCATGTTAGACTACCGCGGATCCATAGAAAGCTAGGCTGTCAGGTTTACGATGGTAATACCACCGACTTTGTTATTTTCTTCTTAGAACATATTAAGTAATTTGTATATTATGCAAGGGCACTCTGTGTTAACCTAAATCAGTAGGATAATAACAATTTGTAACCTTGCTAAAATAAATCTATCAAAACCTATTCCGGATAGCTTGGACTCGCTATTTGGTCATAGTGGTAGATACAATACAACTATCAACTGACACAAGTCCAAATCCTCTTGGTTTGTATGTTATATCCTTATAAAATACTTTCAGGTATTGACAACAGAGTGCGCAGGCGTTTCAAAGGTCAGTTCTTGATGCCCAACATTGGTTATGGATCAAACAAGAAGACCCGTCACATGCTACCCAATGGCTTCCGCAAAGTGAGTACCTTTTATAGAATATTAATTTCTATAGAGTAGCAGCGGGCAATGTTATCGTAGACCTACTATATTATTTGATTGGCTATGCCAATACCATGGACTTGTATCAGAGCAAGTCCTCCATTGATAAGAATGGAGTTATGGACTCCTAATTCAAAGAGGGTGTCAAGATCGGTCGAGTTAGTCCAGCTCCTTAAACACTGTTTAGTGGAAGTGGATTGTGGAAAATAGTGGTATTATCCGGCATTTTGTATTAGAATTTGACTGTATTGAAATAATATCATATCTGCATATCCCATGTGTGCTCTAGGAAAAGCTTCCAACCCTCCCGCTCTAAGGACTGGGCCACTACGGGCTAGTGTGGCTGATAAACATTGAAAATAAACAAGCTTTTATTTCATTAAAGTGTAATCATATCTGCATATCCCATGTGTGCTCTAGGAAAAGCTTCCAACCCTCCCGCTCTAAGGACTGGGCCACTACGGGCTAGTGTGGCTGATAAACATTGAAAATAAACAAGCTTTTATTTCATTAAAGTGTAATCAGTGCAGAAAGTGAAACTAAAACATTTCAACTCTCTGAAATAGACACATCAGGAAAAGTTATAAGCTAGCCAATAATTAAATAATAACTTGCTTCTCTGTGGGGGAAAAAAGAGTCATGGCGAAAGCGTACCCACACTTGCAAAACTATATAAAAGGAATATCCTTAGAAAGTACAAGAATAGGTTAATAAATTCCCATTATTACATTTTCTATAAAACTAAGACAAAAAAACAAATTATTTTTTGAAAATATTGATCGGGCCCTGTAGAAACAGCCCATTATTCATTACTGAGCTTTATCAAAAAATTATTTGCTTTTTTCCGTAGTATTGTACAAAACTGATGATGGACAATGATGATGGTTATAATGTGAACTGCTAAGGAGTGGAATACACTACCGTCGTCTTTCTTAGCTGAAAACTATAATCTGGTTCTCTGCAAGGCTAGTGTGAATAGCTGCCTTCTAGACCTTTGTGCTCCATCATTGGACACATCGCCACTTACCAACAGGTGAGATCGTGGTCAAACAAAGGTCTTTAAAGGTGGCAGTGGCCTCTATTATGAATTTTGGGTACACCAATGTTCTCAATTTCGCCATGATTCTTTTGCTTCGGAAGACAATACATTATAGCATCGAGCAACGCAGGCCTCCTTACCGGAGGGGAGACGCCTTAGAGCTGTCAACCGATACATATTTATTCAGAAATTTTTGGGGGGGGCTTCACGCACTCACTTACAGTTTAATGCACACTTTTGTAACCAGTCGTTCTATCGCTATAAACGCACACATCTATAAACAGCAACACATCAAAAATCTTTATACACACATAGATGCTTTCTGTGTACAAACATCATGTTATGTCACAAAATTGACAGTAACACCCGTTCTAGGGACTTCCAGCACTCAAGTCGATAAATTAATAGTATCGATAACTTTTTGGTAGGAACTTACTTTGCCTACTGTATATATTCTGTGCTACCATCAAGGGTCATTGAAGGGATTTAAGGGCGGCTAGGTATGGGGGGAAGGGTTGAACGCTCTCTGTGAAGGAGGAGTTCCGGAGTTGTTATCGAGGATAACATACAGATCATTTTGTGGATCACTATGAAATTTTAGATTAGTAAAAGGTAGTAGTAGGCTGGAGAGAGAGGGGGTAAACGCGGAAACTTAGAGTATAGAGAAAAAATCAAGAAAATTTTGAGTACCCCAGGTTCAACCACTAGCTCATGGGATGATTAGTTCTTGGGAAAATTTAATTAAAATTTTGTTCAAAGCATACAATAATTTCATAAAACTATGGGTCGGCAAGTCAAAAGAGACGAAAGGAAAGGAAAGGAAAAAACGCTTTACTTAGCTGCCGTCATCCTTCTAACCTACATAATCCATGTCGGTTTTGGCCACGAAATATACGATGTATTATATCTGTCAGTCACTGTTATTGTCAAAAACCAAAAATCATGATCCTAAGTGCCAAAAAACTACATTAGTCATTAAAATGTAAAATAGTTTTTTTTTTACATTTTAGGCATATTTATCCCACGTCACATGGGATCCTAGTGTGGGATCACAACTATGTAGGTATGTGTTGGGTGTGTTAAGTTATGTTAATGTTAAACAATGGTAGGTAAAGTAATACTTAGCGCTTTACCTAGTGAACAGAATATCGCGTTGAAAAAATTATACCTAGCAATTTTTTTTTTAATTCTTTGGTCAATCAAAGAATAGGATTTGAATAGGAAAATCCCACGACACAGTACGGACACTCATGACACGACTTTTCTTGAAAATTAGTAAATGAGTTCAAACTGGGAAATGCTTTTGTTAATTTATCGTGATCACGTATCCCACAACCTAGGTAGGCATGCAACTTTTTACGAAAAACTATCACACCTCTAGATTTGTAATATCACATAGTAATTTAAATTCATGTCAAGATGTCGTTCCCCTCTGGCTATGCACAATTCCATTTGGGCATACGCGTTAGTAAAACTGTTTTCGCCCGATCATTAGGGCGAGCGAAGCGAGTCCTCTACTATCCCTTGCAATTTTGTGGTACACTTAACGAAAAAATTATCCGTTGTAATTTAGCATAGTAATTTAAATTCATGTCTTTGTTTAAATATAAATAATCACGGAAAAAAAGCTTGCTAGCCCTCACCAAGCATGTTTTGCTTTTGCTAGTAATAAAATTGTATCATGATGGGCCGATTGCTCTGTCAGACTGAACCGATCGTGTGACGCATAGAGTAAAACAGTGTGACAGTGCTACAAATACAGAAATGTCGAATCGTTACATTTTCAGCTGTAAATCAAGGTCTGGAACATCGAATTTACGAAAAGATGGTGTTTTCTTTCACATTTTACCTAAGTGAATTTCATTATATATATAAGTATATTTATTTTTATTTTATTTTTTGATGCTGGACACAGTTCACACAAGATTATCCAGCCCCAAGCCAAGCACAGCTTGTGATATGGACTAGATAACTGATATCCCTAGTACAGTACATTACATAGATATTTATTTTGCATTAACATAGAAAATACCCAGAACACCCTGAACAAATATCTGAAGATCGTACAAATATTTGTTCTGAGGCGGGAATCAAACCCGCAACCTCCTGCGTCACAGGCGAACCTTCGTCCACCGCGCCACAGAGGTCGTCAACTTATGGTATAAAATGAATAATTTCAAATTAAAATCATAACAGTTACCTACCGTGTTACATACCAATACCTTCATGGTGATTGGATTAACGGTTAGAAAGTTAGGTTAGGCTAGGCTATGGCTCCCGAATAATATAAATCAAATTTCAATAGCTTGTAAAACATATTAAACGAGCATTTATTTTATCGATAAATAATCTACTTTATTATTGAGGCACATCACTAATTTAGTTGTATAAAAGAAAACACGGGCAACTCACATACAGAAATTTTTGAGAAATAAAAAAAACTGTTAAATGAGCACAAAGCTGTTTCAGTGTGCATTGAGGCAGTTATTGTTAACAGTTGCTTATTTAATATAAAAAAAAATAGGTTTACCAACAGTCTACACATGTATGTCGGAGAGAGAAGTCATATGATGAATCTGGAGAATAGATCTACTGAGATTGAAGGCTTATAAACACCATGTGTACGGCTGCGAACAATCGTATTCTGTCGTGTCGCGCCACCCAAACGAATGCGCCCGAGTCTTGTTTACGCAAAGACGCAAAGCGATCGAAACTCGGATATTATATTATATTATATTTATTATATTTATTATAAGGAAAACCAGCAGCACATGCATACAAAATAAATAAAAGAAGTTAAAGCAGAAGGCTATTAAAAGGTTTTCACGTTTAGAAATAATAAAAGATACATAAAAAGAGAGAACAGGCTGAGTGGACTAAAAACTACTATAAACTACAATCTGGTATACAAAACACATAGCAGAAAAATAGAATAAAAAATAAATAATGAGAGATACAAATGATGAATACATACAAAACAGAAAACAACAGTATAACTATAACAGTAATAGTAAAACAAACAGTATAAATGAAGGAAACAGATATAAATAATAGTAAACAAAAAAAAAAATAAGAACAAGAACCAAAAAAGTAAACCACACCTATCTCATGACGAATTTCATCATCCTCCGCGGAGGGCGAGAAAAAGTCAGAACTGAGCCGCCGCCTCACGGAACCGACACTGGAGTCTAGACCTATTTGCTTAGATAATTTATTAAATTGGTTACCAACTCGCCATAAATAGGAGTTTTGGCGATAATTCGTTCTAACTATTGGTACATGAATAATCTCATTATATCTAATTATTGTACGGGGAACAACAAGTGTTATTTTACTAAGAAGTTCGGGGCAATTAATATGATTATTAGTGATTTTGAGCAAGAAAAGCAGGTCACCAATTTCACGCCTTTTTTTGAGTGGCAGAAGGTGGAATTTACGACAAAGGTCAACATAGTTAGCAGAATTATACGGAACCTTAAGGCGAAAGCAAATAAACTTAATAAATTTGGTTTGAATACGCTCAATTCTGTTGATATAGGTATCATAACGTGGACTCCAAATTTGAGAAGCATATTCAAGTATGCTGCGCACGTAAGTGCAATATAAAATTTTAAATGTTTTACATCTACTAAAACGAACGGAGCTTCTCATTATAAAGCCTAAAGCTTTGGACGCTTTAGCAATGATGGAATCGATATGAGAGTCAAAGAGAAGTTTAGAATCATGCAGCACGCCTAGATCTCTCATAACCGTGCAATCCTGCAACCTCTGATTTTTTAATAGGTAAACTGATTTGACTACAGTTTTTTTGCGAGTATATGTAATAGTAAAGCATTTAGACGGATTGAGATCTAGTTTATTACTAGCACAGTACGTGTCAAGTCGATATAAATCAGCCTGCAAGTCAAGCACATCCCGAGGAGTAACTATAGTCTTAAAAATCTTCATATCATCAGCAAATGAAAGCAGGTTACTGTTGACAAAACAGGAAGAGATATCATTAATAAATATCAGGAAGAGCAAGGGTCCGAGCAGTGATCCTTGGGGGACTCCACTAGGAATAAGAACCCAGCTGGACATATAATTATTAACAACAACAGCCTGCGACCTACTGCAGATGTACGACGAGAACCAACGGAGCAGATCCCCTCTAATACCCATACTAAATAACTTAAGCAACAGAAGGCTATGGTCAATCCTATAAAAGGCCTTGCTGTAATCAGTATAGATTACGTCAACCTGACGACCATTATCCATTGACTCACTCAAGAACTCATTGAAAATAATAAGGTTAGACACAGTCGACCGCCCTTTAAGGAACCCATGCTGGAAGGGGGAGAAGTGCTGATGAAGCGCTGAATAAATCTGATTGTACACTATCCTTTCAAATAGCTTAGCAACTAAGCATAGCTTGGAGATAGGCCTATAGTTGATAATCTCACATTTAGAGCCCTTTTTATAAATTGGCGATACAAATGCTGCTTTCCAGAGCTTAGGTACGGCACTCAAAGATATTGATTTCTTAAATAAAAATGAAACAGTAATGTAAATTGACTTAGCACACGACTTGAGGAAGACAGGGCTAACGTGGTCTGGGCCAGCAGACTTGGATAAATCAAGGTTAGAGATCAATTTAAACACCTCATCAGGATCGATCTCAATACTGCCAATATCGCATTTCACAGCCTCTGAAGGGACTAATGAGTCAACGTTATAAGAACAGATGCCAGAGGGGACAAGGAAAGTAGAATGAAAATACTTAGAGAATGCTTCGCAGATAGATTCACCTGTAGCTACTGAAGCGTCTAAATAATTTAGATGTGAAGGTATACCATTTGATTTCGAGCGACTTTTTATGTAGGACCAAAACTTTTTTGGATTTTGTTCAATACTATTCTCAATGGATGACATATAATCGGCGAAGCATTTCTTTTCCAAGAGTTGGATTCGATTACGTAAAAGTTTGTAAGTGGCTAAGTCTGTAAGTCCACCATAAGTTTTATATTTCCTATAATGCCTATATTTTTCCTTAGTTAATCTAATGAGTGCCCGGCTAAACCACTTAGGGTAAGAGCTGTCACTGACCAACCTAGACGGGACATATTGGTGTTTAAGCTGATCTAAAATCGAATAAAAAAACTATTCAGCATTCCAGTCCATGTCCGCGATCTTGTTGTTAATAGATAAATAATCACCTTTGTTATAAGAATATTTTAAATAGGACTGAGATTTAAGGCAAGATACATTCAGAAAAGAGGCTCTGAGAAGAAGAGGTTTGTGGTGTGGTTTGTGGATATAAAAGGAGCGTACGAAAGCGCCAGAGCTCATTATTACATCGGCGTTGGCAGAGTGCACACGATTTAATCAACAAAATACAAAATCAAGTTCAAAGTCAGTTTGAATAAAATCTTAGTGAAACCTCTTTTGAATTTTCCTCATTTGCACGAGACCCACTGGAAAGCCCCTAAGTTGCCTTTTGCCGCTCGGAGGGATCTTGAGGATCCGACATGCATATATGAACTATATACCTATCTTTAGCTACAGAAGAAACCAATGGGGGCTTTTCATTTAAGTTTTTTTTTTTATTCAATTTGGCTCAATTGATGGCCCTGACTCAACTGTGGTTGTCAAAATCAACAAATCCATCGTACCTCTGTTATTTTGTGTGATAGTAACAAAATACCACGAAAATATATCACTTCGTTGTTGACTTTTACATTTCACTTTATTTTTACAGTTAAGTACACAGCAGCGACATCTATTTTCAAGGGTTTATAGATGATTTGGTATGGCCGTGAAAACCCCTCATTATAGGCAAACACAACGTGCAAAGATTGTACAGTAACCTCACAATGGGCGATCAACAATTTTTTTAAAGCATCTTTATTTACTTTTAACTGAAAAGAGTAAAGTTATTTAAGTATGATCAATATTGCCGATTTTGATAAAATTAACCACGTAGTTTTATTCTTATTATAAACTAGAAGCAACCCGCGATTTCACTCGCATAAGTTTTGATCCTATGGGAACATCTAAATAAAATTTAAAACTATTCCAGTGGTCCAGCTATCGCCGTTCTAAATTTCATCCAATCCTTAGAAAATTTAGCATTTATAATATTACAAACATACACACATACTCACGCCTGTTTCCCAGAGAAGTAGGCAGAGACCATGAATTTCCACTTGCTACGATCCTGGCATACCTGTTTCGCTTCATTCACTCACATCACATTCTTCATATATGATCATTGGTTAAGGGCGCTCTTAGCCTGGCCATTCTCCAGATCGACCCTGATCTATTCTGAATACCTTCACCGAGGTCTCCCCCTTCCAACTGTCCCATTCATGCTCATCTTATGAACTAGTTTCGTCAATCTACTATCATTCATCCTTTAACCAATAACCCAAACCATCCAAGCATATCTTTCTCAATCCTTGTCACTATACACGTGCTCTTTCATTTTACAATGCTTTCTTAACACACAGTTTCTTATTCTATCTCTCAAAGTCCACCATACATACTTCTCAAACCTCTCATCTTCAGTGCATTTATTTTACTTTCATGTTTATTCTGCCTTAGCAACTTTCGCAACCACCATACATTAGTTTTGGCACTAACACTCCTCTATGCACATCCAGTCGTGCCTTTTTGAATACGTTCCGGCTGATAATAAGGCGTTAAGTTCACCTGGTTTCCAGAATTTACTCTCATTTAAATATCATCTTCATGCTTGCCATCTCTTGTAATCAAAGTTCCCAAATGTACAAACTTTTTCATGTTACACTTGTTGTTAATAGTAGTGTGATTTAATTCTATTTCTTTAAATATAGTTACACATGACATTTACGTTGACATATCATCATACACCGCTGCGAGGCACAATTAATCCTTTTACCATACTGGTTCTTTCACCATTGGTCACTAGGCCCCTTTCAGGGACACTATATCTCAAGCTGGTTAGTGAACCAAGAAAGAGCCCGTGACACGAAGTAGTAGTAGTTAGTAGTTACCGGTTAGTTAGTGGTTACATAGCCATCAAATACAAATACACGTTATTCCACATGTCACATTTTGTCGAACGTGTTTAATGAATTGTATTTAGTAATCAAGGGTATTAAGTAATCATCCACATCTTGGCTTACTGACATTACACGTTATATACATGTTTACGTCAGCAGAATAAATCCTGAAATGCACATTGATGTATTATACACATTTATATCTACGCTTTTGGTCACTTTTATGTCGCCCCTGTGTCTCACGATTAAGTGGAGCTCGATTGACGAGCGAGCAGGGCAGTCGTAAGGGAATTGGCTTTCATTGCGAATAAATCACGTAACTTGGCAGTGATTTTAGAGTAATGAATGACCAGTGTACTGAAGTGCAGTCGCAGTGAAGAGTGAACCAGTGTTATTGAATAAAATATTCACGGTTTGTTTTGTTAAACCGTTCAGTTTTATTATTTTATCCCGAACACGAACTCAAAAATTACAAAATCTGAGATGGCCACTTTTGTTTTTATACGGCTTAATTTTACTTGGTCAATTTTCATGCAATAAGTTATAATAATTTAATTGAAATTCAGGTACATGTGAAAGGAAACACTATCTTTTTGTAAATTTGATGATCCAATCATTTTTTTACAGCATAAAACTGAACAATTCGGCATTTTTCTTAGAGCACTATCTCCCACGCGAGTCGATTCAGTCTGACAGAGCGATCGACGACAGCTAGTTTTTTATAAGCTGTATGCCCTCGAGGGCATTCAATTTAGAGGGGAACTACAGCGGGGAATGCCTTTGATGGCGTCTCCATTCCGTGTTGCTCGATGCATTATAGTACCTATATTACATTTTATGGTTCACCCAATAAATAAAATAAATAAATAATGCTGGACAGTTCACACAACATTATCTAGCCCCAAGCTAAGCAGAGCTTGTGTTATGGGTACCAGATAACTGATATACTTAATACAATACATTACATAGATAGATATTTTTATTATACATACAAAATACCCAGAACACCCTGAACAAATATCTGTGATCGCACAAATATTTGTTCCGAGGCGGGAATCGAACCCGCAACCTCCTGCGTCGCGGGCCAACCCTCGCCCGCCGCGCCACAGAGGTTGTCAATGTTTTAATAAAAGCTTGTTTTTTTAAGATTTTTCATACGAAAATGTTATTTAATGTCAAATCTAATTATAATTACACTATGCAAGGGCACTCTGTGTTATTCATTTTTAATATGATAATTACAATTTGTAACCTTGCTAAAGTAAATCTACCAAATCCTATTCTAAATAGCTTGCGTTTCGCTATTTGGTCATATTGGTAGATACATAACAATTGCAGATATCGGTAGATACATAACAATTGCACATATTGGTAGATAATAACAATTGCACATATTGGTAGATACATAACAATTGCACATATTGGTAGATACATAACAATTGCACATATTGGTAGATACATAACAATTGCACATATTGGTAGAAACATAACAATTGCACATATTTCTTGTTTATTTTTACTAGTCTTTTCCTTCGGCCTTGCACAAATGCTGTCGGGATAGAAAGCAGTCCTTCTGCCCCCTAAACCCCGATTTGACTTTTCATCTTTATTTAACGAATTTAGAGAATGTCATATTACACCCCCATGGGGGTTAAGAAGCAGGGAAATTTAACAATATGTCCCAATCCGGGTTAGCAGGGCGAAAACTCGGCCCAACTCAAGTAGCTGGGGGTAATGCATAATACACCCCAATGTGAATTAGCAGGGCGCACCACATACGAGAGATAGCTAGGTCAACACATCACTAGGGTCACTCGGTGGTACCGTTTAACTTTAAAATACCTATGGTACCACCAGGGGTATGGTCAGGGGTACCGTGGGTCTGAAATCTAATTATCAACCTATCTTTGAAAAGTATAAGTATAATCGAAAATATTGGCCCCTGGTTGATCAGGATGATATTCCATTCATAAATTAAACTGAGTGTTTATGTAGTAGGTTAAATTCTCGTATTTTGGTTTGCAAGTTTTTAGTCACGAAATTATGAACAAAACAAAGATTACCTTGATTGTCAAATGTGTATAATTTATTTACAATTAAATTTAATTTAAATTACTTGCTTCTATACCGTATTTACACGGCACCAGCCACTCCTCGGAAATATTTCCCCGAATACTTCTGCGGCAGTATCGACGCGAGTGAGTGTTTACACTCTGCCCTCGTACTCACTTACCGACTCAAAGTCCGCCGGCAAGTGACCGAGAAGGCTGAATGTAAATACCATACATTTTTGTGAAAGAGTTCGCCCGGGGAAGTACTACCGCCATACCTATTTCTGCCGCAAAGCAGTAATGTTCGCATTGCTGTGTTCCGGTTTTAAGGGTGAAATTACAGGCACATGAGACTTTTCATCTTTATCTCAGGGTGGCGGGCGCAGTGCAATGCCACATAGGGTGTGACCTTTGAGAAACATTGTTCATAGGCAGAGGGTACCGCGTAACATCAGGTGGGCCGTGTGCTTGATCCGTCATTACAAGTAGTATAACAAAAAAAGAAAAAACTTTCCTTTGACTTCCGCGCGAAAAACCGACACTCGCGGTAGCGTGGGGCAGCGTGAGTGACCTATTTACATTCTCACTTTGCCCACTTCCCTGCCCTGTAGAGCGGAGTGTAAAGAAGCCCTTAGCGTAAATGTTGATACCTAAATACCAGTTAAAAAAGGATTGCTAGGCTTATATCTGTTTGATGATTATCAAGGGGCATATTTATCTTGATATTTTTAAACCCTGTATAAAAGGAAACTAAAGAATAGAGGAGGGCTTTGTCTTTCCCGTAACGAACAAGTGATAATGTTATGTTGTTATTGTAGGTGCTGGTCCACAACGTGAAGGAGCTGGAGATCCTGATGATGCAGAACAGGAAGTACTGCGCAGAGATCGCGCACGGAGTCTCCTCCAAGAAGCGCAAGGTGATCGTGGAGCGCGCGCAGCAGCTCAGCGTGAGGGTCACGAACGCAGCCGCCCGTCTGCGCAGCCAGGAGAACGAATGAACATACCTAATTTAATAATATAAAACTAAAAATGTACAAGGTGCTTTTTCTATAACTTCTACTAAAAACTCGCCCCGGCTTCGCACGGGTATTGTCGGGACCCCCCCCCCCCCCTCCTCCCCCCTTAACCTCTCCCTTCCCAAACCCCCCCCATTTTATTTTTTATTTTTATTGATCTATAAATAAATAGTGCTGGACAGTTGACACAACATTATCTAGCGCTAAGTTAGTGATCAAAAATCAAATATCTTTATTTACTAAAGTAATGTGTAGGTAGTAGTACATAATTCAGTGTGATCATACTTTTCCTTATAAAGCGTGCAAATATACCTTTACGGTTGTTAAAATTATTAATATCAGGTAAATCAAATATGTCAAATTAGATAAAAAAGAAAAAAACAAAAAAAAATACCTATACAATCAAATAATGAGCATGTCACTTTTTTTTTTTTTATTATATAATTGTAATTTTTGTTATGAGTACTAGACAGCTGATATGCTTTATACAATACATTACATAGATAGATATTTTTAATTATACCCAGAACACCCTAAACACACAAATATTTGTTCCGAGGCGGGAATCGAACCTTCGCCCGCCGCGCCAGAGGTCGTCATCACTGGCAGCACGCACTGATTATATAGACTTTCGTCTTGACGCATTGAGGTATCTGTGACTAGAAGATATAGGGTAGTAGCGAAGTTGGCTGTACCAAGCCAACTATGTTTGGCTATGTTTGTTATGATGGGCCTAGTGGTCAACAAGTTCTATGGTAGCGTTCCCAACGTATAGGTATTTGCATAGGTGTGACATGATTTGTTACCCAAAAAATCTTCCAGCGGGACTCAAACCCGCATCTTCGCCTGTAATCGGCAATGGCTTATCCAGTTCGGCCATAAAACTAGCTATGACGCTGGAGACGAAAGTGGGCACTATCAACTGCTATAATAGCGCCGATGGGAGCCATCTACAGGTGTTTCATTTGGAAACCTTCTGTTCAAAGCCCGAAATTAGTTCGAACGATTGACAAGAGATGACACCACTGCTATTTCATCAAGATTATTATATTTCAAGCGTAAACCACACTGTATTAATGCTACCCGCATTTAACGGAATTTTTGTGTCATAAATAAATGTGACACAGACTCTTCCCGCCATTTTCGAAAAGAGACGTCTACTTTTATTTTATTTCTTTTCCTAGTGTTTTCTTGAGTTATTTTGTGTTATTTTGGTGGCATTTTAACTAATGTAGCTCGTTTAAAAAGCACAAGTGTAGTGAAATGAAATGGAAGTGAATTGCGTGACTTTTGGAAATTGAAAATGGAAATTGTCTACCAAAGTTTTAGTAAAATTTGCCTCGACTGTGACTTTGACGACTTGGAAGGAGTGTAACGTTGCAAAATATATTGAAAATAGATTGTGTTACAGATACTTACTTGAAAATGGCAAATGCACAAGCCGTGCGGCGCCAATTATAAAGAAAAAAAAATGTGACACAAAAAATTCCGTTCCAGCGGGACTCGAACCCGCGTCTTCGCCTAATATCCATAAAGAGAGGTTTACGCTTGAAAAATAATTAAATTTGATCCTATTGATGGGAGACGGTATTGAGGTATCGGTATCGACTAACGGTATATCGAAGTGCTGAAGAGCCTATTTGTACAGCAAGGCCCATGTTTATCCGTCTTCAGGACGCAGAAGGGGGTGACACAGGGAGACGTTATTTCTCCGAAACTGTTCACCTCTGCATTGGAGGATGTTTTTAAACATTTGAATTGGGACGGATATGGTATCAACATCAATGGCGAATACATCACTCACCTTCATCATCACCATCATCAACCTACTATTTAGTCCACTGCTGGACATAGGTCTCTCCCATGGCGCGCCACTAAGCCCAGTCTGAGGCTCTCCTCATCGTGTTTCTGCTACCCCGCGCAGGTCTTTGCTCCACCTAGCCACTACACTACGTTTGCCTAGACGCGGTCTCCACTCAAGAACTCGTTTACTCCACCGGTCTGCATGACCGGCCCACTGCCACTTCAGCTTGCTAATCCTCTGGGGTATATCGAGAACTTCGGATCTCTGTCAGATAACCTCGTTTCGGATCTTATACATCAGAGAGACTCCAAGCATAGCCCTTTCCATAGCTCACTGAGCTACTTTAAGTTTCTGGACCCAACGCATACTCACCTTCGATTTCAGCTATTCTTCCAGCCAGCGATGTCTTCCAGTGATTCTGCCATGATGACTATATATATCATTGGCAATGCAGAGGTGAATAAGTTTCGGAGAAATAACATCTCCCTGTCTCACCCCCTTCTGATCCATGCGTCCTGAAGACGGATAGAAATAGAGGCCTTGTTGTACAAATAATTCGCATCGACGATCGCATCCCTATAGTGACTGTAACACTGCCCAGACTGAATCGAAGGCTGAAGGCTTTCTCGTAGTCCACAAACAAACGCCAGACATAGCGGCTGATTGCACTCTTCGGTAGGTATTCTGTATAATCTGCCGGAGAGTGTGGATGTGGTCTACGGTGCTTGTTCGGAACCCGGCTCGTTCAGGGGCTATAGAAGTTATCGAACCTACTACGTGGGAGTCGATTCCTAACTACCTTTGAAAACAGCTTATAGACGTGGCTCTACAGGGGCCTATAGTTCTTTCAATAGTGTTATCACCTTTCTTGAAGAACCCACCACGCTGTGGCGAGTCAAATTGGCTCCTAAATTAGGTGTAAAAATGAGCCTAAAATTATAGTAAAATAAAAGAGTTTCAACGGGTTATATACAGTTCATTTATTAAGTTTGTAGATAGCAATCAGCACACAAACAAAAGTAACATCAGGTGAGTTCAATATTCAGTACCTAATGGCAGTTAGAACGCGCCATGGACTGGTTCAATATGATTGTCGGTGATCAGCTACCGGAGCAGCGCTACCATTTATTGTTATTCTAAATAGGATGTCCAAATATTTGTCTGAGTATTAATACCATATGAATCTGTATGAATTCTCGTAACATGAGTTTGCAAACTAATGCTTTGAGAGAATGTCCTATCGCAGCTTTTGCAGACATATCGTTTATCTCCAGTGTGGGTTCACATGCGTCTTTCTAAATTACTGCCGTGAGAGAATGTCTTATTGCATCTCTTGCAGTTACTACTTTAAATTGAGTCTTATTGGTTGCAGACATTTATGGGTTTTCTCCAGTGTGGGTTCTTAAGTGTTTTTTCAAATTACTGCAGTGAGAGAATGTCTTGTTGCAGTTGTTGCAGGCATATGTTTTTTCTCCAGTGTGGATCCTCACATGTATTTTAAAATGAGTTCCATCAGAGAATGTCTTACTGCATCTGTTGCAGTTACTACTTTAAATTGAGTCTCATTGGTTGCAGACATTTATGGGTTTTCTCCGGTGTGGGTTCTTAAGTGTTTTTTCAAATTACTGCAGTGAGAGAATGTCTTGTCGCAGTTGTTGCAGGCATATGGTTTTTCTCCAGTGTGGATCCTCACGTGTGTTTTCAAATGAGTTCCATCAGAGAATGTCTTACTGCATCTGTTGCAGGCATATGGTTTTTCTCCAGTGTGGACTCTCATATGTGTTTTCAAATTACCACCGAGAGAGAATGTCTTATTGCATCTGTTGCAGGCATATGGTTTTTCTCCAGTGTGGAGTCTCATATGTCTTTTCAAATCACTACCTCGAGAGAATGTCTTGTTGCAGTTGTTGCAGGCATATGGTTTTTCTCCAGTGTGGATCCTCACATGTATTTTAAAATGAGTTCCATCAGAGAATGTCTTACTGCATCTGTTGCAGGCATATGGTTTTTCTCCACTGTGGACTCTCATATGTGTTTTCAAATTACCACTGTGAGAGAATGTCTTGTCGCAGTTGTTGCAGGCATATGGTTTTTCTGAAGTGTGGGATTTCATGTGTGTTTTCAAATTACTACTTTGAGAGAATGCCTTATCACATTTGTTGCAAGCATATGGTTTTTCAGCAGTATGGACTCTCATGTGTGTTTTCAAATTACCACCATGAGAGAATGTCTTATTGCAACTGTTGCAGGCATAAGGTTTTTCTGCAGTGTGGATTTTCATGTGTGTTTTCAAATTACTACTTTGAGAGAATGTCTTATCACATTTGTTGCAAGCATATGGTTTGTCAGCAGTATGGACTCTCATATGTCTTTTCAAATCACTACCTCGAGTGAATGTCTTGTCGCAGTTGGTACAACCATATAGCTTTTCTCCAGAGTGAATTAGCATGTGTTGTTGCAAATAAGTAAAAGATTTATCGCATCTGTTACAAGCTGTCTTTTCCCCAGTGTGACTTCTGAAATGTGCTGTCAGATTGGAACTATTTGTTGAATTGACAACACGTTCGAAATGTGTACTCTCCTCAATATCAAACAATTCATCTTTAACTGTTCTTTCTTCATCTAATAAAGACTGTCCAATATTCGTTGAATTATGAACATGTTCGAAATGTGTGCTCTCCTCAATATCCATCAATTCATCTTTAACTGTCCTTTCTTCATCTAATAAAGACTGTTCTATATTTGTTGAATTATGAACATGTTCCAAATGTGTACTCTCCTCAATATCAATCAATTCATCTATAACTGTTCTTTCTTCATCAAATAAAGACTGCCCAATATTCGTTGAATTGTGAACATGTTCGAAATATGAGCTCTCCTCAATATCAATAAATTCATCTTTAACTGTCCTTTCTTCATCTAATAAAGACTGTTCCATATTTGTTGAATTGTGAATATGTTCGAAATGTGTGCTCTCCTCAATTGTATTCTCCACAATATCAATCAATTCATCTTTAACTGACCTTTCTTCATCTAATAAGGACTGTTCCATATTTGTTGAATTGTGAATATGTTCGAAATGTGTGCTCTCCTCAATTGTATTCTCCACAATATCAATCAATTCATCTTTAACTGTCCTTTCTTCATCTAATAAGGACTGTTCTATGTTCGTTGAATTGTGAATATGTTCGAAATGTGTGCTCTCCTCAATTGTATTCTCCACAATATCAATCAATTCATCTTTAACTGTCCTTTCTTCATCTAATAAGGACTGTTCTATGTTCGTTGAATTGTGAATATGTTCGAAATGTGTGCTCTCCTCAATTGTATTCTCCACAATATCAATCAATTCATCTTTAACTGTCCTTTCTTCATCTAATAAGGACTGTTCTATGTTCGTTGAATTGTGAATATGTTCGAAATGTGTGCTCTCCTCAATTGTATTCTCCACAATATCAATCAATTCATCTTTAACTGTCCTTTCTTCATCTAATAAAGACTGTTCCATATTTGTTGAATTGTGAACATGTTCGAAATGTGTGCTCTCCTCAATTGTATTCTCCACAATATCAATCAATTCATCTTTAACTGTCCTTTCTTCATCTAATAAAGACTGTTCCATATTTGTTGAATTGTGAACATGTTCGAAATGTGTGGTCTCCTCAATATCATCAGTTAGTGGAGTACTTCCATTGTTTGAATACTCAATTATAGGCATGGATTGTTTACCAGTCATTGTTAAACCGTGTTTTATTGTCCCTCCATGTTTCAGTGTTACACTTTCATTTGTTATCTGAAATTAATTAACAAGCATTACTAATGTTGATATATCTACAATAAGTGCTAATATGTTGATGTGACCCCAAATATATCTACATAAGTGTAACTAATATTGATGTGGCCTAAAATGTATCTATAATAAATAAGTATTACTAACGTTGATGTGGCCTAATATGACCCCATCAACTGATTTTATTTTCCCATTGGTACCCAGACTTACGATGAGCAACTTTTTTTATTTTATTTATATATTTATTTATAATAAACAGGCAGCTCTCAGAGCTGATGCGTGTATATCTTAGTCCTTATCAGTGCACTTTAAATGTTTGTCAAATCTATTTTTGAAAGAATTCACTGAGGGGGCACTGATCACTGAGTCTGGTAGCCGGTTCTAAGTGCGCACGACGCAATTAATATAATTTATTTTGTCTAAACTAATTTTAGTAGTAGGCGAGCTTTTTTGTGAAAGAGTTTGTCCGGGGAAGTATGACCTCCATACCTATTTCTGCTGCAAAGCAGTAGTGCTCGCATTGCTGTGTTCCGGTTTGAAGTGTATGGGTGCATACAGGCACATGAGAGTTTCTTTGTCTCAGGGTGGCGGGTGCAGTGCAATGCCACATAGGGCGCGTCCTAGATGGACGAGCCTACGTGGTAATGCGTCGTTAAAGGCAGAGGTTACCGCTTAACATCAGTGGGGTAATCTGCTTGATCCGACATTCATGTAGTTTAAAAACAAAACTCCATCATTGCAACCACCAATCCGCATGGTGATTATGTCTATCCTCCCATTGCATTCTATAGAGGAGGCCTCGTAAAGTGTATGTATAGATTGAATAGGATAGAATATATATTTATTTGCAACATTCAAAAAACTATACAAAAACATCAGGTACAAACAACATAGAATCAGATATATTCAAATGTTGCAAAATGGGCCCTAACTCAGCATCTGCAGGTGTAAACAACCTGTGCTGGGCTTCCATTAGAGCCATTGAGCAGTTTACCTCAATACTGTTGTGTAATAGATCTCTCAGCATTTGTTCTGACTTGTGTGCAATGTCAGAGAATCTGCAGCATCTCTGCAGCTGAGCGAGACAGATGTAGCATAACGAGTGAGGCATCCCATTCTCTGCATTGAGCTGAAACACACGGAATAATACTGCTGCAGGTAGCTATGTCTGTACCAACGCAACTTACAGTATTGCACTAAAAGGAGCTGATCTGCGGGACACACTTCACTACACCTCAGGCAGGGAGACCAAGAGAGAACAAGATAGTCAGGCGAGGGGAGACCTACTGTACAGTACTAACAGCGAGTATTACCTTCTTAGCTTAGGTAATGGCTTACCTTGGTACTTGTAAGTTTCTCGTATACTTCTAGGAGTTTGATGTGTCGAATGCTAAACATTCTGACAGCGGTGCTTAAACACACTCTACACACAGAAGAAGACATTTTAACCAAATCTATTTCTATACAGTAGGTTTTCAAAATAAAAATCGACGAAACGACACGGCAAGCAATAAATTTCAATACAAAATTACCTTAAACTAGGAAGATGTATCTACTACTCTACTATTTAGGGAGACGTGATTTTCAGTATATAACAAAGTACTCTGTGGACGTGATT
This sequence comes from Operophtera brumata, assembly GCA_932527175.1. NCBI lineage: Eukaryota > Metazoa > Arthropoda > Insecta > Lepidoptera > Geometridae > Operophtera > Operophtera brumata. The sequence goes on along the minus strand of OW052232.1, from coordinate 31,527,006 downwards.
TCACAACCATGGAATGCACAACCCTGGAATGCACAGCCATGGAATTGGTGTACATCGATGGTCGCTAATTCCATGGCTGCGTTTTCCCGGGTTGCGCTTTCCAGGCCGTGCAAAGTAATGTACCTACACCCTTGGAATACACAGCCATGGAATAGGCATCCAATTGGCTTCCAATTCCCAGGCTGCTGTACAGTCCTTGGCTGTGTTTTCCATGGTTGGGCAATCCCAACACGTGCTAGGAATGTATTTCGAGTGATTTCGATCATAGTACTGTCAATTTGGGAACTCACCATCGCATTTTGCAGAAAAACCGTTGTAATCGTGAGTTGGTCTCACGAAACGATCGCAGTGAGTGGATTTCCGACTCGTTTTTCTATAGTCGGTATAACCAAAGAAACATAAACTAGCAAATAAGTTCCACAACTAATCCGGTAGGGGCGCTAATCGGAGACTCCATACAAATTATCACATTTTTATTAGAGTCGCAATTCGGTTTTCGTTATTCAGAGTTGTGACAAATTACAAACCTACTCATTGGAAATCCTAATAAATAAAATAAAATAAAATAAAATAAACCTAGCATCATAGGCCTTCCGACATGACTTTATTTTATGGTCACCGTATTAGAAGTAGACACACTAACTCTGTAGTTCATAACTTACTCGGCTCGTTTTTCAGCTGCGAGCGCTCAGTCCTGAGGGGTGAGTCTGAGTTTTGCAAACACCATCGTAACGGTGAACGTAACACGATCGTACGTGTATAACATAATAACTAGCTATTAATCTGTGCCAAAAACGTCACAGATTAATGGCTAGTTACTACGCAATACACGTACACTCGCCGTTACGATCGTGTGTGTAAACTCGGACTTGCCCCTCTGTTTGTATATGGTTTTCTCGGTTTGTGCTTTCCATGCCGTGTATAGTAGTGTATATAGACCATCTTGATTACCTAGAATAAGAGCATATAACTTGTTTAGTTTGCCGTACTCTAGAACGAATCTCGGTCAGCATTCCGTTATGCCAAGGCTCTGTAAGCAGTATAATACTATTTCAAAAACAAGTGATTTGGACATATCTGACCCATTAGCTAAATTTAGGAAACATTTAAAAGAACTCATGTCTTGATTAATTTGTGAAATTTTTAACACATTTTTGTAACCTTCTTGTTTGACAAATAGTTCAATTTTATACCGCAACATTCGATATCTATAATTTAAGTAAAATTCTAGCCTAAACTAAGTATTATTTCTATAAATTATTATCCTTTGTCTTAGTATTATGTATAAGTATTTTTATATTTCTTATCCTTTAATTTACTATGTATCCCTGTAATAAGCTGTTAATTGTTGTATTTCTTGCGCACGCTGTGATACCCTATAATTACGGGAACACTAAGATTAGGACCTTGTTTTGTTTTGTTTTTTGAATGTGTTAGTGTAAACCTGTGTTGGGTGTCCTATTTAATAAAATAAAAAATAAAAATAAAATAAAATAGTGTAGGAGAGTAGGAGGTATAGTCAGAGGGGTGAGTCTGAGTTTTGCAAACACCATCGTAACGGTGAACGTAACACGATCGTACGTGTATAACATAATAACTAGCTATTAATCTGTGCCAAAAACGTCACAGATTAATGGCTAGTTACTATGCAATACACGTACACTCGCCGTTACGATCATCGTTACGATGGTGTGTGTAAACTCGGACTTGCCCCTCTGTGTGCTGAGTCTGGCTTTTACCAAACATTTGACACTGGTGTATGGTGTATTGTAACACGCATTTTTGTATGGGAATATGATAAGCGCCCCTAGCGTACACTTTGAGAACTTATATTCTGAGTCCCAGCTGCCATGCTTACGATCATCGTCGTTACACTATACACCGATCGTATAAGCCGAGCCACGACCGTCGTATCGCAAGCACTTACGTACCGTTTTTAACGGTTTTTCATTTATTTCTGAGTCCGAGTGCCAAATTTGACAGCTTCACGCTTGGAATACGATGACACGACGGCGACGATGAGCGTTACGCTCAACACTTGTGTTTTTGGCGGTGAGAGGTGAGCGCTACACGGTAGTGTTTATTTTTCTGTGTAATTGTGGAATTTTGTGGGGTTCTTTGTTATTGAGAATGTCTGCGAGATATTTTCTTGCATAGATGTTGATGAAGAAGAACGGGCTCGTGAGCTACGGGAAATGCGAGACAGTCTTCGGGCATCCTTTGATCCTGTCGAAGATCTCCCGGAGACCGAATTTAGGAATACCGGCTGTCGAAAGAAGCCTTCGTATTCCTATGCGAAGAGCTGCGACAGCGTACCGACCGACCGACCAAAGGCCTAAGCAGCGTGTGAGCCTTGAAGTAAAAGTGAGTACCTATATTACTTTTGTCAATAATTTACCTCGTAGACAGAGTATAGAGGTACGCTCTACGATTTACCTGCTCTAGGCCTTATTTTGCTTGTAGATTGTGGTTTCTTTCTTTACCCCTATCTCTGGTTCGTTTCAAAGACCTAGCGTGGTGAAAGATTCTTCTTTGATGATACAAATTACCTACTTAGGTACTTAATGCTCAAAAAACTAACTATATGTGCTATACAATATATAATAGAACCCAACCTGGAAGGGATTTCAACATACGGATACATAATTATGAAAACATACATGACGACCAGTGTAACTGTCTCATAATTAACAAAGTCTCCTCAACTAAGTACTTGGGAGTCATGTTAGATCAAAAAATCAAAAATCATTCCTAGAAAATTTTACTTTAGCAATGTTTATAACTTAGGTATGTATTTCTTGTTTCAGAAAATCACGAAGGACTCCGGAGAAAAGGTGGCCGTAAGCCTCACATCAGTCATCAAACCCTACGGATACAACTAGTAGAGGATAAGATATCATACAAATTCTAAATTCTTTGCATAAAAATAAACATCTGGTTGTCCAAAACGTGGTTTCATTGCGGATAGGTAGATACATAACTAAATCAAGAGCATATAGGACTACAATTATCTTACCCTTGGCTTGCATGTACCTGTACATAAGAGAATTGTGTATTCTTGTGAAACAACACCCAGAATACTTTATCTGATTGCTTCATAGCATTTTGGTGTCATCGTGTGCAAAACTGCGACTCAGCACTGGGCTGAGTCGCAGTTTTGCACACGATGACACCAATCGTCCGTCGTACTTACACTACGCTTACACCATACACCGGTGTGTGTGGGACATAAGTGAGTCTTAGTGGTTCAACACCGTCGTATACCACCCATCGTAGGGACACGATCGTATAACACCGGAAGACGCCAAAATTGGCTATGATATGTTGTCGAAATGAATTCAAAACTGATAAAAAGGTATTTGTCTATGGAATTTGATTGTTGAATGTGTCAGTTGTCACTGTAAAGATGTCAAAGTCAAATTGTATTTTGATTTTTGAAGTTGAAGTTGAAGTTGGTTTTCGCCATTATGAAGAAGAAGAAGGTGTAGTAGTCAAATTCAAGTATTTTCATTAATTTCCAAACAAAGAAAGTATTCAAAGATTTATAAGTAACAAACCTCTTCGTGCAAACATGGATGCAGCTCCGCAGCACTAATAAACACAATGAACGCTGGGCACGGACCACGGGCTGCATACAGTCAAGAGCTGCCCTACCGGCTGGCTTGGCTTACCTACAACAACTGATACGTCGCCTGCTCAACTTTCAAAGAATAACCCTTCGCACCATCGTGGGTTCGTGGGGACACTCATAGGACACAGTCTCAACGCCTCTTCAACATCGGAGCCACATACAGCCCACTCTGCAGAGGGTGTCTGACCGAAGAAGAATCGGCTGCCCACTTAATCCTGGAATGTGTGGAAATAGCAGCTCAACGTAAACAAATCCTCAACAACCCGAGAAGCCTGCGAAGACCCCAGTAAACTTCTGCGCTTGTGGAGTGATTGTACCTACCTTGTGATTTCAATGAATAAAATACTTTTGACTTACTTTGTTGGTAATTTCAATGACTGAATTTTTCGTATTGGGCAGGAGGCGCATAACTTTCTAGTATCACTTATGATTTCCCCCCTAGTTTAGGCCATTGGGAGAAGTGTTGTTTTTTAAGAATATTTTTGGTAAACACATTCATATAAGGCCCGAAACCAAAAATCATCTAGATAAATCTATAAAATATAAATATAGATATATATATATAGATCTAGTAAAGTCATGGTAGCAGCGACCTAACTGACAAGTCCAAGAAATTAGATCTTGTTTATTTACACAGGGTAACAGGACAGGTAAGTTGCCTATATTATTTCACTATGATCATAATCGCAGATACCTTAAACCTTACATTAACCTTACTGAGATCATTAACTTTTTTCATCCGGTACCTAAGAATAAAAATATTTTACTAGCTCGAATACAGGTAACTTATTTCTAAGAGGTGTTACAATACAATTATAACACCTCTTTCGCTAGCTTGCTTTTAAACATAAGAACATAAATAAATAAATAATGCTGGACAGTTCACACAACATTATCTAGCGCCAAGCTAAGCAGAGCTTGTGTTATGGGTACTAGATAACTGATATACTTAATGGCAAATCCATGAATTTGGTATTTTATTATAGACCAGTATGGCATTTACATTTATTATATATATTTCTCTTATAAGTCTGCAGTTTAAGTTTGGGTAAATAAAGTATAAATGGATTTCTAGGCTCAACATTTTTTACAACTAGGTAGGTATATCTGATTGCTATGAAGCAATCAGATAAAGTATTCTGGGTGTTGTTTCACAAGAATACACAATTCTCTTATGTACAGGTACATGCAAGCCAAGGGTAAGATAATTGTAGTCCTATATTCTCTTGATTTAGTTATGTATCTACCTATCCGCAATGAAACCACGTTTTGGACAACCAGATGTTTATTTTTATGCAAAGAATTTAGAATTTGTATGATATCTTATCCTCTACTAGTTGTACCCGTAGGGTTTGATGACTGATGTGAGGCTTACGGCCACCTTTTCTCCGGAGTCCTTCGTGATTTTCTGAAACAAGAAATACATACCTAAGTTATAAACATTGCTAAAGTAAAATTTTCTAGGAATGATTTTTGATTTTTTGATCTAACATGACTCCCAAGTACTTAGTTGAGGAGACTTTGTTAATTATGAGACAGTTACACTGGTCGTCATGTATGTTTTCATAATTATGTATCCGTATGTTGAAATCCCTTCCAGGTTGGGTTCTATTATATATTGTATAGCACATATAGTTAGTTTTTTGAGCATTAAGTACCTAAGTAGGTAATTTGTATCATCAAAGAAGAATCTTTCACCACGCTAGGTCTTTGAAACGAACCAGAGACAGGGGTAAAGAAAGAAACCACAATCTACAAGCAAAATAAGGCCTAGAGCAGTTAAATCGTAGAGCGTACCTCTATACTCTGTCTACGAGGTAAATTATTGACAAAAGTAATATAGGTACTCACTTTTACTTCAAGGCTCACACGCTGCTTAGGCCTTTGGTCGGTCGGTCGGTACGCTGTCACAGCTCTTCGCATAGGAATACGAAGGCTTCTTTCGACAGCCGGTATTCCTAAATTCGGTCTCCGGTAGATCTTCGACAGGATCAAAGGATGCCCGAAGACTGTCTCGCATTTCCCGTAGCTCACGAGCCCGTTCTTCTTCATCAACATCTATGCAAGAAAATATCTCGCAGACATTCTCAATAACAAAGAACCCCACAAAAGTCCACAATTACACAGAAAAATAAACACTACCGTGTAGCGCTCACCTCTCACCGCCAAAAACACAAGTGTTGAGCGTAACGCTCATCGTCGCCGTCGTGTCATCGTATTCCAAGCGTGAAGCTGTCAAATTTGGCACTCGGACTCAGAAATAAATGAAAAACCGTTAAAAACGGCACGTAAGTGCTTGCGATACGACGGCCGTGGCTCGGCTTATACGATCGGTGTATAGTGTAACGACGATGATCGTAAGCATGGCAGCTGGGACTCAGAATATAAGTTCTCAAAGTGTACGCTAGGGGCGCTTATCATATTCCCATACAAAAATGCGTGTTACACCACACCATACACCCGTGCCAAATGGTTGGTAAAAAGCCAGACTCAGCACACTGGTATAGTAATCTGTCTCAAGTACTATACTTATGAATCTGTGGTCTGTCTACATCCATCCATGGAGGTAGTCATCTTCGTAGTGGTCTGTGCTGTGATGAGAATACATTCCTTCTTCTGAGTGAGTCATGAATGTAAGTTCTTGATCCGAGGAGTGAGTCTTCTTCATGAAGTTATACTCATGGACGTAGTATACTAAGTCCATGGTTATACTACCCAAATCCCAAATTCAAGCTTCTTGGTCATCTTCTCGCTCAAACTGATCCGTGTTTTGTGTAGGTTTTTCGTTTTCTAAACTCAATAAACTACGTAGATAATAACTATATAATAGAGGATTGGTTAATTAAAAAAGTTTCGTTCGCTAACATTTGACAATGTCTTCTTCTGTGTGTAATGTGTTTAGGCACCGCAGTCAGAATATTTAGCATTCGACACATCAAACTTCTAGAAGTAGGTATACGAGAAACTTACAAGTAGGTACCAAGGTAATAATCGCTGTTAGTACTGTACAGTAGGTCTCCCCTCGCCTGACTATCTTGTTCTCTCTTGGTATCCCCTGCCTAAGGTGGGTTGGGGTGTACATAGGGGGGCACTGAGGAAAACAGACTTATCTTATCATGTAGCCTTTTTCTCAGGCATCAATTAATGTTAAATGCATTTCTTCCATACGACTTACCGTTTTAGAGAAATGAAGTCTGAAAAAAAAAATTGTTGTTAGTACCATGTTGACAGTAAATAAATAAATAAATAATGCTGGACAGTTCACACAACATTATCTAGCTCCAAGCTAAGCAGAGCGTGTGTTATGGGTAATAGATAACTGATATACGTAGTACAATACATTACATAGATAGATATTTTTTATTATACATAGAAAATACCCAGAACACCCTGAACAAATATCTGCGATCGCACAAATATTTGTTCCGAGGCGGGAATCGAACCCGCAACCTCCTGCGTCGCAGGCCAAGCTTCGCCCGCCGCGCCACAGAGGTTGTCATGGATATAAAACACTAGAGAACAGTTATCACACGTGAGCTGCGAGCGAGCCGAAGGCGAGCGTGGCCCGGTAGGGCCCGCATCGAACCAGAAACGACATATGCACGCCAATACCCAATAGCCTAGGTAATCATAGGATTCTGACAAACGAAAAATTTTCAGAGTTCATATCTCAGAAACGGTAAGTCGTATGGAAAAAATGCATTTAACATTAAATGATGGATAAGAAAAAAGCTACACGATAGGATAAAAAAAATTGCAAGTCTTTTTTCCTCAGTGCCCCCTTATGTACACTCTGACCCAGGTGCCTACTGTTTGCGGACGACCTCAAGTTGCTCTTATGTACCTACACTCTGACCCAGGTGCCTACTGTTTGCGGACAACATCAAGTTGCTCTTATGTACACTCTGACCCAGGTGCCTACTGTTTGCGGACGACCTCAAGTTGCTCTTATGTACACTCTGACCCAGGTGCCTACTGTTTGCGGACGACTTCAAGTTGCTCTTACCGATTACAGAGGAAAGAGACTGTGAAAGGCTTCACAAAGATGTAGAAAGTGTGGTTGAGTGGAGTCGGATCAACAAATGACTGAAATGAGGAATGAAATGACTCGCTGTGTCCCGCAGATCAGCTCCTTTTAGTGCAATTCTGTAAGTTGCGTTGGTACAGACATAGCTACCTACAGCAGTATTCTTCCGTGTGTTTCAGCTCAATGCAGAGAATGGGATGCCTCACTCGTTATGCTACATCTGTCTCGCTCAGCTGCAGAGGTGCTGTAGATTCTCTGACATTGCACACTAGTCAGAACAAATGCTGAGAGATCTATTACACAACAGTATTGAGGTAAACTACTCATGTGCTGTACGAGGCCTCGTCTATAGAAAAACATAACATCCAACAGTCACATACATAGTCCTGATTCCACACTAGGATCCCCTGTGTTGTGGGTATCAGGAACTACAAGACAGTTCACTCAACATTATCTAGCCCCAAACTAAATAGAGCTTGTGTTATGGGTACTAGACAACTGATATACTACAATATATACCGTGGTATACAATACATTACATAGATAGATATTTTTTATTATGAAAGACCCAGAATACCCTGAACAAATATATCTGCATCTGTTGGGTGTTATGTTATTGTAGATATAATTTAGGCCCTGTGATTTGTCCAACCTAAGAATAGACACCTCCATGCTAAAAAAACTAAATGCATTAAATTCACTTTGCCAAATGTAAAACATTACCCAACTAATATTAAAGTAAATGGCGAGACACTCTATCTTGTAAACTCTAATGTTTTCTTAGGACTTAATATTGATGCAAGTTTGCAGTGGGGACCACAAATTTAGGCACTTGCGGGTAGACTTAGTTCCGCTGCATATGCAGTTCGTACAATAAGGCAGCTTACTGATGAAGCTACAGCTAGGCTAGTTTATTTTGGCTACTTCTATAGTGTTATGTCATATGGCATCATACTGTGGGGGAAAGCAGCAGACATCCAAGCAATATTTGTTTTACAAAAACGGGCAATACGTGCCATTTATAAAATGAAGCCACGTGACTCCTTGAGGGAGCGTTTTAAGGAAATTAACATTCTCACGGTAATATCGCAATACATCTACGAAACCTTATTATATACACATAAACACTTAGATAGATTTATTAAAAAAAGTGACGTGCATTGTTTTAACACGAGAAATAAAAATAAACTGAGTATTCCCAAATTTAGATTTAAAAAAGTAAGTGGGTCTTTTATGGGGAATTCTGTTCGGTTCTATAATAAACTTCCAGAAAGTGCTTCTAAACTTTCGATTCGAAGATTTAAATCTTACATAAAGAATAATTTAATTAAGAAAGCGTATTACACACTACATGACTATGTTAATGATAAAGTTGCGTGGCCTGATGTCGCTCTGCCCCTCGACACCTAATTTGTCAATTTGCAATGTCTGTACCTGCATATAATTTATTACTGATTTGTTATTTATTAGTATATCAAGCGTAGTGTGTGCTGCCTTATGAACTTTTGCTGATTCTCTCTATCATCTTACTTTTGACTGCCTACCTAAGTAAGGCTTTTAATTTGGTTTTCCTTTTTTCCTTGAATCAGCTTCCACTTGTTCTCGAGGCACCACACAGGCGCTCCCCACCTAGTAGTAATAAATAAATAAATAAATAAATAATGCTGGACAGTTTACACAACATTATCTAGCCCCAAGCTAAGCAGAGCTTGTGTTATGGGTACTAGATAACTGATATACTTAATACAATATATAACATAGATAGATATTTTTTATTATACATAGAAAATACCCAGAACACCCTGAACAAATATCTGCAAATTGCACAAATATTTGTTCCGAGGCGGGAATCGAACCCGCAACCTCCGGCGTCGCAGGCGAACGTTCGCCCGCCCCGCCACAGAGGTCGTCGAGTAAGAAGGATCATCAAAAGAAAAACAGACCGTGTTTGTTGCCTGATTCTTATAGGTCTGGTTGCGTTGGAACAGGAGTAAATGTAAATTTATTTTTTAAGAGTATTCAAAATGATCCTTGTGATTTCAATGAATAAAATACTTTTTGACTTTGACCATCTCCTCCCGTGGTTGAAAACCTCGACTAAGGAATTACCCAGATTTGTTAGCAAGATTCGTCAGTATAAGATTTGTCCTGGCTAGCTTATTAAGGAATGTGTTAATTAATTATTGGAAGAAAGTGTTAGCAGAATCAGTTGTGGGAAGCAATAGCGGCGATGAGCTCACCACTTGTCATGTCTATATTCCCACGATTGTGCGACCCACTGTGAAAAGAGGGCCATTAAGGCTCTGCCTACCTTTCGGTGAAAAATTAGTGTCGCTATATATATATGTGTATATATTGCATCAACAATATTGTGTACAATACATTCAATTAAAAAAATATAGGTAGTTGTTCCAAAACACAGCAAAAGTAGCTAATAGCTTTTTATGCATGAGCATAAACCTTTTTAATAAATTGCCTTTGGACATTAGAAATTGAAATTTTAAGGATTTTAGTGTTCAAATAAGTTTTTTTTACTATTCTAATGTTGCTATGACATTGACGAAGCTCTAGCTGGTATGTAATCATAAGTGTTTGTATGTTTGAATTCTTGTTCAATTATCTGTTATTATTAGAATATTATGTAACAGTTATGTAAAATGACTTTTTCCTAGTGTTGGTATCAAGACGGAATAAATAATTTTGAATTTGAATTCGTATTTGGATACATTTTAGGCCACATCGACATTAGTAACAATAGTAACACTTGTTGTAGATATGTTAAAGGCCATATCAACACTAGTAACGCTTGTTTATTCATTTCAGATAACAAATGAAAGTGTAACAATGAAACATGGAGGGACAATGAAACACGGTTTAACAATGACTGATAAACAATCCATGCCCATAATTGATTATTCAAACAATGGAAGTACTACACTAACTGATGATATTGAGGAGAGCACACATTTCGAACATTTTGACAATTCAAAGAATAGGCAGTCTTTATTAGATGTAGAAATAACAGTTAAAGAAGAATTATTTGATACTCAGGAGAGTACACATTTCGAACATGTTCACAATTCTACGAATATAGAACAGTCTTTAATAGATGTAGAAATAACAGTTAAAGAAGAATTATTTGATACTCAGGAGAGTACACATTTCGAACATGTTCACAATTCAACGAATATAGGACAGTCTTTATTATATGAAGAAATAACAGTTAAAGAAGAATTGATAAATAGTGAGGAGAGTACACATTTCGAACATGTTGACAATTCTACGAATATAGAACAGTCTTTAATAGATGTAGAAATAACAGTTAAAGAAGAATTATTTGATACTCAAGAGAGTGCACATTTTAATCATGTTCACAATTCTACGAATATAGGACAGTCTTTATTAGATGAAGAAATAACAGTTAAAGAAGAATTGATAAATAGTGAGGAGAGTACACATTTCGAACATGTTGACAATTCTACGAATATAGAACAGTCTTTAATAGATGTAGAAATAACAGTTAAAGAAGAATTATTTGATACTCAAGAGAGTGCACATTTTAATCATGTTCACAATTCTACGAATATAGGACAGTCTTTATTAGATGAAGAAATAACAGTTAAAGAAGAATTGATAGATAGTGAGGAGAATACACATTTCGAACATGTTGACAATTCTACGAATATAGAACAGTCTTTATTAGATGTAGGAATAACAGTTAAAGAAGAATTATTTGATACTCAGGAGAGTACACATTTCGAACATGTTCACAATTCAACGAATATAGGACAGTCTTTATTAGATGAAGAAATAACAGTTAAAGAAGAATTGATAGATAGTGAGGAGAGTACACATTTCGAACATGTTGACAATTCAAAGAATAGACAGTCTTTATTAGATGTAGAAATAACAGTTAAAGAAGAATTATTTAATACTCAGGAGAGTACACATTTTAATCATGTTCACAATTCTACGAATATAGGACAGTCTTTATTAGATGAAGAAATAACAGTTCAAGAAGAATTGATAGATAGTGAGGAGAATACACATTTCGAAAATGTTCACAATTCAACGAATATAGGACAGTCTTTATTATATGAAGAAATAACAGTTAAAGAAGAATTGATAGATAGTGAGGAGAGTACACATTTCGAACATGTTGACAATTCTACGAATATAGAACAGTCTTTAATAGATGTAGAAATAACAGTTAAAGAAGAATTATTTGATACTCAGGAGAGTACACATTTCGAACATGTTCACAATTCAACGAATATAGGACAGTCTTTATTATATGAAGAAATAACAGTTAAAGAAGAATTGATAAATAGTGAGGAGAGTACACATTTCGAACATGTTGACAATTCTACGAATATAGAACAGTCTTTAATAGATGTAGAAATAACAGTTAAAGAAGAAGTATTTGATACTCAAGAGAGTGCACATTTTAATCATGTTCACAATTCTACGAATATAGGACAGTCTTTATTAGATGAAGAAATAACAGTTAAAGAAGAATTGATAAATAGTGAGGAGAGTACACATTTCGAACATGTTGACAATTCTACGAATATAGAACAGTCTTTAATAGATGTAGAAATAACAGTTAAAGAAGAATTATTTGATACTCAAGAGAGTGCACATTTTAATCATGTTCACAATTCTACGAATATAGGACAGTCTTTATTAGATGAAGAAATAACAGTTAAAGAAGAATTGATAGATAGTGAGGAGAATACACATTTCGAACATGTTGACAATTCTACGAATATAGAACAGTCTTTATTAGATGTAGAAATAACAGTTAAAGAAGAATTATTTGATACTCAGGAGAGTACACATTTCGAACATGTTCACAATTCAACGAATATAGGACAGTCTTTATTAGATGAAGAAATAACAGTTAAAGAAGAATTGATAGATAGTGAGGAGAGTACACATTTCGAACATGTTGACAATTCAAAGAATAGACAGTCTTTATTAGATGTAGAAATAACAGTTAAAGAAGAATTATTTAATACTCAGGAGAGTACACATTTTAATCATGTTCACAATTCTACGAATATAGGACAGTCTTTATTAGATGAAGAAATAACAGTTCAAGAAGAATTGATAGATAGTGAGGAGAATACACATTTCGAAAATGTTCACAATTCAACGAATATAGGACAGTCTTTATTATATGAAGAAATAACAGTTAAAGAAGAATTGATAGATAGTGAGGAGAGTACACATTTCGAACATGTTGACAATTCTACGAATATAGAACAGTCTTTAATACATGTAGAAATAACAGTTAAAGAAGAATTATTTGATACTCAGGAGAGTGCACATTTTAATCATGTTCACAATTCTACGAATATAGGACAGTCTTTATTAGATGAAGAAATAACAGTTCAAGAAGAATTGATAGATAGTGAGGAGAATACACATTTCGAACATGTTGGCAATTCTACAAATATAGAACAATTTTTTTTATTAAATGGGACAATCAGTTCCAATGAAAATTCATGTAACAAAAAGAAATACGATCTGACAGCACATTCCAGAAGTCACACAAGGGAGAAGACAGCTTGCAACAGATGCAATAAATCTTTTACTAATTTGAAACAACACATGCTAATTCACTCTGGAGAAAAGCTTCATGC